>CM056049.1:677990806-678590806 GCA_029574335.1 Rana kukunoris | reverse complement strand
GTCCCTGTGGCGCTTATACAACGCATGGGGAGGTAGGGTCATCATCACAATAGGAAAATGCCGACCTCAACAAAAAAGATTGTTTTATGATGGGGTTACTTTAGAAAGTTAGATCACTTCAGGCTGGCCCCTTTTGCAGGTATAGCTATGTAAAACATTAAAAATAAGTGTCGCTCTTTCTCTCGCAGCCGCCGCCATGCCTACTAAGCTAAGAAAGACGAGGAAGCCCTGTGGACACTTCAGCCACAGCCATGGTTGTGTTGGCAAACACAGAAAGCATCCTGGTGGTCACAGAAATGCCAGTGGTTTGCATCATCACAGAATCAACTTTTATAAATGCCACCCTGGTTATTTCGGTAAGGTTGGCATTAGGCATTACCATCTAAAGAAGAATTCGAGATTTTCCTAGCTTGTGACGGAAAATATTGGTTATATGAAGACAGGAGGCGAGTATCTTGCATTAATCTTTCTTTATTAATGCCCATAGCAGAATCTTAAACAACTTTTTAAAAAAAGAATAAACATAAGAACAACTGTGTGGGACTACAATTCCCAGCAGCCCTCAGTGTAACGGCCCCTCCTTCCTACGGACCCTATAAGAAGGCTGAGTACTTCCTTGCACTTCCTCTTTCTGACTGCGATGCCAGTGTGAACAAACCAGACAACAGTCCAACATCAGAGGTCGGTATCCCCGCATTAGACCGATGAGTTCTCTCAGTGGATCCGTAGGCACGGGTCGCCATCTCTTGTTGGGGAAACTTCAACCAGGATCCAACCAAAAACAACATCCCAACGGGGAGTCAACACGAATCTGGGAAGTCCGAATGGTATACCCTCGGATCGTTTCAGTAACCTAAAACGAGAGCAAGACGACCATAACAGGGAGGGTAGGGTGGGAAGATACTCGCCTCCTGTCTTCATATAACCAATATTTTCCGTCACAAGCTAGGAAAATCTCGAATTATATTTCAGACAGGAGGCTCATATCTTGCATGTTTAAAGCTAAGCATACGTATTCTATACACAAGGGCAAAATATCAGAGTATGTATACATATACCGAGTGTAAGTAAATTACAACAGCTTGTACGATAACTAGGTACCCACACTAGGGCGTAAGAACTGACAAGGATACATGGGATTCAGGCCTGAAGTAAAACTCCCGAAAGGTAGATTCCGACGACCAGTCGGCCGCCAATAGGAGGTCCGATAAGGAACCCCCCGTGGAAACCACCTTAGTGGCCATCGCCCCTCTGGTCGAGTGAGCGCCAAACAAAGCTAAATCTATGCCTGATAATTCCATTACTAGACGAACCCACCTGGCCAGAGTGGCCGAAGTCACCGGGAGGTGAGGTCGCACATAAGAGACCAACAATTGCGATAGGTTAGGAGAGCGAAGAGTCGCCGTACGCGATTCGTAGGCTTGAAGGCAACGTACAACGCAAAGTTGCGGGTGAGAAGGAAAGAACGGGTAAAAAACCGAATGAAGTTGAGTCTTGGTTCTGCGCACTACCGAGAACCTAACCCCTTCCCGGCGAAAATTGACGCCGCGAAACGTCTAGGGCTCTGACGTCCGAAACTCTTTTTATAGACACTAGGCAAAGCAACATGGTGAGCTTGAGGGAAAGATCTCGCAGGGAAAGCAGGTGATTGTCTTCCCAGGATGAAAATAGCTGAAGTACTTTGGTCACATCCCAAGTGGATTGGTAGCGAGGTTTAGGAGGACGGGTAAGCCTAGCCCCGCGGAGGAGACGACACACCAAGGGGTGTCTCCCGACAGGGAGGGACTCTACGGGAAGGTGATATGCCGAAATAGCGGACCTGTACACATTAAGTGAATTGTATGCCTTTCCCGAGTGAAAAGCTTCAGCCAGGTAGTTGACAATCGTGTTCACAGGAGCTCGAGTGGGATCAACTTGTCGTTGATCACACCAACGAACCCATAATCCCCAGGCAGATCGGTATGCCGATCTAGTCCCAGGGGCCCAGGCCAGGGCGAGAAGGTCTCTAGCTGAAGATGAAAGTCCATCACTGGAGTCTGACGGCCCGAGACCAACCATGCCAGCAGAGGCAATCTGCCTTCCAGAATTAGCGGGTGAGCCTCCCCGACAGGATTGGTCAACAGGTGGATCGAGTGAGGGAGGAGTCTGGGATAATCGATCGACATACCCAGAATCATGGGAAACCATGGTTGAGCTGGCCACCACGGAGTGATAAGGGCTACCGTGGCCGCCTGATTGGCTACATGAAGGAGCATTCTGGTTATCATGGTGAAAGGAGGGAACGCATAGTGTAACCCTGCGGGCCATGTCTGAAGAAGTGCGTCCGCCGCAATCGCTTCTGGATCCGGCCTCCAGCTGTAAAAGCGGGGCAGTTGGCGATTGAGCCTCGATGCGAACAGGTCCGTGTGAAAGGGGCCCCACAAGGTGTGGATTGCTAGAAACACCGATCTGTCCAGCATCCAGTCGCTCGTATCGGTCAGGTAACGGGAGTTCCAGTCTGCCACGTCGTTGGAAGTTCCCGGAATATATTCCGCTAGAGGAGTGATGTCGCGTGAAAGGCAGAAATTCCAGAATTCTGATGCCATATTGGCCAGAACTTTGGATCTCGATCCCCCCAGGCGATTGACATATTGGACTGCCGCCACATTGTCCATGCGTATAAGAACGCAACATCTGGATCTCTGTGACAGAAAACTCTTGACGGCGAAAAATGCCGCCAGGAGTTCTAACGCGTTGATATGAAGGGTAGCTTCCTCCGCTGACCATGTCCCCCCAGTGGAGACAGGGCCACAGTGAGCTCCCCAGCCTAGACAGCTCGCGTCTGATTCCAGAATGATGTCTGGTCGGGGCGTGAAAATAGCCTTGCCGTTCCATTCTACTGCGTATCGGAGCCACCAACGTAATTCCGCCTCCGAATCCGGACAAAGGGAGATTTTGTCCGAGTAGCGGAGGCCTTGTCTCAGGTGAAGAGTTTTCAGCCGTTGGAGAGCCCGATAGTGTAGAGGAGCCGGGAAAATTGCTTGAATGGAAGCGGACAAAAGGCCGACTATGCGAGCAAGAGTCCTCAGAGAAATGAGGCGTTTCCGCAGAATTGTATTGATTTCTTTCCGGATCAGGGCCAGCTTGGCACTGGGCAAACGCAGTACCGCGTGTGTGGTGTCCACCGAGAACCCTAAAAATTCCACCACCTGGGACGGTTGGAGAACCGATTTGTCGAGGTTGATGAGGAAACCCAATTTTTCCAAAAGTGACACTGTCCAGTGTTTGTGTAATTCGGCTTGCGCCTTTGAACGAGCCATGATAAGTATGTCGTCGAGATAGATAATAAGCCGTACGCCCCTGCGGCGGAGGGTGGCTATCACCGGTTTCATCACTTTGGTGAAGCACCAAGGGGCTGAAGACAGTCCGAAGGGCAGGCAAGTAAACTGCCACATGTGGTCTCTCCATTGAAATCTCAGGAATTGTTGGGATGACCGGTGCATAGGTATCGTCAGATACGCATCTTTGAGGTCTATTTTCACTAGCCAGTCCCCTTGAATTAAAAGGTCCCTCAACATGTGAATCCCTTCCATTTTGAAGTGACGATACGACACAAATTGGTTCAAATCCCTGATATTTATCACAGGTCTGTATCCCCCATCCTTTTTTCGTACCAGAAAGAGATTGCTCACGAACCCGGGAGACCTGGGGTCCACCTCTATCACCGCACGTTTGCGATGATGTCCTGGAGTTCTCTGTCTATGAGATACACATTGTCTTCTGAAAAATGTATGGGATTTAGGGGCACCAACCTGTTTGGTTGTGATGTTAGTTCTATGCAATAACCGTTGACTACGGCCAGAACCCATGGGTCTGCCGTAATCATGGACCAGGCGTGGGTAAAATGTCTCAACCTGCCCCCCACCGGTATGACAGAATGGCATTTTTTCAGTAAACTCACCGGATGGACGGGATCGTGGGAATCCTCTGCCGCCGCGTCCTCTCCATGGACGTCCTCTGGGAGGGAAGAATGGAGCTGGTTGAACCATTGGGGTGGAGTACAGTTGCTGCGCGGGAGCGTAAAATTGAGCTGGTGCTCTGGGGGAGGCCCTGTAATAATTTCCTCGGCCGGCAGATCGGCCTCTACCTCTGCCAGCCCTATTAAAAACTCTAGCCCCAGAGTTTGACTTTTTGAGGGAAAATTGAGCCTTGTCTAGGCTGTTGAAAAGTCCAACGAACCGATTTATATTTTTGACCAAATCGTCTCCGAATAGCAGACCCTCGGCTGAGGGACCCGGTTCTGATTCAGCTAAGTGCGACAACTGGGGGTCAAGCCTCATCAATATAGAACTGCGCCGTTCAATGGCGCAGGTTGTGTTAGCTGATCCTAGCAGGCATATGGCCCGTTGTGCCCAGCCACGTAATTGGACCAAGTCAATTGGTTCCTCTGAGGTGGCTGCCTGTTCGGACAGGTTGAGAATTTTTGTTAGTGGGCCCAAGAGGTCCAGGACGTGGTCCTGGATCGTTTTGAACGAACGTTCAATCCCCTTTTTGAAAATTTTCCTGCCTTGGTCAGGTACTTTAATAAGACCGGATCGATCTCGGGTGTGGCCGCCACCTTGTTGGGGATGGACGGCCTGGGGCATTCTGCACGCAATTTGTTTCTATTGGATTTATCCAGAATCCGCCTTACCCAGTGCTCCACGTATTGGGATACCTGGGGAAGAGGGGCCCAATCCCCAGAGCGGGGGTGAATAATCAACTCCGGATTAAAGAGGGGGTCTCCTAGAGAGTCTAATATCGCCTCTGATGGGGCATCCGGATTGGCTTCCATGTCTGTAGCCATTTGCCCAGCCTCCTCTGTGTCTGAATCAGAATCTCTTGCTGAAGCGTCTAAGGACTCGCCCGAGTCGTCATCCGAATCCTCATTAAATGAGTCGGGTTTTTCCCGGAGGGATGACATTAGCTTCTTAGATGGGTACTCCTTGGTTATCAAGGGTCGCATAGCTGTAGGATGGCTGGGTCGGCAGGCCGAGGAAGGTCCTGCCTCACGCATCAATTCTACTTCCCCTGCCGGGGAGTCGATATAAGTCGCAGTATGTTTGCGCTTACAAGAGGCCTTGCCCGATTTTTCCCTTACAGGTAACGTGGGCTGGGCAGAGGTTCGAGGGGCAGCAGGAGCTAAAGCAGCCTGTATGGATTGTGTTATTAACACTTGAATTTGTGCTGCGGTGAGCATTTGTGGGGTTTCCACATTGGTTTCAGGTTCCATGTCATCCTGCACCTTATTATGTGACATGATGTCAAGATAGATTGTTAGTCAACCCTAGTGATTGTAATTCTGTAGTACTGTAGGGATTAGGGGATGCACCCAGTACGGCCGAGATATTGGGGTAACTGTAACTGGGTAGAGTACCCAGTAAGACAAGTATAGGGGAAACAGTACAGCACCCGGAAGTGAGGTTCCGCCCTACCGCTCCGCTCCGCTGCAGCCGCCGAATGATTCCCAGCGCGGGCTTGCAGGGAGAAGCAGCGCTGCCGTGTGACGTCACGGCGATCCGATAGGCTGTGGTAGCAAGAAGGAGAGCGAGAGGGAGAGCGAGAGAAAGGCGGGGACGCGCCGTGCATAGGCGCGCCCCTCCTATGAACAGCGCGCTGAACCTGTGAGGAGATGGCGCTCACAGAAGACGGCGCAGTACAAGAATAAAATAACCTGCGGTGTGGCACTAAACAGGGACACACACCGGTAGAACACTAGGAATGAAAATAATAATAATAATAATAACAGTGAAAAACTATACAAAAACGAGAATTAAATTAGTTACTTATCTGACTATGAGCAGAAAGAAAGAGGAAGTGCAAGGAAGTACTCAGCCTTCTTATAGGGTCCGTAGGGAGGAGGGGCCGTTACACTGAGGGCTGCTGGGAATTGTAGTCCCACACAGTTGTTCTTATGTTTATTATTTTTAAAAAAAGGTGTTTAAGATTCTGCTATGGGCATTAATAAAGAAAGATTAATGCAAGATATGAGCCTCCTGTCTGAAATATAATCAACAATTTTGTCCCATATGTAGCGCTCACCCCCGATGGAGCCGCTGGTTGTTGTTGGGATCGGCCTATAAAGTTACCCTGATGTTGTTTAGGGGTGTGGTGACAGAATCAAAGTAGTGAGCGAGGGTCCAGACAGTCAATAAAGGTTTTCTTCAATGCTTTATTCCCTGCCAAACAAGGCCAACATCAACATCGGTTAGGGAAGAAAAAAAGCTGATGGAAAGAAAAAAAAGAGAACCCTTTCGGTATCAGGCCTGGATATGAACAGGGCAGTTTCGCCCTCAGTAGTATCAATTGCTGAGACTCGTCGACACTCCTGCCTGGCAGCCGAGGCATTACTTCGGATCTGTGGGAGGAACAGATCTCTCGCTTAGATCTGGCTCTAGGGCCTCAGCCACAGGCCAAGTACTTTAAATGGACTAGATAGATGAACGGAGCGAATCCTCCCAGTAGAATTTGTTATGTCCCCTGGATAGGTCACCGGGTGACAGCAAAGTATACCTGTCAGCATTCCGGTCACCAGATCCCCGATTGGTTCGTTCAAGCCCTGTTGGACAACAGGAGAAGATTAAAGGTGTCGGCGGTGCTTGTGTGCTGGAAACACCATTTTGTATACATAAAAATAAAAATAAGTGTCTATAACAGTGGCTCTCAACCTGTCTAGTGCAGTGACCCCTTGATAAAATTTCCCAAGTTGTGGGGACCCCAACAGTAAAAAGGCAAGACAAGTAATATGCGCCCTTAACCCACAGATATTTAGCGCTCCCTGAGTCCCCTCCACTCGTACAGTATTAAAACTACTTATGGTATATTTTAGGATGTACCACTCTTTCTCTTTGTTCTCCTTTTATCTCTCTCTATCCTAATTTCTTGGCAAGGAAATACTGGGAGGTGGGTATAGTGCTGCACACCCCCGATTGTAGTAGATGAAGAAAAGGAAAGTTACCCCAGGGGGCTTTGTGTTGCAGCAAAAAATAAATAAATAGATATTATTAAGTAAGTATAAAAGTTTTAATGTAGTTTTATATTTCTCACAAGGAAACGTATCTGATATATTTTTTAACCAAAACAAGTAATGGCAATGAAAAACATGTACGTACAAATTTAACCCCATATTGATTGGGCCGTAAGGGCAAACCTGCAAAAGCATGGCATACAGTACGACAATTGTACACATGATGAACATGATGGGCCAGATTCAGCAACACTTGCGCTGGAGTATTTCGATATGCGCCGCGTAACTGTGAAGATGCGCCGTCGTTTCTATGTGCCCGTACCCACCAAACTAGATGCGCCCATTAACGGGCCATTTGCGACCGGCGGAACGTTACGACGCCAGAGTATCGTCAGCGCTTAATTTTGCTTGGTGCATCAGTCGCGCCCATTGATTTCCCCTGCAAATATGCAAATGAGGGATTTTTCCCAATTCACGAACGGATTAGCACCATACGCTGGCTACATGCGCCGCGCGTATCTCGTCCGTCCGGCGCAAAGTTATTTCTACAAAAGGCTGCTTTATCTTTACTCCAGATGGCCACAGGTCAGCAGGAGAGCAGCTACAGCAGCGTTACCGACGATAAGAGCTAGCTGAGCACCCCCACTTGCAGGACAACACCTCTGTCCATGCTTGTCTGTCAAATTTTACAGCCATGGAGGAAGACATCATAGGTCTCCATAGCCGAGATGACGGCTGACAGCTCCTGGCCATTAAAGTTCAGCTTTCTCCTGTGTGTTTGCGGGGAACGGGAGCAGCCATCTCAGAACAAAAGTAACATCACTGCGGGGAGGGGGAGCAGGATATACTTTAGTGCCGGAATGGCGCTTCTACGGGCGCATTTAAACGCCCAACGGAAGGCATTGCGCTGACGTTTCCTGTGAAGTGGTGCCGACGGAAGTTGTGAGCATGCGCACAAAGGGGGCGAGTGGAGCCTCACTCACTGCGCATGCTCCGTGGTTGATGCGCTGAACGTAAGCCTCTGTGCTGGGCTCCGCCCATCATTTACATATGATCACACCCACTTCCCCTTGCGTCGGGTTACGCCAGCGCATTATCGTTACTCTGGCGCAAGTTTACACGCAACTGCTATGTGAATAACAGTACTTGCGCTGAAAGGGTCGTCAGAGTAACGTAAATGAGAAGCGTTACTCTGGAGCAAAGATGCTCTCATCTACCTGAATCTGGCCCGATGAGTATGATAAACCCCAACACGTTTCAACCTTGTGGAGAGCCTTTTTGGTCTGTCCACCTAGTCGAGCCTTTTCCATCCCAGCTCCCCCGCCTCCACAGGGGTCGTGTGGTGTATTGGTGGCAGCTACATGGTTCCTGGTTGGTCCACAGTTGCAGCACATGGGAAAGTGCTCTTGTCCTTTCTCTAAGCTGATAAAGGGTAAATACATTCATTATTTACAAGATTGTCAATATGGTAGATGTTTCTCTGCTGAGAGTGTTTTTGTTTGTTTTTTGAACAATCCCACCTATACGATGTATTTGATTTTAGAGCATCTCCTCTTACCCCCTGAAGATGACCGCTCTCCACAAGGTCGAAAAGTGTCGGAGTTTATCATACTCATCATGTTCATCATGTGTACAATTTTCATACTTTATGCCATGCTTTTGCAGGTTTGCCCTTACGGCCCAATCAATATGCGGTTAAATTTGTATGTACATGTTTTTCATTGCCATTACTTGTTTTGGTTAAAACATATATCAGATACGTTTCCTTGTGAGACATATAAAACTACATTAAAACTTTTATACTTACTTAATAATATCTATTTATTTATTTTTTGCTGCAACACAAAGCCCTCTGGGGTAACTTTTCTTTTCTTCATATCCTAATTTCTTGTTCCCCCCATCACTCTCTCTAGCCATCTTTCTTGTTCTTTCTCTTAATCTTTCTCTCCCCTTTTCTTTGTTCCTCCCCTCTTTTTCTCTCCCTTCCATGTGTTATCTATTTTTATTCCTTACTACTAAGTAGGGGGAGATGGGATGAGTGGCAGTGCCAGGCTGGGAGAGAGATTTAGGCTTTAGGGACAGCTCAGAATTCGTTGACCCCTGGCAAATCGGCATTTGACCCCCGAGGGGGTCCCGACAGTGGTGTATTTAGATTTTGTGCTGCCCTAGGCCTGACTAAACTCATGCAACCCCTAATTTAATTATGGCCCACCCCTTCCTGTCAAGGTCACACCCCTTCCTGTTTAAGACCTTTTCTGAAATTTTACAGTGGGGACACTAGTTCTGAGGGACTTGGGGGGGGGGGATTCCCTTAATCTGCAGAGATTTCCCCTCACTTCTTGTTTGGCTATGGGGCAGGAAATAAAGAGAAATGAATGGATGGCAAAAACTAATTAACAGGGGCTATAACCCTCCCTTACTTTATCCAAAATGGAAAAAAAGTGTTGTCTATAGTTCTACTTTAATCAGAAAATGTTGCTAAACTTATGGAGGACTAAGAGGATATAACCATACCAGTGGTGCAGCAGAAAACATATAACACGGTGATGAAGGTATGTGGTCTAGCCAGTGAGCAAAGGAAGGATTGGGACAGGAACAAATAAATCCATCTGTTTATTTTTCTCATCAGCAATCAACAGAAATAAAATAAAGATTCCTTAATATGTACCACTGACACAAGCAAAGGATTGCAGGAGAGTCCTACTACCTAACTGACAGATAAAGGTGACCATGTAAGTGTCCATTGTGTATGCGCCATCTCTATCATACCGACAGCAGCTGCGGCCACTTTATGGGGGCACCAAATCGATTTGTCTTGTGGCCCAGTCCACCTTATAAGGCCTCGTACACACGATCAAATCTGTCCGCTGGAAACGGTCTGCTGGACCGTTTCAGCAGACAGATTCGATCGTGTGTACGGCCGAGCCGACGGATTTGGCCACCCGACAGATTTCAAAGCATGCTTTGAAATCTATCGGGTGGGAATCTGTCCGCCCGACATGTCTGCTGGTTAGTACACTTACCAGCAGACATGTCGTCCCGCACCGCCGCCGCACCGCCGCCGAATGGATTTGGCGCATGCGCGGAAGTGTTTTACTTCCTGGTGTGGTGACGTGGCGGCGTCAACGTCACCGCCACGTCACCGACACGTCAGCGCGCCGTCTGCTGGCGGGGATTTTGGTTTGCTCGTGTGTACACGCGAGCAAACCAAAATCCCAGCAGACAGATTTGTTCAAATCTGTCGGACAGACAGATTTGAACAAATCTGTCTGCTCGTGTGTACGAGGCCTAAGACTGGTGCTGCACTAAAAGTATAGCGCAAGCTGGCAGGGACTCTTTTCATGCTTCCCCCTGCAAAGTGCTGCCCTAGGCCTGGGCCTTGTTGGCCTAGGCCAAGATACAGCGTTGGGTCCTGACCCCCAGGTAGAGAACCACTGGTCTATACTGTTTAAAATATAGTAATACAGGGGCAGATTCACGTAGATCGGCGCATTATCATTCCGGCGTAGCGCACCACTTTTCCGTTAGACTTGCGCAATCTAGCCGCGTAATCCGGCGATTCACGTAGCTTTTACGCAAGAGCTTGCGCAAACGTAAGGTTTTTTCCTGAGGCGTAAGGAGGAGTAATACAAATTGGGAAGGACGTGGGCGTGTTACATTGAAATGAGCCGTGACCCCATGCAAATGAAGGGCCGGCCGACTCGCGCATGCGCGCGTGAAGGAAACCATGTCAGCTCCGTTGTGCGCATGCTCACAACTCGGGAGCGGCGCAATCAGTGAAATTGGAAATGGACTAGGGCAACTTTATGAACTACGCAGACAGCATAAATAGACAGACACAAATGCACTTCCTTTGCAAAAGTACATCCCTTTGTATCCCTCCCTATACAGCAAGGTGCTTTTGTTTGTTTGTGACGTGTCTTTGAGATATTTGGGGACTGTTTTGCAGAGTGATTTTTGTCTTTTATGTCTTTGTTGTTATTTTGTTTAAATTATATTTTTGCTGGGCATTTTTTATTTTTGCTCGTCATTTATTTAATTTTTTTGGTTCTGTTTGTGTATGATTTTGGAATGTGGGGGTGATATTCCTGCGGGAAAAGGGGTGTCACCCTCATTTGTGGTGGAGAAGTGATCGCCAGGTCTGTGTGAATGGTGTATGAATGTACAGTGACATAATTGGAGCCGTGGCATGGCGTTGCAGCTCACAAGTCCAATGTGATGAGGATGTGGGGTGTGTGTGCTAGGGACCACAGTGGTGTGCATGCATGCATTCTCATTGTGCCATGATTAATGTGTGTGTTTAACGTGCAAAGATGCATAATGTGAGCTGGCATGAGATGGGGTCATGAGATGGGGTACCAGTGCATATGCAGAGTCACCTTGAAGGGAAAAGACAGGAGGATGTTAGTCATGCATGTGCCACTTGTGAGGTGTGCATCACGGGAGGGGATAGTCATGCCTGCCACCCATGTCACTCACCAACCAGCCAGCTGTCCCCATACATGTTCTGTTGGAAATCTGTGGGGATGGGGCTCTGATTGTATATGTAGCTGTCATGGGTGTCATGGGTGGTGCCATGTGTTGGGCTGGTGATGTCCTCCTGCAGGGTTGTGGTAATTCCATGATGGCATGAGGGGTGAATCTGAAGATGCGAGACACCTCAGAATCACTCATGCCAAAGATGTCTATGCGTGTGTGATATATCAAGTGAAGAGTGAGGGGCTTGTATCAGATAAGAATATTGTATTAGATTAAATTAAATTGTAAATTTTATATAAGCAAATAAAAAAATTAAAAAAAACATCTCCCGTGCCCTCCTTAGTGCCATCCTCCGTGCCCTCCTCCTTCTTTGTTCATCTAAAGTCAGTAGTATAGCTATGCGCGACGATGCCCCTGGCATGTTGGCATACAGATTGTTGGGCAACACGTGTGACTGCTGAACTCCTCACTAACAGTGTTGCTTTATCTGACAATTAGACTTTTTTTCAAAATTTAGACCAGCTTTTAGGTCCTCTAACTTTAGACAGAACATTTTGCTGTTGCGCACATCGCGTAGCCTGCGCAGCAACTGCGTTTTTTGGTGGATCCCCGTAACTCCCTCATTAGCATATTTGACTAGCAAATCAATGGTGTGTCTAGCGCAGTTTTGCACGAAGGGAAGCGAATGTCTAATTCAATTACGCCGGACCAAAAAACGTAGATTTCTGGCGTATATTGTTTTGTGAATCGCGTCCAACTATACGCACGCGCACATTTAGACTTACGCACGCGCAACAGCAGTTGCGCAGGCGTAATCGCTCTGTGAATCTGGGCCACAGTGTCTTACCCTACTCTACACATGCTAAGTTGCTCTCTATTTTTGGCACTGTGCCAAATCAAAGTCACTAGTGGCCAATCTGCTGACAGCCTAAAGATTTACTGCTGTTCAGGAGCTTTAGGCTTCAGCAAAATGACAATGGGTTTTGGCAAGAAGAAACTGGAGCAACAATGTAGGCAATTTACAGCAAACAGTTGTATATTTAGCGCATATTTTATTTATATTTACATTTATTCTCTTGGTTAGTGCACCATTTTTGATTGCTGCTTTTTTACATTTGGTCATTGGTTATGTGGTGTAATTATTAGGTTTAGTAGCGCTGTATCTATTCACTAATTTACAGCAAACACTCATTTTGGTAGCATAATTATTAACCTGGAATGTATGCCTCAGAGGACAGTTAGAGGAGAGTGAAAACTCCTCCTACAAGCTTTAACCAGTGCTCGGCCACACACAGATAGAAGTCACAAGGCGGCTATATACTGCAGATGAGGAAAGGTATTTAGCAGTTTATATTTACTAAAAGTTTAGTGTTCTGTGTACTGTGGGAGACCACATATAATGAATGCAGGGTCCTAGGTTTAGAAATGCTTTAAGTAGACATGATTCTCAAATTCCTCATTAGCAGTGCCCTTGTTTTTAAATTGTGGTCTGGTTATGATACTGCAACTGAGATCATGTTGCCAATCCTACAAGTCATTCAGTGTCTAATTTTTGTAGGCATAACATTGAGGCAGATTAGTTACAAGGGTTTATGATCTAATTCCACAGTTCTTCATCGTCCATACATGTGCATATGGATTTTTTTTTAATCTAAACACAATGGCACACATACCATTTCTATTTGGTCATAGAGGACCACTCTGTTGGTGACTTAGGCCCCATACACACGATCGGACATATCCGATGAAAACGGTCCGCGGACCATTTCCATCGGATATGTCCGATCGGGAGTTTGATCCGATGGCGTGTACACACCATCGGATCAAATTCCCCGCCGCCGGGCGGCGCGGTGACGCGGCGGTGACGTTGACGCCGCCGCGTCACCGCCACGTCACCGCACCAGGAAGTAAAACACTTCCGCGCATGCGCCAAAACCATTCGGCAGTGGCGCGGCGGCGGTGGGGGACGACATGTCTGCTGGTAAGTGTACTAACCAGCAGACATGTCGGGCGGACAGATTCCCACCGGATAGATTTCAAAGCTTGCTTTGAAATCTGTCGGGTGGAGAAATCTGTCCGCTAGCCCATACACACGAGCGGAGATGTCTGCTGAAACGGTCCATCGGACCGTTTTCAGCGGACATATCCCCTCGTGTGTACGCGGCCTAAGAGGCCTATTTATAGCAGAGGGAGCACTCACTGTCCATGCTCTGAGAGACACTGAAGTTTCCTTTATACTACATTCTTCATAAAAAAAAGGCAAGACTGATGTGTGTAGCCTGTGGTAGTCAACAGCGTTCTTTTAGCATAATGCCGTACAGAGAACTCTATCATTATAGAAGAGGTTGGTTGCATGGTTGGACTTTCCATCCCTGTTTTATTTTTTGTTGTTGTTCTTCATTCATTATTGATTGAAATAAATGGTCCAGTAAAACCTTGGTTTGAGAGTAACTTGGTTTGAAAGTGTTTTGCAAGATGAGCAAAATGTTTTAATACATTTTGCCTTGATATACAAGCGATGTCTTGATATAAGAGTAGTGTCATGTCACAACTGAGTATAAAAAAGGAGAGGAAACCTACAAGTGTAGCAATATGGTTACATTTAATAAAGGGGCATCATTTAGCAACTTATTGCTACACTTAGAGGTGCTTCTCTTCTCTTTTATACCCTGTAAAAAAAAATGCTTTGATATACAAGTGCTTTGGATTACAAGCATGTTTCTGGAACTAATTATACTCGCAAACCGAGGTTTTACTGTACTTCGGAATTCATAAAACAAAGCATAATATAAAACACACAAAGAAGGGAAAAAATTGTGATGCGCTGAAATCAAATTTTGCTAATAATATATTATTAGTGTACAATATGTGCAGAATTGATACCAAAATACACACTCAGAAGGGTATCAATAGAAAAACACAATGAAAAACAAATAAATTGTGAGATGATCCATATGTAAAAAAAACAACCTCAAGTGTAGCAAATGTCCAGTTCTGAGTAGTAGTACTTATGATACAAAAGGGTTCCACACCCACTTGCTATCACTTTGTATCATAAGTACTACTACTCAGAACTGGACATTTCCTACACTTGAGGTTGTACTCAGAGTCTCAGGTAATCGTGCTAGGGAAAGGACTGAGGGGAAACAGGGAAAACGACCTGCGGAGGGAAATTGACCTGAGGTGTGCCGGGGTCACGTGGTCAGTATGCCTGAAAGGGGGCATACCCAAGTAGAAGTGAAAGAAGAAATAGCAATAAAAAGGGGATGGGTGGGTGGGCCACCAGAAAACCGACGCCCAGAAGGAGGAAGGAGGGTGGGTTTAAATACCTCCCGACTCCTCCTACAAACACAGGCTGACCTGCAGTCAGCCTTTACACTTGTACTCAGAGTCTCAGGTAATCATGCTAGGGAAAGGACTGAGGGGAAACAGGGAAAACGACCTGCGGAGGGAAATTGACCTGAGGTGTGCCGGGGTCACGTGGTCAGTATGCCTAAAAGGTGCCAAAAATAACACAGTAGGATGAGCTAGGGAAGGGATTGAAATAAAAGTAACTGAATGTACCACAAGCCCCTAATGCAAGAATGCCTGTGACTGACATGTGAACTGGGATATGTCCGGAAAAGAAAGCTACCTACCGCCCACCTAACCCTTCAACAACAAGAATACAAACCTCCTACGAATGGCAGCCGAAACTGCACCTGTACTGAAACCATGGCCCGGAGAGAATGTTGAAGTGCTACCCTAGTTAGGAAGCAGGTAATGACTACGTGTCATGCCCTGTGCTAGCAGGGAAGGGGGTACTAGGGAAAAGGAAAAGTGGCCTATCCCTGAGTTCATCCGCAACGGTCTAGCGCCCAGAATGTCCTGGACCCAGCTTAAAACCCGTTTGGGCTGCAAGTGGCAAAAGAAAACAAACGCAAGTAGGTACTGGCATGTTTGTGAGAAAAGAACCCAGGATACCGAGATAGGAACGCCTGGAAGAAATCCCAGGCCGAGTCACGAGTTTCCGGGCTGAATTGAAAAGTACTTGAAGATCAAGCATTGTCTATGACCAAATCGGAATATACAAGGAGGGTTGGCAACCATGTGAAGAAACCCGTAACTGGAGAAGGATGGATGGCGGCACAATCTGCGATATCTGCTGCCCGTGACATGAACTCTGCAAAGAAGCAAGACATCGTTAAACAAAACATGACCAACAAGCCCCAACTTACCTTAGGAAAAGGAAAACCCCTACCTCACCTTACCCCTACCTACGTAAGTGTCCGTGATTGACACATGCAGTAACGTAGAGCAGGACAGAGAGCGTGTCAGTCTGCGGAACTTGGCGAGGCTGAGCAACCTGAGGCAAAGCAGGCCAACAGAAAACGTAACACTCAAGCCTAGGAACCTGAAGACATGTCGGGTAGGTGACGTAAGTGACGAGATTACGTGACGTATGAAAATGTAATGAAAGCCGTGAGAAGCGGATGAGGGGACTTGCCACCGCACAAGCCAATTAAAAACGAACATCTCAATCCGACAGTACCTGTGAACGCGACAGGTAACCAGCAGTGGAGAGTGGACATGAACTAACGTGAGGATATAAACGTGACATGTATGCACAGACTGTGCAAATGAAACATGGGTAAGTGTAGGACTGGTGCAGCTGGACTGAGAATGTGAAAACCCCATGAATGCAAAGGCCAAGCAACCTGAGGCGTAGCAGGCAAATTAAAAATGTACACTCAGGCCCGATGAACCTGAAGACGTGTCAGGTTAACGTGTGAGAAATGAAATTTCAAGATGCATGAAACGTATGAGAAACGGATGAGGAGACTTGCCACTGCACAAGCCAATTAGAAACGAAACATCTCAATCTGACAGTACCTGTAGACGTGACAGGTAACCAGCAGTGGAGAGTGGCCATGAACTTAACATGTATGCCCAGACTATGAAGATGAAATGTGGGCAGTGTAGAACTAGTGCAGCTGGACTGAGAATGTGACAACCCCATGAATGCAAAGGCCGAGCAACCTGAGGCGTAGCAGGCAAATTAGAAACGTACACTCAGGCCTTATGAACCTGAAGACGTGTCAGGTCATAGTATGAGGAATGCAACGCCAAGATGCATGAAACGTATGAGAAACGGATGAGGAGACTTGCCACTGCACAAGCCAATTAGAAACGAAACATCTCAATCCGACAGTACCCGTAGACGTGACAGGTAACCAGCAGTGGAGAGTGGTCATGAACAAACATGTATGCCCAGACTATGAAAAATAAAATGTAGGTAAGTGTAGGACTAATGCAGCTGGACTGAGAATGTGACAAACCCGTGAATTACCAAGGCCGAGCAACCTGAGGCGTAGCAGGCAAATTAGAAACGTACACTCAGGCCCGATGAACCTAAAGATGTGTCAGGTCATTGTGAGAGATGAAATGTCAAGATGCATGAAACGTAGACGTGATGGGTGACCCCCCCCCCCCCCCCGGCGGTGAACGCCATGAATCAAAATGAACATACCAAAGCTACCAACTAGAAAACATCCCAACTGAAACCTGCATGAGAAACGTAAGTTGCATGAAACGCACACACCTAAGAACATAAATAGCATGGGAAACAAAAACATGGGAAACGTAAATGCCTGAGAACATAAAAAATACCCTGAGAAACGGAATCGTATGCATCACGACTGAAACCTGCATGAGTAACGTAAACACTTGAGAACATGAGTAGCGTGAAAAAACGTAACGTAAAAAAGGAAAGTACAAACGTAAAAATTGCATGAGAAACGGAAAACATGAAATAGCATGGGAAACAAAACATGAGAAACGTAAACATCTGAGAACATAAAAAAAAAAAAAAACACATGAGAAACGTACCGTATTTGCCGGTGTATAAGACGACCGGGCGTATAAGACGACCCCCTAATTTTACATTTTTTTAAAAGATTTTTTGCCTATACTCACCGTATAAGACGACCCCCCTTCCGAGGCTTCCGACACTTCATATTTCTTCCTTCTGGAGCCATATTCTTCTTCCTTCTTGCTGGAGCTGGAGCCAATCACGGCGAGCAATGTATTCTATTAATGAATACAAAGCCTGCTTGGATTGGCAGAGGCTGTAACATCATCAGCCCACACCTCTCTGACTCTCAAAGCCAATCCGAGCAGGCTTCTCTATGTAGCCTGCTCGGCTTGGCAGAGGTTGTTACTCCAACCCGAGCAGGCTCTGTATTAATTTGAATACATCACTCACCGGGATTGGCTAAGTGGTATATAATGTATATAGCCAAAGCTACATACAGTATTACCACACATCCAGCAGGCATCCGAGCAGTTGACCCGGCGTATAAGACGACCCCTGCCTTTTGGTCATTTTTTTTAAGTGTAAAAGGTAGTCTTATACGCCAGCAAATACAGTAATTGTATGAAAAACGTAAACGCAGGAGAACGTGAGAAACGTAATGCATCACCACAGAAACCTGAACGAGGAACGTAGACACCTGAGAACATGAATAGCGTGAGAAACGCAGCGTAAAACGGAAAGTAGAAACGTGAAATAGCATGAGAAACGGAAAAACATGAGAACAAAAATAGAAAGAGAAATGTGTACACTCGACAACCGTGATTGCATGAGAACATGAATCGCAACCACGCAAGAACATGACTAGCATGTGCCACGTGAATGCCTGAGAACGTGAAAACCATGAGAAATGTAATTGCATGAGAAACATAGACGCATGAGAAAAACATGCGAAACGTAACCGCATGAGAAGACGTAATCGCATGACAACCAACCATGAGAAACATAATCGCATGAGCAACTACCGTGCAACATAAACGCATGAGCAACTACCAAGAGAAAGGTAAACACATGAGAAACGTAATCACATGAGAACGTAATTGCATCAGCAATGTAATCGCATCAGCAACTACCATCAGAATGTGACTGCATGAGAACTACCACGCGAAACGCAATCGCATGAGGACTACCACGCAAAACGCAATCGCATGAGAACTGACACGCAAAACACAATCGCATGAGAACTACCACGCAAAACACAATCGTATGAGAACTACCGCGCAAAACACAATCGCATGAGCAACCACCATGAGAAACATGAATCGCATGAGCAACCACCATGAGAAACGTGAATCACATGAGCAACTACCACGAGAAACGTGAATCGCATGAGCAACTACCACAAGAAACGTGAATCGCATGAGCAACTACCACAAGAAACGTGAATCGCATGAGCAACTACCACGTGAATCGCATGTGCAACGCAATCGCATGTGCAACGCAATCGCATGCGCAACGCAATCGCATGCGCAATGCAAACGCATGCGCAACGCAAACGCATGCGCAACGCAAACGCATGTGCAACTACCACGCAAAACGCCATTGCATGAGACCACCACGTGAAAGGTGATCGCATGAGAACGTAATCGCATAAGCAACTACCACGAGAAACGTAATCGCATGAGCAACAATCATGTGAAACGTAACCGCATGAGCAGCTACCACAAGAAACGCAATCGCACGAGAAATGGATTCACACTAAAAACGTAATACACAAGTACTACCATGAGAAACGTAATTGCATGAGAACTACCATGTGAAACATAATTGCATGAGAAACGTGACCGCATGAGAAAATACCATGAGAAGCGTAACTGCATGAGAACCTGCCATGAGAAACGTAAACGCATGAGAACTACCATCAGACATAAACGCATCAGAGACATAATCGCATCAGAGACATAATATGCAAGGGAAACGAAACGCATGGGAAAATGATACTATGAAAAAGTAGTCGCATGAGACCCTGAAACCGTGAGAACCGTGACGGGAAATGTGGACGCACAAGAAACATAAAGGCATGAAAACATAAAGCAACCAGAAACCTGAGACAGGGGGAGATGCATGACAGTAGTGAATTACAGAGCTGGACATGCAGTATACACATGAATGGAGCTGAACTTGTGTTGTATACCGTATAGATAGAATGCTGCATATGGCCAGAGCTGACAGCCACAGATCCTTCCCCTCCCCCTGACACCATGTGGAGTGAACCTTGCTCTGCCCGCCCCCTAACTTACTCCTGAGAACGAGCAGACCTCGTACTGCGCCTCCCCCCGACTGGGGATCCCCCACAACCACTCAGCCAAGCCCCCCCCAGCTACCAAGAGCGAACACACGCTCCCCCTGCAACCACTCCACCGCAGAAAGAGGAGCGGGCCCCCGAACAGTAAGGAGGGAGGAAGCAACGCCCGCTCTGCTGCAGCCATCAGCCGCCGCAGCATGCGACTGCTGGAGCACCTGTCGGCACTCTGACGTCACACAAGGAAGTAGCGTGGAGAGCTCCCCAGCCCGTAGATCCCCCATACCGCCCAGATGGAGGTGGCCGCCGCTCGCCTGTGGGGGGCCCCCCGACTGACTCCAGAAACCTGTAGAATAAAAGGTAGACATGGGGGCCACTCGTGGAGCCTCACGTCCTGCTGACAGAGCCGAAACCGGAAGTGACGTCAGACGGGTCGTCCCACCAGAAAACCGACGCCCAGAAGGAGGAAGGAGGGTGGGTTTAAATACCTCCTGACTCCTCCTACAAACACAGGCTGACCTGCAGTCAGCCTTTACACTTGTTTTTTGCACATATGGATCATCTCACAATTTATTTGTTTTTTATGGTGTTTTTTCTATTAATACCCATCTGAGTGTGTAGGTTGGTATCAATTCTGCACATATTGTACATATACTATTAGCAAAAGTTGATTTCAGCGCATTACTATTTTTTTTCCTTTTTTTGTATCTTTTTGGTTTTGTACACCTGTGTGTATGCAGCGATATCATTTGGGTATTTTTGTTGTTTTTTCCTTTCAAATTTAATTAATAGTTAGTAGTAGTACATTTTTCACATAATATAAAACATGCTGTTGTGCTTTATAAATGTACTGATGTTTTTGTTAAAGTCATGCTATGATCCAATTTATGCCCTATGAGGCATAAACGACTGGTTTCCTTTTTTCAACAACACGCTGTCAAGTTACTGTTTGGAAATATCCATCTGAATTGGACCATTTTGGGACATGTTATAGTATACTAATGTTCCTACAAGGAGTTCTTTCATTTTGTCAGGTACATTACTCTGTTCAATATCCAACTGTGTTTTTCTTTAAAAAATTTCAGAGGTGAAAAAACATCAGAAAGATGTTGATTGAATTTTGTCAGCTGATTGTCCACTCCTAGAATTGCTTCCAGCTCTGATATTTTTCAGGTGTTTTGCAGCAAATTTTTCAATGATTGCAGCAATTTTAGCTAGTTATCTATATTTGGTTTGGGCTTTCTGATGACAAAATAAGAGCAAAATACTTGGCTTTCTCCTATTCTGAATTCAGTTGTGTGTAAACCCAGAAGCTGAAATATTTTATGAGCTTTCACATGGTAATTTAATATAATTATTTTCAAAGCTTTGAAATCTACAGCATGTATTCAAATACCATCTGGTTATCCTGCCATAAAGGACCTGGTTTAGGTACTTCCTCCTATAGGGTTGCAATTAGGGCTGTCCTAATGCATTGACACCCCTGGGGCACTGTGATGGGGTTCCAGGTGCATGTGGGCCCCATTATAGTCATGCATTACATCATACTTGCCAACTGTCCCGGATTTGCTGGGCCAGTCACGCTTTGTACTAAGATAGCCGTATCCTGCGCAGCATCCGGGGACCCAGTATTGTGCCCTTTTGATGGCCCTGTACTGTGCCCTTCTGCCTCCACCCTATACTGTGCCCTTTTTGTTGATAAGTTTTTGATTAATGGAATGCTTTTTATATGGTTTTAAATCGATTTTATTGAACATACTAATAAATCAATGTTTAATTCTATCAACTATTTATACTTTATGTGTAAATTGAGGCAGCCTCAAGGGGCCTAGTATATTACTTTGCCCAGGGACCATGCTCTTCTTCTCTGTCTTCTAGTTGTGCTCCTGTGTTGTCATCTCGCCACTTGGGTTTCTGATGGTGACTGCAAGTGGCCGTACAACACACCTTAAAGAGGAGTTCCACCCAAATTTGGAACTTCCGCTTGTTCCACTCCTCACCCTCTTACATGCCACATTTGGCATGTAATTTTTTTTGGGGGGGAGTGGGGGCTTCAGGAGGAGTGGGACTTCCTGTCCCACTTGCTGCTTCCGCCGAGGGGCTGGTAAGGCGATTAGGCGTAATCACCTTATTTCAGCCCCTCCCTGTAGGCGATGGCCTAGGACACTGACAGGTCCTAGGCAATCACCTGTCCAATCAGCGGCAAGCCGCGCCGCGCGCGCATGCGCAGTGCGGCTCGCGCATGCGCAGTGGGTGCCGGGCCGTGAAGCCGAAGGCTGTCACGACTGGGTGCCCACAGTCGGGATGGAGACACCGGCTGGGGAGGGGGGGAGAGGAGCGGAGCCCCGGTCGGCGCGTCGCTGGAACGCAGAAGCAGGTAAGTGAGTGTTTATTAAAAGCCAGCAGCTACACTTTTTGTAGCTGCTGACTTTTAATAAACACAATTTTTGGCTGGAACACCCCTTTAAAGCACCGCATCAATTTGTATATCTCATATCCAGCTATGGCCAAAGCTTGCTATACACTAGTAGAATTGTGTTCCAATTTTTTCATTTGTAGAAAATTTTCTCAAATTTCTAATTAATGGTGGGGCCAAATCAAGCATTTGTTTTTGACCACAGTGACAAGAAAATTTTAAAGAACAAAATGGACAATTGTTCTTGAACAAGCAAATTCCTAACAGTGTAAGCAAAACAACATTTTGAAATTTTTCAAATAAAATTTATCAAGCCATCAAATGCACTGAGATTCCTACTAATGTTCGTAGAAATATGCATACCAACATCTAGCTTAAGCACTTCAGCCACATGAACATGCCATTTTGTGCAATACGGTACTGCGTTACTTTAACTGACAATTGTCAGTTGTGTAATAACTGATAGTCGTGTGATGCTGTACCCAAATAAAATTTATGTAATTTTTTTTTCCACAAATAGAGCTTTCTTTTGGTGGTATTTGATCACCCCTGCGATTTTTATTTTTTGATATATACAAACCAAAAAAGACCGACAATTTTGAATATATATATATATATATATATATATATTACTTTCTGCTATAAAACACACCCAATAAAAAAATTGAAAAAAATCGCATTTCTTCATCAATTTAGGTCAATATGAATTCTGCTACAGTACATATTTTTGGTAAAAAAACAAACAATAAGCGTATATATAAACGTTATAGCGTCTATAAACTATGAGATATATTAATGGCATTTTTTTACTAGTAATAGTAGCGATCAGCGACTTATAGCGGGACTGCGATATTGCGGCGGACAAGTCAGACACCTAACTGACACTTTTAATTAAAATTGGGGAACCAGTGACATTATTACAGTGATCAGTGCTAAAAATATGCACTGTTACTTTACTAATGACACTGGCAGAGAAGGGGTTGACACCAGGGCTGTTTAGAAGGTTAAGTGTGTCCCTAGGAGGTGCTTGCTAACTGAGTGGGGGATGGACTGACTGGGTGAACACAGGGATCTGTGTTTCTGCTTCAACAGGAGGACAGTCATACTATGGTAACGGTACCTAATCAGTTCCAAACTCAAAGTAACAATTCTCTCAGCTGTACTACAACTTCTCCTTGTAGTTCTTCAGCCCCTTGAGCTCCCAGTCTCTCACTAGACCCTCTGATTTACTGGCTCGGAATCCTATGAGCTCATCAAGGCCTTTGTGGTGGTATTTCCCTCAAGTGTCACCCATGCTTCCCTGCTGGGTCCCTAGCTTGGCACTTCACATATCTTCAAGCTTCACCCCTGCTAACTGGCTTGGTCCCAAGCTTGGCACACAAGGCTGCTTTGCAAGCGTCAACTCCGCTGGTTGGGTCCCTAACTTGATCACCGCCTGAAGTTTCCCGATTCTCCACCGTGCCTGTTTGGTAGGAATACTGCTCTGGTACTTGCTTCAGTTACTCCCTGTGGTCCCTGGTAAAGGCGATTGGTCTCTTAGTGGCAACAGCTTCCCTTCTACCTCCGACCATGACAGGTTCTCCAGCCGGCAGAGCCGGCACTTTTGGTTGGACTGCAAGCCGAAGTCCCAACCCTGCACTGCATTTGTACTTCTGGATAGGCCTTCACGCAGCCTGGCAGCCTGATGCCCCTGAGATAGGCCCAATCTCTGGCCTAGCAGCCCAGGGCAGACGACACTTGACCACCCAGTCGGTGGTCTGGGTGGCACACAAGAACCTGGATCACCTGAACTCACCCAAATACATAGTCTCTCCCAGCAGGCCGAAGGGATTTAACAAAATCCCTGCCCATTGGCTGAGATGCCCCATATTCCCATAACCTGACCTTGAGTTGTCCTTCTCAATCTAATACCTCCAAGTGCCCGGCCACCTGGTGGTAAAAGAGGAAAGTACAACCAGGCAAAGCTTAGGGAGAAGTCAATGGATCCCTAATAATTAACTACAGCTGCTATTTCCGACAAGGAATCTGGCGAGGAGCTCACCGACTAAACCCCAGGGCGCTACAGCTGTCATACTTACCTGCTCTGTGCATTGGTTTTGCACAGAGCAGAATGTAAAATATATGGGTGGCCCTGCACTTATGGCAATAATTATGGTGAAAAATGCTGCATCTACCAGTACAACCACCTAGGTGGAATGTAAATGCTAGTGTTAAATGAAATGGGGGGTGTGGCGCTGTCCTAGGATGCAATAATTGCATGCCCCTGTGTGACAATCTGTATATCTCTATATTGCAATTAATGAACAAATAAAAACATCAAAGTTACTGAACATGTTTGAAGTATAAAACACTTGGTGCAAACACTGATGTGTAAGTGCTGACAATGCTCATATGCAAAAACTAAATGTGCTATAATCATATGCAATACATTTCATCAATACATATAATTAGAACTAAAGTTGTTGACATGTGCTCTTTAAAACCGTGCCTCAAAAGATTCATGTGCAAACAAATAAATATATTTGCACTGTGATCATATACAGTCCATTGATCTTTCCAGCTAGTCAAAAAGGTAAAAAATATGTACAGGTATATAAAAAATTTAAATAAGGTGATAGGGGCCGTTGAATGAGGCTGGCTGTTGTTCAAACTGGAGGGCTTATTTTATTTTTATTTATTTTAATTATTTATCTTGCTGCAGTTCTGCTTTCAAAATTAACCCCAAGCAAACATCTATTCATACACATATGTGAAATGTTTCCTCTACCAAACGATTTATAATTCTGTGCAGCTATTTTTGTGATTCATATTCCTCTGCCAGACAGTACACCCATAATGGTGTACCAGTACCACCTTCTCTATTACAGTTAAGTAATACAGAAATGTTATTTACCCTCTCCCTAAACCTGCTGATGATGAAGAAGCATTACACGGATAAGTTATCAATTATGCTCATTCTGTTGTTATCATGGCTGTGCAGTCTCTGACCATCACCTGTATCATTGTCCGCACACAGTCTTTGACCATTTCCTGTATCATTGTCCGCACACAGTCTCTGACAGTCTCCTGTATCATTGTAGGCACAGTCTCTGACCGCCTTCTGTATTATTGTCCGCACAGTCTCTGACCGTCTCCTGTATCATTGTCCGCCCAGTCTCTGACCGTCTCCTGTATCATTGTCCGCACAGTCTCTGACCATCTCCTGTATCATTTTCCGCACAGTCTCTGATCATCTCCTGCATCTTTGTGGCGTGATTGTCTGTTAGCACCCTGTCTGTGGTTCCAACTTTTCATACTGTGTTAGCCAGGTAAGAGTTTGCTTGTCATTACCATAATAAAACCATCTCCTGCATCATTGTCTGCACAGTCTCTGGACTATTGTTTTTATAATATTTTTCCCATTATTATGGGCGTGAGTGGGGCCTCATGTCTAAGTTTGCCTAAGGCCTCACTAAGTCTAGAGCCGCCTCTGCTTGGTTTCTGTCGAATGGTCAAAGAATATTGACGGAACTTCGAAACTTTACGTCGAATCGTACATTTCCGGTCGAATATTCCGCCTACAAGAATTCTAATGTTGTATGACTAGTAATAATGTCGAATCTATTCTCTATAATGTTGAATCTATTTTCTCATAAATCAAAATCTATTCTCTGTAATGTCGAATCTATTATTTCTATAGTGTTGAATCTTTTCTCTATGATGCCGAATCTTTTCTCTATAATGTCAAATCTTTTCTCTATAATGTCAAATCTCTCTATATCGAATTTTTACCGCAACGAAAATGAAAATAAAGCTTTTTTTTATGTCGGATCTTTCGGTTTTCAATTCTTTCGTTTTCGTTATCGTTTGTTAAAACGATAACGAAAAAAACAGATTTTCGGACGAAAATGCATTCTAACTAAAACAAATGCACATGTCTTACAAGCAGCATCTTTTGGTGGGTGCGGAGCACTGTATACACTGCTTCTCCACCGCCCCTGCTGTTGAAATCAATGGGCACTGCTGCCGAAGAGCCTGCAAACCGATTTGGCAACTGCTCTTTGCGGATGCTTTTAACCCCTCATTCAGCCACTAGCGGGGGTTAAAGGCCCCCCCCCCCCCCCCGATAGTAGCCAAAAAGCGGCAGCAGACGTAACACGGCACTAAAATTTGCCACTAACGCCCCCTCCTCAGTGTGAAAGTAGCCTAAGCCTTTAAAATCATCTAAGTCCCTAACAGGTTGCTAGATACTTTTTCTATACATTATGCAAGCATGGCAACCTGCTGTCACCCTCAGGAAAAATCTGGCCTAATCAATTCCATTAATGTGTGCACCAGAGTCTAATTTGAACTTGCTTTTCAAATGTTCCTACTTTAGTTTCTGTAAAGAAAATACTCTGCAGATCTGTTTTAATGTATTTACAAAGGCATATATTTTTACAAGCAGTGGTAACCATTTCAGCAATTAAGCCATTTGCATCAACATTAAGTGCTACAACAACATCCTGCACATCTCTGGAGTGTTAACATTGCTCTTGTTTGCAATTGTGACACATCTCACATGCAGAACAGCCATTTATGTGATCTCTCACACCTGACACATCTGAGTCAACTTAAAAAGCCTCACATCATCGTTGTAAAGGAAAACATTTTTTGGCTAAAATGAATGTCAGCAAGGTAGACAGAATAGTGTAATGATTCTGTTATAAAACGAGTAAATACCTATTAAATTCCTTCATCTATGTCATCTCCGGCGTTCTAGTTTCTGTTCTCTCATTCACTTCCTGGTTTGCGGCTCTCGTTCATCTAAGAACTACATTTCCCAGTATGAATCGCGGCACGCCCAGTAATTCACACCTCCTTGAAGTCTCTAACATGTAGAGAGCATCCTGCCACACAGATGTAGTTCCCAGGAGGGGGCGAGCACGTCACTGACCACCACAGTAAAGTCTCCCTTCACGGTGGTCAGTAAAATCAGACAAGCAGGAAGTGAACAGAACAGAGAAGAAATAGAGCAACTTCTGAGCAAAAAAAGAACAATGAGGAAGTGAAAAGAGGAATTTCTGCAGGTAAAGGATGCTTATTATGAAAACATTTTTTTTCCTTTACAACCCTTTAAAGCAAGATCATTACAGAATGTTACAAACCACTAAATCTGCATCACAGAAACATTGTCACGAAATTTGCAACTGTTAATTTTGTTAATTTTGTATTACTATTATTATACAGGATTTATGTAGCAACAGTTTGCATAGGTCTTTTGGTTTGGGGGGGGGGGGGGGAAGCTTCACCGCTCAAGCATTGACCTACTTGCTGTTGTCTGTCCAGCTCACAATAGCAAATAACTACACCACGTAGAATACCAGTCAGAATACACAAGATATGCATATTGCACGTACATCTACATTGTACTGCTGAACATTTAGCAGGAAACTAACATAGCTTTACTCGCAACTCCCAACCTGGAAGTCCAAGTAGAACATTACACAATAAAAAAAGCGTATCGTTTGGTACTGTTTACTGTATTTATTTACCTGGTCCCCTCCTTAAACCCCTGTGCAGTTCTAGAGAAATAACAACCCTCTTTGTCCAAAACCCCTGGGGTCCACATGGCTCTGAAAGCTTCTAAGAAGGAGAAGAATTAAGATGTCCAGTCTGTCGGTGTCGGTGTCGCTTACCATTCTTCTATAAATATACTTACAGGCAGTTTTGAGTAGTGTCAGGACAACATTGTCCAGCGCAAAGATGGCAAATGGCGCCATTTCCCTCCCAAAGTGGTTGAGGAGATGGGGCAGTATTCTCCACCAAAAAATATGTAACATTTGTGGCATGCCCTGAAATGGTAACAATAGTTGTGGTATATTGCAGCGAACCTAAGTGTTTTAAATCAGTGAACAAATATGGAGCTTGCAGGGGTGAAGAAAAATTTTACAAAATAGGAAATGTGGCGCTATACAGTAAAGACACACCAATTCCACACAAAGGTGGGAGTATGTCTCTTACCCAAAATATATAAATTGTGAAATACAATATATTGTGAGACATAAACATATAATAATGAATGTGGTAGATACACCTCAAAAACAGTCCTATGAGAGACCATGTATGGTGAAGGTGGGACACCTTGGAGCATAAAAAGACCTAAAGTAAGTCCAGGTAATATTAGCAATATATATCTAAAAATAGTCCGGTGAGGGTAGTCAGTAGTCAGTAGTCAGTAGTCAGACACTCTTACCGGATTCGGTGGACACACTGACCGGTGGTAGTATGTCAAATGGGCGAAAGATAGATCCTCAGACTGGTATGGTTCATGTAAGACACATCCGGTGGCATCTAAAGGAATCCCAAAGTTCTTTGGTCTCACCCTTCCAGGATAGCAGGGAGGTTCCTCATGAAGTTTGGAGTCATATGGAAGCACATGATAAAAATAAAGGGAGGCTCCACATAGTGCGGTTAAAACCCAAATGATAGGGTATGGCGGCTTAAATACTAAAAGCAGGTATATAACAATACAATACCATAAAAAATTATTAAAATATTGTACAAGGTATGAGCCAGATGAAAGAGCAGGTACAGGTGATCACATAAATAAAGCGTGGTGAATGGATATGTGGCTACAGGCCATGTACCCTACATGTTTCAAGCTATAGGGGCATAAACCTGCCATTCCACACCACGCTAATATATACTGAGTATCATCAGCATAATGGAACTCAAATTCCAAACAGCTGATGAATCGAGGAGAACGTCGATTGCATACAGTGGATTGACTGAGGACACTCCCGTGTCTCTCAGACCCAACCCCTATAAGGCGGAGCAGCGCATTCGTCAGCCTAAATTCGGCTCAGAGGGAATGTCACCACAATTACGTCGGAATGACGTCACCACGCACACCCGCAGTGACGCCATGACGCAGTTGAGCCTCCCACTTTGAGCTTGTCAATGATAGAACACAGCTGAGGCCAGCGTAGGCACCGGATGTGCGCTGCGGCATCTCAGTGGCGCCCGCTGATGTCATCACGCGGCGCCCCGATGCGTTCCATACAGTAAACCACCAATCCTAGTCCAATGACTGGACAGAATGGGGACCGGATACCAACTAGAGATGCCGGAAACGGGGTTATGCATGGATAATATATAAAGCATATTGAAAACCAAAGTTAAAAACATTTACGAATTCTAACAGATTGGCACATACAGCCTATATATAGCTAACATGATACAAAATATGCATATAAGAAGGCATGTACCTAAAATACATATATGTAAACAATGGGGAATAATAGACTAGATTAGAGCATAATAACTATAATAGGACACTAAATAAAATAAAATAAAAAGGTACGTACAAGAAACAGCTTAGGTAGTATTGTTAATAGTAATCTTATGGGACATAATAGATGAAAAGAAGTCAGTATCACAGTCCACCATGCAGATGTATATACATAGAATGGAGGTTAGGCTTTATTGATAAAAGCATTAATGTCCCAATCAATGTTTAACCCGTAAAGGAAAAAACAATTGAGCTGATATATCCAAAACATTTCTAATTGTGAGACACCCCTAACCTTCGATTCACCCCTCCAATGGGGAGTGAATTTGGCTATAATCTGAAAACAGGTACCTGTCGGATTACAATCATGGACTTCCGAGTAGTGTCTCGGTACACTATGATTGGTCTTTCCCTTTTTGATACTTTTAATGTGTTCATTAACCCTAATAGAAAAGGTACGTATAGTTCTGCCCACATATTGTTTTTTGCACGGACAAGTCAATAGATAAACTATGTAGCGTGTAGCACAAGTAACAACATCCTTCATGTGGTAAACAACGGAAGTAGTTGTAGATGTGAAACTGTCAATTTTTCTTTGTGTCAGAGTATTGTGAAGACACACATTGCATCTACGGCAGGCGTGAAGAAAAAATGTCTCTGCATCAGTGGTGTCACTGCAATGTAAAATATGCACTTGCGTCAGTGGTGTTACTGGAAGGAATAAATATCCCTGCATCTGTGGTGCCACTGGAAGGAAACATTTTTCCTGCATTGGCGGAGTCACTGGAAGGAGAAAATGTCCCTTCATCATTGGTGTCCTTGGAAGGAAAACATTTCCGCGTATCAGTAATGCTGCAGTCACTCTTGTCAGTGAAGGGCTGGTGAATAGAGCATCCAAAGCCCCCCCATCCACATATCAACACTGCTCCCAGGGCATATAACCCTTTGCAACCCCCAATACCACCATCACCCTTCCCCTTTTCTTAGCCTTGGCTCCGATTCAAATTAAAACAAATATATTTAACTTAATTCTTTTACAGTGCATCCTGAAAGTATTCACAGGCCAAAGAGTTCAATCTTTGTTTCATCAGATCAGACAATTTTGTTTCTCATGGTCTGAGAGTCCTTCAAACTCCAGGCGAGTCCTGGCAAACTCCAGGCGAGCTGTCATGTGCCGTTTACTGAGGAGTGGCTTCTGTCTGGCCACTCTACCATACAGGCCTGATTGGTAAAGTGCTGCAGAGATGGTTGTTCTTCTGAAAGGTTCTTCTCTCTCCACAGAGAAATGCTGGAGCTCTGTCAGAGTAACCATCGAGTTCTTGGTTACCTCTCTGACTAAGGCCGTTTTTCCCTGGTTACTCTGCTTGGCTGGCTGGCCTGCTCTAGGAAGAGTCCTGGTGGTTCCAAACTACTTCCATTTACAGATGATGGAGGCTACTGTGCTCATTTGGACCTTCAATGCTGCAGAATTATTTCGGTACCCTTCCCTAGATCTGTGCACAGGATTACAGCGCTCTGAGTGACCATGTAAACAGAATCCACATAAGAATAAAAATAAATATAATAAAAGTCTAGTCCATTGGGTGTGAGTCCAAGAGGGGAACTTGATCGTGACAATACCAATGTAGGGGTAATTGTGGATACTCAGGGCTGCTCTCTCCAGGAGCGAAGTCAGCTCAAATCATACAAGAGAAAAAACAGAAACAAGAAAGCGCCGCTGAGTAATCTAATTTAATTCAACAACAGCAAAAGTATTTCAACACTTACATCTAGGGGCACTCTGATGCAGTCTGAGATGCTAGTGTCAAGGGCTTCAGTGCAGTCCGGAAACAATGTGGGAGGCTGGAAAAGCTGTTCAATGGAGGAGCGTCAGGCGTTCTTTAACCATAGAGTGGCCGACTGCAAAGTCCATATGTAGATGTTATATTCTCAGCTGATCCGCCGCGCCGCTGGTCCTTGATGTCACTGGGACGGTGGCCAAAGAGGGACACAACGCGTTTCAGAGCCAGCGCTAGGTGAATAGAAGACCTGCGCGCTCCTTTATCAAGTGCAGTATGAGGAGAAAGCTGGAGGATGTGAGTTATATAGGTCACATGGTCAAGCACCAACCAATAAGAGAGCTTATAATACGAGTGGCTTGAGAAGCCAATCGCACATAAAGGGGAACAATTGTGGAATCTTTAAATACAAAGTAAAAACGGGAAAAGCTATAAAACAACAGTATTAACATTAATGCAGATATAATAGCGATATGTGTTTGTTTGTGTTAGCACAACAATAAAAATACTAACGCTATACGATACAGGGCTGCAGGGTGCTAGTGACAATGACACATGTTTAAGAGGTATTAAAATGTAATGGGGATCATAATTGAAATAAAAATAAAAAATGAGAGAGGGGGAATTAGATTAAACACAGATGAGAGTCTAAAAAGAGTCTGTATTATAATATCATCATAAAAAGAGAAGGAAGGGGGAACAGAAAAGTCACAGATAGTGTCATGCACTCGAGTGCATGTATATTTGTAGGTATGCATACACGTCTTTATGTGCACATGCATATCTTTACTTATATTTATATTTAAAACTAGTCAAAAACAATCAAAGAATGTAGGGGTAAGGTGGTTATTACACGAAAAAATGTGTGTGTATCGCGTCCAAGTAAAGAAGAAGAAAAAAAAGGGGGGTTTTTAAACGTTTTCTAAGAGTATATTATATTATATATTTGGCAGTGTATATTAAAGGATGGTATTAACATCTAGTTCTTCATTTAAGCCTAGGGGCGCGAGACAATTTAGGGTAAAAATCCAGAAAGTCTCACGCTCACATAGACGTGAAAATCGTTCGGCCTCAGATAGTTTTTTGGGGATGGTTTCAATAACCCATACCCGCAAACCATCACTGGATTGGGCGTGATGCTTAAGGAAGTGGCGTGGTACACTGTGCTCGTCACAGCCGGCTTCGATGAGGCGTCGGTGGGTGCCAAAACGCTGTCTTAGTGGGTTAATGGTCCGACCAACATATAATAGTTTGCAAGGGCACATAAGGCAATATACAACATAATCTGTAGAGCAGTTATAAAAATGATCTAGTTGGTAAGTTTTGTTTCTGTGAGTAAACTCTTTTTGACCATGGTTTATAAAGTGGCATGTTTTGCAGCGGGGCTTATTGCATCTGTACATTCCTGTGATAGGAAACAGGCAGATAGCACTATTAGATTTGAGATCTTTTAGTCGGCTAGGGGCAATTTTATTTTTTAGTGTGGGGGCCCTCCTATATGTAACCTTTGGTTTGTCACACAGAACAGTATCTAAGTGGGGGTCTTGTTTTAAAATATTCCAGTGCCTTGTCAAGATGTTTTCCATTTTTTGATATTGGTCATGGAAACCAGTAATAAATCGTACCATTGGTTTTTCAGGCGATTTTTTAGGTTTAGTTTTTATTTATTTTTTATTTTTATTTTGAAGGTGACTCTTTTTAGACTCTCATCTGTGTTTAATCTAATTCCCCCTCTCTCATTTTTTATTTTTATTTCAATTATGATCCCCATTACATTTTAATACCTCTTAAACATGTGTCATTGTCACTAGCACCCTGCAGCCCTGTATCGTATAGCGTTAGTATTTTTATTGTTGAGCTAACACAAACAAACACATATCGCTATTATATCTGCATTAATGTTAATACTGTTGTTTTATAGCTTTTCCCGTTTTTACTTTGTATTTAAAGATTCCACAATTGTTCCCCTTTATGTGCGATTGGCTTCTCAAGCCACTCGTATTATAAGCTCTCTTATTGGTTGGTGCTTGACCATGTGACCTATATAACTCACATCCTCCAGCTTTCTCCTCATACTGCACTTGATAAAGGAGCGCGCAGGTCTTCTATTCACCTAGCGCTGGCTCTGAAACGCGTTGTGTCCCTCTTTGGCCACCGTCCCAGTGACATCACGGACCAGCGGCGCGGCGGATCAGCTGAGAATATAACATCTACATATGGACTTTGCAGTCGGCCCCTCTATGGTTAAAGAACGCTGACGCTCCTCCATTGAACAGCTTTTCCAGCCTCCCACATTGTTTCCGGACTCCACTGAAGCCCTTGACACTAGCATCTCAGACTGCATCAGAGTGCCCCTAGATGTAAGTGTTGGAATACTTTTGCTGTTGTTGAATTAAATTAGATTACTCAGCGGCGCTTTCTTGTTTCTGTTTTTTCCCTAGATCTGTGCCTAGATACAATCTTGTCTTAGAAGTCTATAGACAGTTCCCTGGACTTCATGTTAACTGTGGGACCTTATATAGACTGGTGTGTGCCTTTCCAAATCATGTCCAGTCAACTGAATTTACCACAGGTGGACTCCAATCAAGTTGTGGAAACATCTCAAGGATGATCAGTGGAAACAGGATGCACCTGAGCTAAATTTTGAGTGCCATGGCAAAGGCTGTGAATAACAAAAAAAAATTGGGGGAAGAAAGAGGTCACAGGCCTCGGGACTTTGTGAGTGTCAGTGGGGTAGCAATCAGAAATGACTGATCAACCAAAACTAAAATTTTGAAAAGTTTTATTACAAAAGATTAAAAAATAAAAACATGGGAACAAAACACATCTTAAGTTAATTGTTCCTCAAACGTAGCAGTTGAACAGACAATACCAATTTTCTCTACATGTTTTGCTCAAAATAGCTTCTTCAGGAGATTAAATCATGGCGTCTATTGTGTTACAGGCAACAAAGAGAAAAAGGAAATGAATACTCACATAGAACATTAAGAACAATATATAATGTTACATATTGGCATACACAAGATAAATATGCAGTTTACATCAAAAAGGTATACATAACAGGCAAAATAAGGGCATAAAAACACAGTTTTCAAATTAGATGGGGATGAGGTGGCAAGGAACTTACCTAACACGGTTTGACATTAACAAATGGAAAAGAAACAAACCATAGCAGTGAATTTTGATAAAAGCACACAGTTTAGTAAGTGCAGAGAGATGCAGTCTGTGCCTCAAATCAGTGGATCTCACAATGCTTGTAGACAAGGATAAAAATATATTTAACCTAGAGATGGAAAGAGAATATGTAAAGCCAAATATGCAGAGATGCAAAGATATATATGAGGGATATACAGAAATGGCTTCAAAGGAACCAAAACATAGTATACCCTGTCCCCTTCCCCCTCCCCCTGCTCCCGCTGATGTGGGGTCGCATTTTGCGGCCTCTTGTAGGCCCGGGGGTGATCCTTTGTCCGCCCCACAATATGGTCTTCCCTTTTTTCCATCTGACCATCCTCTCAACTGGCGGGACCCTCAAGGGTTGCTCATTGGTGTCTGGTCACTAGCTGACTGCTGTCTTTGGTTTCCAATAGTCACTCTGGTATGTATTTCTTGGCAAGAATGTTAATAACATGGGGATATAAACGGCGTGCTTTGCTGATATTCTCTGTCATTTGCACGGAGGTCAGGGTAAAGATCATATCCCTCTCTCCGATTTGCCCCGGAAACCCTATTCATTCCTTCTCAAGGTAAGATACATATTTCTCATTTGGAGATCATCGCTGGACTTTATTAAAAGCGGCACCCCTCTCCCTATTGTTGTCTGACCAATTCATCCCTTTATCTCCATGCAGGTTTTTTTTTCTCCTGGGAATCTGCCTTGCTGGGACTGTGATGATATTTGTTGTCTGCCCACCTGGGTCTGCTTAATGCATTGTGGAATGTCCCAGGACCCCATTGGTTTACTATAATTGATTCTATATAAATATGCAAAGGCCAGGTATACTATGTTTTGGTTCCTTTGAAGCCATTTCTGTATATTCCTCATATATATATATTTGCATCTCTACATACATTGGCTTTACATATTCTCTTTTCATCTCTAGGTTAAACCTTTTTTTATCCTTGTCTACAAGCATTGTGAGATCCATTGATTTGAGGCACAGACTGTATCTCTCTGCACTTACCAAATTCACTACTATGTTTTGTTTATCTTCCATTTGTTGATATCGAACAGTGTTAGGTAAGTTCCTTACCACCTCATCCCTTCCTAATTTGAAAACTGTGTTTTTATGCCCTTATTTTGACTCTTATGTATACCTTTTTGATGTAAACTGCATATTTATCTTGTGTATGCCAATATGTAACATTATATATTATTCTTAATGTTCTATGTGAGTATTCATTTCCCTTTTCTCTTTGCTACCTGTAGAACAATAGATGCCATAATTTAATCTCCTGAAGAAGCTATTTTGAGTGAAACATGTAGAGAAAATTGGTATTGTCTGGTTACCTGCTACATTTGAGGTACAATTAACTAAGGATGTGTTTTGCTCCCATGTTTTTATTTTTTAATCTTTTGTAATAAATCTTTTCTAAATTTTCATTTTGGTTGATCAGTAATTTCTGGTTGCTACCCCACTGACACCCACAAAGTCCCGAGTCCTGTGACCTCTTGCCCCCCCCCCCCCAATTTTTTTCTTTCAATTAAGGGACGCGGTGTCTGATATTTGAACACTCACCTCACTTTTTTTTTTTTTTTAATACATTTGCAAGGATTTCAATCAAACTTCTTTCACATTGTCATTATGGAGTATTGTTTGTAGAATTTTGTGGAAAATTATAAATATAATCCATTTTGGAATAAGGCTGTAAATACTTTCCTGATGCACTGTATCTTCCAAGAGAGAAGTACTGGCTACTTTTGGAAGGATAATTTTCGAGAACTCCTCCTATACCAGTCAAGCTACACCCAGTTTTCATATATCAGTTCTAATGGCTGTGCAACAATTAGGTTCAATAAAGTAGTGATTAGAATAAAAATGTTTTATTATAGTTGTGCTAAAAGTTGAGTCTGTCACATCTAACGCTCACATAGGCTAACCTGCTAGCATTGCAATAGTAACATAAAAAGGGTATGAACACAGCTCATAGCTCTTGTTACTGTCATTTCAGGACACCGATTGAGCAACACTGTGTACATGATATTCCCTGCATGTACTCGTTACATTTTTCCTCTATAGCCATCTCAGTTGTATTCTATGAACAAATGATACAAAATGAATTCTGATTGAGATAGGCAGATAATTATCTTATTGAAGAACATTTCACCTTATTTAATTATACATTCCTGTCCATGACATGTAATTTGCCATTATAAGTTTGCATGCATTCTGACGATGCAATATGACATCTAGAGCTCTCGTGCTCATGCTGCCTTTGTCTATTTATCAATTAAATCTTTTTGTAATTAAAAATTTCACCTTATGATGTACATGCAAATATAAAGCTTAATTGCCCTAAAAAAATTACCTTGAGCTTGTTTTAAACTATCCTTTCAACTTCAAGTCTAAATATTGTTTGCACATTAAAGGCTCGTACACACAATCATATATTCTGACAACAATTTTGTGATGGAAGGGTTTTGTCAGATAATCCAACTGTCTGTATGCTCCATCGGACAATTGTTGTTGGAATTTCCGGATTTGTCCAATGGAAGTCCAATTGTGTGTATGAGGCTTTAGACAGGCTTTCTCAACCAGGGTTCTGTGGAACCCTAGGGTTCATTCCAGAGGTTTATAGTGGCTTCTTGAGTGAGTAATGTTAAGGCCCATACACACAATCTGACTTTTAACAACAATTGTCCGACGGACGTGTTTTATCGGACAATCTGACCGCATGTATGCTCCATCAGACAATTGTTTTCGGTTTTTCATTGGTCAAATGTTCAATGTGAATGCTCTCAAACTTTTTGGCAACAAATGTCAGATGGAGGATAATCCGATCGTGTAGTCCATCAGACTAAAGTCCAAAGTACAAACACGCATGCTCAGAACCAATGCTAAATATCAGACAACAATAGCAGAAGTTGCCCAAAGGGTGGCGGTAAAGAGCTTAAAGAACACGTGATTTGGTGAATGTTGGCTGAAAAAGTTATGCCTTGTGTATGCAGAACAAGTTCACGACCAACCCCCCTTCGGACCAAAATCCATGGAAAAGTCCAATGAAGATCCTATCATGTGCATGAGGCTATAGACCGATCTTCTACCTATAATGACTTCCAATGTAAGGAGGCATTCATCCCATGACCACAAAGGTAAGAATATACTTTTTCTACCAACAACTGGTGAAAGGGGACACTACAGTTTTCACAGTCTGTTCCTTTTCTTGCCATGGATATTAGCTTTCCTGATTAATATTGACAAGCCAGTGTTGTAAAATGATATACTCTAGGTATCAAATCTTTTTGCTAAGCCATATTTTTATTATTGCTGTTATTATTATCTCAGTACATTATTTTGTTCTTTTCATGTATAGCATGTTTCTGGAATGAGAATAAAAATACCCTAATCCATATTATTTATTTAAAATGATTAAAAACGTATTGATTGTGCTGTTTTACTATAAACCATAGATATAATTTTTAGCAGAGGTTCTCGTGGCCCTTAAAATTGTATCAAGCATTTTTCCAAGCGTGAAAATGTTGAGAAAGGCTGCACTGAGATATTGTTCCAATTTCTACCTTTATGTAGTCTCAATAAGATATGCAATTTTTCAGGTTCAACATCACCTGGCTTGAAAGCTTCTGAATGAATGAATGAATGAAAACTTGTATAGCAGTGTCCTGGGGCCCTAGCAGAGCAGACATGCCTGCTTAGAGCTCTGCTTCACGGGACAGGAGCCGCGGATAATTCAATTTAAATCCAGCCGCAAAACATATGAAAATCAGCCTTATACCAGCTGGAAGGTGAGAGGACCACAAAAATCAAAAAATGGTGCTGGGAGGCTCAAGGAATAGATCCAAAACGAACCCCTCATGCAGCGCTCAGCTGACTGGAAGTGCCAACAGGAAAACACAGCTCGCCTCAGAGCAGCTCCCCTCAGGGAAACAAAGGAAACAAAAGGCAGCTAAAGCAGCCAAACCTGACAACCTAATGGCAGCACTTTCTAACATTTCCTCAGAAAATGAGGAAGAAGAGGCCAGCACATTATCACAAAGGGATATTGGGGACAGTGAAGTCCCCTCAGGACTGCTCAAGCAGTTTGAAAGGATGCTCCGCAGAGCCCTGAAACAGACCTCTGAGCAAATCACCTCAAGTCTCACTAAGGAAATAAGAGAAGTGGGATGCCGCACAGATGCCCTGGAAGCCAAGGTAGAGGAGATTGAAGTATACACTCAGGACTGTATATCTGAGATTGACGCACTTAAAGAGGAAAATTTCACCTTGCAGAATAGATTAGAGGACTTTGAGAACCGGGAAAGGAGGTCTAACCTAAGATTTAGGGGTATACCAGAGTCTGTAATGGACCTTCAATCCACCGTCTTAGCTCTATGTCAAGAACTACTCCCAGGTATTCCTGTTGAACGTCTAGAAATGGACAGAATTCACAGGGCACTCACCCCTAAAAAAACAGATGGTCCTCCCAGAGACATAGGGCCAGATTCAGGAAAGGTTACGCTGGCGGATCGAGTGATCCGCCAGCCTAACTGTGGCTTTGAGCCGGCGTTTCTGTTTTCTGTAACCAGAAAACAAGAAACGCCGGGTTGAAGTTCCGATGCGAGCAGCGTAACTGAGTTTCGCCATCGCATCGTTACTTCAACTTAAAAATTTACGCTCAAAAAATATGTTAATGAGCGGAAATCGGCAATTCACGATCGAAATCCGGCGCGACGCAATGACGATACGACGTTTCCGGACGGGATACGCGGCGCATAGATATACCTACATGGGGTTGGAGTATCCTATGTTAGGTATAGGCGTCGTCATCGCGTCGGGAAAAAAAAAAAAAAACGTCGCTTGCGTAAAACGGTCATGAATGGGAATGTGACGTCATTGACGTTCATTCACAGATTTTGGAGCATGCGCACGGGGATGTTTTGACACTCGACGCATGCGCAGTACGTTGGCGGCGGGATCGCGCGTAGTTAGCATACTACACGCCCCGTACCCGCTACATTTGAATTCCGCCGGCTCATTTGTGATGCGCTGCCGCAACTTTAGGAGCAAGTGCTTCGTGAATGACAGCACTTGCTCCTAAAATTTCGGCAGCGCAACGCAAATCAGAAGCGTTACTCCAGAGCAAAGATGCTCTGGAATACGTGAATCTGGCCCATAGTAGCCAAGTTCCACTACTATAAGTCTAAAGAGCAAATTTTGACGGCAGCAAGGGAAAAAAACAACTTGTCATTCCAAGGCTATAATTATCAAATTTTCGCTGACATCTCGCAATTAACCATCACTAAAAGAAGAGCTATGAAACCCCTCCTAATTGAGTTGCAGCAACGAAATGTTAAATACCAATGGGGTTTCCCCTTTTCCCTTCGGTTCACGCTACAAGGAACGAAAATAGTATGTAGAACTCCCGATCAACTGCACCAAGCCCTGGTTGACTTCAAGCTAATCGAGCAACCCTCTGCTACTTCAACCGCACGCAGAAGACAGTCTTCTTCTCCTTCTAGCAACCAAGCAACACAGCAGGATCAAAATGATGACATCCGTCATTCAAGCAAGCGTAGCAGACTCGCCCCACATCCCCCTGAACGAGATGACTCAATGGACTGAGTTTCCATCACCACTAACATATTCTCTTTCCCACTTTAGGTTGGACCTTAGGTCATCTATTACTGAAAAGACTACCTTTTTTCTTGTTTGCTTCTTCCTCCGCAGTTGGTATAACCAGCTCTACCTCAACCAGAGGCTTTGAGATCACCACTTTTCATCCCACACCCCTTACATTACATAAGAATCTCACTCCTATCAGCCTCTTTCCTTAACTGAAATATGCACCCCACATAGCATTATAGTTAGAGACTTGGGAAAACTCTGAGTATGCATACACACACTTTATCAACAGCCTTAATCGACCTGACATATTCTTTCATCCACCCCCCCTCAAACCAACTCTCGTACACCCTATAACAATAGCTTACCTGGTACATCCCCTGCGCACTAACTTAGATTCTTTATTCCATTGGGATGTCCACCATGACTGAGGCAATTCCTCCGTCACGACAAGTACCCAGGTAACCAACACTCCTCTTCAAACCCCATCCCATATCTATCTTCCCGGTCTAGCCCCAGAGTAACCAGTCTTGCTCCAATCGCCGCAAGTCCCATCTGGGTAACGCTTAACATACCTAGGTAAGGAAAAGTTCCCTCTCCCCCCCTCCCTTTCAGCAGACAACACAATTATTTGGAACATGCACTTAGAACTCTCTTACCTTTTCTTCACACATTACAGAATGCGGCTTCCTGTCCTGTGGGAAAACATGCACCCCGCCCGGTCTACCTCGGGTCCCCAAACTAATATGTGGGGATCCGACGATGACCACCTTTTCCTTGGCAGGGACCTATTTCCCCAGCCAAGGGGATATTTTGAACACTTACTTTATGAGTTGATACATGACAATGCTCTAACCTATGTTGTTTTTTCTCTCCCTTTCGAGTTCTCCCTAGGAACCTTCCCATCCTCATTCCCCACCCCGTCTGCATGGAATGATCCGAGTAACAGCCGCACGTGGAATCACGGTAAGACGAAAACCTTGGTTTGGCTACCATGGCACCTCTGAACCTATTATCTCTCAATGTACAAGGTTTGAATGTACCACAAAAGCGAACAAAAGCATTTAGGCTCTTCCAATCAAAAAAGGCCCACATAGTATGCTTGCAGGAAACACATTTTACCCCGAACACGACCCCTAAATATTTCCACTCAGCTTACCCACAAATATACACTGCATCGGCCCCAGTAAAGAAGAGAGGTACTCTTATAGCTATCCATCGCTCTACCCCATTTACATTAAACTCAGAACTTAAGGACCCAGAATGAATGAATGAATGAATGAAAACTTGTATAGCGCGGCACATGCGAACTGAATCGCCTCTGGGCGCTTGTTGTTCCTGTCTCCTTTGATATCAAAAGAGAAAAGTCTTGACCTTTTTCCTAAATGCTAGGTGGTTCTCCTCCAACCGAATGCTGGTTGGTAAAGCGTTCCATAGTCTGGGACCTTGGATCGCGAATCTTCTTTCTCCTTTGGACTTGAAGTTGGCTTTCGGAACCTGGAGCAGGTTCTGATTCGTGGATCGCAAAACGCGATTGGGATTATGCGTTTTTATTATTTCGCATAAATAAAGGGAGATACCTGATTCTAACAGGTTACATTCTAGACACAGCAGTCACGATAGTATCTTATTACGCCCCTAACCTCAACCCAATGCCATTTATGTCCCACCTTCTTCAAACTATCAACTCCCATAAAATAGGTTCACTTCTAATATGTGGAGACTCCAATCAAGTTCTTCTCCCTTTTTTAGACAAGTCGCATGTTCAGCAGAAACAACAACCCAAATGGAATCTCCCCAATCTTCTTTCAAAATACAATCTTGTAGACTCCTGGAGAGAATCGAACCCCACAAGACGCAATTATACATACTTTTCTAATCCACACCAATCCTTTAGCAGAATAGACCACATATTTTTAACAATCGGAATGATACCTGAAATCCTCAACTCAGACATTATCCCTATTCCATGGTCAGACCACAACGCTGTACTCACAACTATAGCATCTACTATCCCCAAAAAACATGACCGATCCTGGTACATGCCAGAAATATTACTCAACCACCCCTCTCATAGCTTAGCAATTGAACAATCCTTGAGAGACTACTTAATTCACAACGAGAGTCCGGACATTTCTGCCCTCACGCTATGGGAAGCCCACAAGCCGGTCCTAAGGGGGACTTTCCAAAGACAAATAGGGATCCTCAAAAAAGAAAGAAAACAAATGGCAATGAAGCAAGAAACAGAATTTAACTTGGCCTATTCGGACTTCCAAAACAATTACTCGCCTAGAACCAGGGACCGGTTGGACAAAGCCCGCCTAGATTATGACTTATTTCTTACTGAATCTGCCAACAAACAAATAAATAGATCCAAACACACTTTTTACAAATCAGCTAACAAACCGGGGGCGTATTTAGCGAGATCACTTAACTCAATCAACAAATCCTACTCCCCCATAAAATTGAAATTGGCAAATAGCATCCTATCCAGTAACCCCCTTAAAATCGTACAAAAATTCAGCACCCACCTGAAAAAGTTATATTCGGAAACAAATACATTTTGCGAACAGGACGCAGACCTCTTCTTTGTAGAGCTCCACCTTCCCCAAATGTCTGACCCCCAAAGATCACAGCTAGACTCACCTATCTCACATAAAGAAGTAATTGACGCGATAAAAGACCTCAAACTTAATAAAAGGCCAGGACCAGATGGCTTCACAGCTAAATACTACAAGACGTATGCAGAACTTCTTTCACCTAGATTAGCTGATGCATTCAATGATTTACTAATTCATAAGTCATTCCGACAAGAGTCACTCCTAGCCACAGTTTGCATGATCCCGAAACCACAATCTGACAATTCCCTGTGTGAAAATTTTCGCCCCATTTCAATGCTAAACACAGACATCAAAATTCTAGGGAAAATCTTGGCGATCCGCCTAAACAAAACAATTGGATCCCTGATCCATCATGACCAGGTTGGCTTCATCCCTAACCGCCAGGCGGGGGACAACATAAGGAGGGCAAGTTTGTTGGCGCACTTCGCAAAAAAGAGGGGTATCCCTGCATGTTTCCTCTCCTTGGACATAAAACAGGTGTTCGACTCTGTATCCTGGTCCTATCTAAAATTTGCATTACAAAAATGGGGCTTCGGACCTAATTTCATGTCATGGACAAGGAAATTATATGATAATCCGAAGGCCTGTGTCAAATACGCAGGATACAAATCAGACTTGTTTTCCATTGAGAGAGGCACAAGACAGGGGTGCCCGCTTTCCCCGCTCTTATTTGCCCTCCTCATAGAACCATTCGCGCAAAAGATAAGGCTGGACCCCAAAATCCTAGGCATAGAAGTAGGTGGCCACAAACATAAACTATGCCTGTTTGCGGATGACATCTTACTCTTTCTCGCATCTCCCCAAGTAACGGGCCCTAATTTAACATCCCTTTTAAAACAATTTGCATCTCTTTCAGGATTAGCTATAAACCCCAAAAAATGCTTAGCACTCAACATATCCCTCTCACCTATGGAACTAATTGCAGCTAAATCCGGTCTTCCTTTCCAATGGTCAGACAAAAGCATCCCATACTTAGGAATCAACCTCACAGCCTCCTTTTCAGATGCATTTTCATCCAACTACCCCCCCCCCTCCTAAAACAAATCTCAAACCTCCTAAATTCCTGGGCCCACCTACCTTTGTCGTGGATCGGTAGAGTTAATGTAACCAAAATGTCAATTCTACCGAAACTCCTCTACTTCTTCAGAGTACTCCCTGTACCAATTCCTTCTTATTACTTAAGGCTAATACAAAAAAGAGTTTCCAACTTTATATGGGGGTCCGCCAGACCAAGGATTAAACACCAAATTTTACATCTACCAAAAGTTAATGGCGGACTGGGGCTACCCAACTTCATGAACTATTATAGAGCAGCGCAATTAACTGATTTAGTGAAATACCACGCCACACGAGATCCACCTCTTTGGTTATCAATCGAAGCGGTGGACTGCGACCCTATTTCAATTTCAAACATATTATGGATCCCCCCCAAAATGCGCAAAACTATCCACAACCCCATCACTAAGCATTCTCTCTCCCTTTGGGACAAATTGAAGACCAAAAACAAACTTCTATCCCCTCATATTCCACTTTTATCCTTTCACAAAAACCCAGCATTTTACCCGGCTTGGGTATATCCCAACTCATTTAAAGAATGGGCCAAGAAGGGCTGCCCAAATTTATACAAGCTAATGGACTCATCGACGTTTAAGTCCTTCCCCAATATTTGCGATACATACAACATACCGCAATCTGAACTATTCAAATATTTACAAATAAAGAATTTCTTCAAGCCATACGTTGATTCCGTATCCCACCCCCCTCGCCTAACTGCCTTTGAAAAGCTTTGTACAAATGACCCCCCCACCAGGGGTAGGATCTCAATAGTATACGCTCAACTACTGCTCAATTCCACAACAGAGAAACTTCCCTACGTAAGCAAGTGGGAAAAGGACCTTGATCAAGAACTAGAAACATCAGATTGGAATCAAATTTGGAGCAACACTAAATCAGCGTCATTAAATGTAATAGCGTGCGAAACTAACTATAAAGTACTTACAAGGTGGTATCTAGTTCCTACCAGAATTACGAAGTTTGTACCAAACTACCCTGATCACTGTTTCAGGGGTTGCTCATCCCCAGGAACGTTCTTTCATATCTGGTGGTCGTGCCCAACAGCACATTCATTCTGGTCGGAAATTTTTAAAATAATAAGCCAACTCACGGGAACCAAAGTTCCAATTGATCCTAAATTAGCATTATTGAACCTGAAACCGGGGAATATCCCACACAAACAATTTAAATTAATCCTACAGCTTACCACAGCCGCAAAACAAACACTGGCTAAAGCGTGGAAGTCCCCTAATCTACCCCTCAGCGAAACAATAAACAGAATGAATGTAGCATCGGCACACGCCAAAATGATGGCAATAGACCAGGACACGTTAGCCGGATATGAAAGTTCATGGAAACCTTGGTTGAACTACGTTCTACCCAGTGTAAATACTGATGCTGCTATATTGCCATGGTAGCCCAGCCATCCTTAGCAAACCTCCACTTACTAGAACAACAGACAACAAAATCCGGACCACTCCTGCAGACCTACGATGTACGGGAGCGGAGAACGGCGCCAAATTAAAAAACGTAAACAAACACAGTACATACAGTACACTGTAGTCTTTTAGATTATAGTACTGTATGTAAATAATACACACCCCCTTTGTCCCTAGTGGTCTGCCCAGTGCCCTACATGTTCTTTTGTATAATAAAAACTGTTCTTTCTGCCTGCAAACTGTAGATTGTCCATAGCAACCAAAAGTATCCCTTTATGTCAAAAATGGTTTTCGATGAGCTAGAAAACAGCGATAATAAATTATAATCACTTGAGCGATAGTAATTTGTGGGGAAATTCGTCATAAAAAAAATAAAGTAATGACAGTGACAATTCTGCAACTGAGCCTAATTTCAGTGAGTTTGAGTTGATTACATTATTGAATAATTTTTATTATAATTATATTATTAGTTGTTATAATTATTTATTATATTATAATTTATAATTTTTTTTTTTTTTTTTTATTCATACCCGGGATGCCTACTAGATACTTGTTTGGTCAGATTTAAGTGAGTTATTCCTAAGAATTACAGGCCTACAGTATAAAACGCCAAATTTTCTTGCAAATAATGGTACCGCTTTCAGCACCTAAAATCAGAAAGAATCATACCGCCAGGGAGGTTAAAGGGGTTGTAAAGGTTTGTGTTTTTTCACCTATTCATTAACCACTTAAGGACCGCCTAACGCCAATATACGTCGGCAGAATAACACGGCTGGGCACAGGCACATACAGGTACGTCACCTTTAAGAGCCCAGCTGCGGTTCGCTCGCGCCACCGGCGCATGCACGTGACCCAGTTCGAAAGCTCCGTGGCCATGCCCGCGGGACCCGATCACAGGAGCTGAAGAATGGGAAGAGGTGTGTGTAAACACACCTTCCCCGTTCTTCACTGTGGCAATGTCAGTGATTGTCTGTTCCCTGATATAGGGAATGATGATCACTGATGGCACACGTCCAGCCCCGCCCCCTACAGTTAGAAACACATATGAGGTCACACTTAACCCTTTCAGCGCCCCCCTAGTGGTTAACTCCTAAACTGCAATTGTCATTTTCATAGTCATCAGTGCATTTTTATAGCACTTTTCGCTGTGAAAATTACAAAGGTCTCAAAAATGTGTCAAAATTGTCCGATGTGTCCGCCATAATGTTGCAGTCACAAAAAAAATCGCTGATCGCCGCTATTAGTAGTAGAAAAAAAAATGCCATAAAACTATCCCCTAATTTGTAGACGCTATACATTTTGGCAAACCAATCGATAAACACTTATTGCAATTTATTTTACCAAAAATAGGTAGAAAAATACATATCGGCCTAAACTGAGAAAAAATATTTTTATACATATATTTTTGGGGATATTTATTATAGCAAAAAGTAAAAAATATTGAATTTTTTTTTTAAATTAAATCAAATACCACCAAAAGAAAGCTCTATTTGTGGGGAAAAAGGGACGACAATTTTGTTTGGGAGCCACAGTGCGACGCAGTGCCGAATCGTAAAGACTGGGCAGGTCCTTTACCTGCATTATGCTCTGGGTCTTAAGTGGTTAAAGTGAAAAAAACACCTTGCACGCTCGCCCCCCAGTCCCCCCATTTTACTTACCTGAGCCCGTACACGTGCTGTGCGTGCCCCCGACGTCCTCTTTTCCACTGAGTCTGGCCATTGATTGGGTAGATTGATAGCAGTGCAGCCATTGGCTCCCGCTGCTGTCAATCACAATTAAATCAAACCTATACATCCTATACATTTGCCTTTAAGGCAAAACAAAACCTCATATATGTGCCTATCAGAAAAATAATTTGAGCAGATCATAGCTCCTCAAAGATGACTATCCTCTCTGGCCCAAAAGTACAGCTTTCCAAGATTCAGTCTAAAGAGATCAAACTAATTTACTATTTATTTGTAATTTAATTCGTAGTTTCTGCACAACCTTTTAATGGCTAATAAGGTAAGTTTTTTTCTCTCAAAAAAACTTATCGATAATTTTGGACTAAAGTATGCAGTTTTGTTGCAAACAATAGCTGTTGCTGAGCAAGTAGGCAATGCCCAATTTTGGGCAAAATTTGTATTTAAAGTTATTGTAAACTTTTTTTCTTTTTTCTTTTTAAATAACAAATATATGCTATACTTGCCTGCTCCATGCAATGATTTTGCACAGAGCAGCCCCGATCCCTTTCATCTGAGGTCCCCTGCCCACGCTCTAAGCTCCTCCTCTTCATCGGTGCCCACATGTGAAGCCGCTTGCTGGGTTTGCTCCTGAGTCCCAAAGCACTCGTCCCCGCCCCCTGCACCCATGTCCCAGATTTTGAATGACAGCAGTGGGAGCCAATGGCTCCTGCTTCTATCAATCTGTCCAATGAGGAGAGCAGCAGCGGTTGGAGACACTGTGCTTGTGCGCATCACTGGATCGCATCGGGCTCAGGTAAGAAAAAAGGGGGGTCTGGGGGAGAGCTGCAGCACAGAAGGTTTTTCACCTTCATGCATAGAATAAATATCTGAAATTAAACCTATTAATCAAATAATGCGTAAATAGGAAAAAACAGTAGCGTTAAAAGGTGATACACAATATAACACCAACTATAAACTATGACAGTATTGATGTATAACATGAATATTAAAAATATCACCCAGTGACACGTGACAAAATTAATAGTCCATAAACAAAACAAATGTTAAAGTGAAGATATTGAATGCAAAAAAAAACAAAAACAAATGATGAATCTTCTTATAACTTAAATCTTCCACCACACCAACGTGTATGTGACACCACTCTCTCTGAAACCGCACTCACCAGCTAATCTTACCTCCCACTTTCATGTTTGGCTCAGATGCTTTTTAAACCACACATGGGTTAAAATGATCATCCACTATTCAACCGTGCTTCAAAATAGGATCTCTCCAAATGTGAAATTAAAAAAGTGCTCCAATAGCGTGATATTGTTTCAACCAGTTTATTTAAAATCACACAAAACCTTCAATCTTTGCACTCACATTTCAAACAAATAAAAAAAAAAAAACAGCCCGTAATGAAAAACCACAGCAAAGCTTAAAGTGTTGACTCAGTAGTGCACTGCAGTTACAATGGACCTGAAGTGTGCGTTCGATATAACCTCTTACCCACTCCAAAGCTGCGGATTGTGGTGTCAGTGTTATGCTCTCAACTCAGGCGTCACATGTCAGTATGGATGATTGCCGTATAGCCACCCCCCCCCCCGACATGTTTTGACTTTGACTTCTTCATGGAATAGAATGCATGAAGGTAAAAAACCTTAAGGCTTTACAACCACTTTAAAGCGGAGCTCCAGCCGCGATTTTTTTTTTAAAGTCAGCAGCTACTAACAGTGTAGCTGCTGACTTTAAATAAGGACACTTACCTGTAGGTACGTAGGTAGGTGTTCCTCGGAGATAGGTGCCCGGACCGTCCCCCGTTCAGATAGTCCCTGACTATCGGTTGGCCCGTGTTGTGCCCAAGGGTACCCGGGAGATCAATTTCACCATAGAAAAGGACACAGAGTCATGCAGCAAGTGAAATCAGAGCTCTCCGTTTATTTAGGCTCGTCTAGACCTTTTATATGGTATAAAGAGGGGTGTAGAATACATTTACAAAAGATAACTTATTAACATTCTATAGGTAGATGTAAATGAGGAGGTTATAACCAGCTGTGACCGACATTTCAGAGAAAAACCAAGGAGGACAAGAACATGTTGTTCTGCATAGGAGTGTAAAGGAAGATAAGAACATATTGTTCTGAGAAAGGCTGAGAAGACAGATCTAAGACAGTTTCAAGGTAACACATACCACAGACAAGGACGTGCAAAAGCAAATATCTAAATTGGAGATGAAGAGTGAACAAAATGGCGTTACTATTGCAAAAGCATAAAAACTCCTTCAATCCCCTCTTAAAATCATGTATATGTACAAAAATGATTTTCATCTATCTTCGTGTGAAGGATGTCATCAGGGACCTAGTCTCCCTGGGTGTGGGAAGTGTGAATAGGTGACTGAGCCTTGGGTTCCTTGCTAGCATAAAAAGGACCTATTCCACCCATCCTAAACAACGAGGTTACACTTCTTTCTTAGCTTATGTTTCTTTATGTAATCAGCATAGCCTTGGGGGGAGGGGTTAAAAGGGACCTCCAAGTCGGAGGTTACAGTGGAAAGCATTGAAAGATTGTCTATACCTTTGCTAAATATTTTGCGAAAGCAGGGGATCACACAGCAGACTATTACTCCTATTACAAGGAGTACTACAACTATAAAAATTCCTAGTTGGACTAGGATTTGTTTCCAGTTAGCAAACCACCCAAACCACTGATCCCAGGGGTTGGCTAACCCTGAATTCTTCTTCAGTTCCACAATAGGTTTTCTAGTTTCTGAATTGCTAGAGTAACCTTACCACTGGGACCAGTGTTATCAGGAATGTAGGTGCAACATCCGTCAGTTTTACCAATATATACACATGTGCCCCCCTTCTCGGCCAGAATCATGTCCAGAGACATCCGATTCTGGAAAGTCATTTGGGAAGTGAATTCGAGCTGTTCTGCTATTCCCTTTAGGGCATCCCTTGTATCATTAACAAACCTTTGTTGGTTGTAATAAATATAATTTATCCAATCAACATTCTTATTTATGGTTATGATGGGGATTAAGGACTCAAAACCTGCAGCAACTTGATCTCTTGCTTTAAATTCACTAGGGACCCCTCTTGGCACCCCTATCGAATCTATATATACATGTGGATCAAAACTTCCTCCTGGGGATTCTCTTTTTCTTCTTCTTAGGGGGTTGGAGGAAATCTGATCATTATCAGGATTACTTTCTGACACTATGTGTAGGGGCATTATAACCTTGGCCAGGGCGCATTCCCCTTTCCATGGGGAATCCAATTTGGTTCTTAATTTCATATCACCACATATCCAATAAATGTCCCCGAGGGACCTCGTTTGGTTCACAATTGTTGTATTCCTTCTCTCATGGCAGTAACCCTCAGGAAATACCTGGAGGTCCCTGCCTTTACCCTTAGGTGTACCATTGGATATATAACAAGTATAATTCCCTGGGTATATGGTGATATGACTACCTGGATTTGGGTTTTTCGATAAGATAGGATACTCTTTCTTCCATTTCTCGCAAAGTGTGTTATTAGTGGGTGTGGAGGTGAAGAGGCTCAGGAAACATTCCTCTTGGTTGGAAGGGATATTGAGGGGCACAGTACCCAAGTGAGGTCTGGCCTTACCACACACATAGCAATTACTTTTATTATGGGTGTGGGCATTATACTTCATCCATTCCAACCATAGGTTGACATCTGAGAACCCAGTTTCTATGGCTAGAGTGTCTTCATATGTGGGGTCTGCTATGGCCATCATCTCTTGAATTGTTTGAATACAGGGTTTTAGAGGATTTATGGGGGGGCCTTGTTGCCATTCTTTAGAGTTATACATATCTTTTATTTCAAACTTGCCTAAAGGTCTATCAGTCCCTCCCCGCACCCATCTTCCCATCCAGTAAGCTCCCTCATCCCCCTTTTGTGGGTTTTCAATATTAAGGATTAGTTGGTACGCTGTGCCCCCGGATCTAAACTTTACATCCCCATCACTCCCGGTGGGTAAATACCTACTGGTGACACATCGTTTGGGGGCTGGGCCCCTCCATGACAATGTCATCCTGGAGATAAGGGACTTCCCATTTCTATCTTTCCTACCTAGTGCTGACTGAGGTTTGTATGCCCAATCTTGTCCTGTGCTCCATCCCACACAATGTTTACAGTCTTGTCCCCAATAATTGTCCGTGACACATATATATATTTCCGGGTCTTGATCTCTTCTTTCATGACACTGCCATGCAGCGCCGGGACATGGCGCAACATCACAGTAGTCAAACAAGAAGGTGGCTACCTGTGTATTGGAGGAGTTAAACCAGAGTTGTGTCAGACCTGTTTTCTGTGTGATGGCTACCTGTTGGAGATTTGGGGAAGAAAGAGGGACACTTCTCCTTGTCCTGCATGGTTGTTTGTTTGTATAAGTTTTACCACAAATAACTTGTAGCCTGCCCAAGTCCTCTGGATGATAAATGCAGTTAGTTGTGATCCACACAAGGGTGTACACTGAAAATGAAACCAGTCCTATCAGTAGCCACAATTTGCTTGAGTCCGGTGAAATCAGGATTGTCATTTTCTACAGGGTCAGGGCTGTCTGCCCCCGTTAATACCCCCTTTTCTTGACTGTCCTGTTCGAGGTCAGAGCTGTCTGCTCCCGTTAGTACCTCCTTGCTTGCTTCTGGGTCCTGTTCGAGGTCAGAGCTGTCTGCTCTCGTTAGTACCTCCTTTCTTGACTCCGTTTCCTCTGACTCAGGTTCCCTGCATACCAGCAGCATGGATCCAGGTAGGACTGTGTTCAGTTAGTTAGTTTCCCTTCTTCAGCTGTTCTATCACCACTGCATCTCCTTCCTTGAGAGGGTGAGTGTTGCCCTGTGGAAGAAACGGAAACTTGCGAGTAACATTGTCTTTGACTTCTATTAAAGTTTCAATCAACTTTCTCATATATTCATCCCTAATGTTGTCAAGATTGTCTTGTGTCATGAATGTGCGTCTGGCCCAAGGTGTTGGGAAAGGCCCACCCATCAGGGTTTCAAAAGGAGAATATCCTAGGGTTGCATTTGGTGCCATTCTTATCTCAGCAAGGACAGCTGGGAGGTATCTTTTTCACTTTTTAAACGTACCTCTCGTAGCTTTCCTCGGCTTGTCTTTGATTTGGGAAGTAAATGCTGGGCCTTGGTCTGAATTTATTTGTAGTGGTATTCCCCCTGTGAGGATTCCCACTACCTTTTAGCATCTTTCCTCTTAGTGGGAAACATTTCAGGCCAGCGGGAGAACACGTCTGTAATCATACAGACTGGTTGTTGTCCTTCTTTCGCTGTGAAATGTGGGTGAAATCAATTTGAAGGTGTGTGAACGGGGTTGTGGGGTGGAGCAATCCGATGTGGGTTATTGGGTTTACTCCTGATGCATGTAATGCACCTTTTAACATAACTGACTACCAATTGCCTGGCAACTGTAACATAAAAATCTTTTAGTAGTTGTTTTAGAGTGTGTTTTCCAACCTAGGTGTCCTATCCCATGATAGTGTGCAATGTATATTGGGGCACTACACTGTGGGATGCCTGTGCAATGTATTGGGGCACTACACTGTGGGATGCATGTCTCCCCTCTTTGCTGATCAATCCAGTTCTAGGATTTCTCTGCAAAAACAGGATAACACCAGTCCTTGGGACGCTGAGCGCTGAAGATCAGCAACCAGTGGGGCTTCTTCTGGGAGAATAGGGACCAGGGCGGGCATTTGCAACAGGGTCTCCCCTCTTTGGGCCACTCGCTTTGCTTCCTGGTCAGCCAAGGCATTCCCTTTGCTGATCTCATCAGTGCCCCTAGTGTGTGCTCTGCAGTGTATAACGGCAAGTTTACTGGGAAGGGTGATGGCTCTGAGAAGTTTGTCAATGAGCTGTGAGTGGGAAATTCTTTTCCCATCAGCTCCTACGTATCCCCTTAGGGACCACAGTACCCCATGATCAAAGACAACCCCATGTGCGTATTTCGAGTCAGTGTAGATGGTAACGGGTTTGTTAGCATAAAGAGTGCATGCTCTGGTTAGAGCAATAAGCTCCGCTGCTTAGGCCGACTGGTACGGGATGGGATTTGCTTCTATGATGTGATCTGGTAGTTTAACTACTGCATACCCTGCATGGTATGTATTGTCATTGGGCTTGGTACATGAACCATCCACAAAGACAACATCTGCACCCGGGATGGGTGTGTTCATCATGTCCAGTCTGGGGGAAGTAACCATTTTGATTGCCTCCAGACAGTCATGACAATCGGGTCCTTTATCCTCAGATGACTTCATGCCTAGAAGTGCATCTAGGATCATGGCCGGGCCCGAGTTACTGGCACTATACTCAATGTACAGCTGTGGATTACTGAGCAGAATAACCTCATACTCACTTAATCCCTGAGCTGACATGTGTTGGATGTGTATGCCTTTAAGCAGGCTTACTACATCATGTGAGGTATGTAAGGTTGTAGGATGTCCTAATGTGAACACAGATGCCATTTCTACCACCATAGCGCATGTTGCCAGAGCCCTAAAACAGGACGATAAACCCTGGACCTATAGAGGCATGACCTTTGAAAAATAAGCTACAGGTCGTAGCTTGCCCCTGTGTTCTTGGGCCAGCACACCCGCCATGGTTTTACAATTGTCTCTAGCATACAAATTAAACATCAATGAAAAGTCAGGGAGGCTCAGTCAAAGACTCATTACTATAGCTTCCTTTAATGCCTCAAAGGCATGCAACATTTCATTAGACCATTTAACATTTTCAGGAGAATTTTTCAGAGTGGCTTGTCTCAGAACATTATCATAAAAAGAACAATCAGGGATCCATTGCCTGCAATAATTGATCATACCAAGGAAGGATAGCATCTCCCTCTTGGTTTGTGGGGTGACCAGGCCCACTATTGCATGGATACTTGAAATACTGATGTTCCTTTTGCCTTTTGTGAAGACAAAGCCCAAGTATTCAACATTTTCACTGCACCATTGCAACTTTTGCTTAGACACTTTATGACCACATTCACATAACCATAACATTAGTGATTCACTGTCTTGTTGACAGGCCTCCCTAGACTTACTACAGACCATCAAATCATTGACATACTGTAGCACTACCGAACCCTGGGGGGAGTGCCATGGCCTGAGTGTGGACTGAAAAACAGTACTGTATACCACGGGGAAGTCCACAAATCCTTGAGGCACTTTCATCCAGTTTAACTGGGGTTCGCCAACAAGGGAAAAAGAGAAAAAGAAAACAAAAGGTCTGGTCCTCTTGTCAACAGGGACACTAAGAAAAACATTCTTTAAGTCTATAACAGTAAAATGTGTGGCATCATGTGGTATGTTGGCAAGCACGGCATGGAGGTCAGGTTTCAGAGTGACCCTGTAAGGGGCACAGGAGATTAGGCCAGTGTCATATTCTCCTGAGGCCAAAACATCTTCAGACAGGTCCAGAGGATCCAGATATGCCTGCATGTTATACATGGTCACAATGTATGATTCAGTAAAAGCATCAATGGGTAACACCGAGGATTCAACAATTAATCCTCCTCCTTCCTCTATGGGGAACGGGTTACAACTGTTCATATTCTTGGTCCATGCACTTAAATTATCTATGAATGGGTTAATTAAATAACCGGTCCCACAAATGCGGGCCACATAATCCTCACCCTCCTCACCCGGTTGGGGTGGACTATGTTCAGACTCTGCAGCACTCATTACCGGGACATAAAACCGCTGAAACAATCAATGAACAGCTGTAATCAACCCAGAGTCTGCCCAATATAATCTTTAATTGGTACAGAGAAATAACAATTAAGTTTATATAATACTTGGTTCTTGCAACAGCGCCTGGGGGGTCTACTGCCGCAAAAAACATGGGGTAGGTTATATGGTCTCTCACTAATATGTGGCTGTTAATGTGCAAAACAATAAAAAATATCTTTAAACAAAATAAACCTCTTGTTTAGAAAAAATACACATTTGGCATAATGCCAACTATTTTATCGGACCCACATTGGATGAGTCCCATATACAGTCAGCTTGCAGCTCATTTAAACAATAAAAATGATAAATGCACAAGTTCCTTTTAATATTCCTGCATGCTTAATCAACCAGGCTACACAGAATACTTTTAATTAGTTCACAGAAAACCCTAAGGGTCTTCTGCGAAACTTCACTCACACTTAACATTTTTCAAATGTTTTGTTTTTGTATTAGCCAATGGACTCCAGACACCGATTAGTTATTGACCACTGATAACAAAATTTAATGACAATAACGGTTTGTCATTGCGGCCGCTCTTTTGCCAAAAGCGGGGTTCACTCATCTTTTCGGTCTGGGGTGTCCATTGACCCTCACTATCAGAATTTGTAATTTTTTTTTTTTTTATTACAGTAACTCATAGAACACCATGGAGGTATAAGACTTTCATGTACCTTCACATAATCACAAACAATCACTTCATTCGCTTCAATTGTCTAACAAGGCTTAAGTTATTGTCAGCTTTAGTATGCTTAAGTTCAATTACACAAACACAATATTTGCATGTCATTAATGTCTTTATATATATTATTAGTATTTTCTAACAGAAAGACAACCAGTGGTTCGTTATCCTTGCAGTACTGGCAGTCTATCTGCTACAAAATATATGTGGCTGCAGATGGCAGATGTTTCTAACCTGCCTATAAGTAAGCCCGAGCTGATTACAGTCTATTTCTCCATGGAAATTGATTCTGTAATAAATTGTTCTACACTCGGGACGGCAGGAAATAACTCGTCTACCTAAGAATTTATTTTGCCCTGCAGGTGGGGTTATTGAGACTAACTTGGCAGCATTTAACTCATGATTTGTTATGTTAAAATTTAGACACTGAGTACAGGACGGGCAGGTCATCAGTCAACACAGTCTCTACTTGTCATAAATACAGCTTCAGTATATGTTAGGTCAAATTTGTGATGTTCAATGCAGCATGAACCTCTTCATTCGCTCCGACTCCACCCTTGACTGGTTTTAACCTCGGTAATAAAATCGAGGTTAACCTGATCTTTAGATGGAATCAGCCTAGACCAGACGCATGCTCGAGCCAGCCCGTATCTTGTTGACCATCACCGTGGATTGACCATTAGACATACACTGAAGTAAACATTCAATGATTCTTATTACTTTAAATGCAGTCAATGATCACAGTCCGTATACTCACTAACCGGACTATTGGACCATACAAACAGATTATCTTAAACTTCTACGCGACAGGTAGGAAAAGCAAAGCAGTTTTAGGCACAACACGGGTCAATAATTTGTCTCCCTGAGACAAGCTAATATTTCCCTGAAATATTAGTTTTGTTTTACACTCCCAGAGTGTTCACATTCCCTGAATGTGCTTTTTGTTCACGCTCCCGGAGCGTGTTTGTTATAACTTTGCTCACACTCCCTGAGTGTGTTTGTTATAACTTCATTCACACTCCCTGAGTGTGTTCACAATCCCGGATTGTGTTTCTTGTCACGCTCCCAGAGCGTCCACACTCCCAGAGTGTGTTTCTAAGGCTCAGGAATCGGAAACTTAGTCAGAGCCCTCCCCTCCCGGACAGTTGGAAAATAAAATATTTCAACTTACCGGGTGGGTGAGTAGGGTTGACGTTCCGATCCCGGACGAGCCCCCAGACTGTAGGTACGTAGGTAGGTGTTCCTCGGAGATAGGTGCCCGGACCGTCCCCCGTTCAGATAGTCCCTGACTATCGGTTGGCCCGTGTTGTGCCCAAGGGTACCCGGGAGATCAATTTCACCATAGAAAAGGACACAGAGTCATGCAGCAAGTGAAATCAGAGCTCTCCGTTTATTTAGGCTTGTCTAGACCTTTTATATGGTATAAAGAGGGGTGTAGAATACATTTACAAAAGATAACTTATTAACATTCTATAGGTAGATGTAAATGAGGAGGTTATAACCAGCTGTGACCGACATTTCAGAGAAAAACCAAGGAGGACAAGAACATGTTGTTCTGCAGAGGAGTGTAAAGGAAGATAAGAACATATTGTTCTGAGAAAGGCTGAGAAGACAGATCTAAGACAGTTTCAAGGTAACACATACCACAGACAAGGACGTGCAAAAGCAAATATCTAAAATGGAGATGAAGAGTGAACAAAATGGCGTTACTATTGCAAAAGCCTCCTTCATTACCTTGTCCTACTTGCCCGCGCTGATGGGCCCCCCGATGCCGGTCCCACGATCGCTCCGGGTCCCGCGCCGCCATTCACACTATGGGAAACAGGCAGTGAAGCCGTACGCTGGCTTGTGAATGGGCGCACTGCTCTCTGAGAACACACACAGTTCCCAGAAAGCAGCGCGCCCCATTCACAAGCAGAAGGACAAGAAGAAAAGGCACCGCGGAGTGGAAGAGGCAGATTACGGACTTCCGCATAGCAACAGGTATTTCGGGTGAGTATTTTTTTTTTTTTTCAGTTTTTTTTTTTTTTTTAAACAACATGTGAAAATGTTGTTTTCCTGGGTGGAGCTCCGCTTTAACCACATGCCCACCGCACTATAGGGAAAGTACGTCCTATTTTTAAAGATGGATATCTCGGTAACGGCAGCAGCTGCTGCCACAACCGAGGTATCCATCTTTGCAGTGGGCAGTTCTGTACACGATAACGGCGGTCTCCGCGGCGGATTCGCCGCGAGATCGCCGTTATCGGTGGCGGGAGAGGGCCCCCCCCTCTCCCGCGCCCTCCGCCGCTTACCGGAGCCGTCGGTAGCGGTGGAGGCGATCGGGTCCTGTCGGCAGCTGTGTTGGGATACGAGTGAGGCAAAAATCACCCCCACCTGTCCCCACAGCTCTGCTGGGCGGAAGTGACGTCAAAACGTCAGTCCCGCCCAGCGTCTTAAAGAAACATTTTTTTTCTGTGATTTGAAAAAATGACAGTTCAATTTATTTTTTATTTTTTTGCATTTAAGCCTAAATATGAGATCTGAGGTCTTTTTGACCCCAGATCTCATATTTAAGAGGACCTGTCATGCTTTTTTCTATTACAAGGGATGTTTACATTCCTTGTAATAGGAATAAAAGTAATCAATTTGTTTTTTTATTTCAGTGTAAAAAATTATAAACTAAATTAAAAGAAATAAGAAAACAAAAAAAAAAAATGTAAAACGTCCCGTCCCGACGAGCTCGCGCACAGAAGCGAACGCATACGCGAGTAGTGCCTGCATATGAAAACTGTGTTCAAACCACACAAGTGAGGTATCGCCGCGATCGTTAGAGCGAGAGCAATAATTTTAGCCCTAGACCTCCTCTGTATCTCAAAAAAATGCAACCTGTAGAATTTTTTAAACGTCGCCTATCGAGATTTTTAAGGGTAAAAGTTTGACGCCATGCCACAAGCGGGCGCAATTTTTAAGCGTGACATGTTGGGTATCATTTTACTCGGCGTAACATTATCTTTCACAATTTAACAGGCTCGGTGGTCAAGTGGTTAATAAAATAAGTGTAGCGCTTACCCCGATGGAGCCGCTGGCTAGATTTGGGATTGGCGTATTTACGTTACATCTGTGATGATGTCTAGGGGTGATGATGGTGATGAGAGCAGTGATAGAATTTCCAGACCGCTGGTTGACGTTTTCAATGCTGTTTTTCTGGTCCAACACGACCAACAGTCAACTCAAGGTAGATAGAGTAGATTGGTGAAAAAGAGTAACCTTGCAGATACAGGCTGTGAATAATAGAAGCAGTCCTGCCTCCAACGAATATGTTTGTCTCTTCACCACTCCAGCCGGAGTGGGTACAGCGCTCCCCGGACAGGTCCCTCTCACAGGCATGGCAGCCAGAAAGTCACTGAGAATGCTGAGCCACCAACTGACAGTTTGCTGCATACAACCTGTCAGTGCCCGGTCACTCAGATCCCCGATGGTTTTGTCTGCGCCCTTTTGGTTCACCTGCCTCTGGGTTCACCTCAGACCGACTCCCCACTGAACAGCACCCAGCTTGGGATCCTTTTCTCTTGCAGTGTGGGGACCCAGTAAGTCACTGGGGCCCCTTGGCAATTTCAGTTGCTCTGAGCCATGAGGGCCCAGAGTTTGGAACTCCACGCAGCAGGGGCCCCAGCCAGGTAGGCCATTATGGTGGGGCATGTGATGTGCTCACACCCTGAAGGTGGGTGCCACACCAGGAACCCGCGAAGAACCCGGGAAAATGGCATCTGCCACAGATATACCCCACCCCAGCATGCCTCGCAAGGGAAACACTCCTCTAATTGGCTGCTGAGGAAAAGTGGCTCTGCCTAAACCCCTTTGTCGCCACCTGCTGCCCAGAGATGAGACCGCACCTCTGGAGCACAGAATGACCCACAGGACAATTCAGGGCTGACAGCAGCCCAAATTTACACAAATCAACCTGGGTGAGAGCAGATAAGTCTCTCACCCCACTAAATTTACAAATAGCGTCCCTTCTGAAAGTAAGGGGGCACTACATAAGATTTCCCAAGACTTCAGAATTTAAAATCCTGAACCCCACACTACCTCTTTTTTATCAAATGATGTTCTAAGTCTTATGGGTTGAATGATGCCCAGCATCAATACCAATGCTGCTTTTTAACCTTGGTTGGGGGTAAATTGGTTAAAAGAGAAACCAAAATGTTTTTAAAATCCTGTGATCAAAGAAACAATTCCATTTTTTTAAACGGACCCAGTATATCTTTGTTGTCTATGGCAAAGTGTTAAAATCTTTAATTTAACAGAAATTTTAAATATAATCAAGCTCCTTTTTAAGAGCTTCACTTTTATAGAGTATACTATCGATTTATTAAAAAGAAAAATAGACAAAGAAAAATGTTATTAATCTGTGGGAGGGATATTCTCATTATCTATGTTATCGGTAATGAGATCCTTGTTGACACAGTTGTTTGTTATTGTTTTATTGTACATGGCATCATTTACATAAATTCAATTTAAAACGTATATGAAAATGCTTTGATGTGTGTCATTTCATAGATTTCAAGTCTCTGCTTGATGAGTAATAATATAACACCCATTATAGTCAGTATATCCACTCATTTATAAATGTATTTATAGATTTCTTGTGATTTTCAAATGTTTTGGCATACTTAAAGTGTACCTCTAGCCATATTTTTTTCTTCAGTTTTGGAACATGGACGAGTTAGAACAGTTGTCAGCTTGTTAATACTGTTTGTTGCGGTGTTCATTGTAATAAAAAGTGATAGAAATTACAAAATGTTACAGTTTTCACCAGAACAACAACAATATGGGAAATCTTGCAATGGGGACACCTGTTTTAAAAGGGGATTCCCTTCACTTTGGCATGTTTAATTAATTCCAATAATTTTTAAAACCGTATGTATTAAGTTCAAACTGACGTTACACTTAACCACTTAAGACCCAGACCTTTAGGCAGCTAAAGGACCTGGCCAGGTTTTGCGATTCGGCACTGCGTCGCTTTAACTGACAATTGCACGGTCGTGCGACATGGCTCCCAAACAAAATTGTCGTCCTATTTTTCCCACAAATAGAGCTTTCTTTTGGTGGTATTTGATTACCTCTGCGGTTTTTATTTTTTGCGCTATATACAAAAATAGAGCGACAATTTTGAAAAAAATGTTTCACTTTTTGCTATAATAAATATCCCCCAAAAATATATAACATTTTTCTTCCCCTAAGTTTAGGCTGATACGTATTCTTCTACCTAATTTTGGTTAAAAAAAAAATCGCAATAAGCGTTTATCGGTTGGTTTGCGCAAAATTTATAGCGTTTACAAAATAGGGGATAGTTTTATTGCATTTCTATTAATTTTTTTTTTTTACTACTAATGGTGGCAATCAGCGATTTTTTTGTGACTGTGACATTATGGCGGACACTTCGGACAATTTTGACACATTTTTGGGACCATTGTCATTTTTACAGCAAAAAATGCATTTAAATTGCATTGTTTACTGTGAAAATGACAGTGCAGTTTGGGAGTTAACCACAAGGGGGCACTAAAGGGGTTATGTGTGACCTAATATGTGTTTACAACTGTAGGGGGCGTGGCTGTGGGTGTGACGTCATCGATTGTGTATCCCTATAAAAGGCATTACATGATCGATGACGCCGCCACAGTGAAGAACGGGGAAACCGTGTTTACACACGGCTCTCCCCGTTCTTCAGCTCCCGGGACCGATCGCGGGACTCTAGAGGTGATCGGGTCTGAGGGTCCCGCGGTCACGGAGCTTCGGACCGGGTCGTATGCACGCACCAGCAGCATGCGCGCACGACCCCACGACTGGGCTTTAAGGGCAACGTACAAGTACGTTGATGTGCCCAGCCGTGCCATTCTGCTGACGTATATCGGCGTGAAGGGGTCCTTAAGTGGTTAAAGTAGAACTTTACCCATGGCAACTTGATAACAAATAAAGTTCTTTAACAAGGAACATACATTACACAATAATAATTATGCTACCAAAATGAGCGTATGCAGTGAATTGCCTTCAACATTGCTCCTGTTTCTTCTATGTCGGAGGCTGCCATTTTGAATCCCAGAGCTACTGAGCATCAGTAAATCTTTAGGCTGTCAGCAAATTGACCTCTAGTGGTTCTGATCTTTGGCACATGCCTAAAAAATAGAGAGAGCTTAGCATGTGCAGAGCAGGGTGAGACAATTGGAACACTTGGGTTGATCTACTAAAGGCAAATAAATTGTGAACTTTGCAGTTGCACTCTGCAAGTGCAGTTGCTCCATAGCAAAATTATGTGCAAGGAAAATGAAAAAAAAAACAGCATTTTTGCTTGCACATGATTGGATGATGGAAGTCAGCAGAGCTTCTGCTCATTAAACTAAGCTCTGGAGCAACTGTTCTTATAGAGTGCAACCACACTTTTCAAAGTGCAAAGTCCATTATCTTTAGTAAACCAACCTCAGTGTATTACTTAATTTTAAACCATATAGGTGCTATTTTTTAAAGGTTTATATAGCTATACCTGCAAAATAGGCAAGCCTGAAGTGATCTAGCAACATTTTAAGTTCCACTTTAAGTAAAACATTTTCAGTGAAGGAGAAGAATTATTGGGGTCAATTTTATTTTAATTTTTTTGATGTTCTGCACTGCACTTTGCAAAGGAAGTTGCAAGGGAATTTTCCCAAGAGCGTTGAGAATGAGGTGAAGGTCTGTGGACTTCCAACATCCAATCATGTGCAAGGAAAAATGCTGTTTTTTTTTCCTTTTCCTTTCACCTGAATATTCCTTGCAAAGTGAACTGAGACAAGATCCCTTGCAATATGCAACTACCCTTGCATCATTCCTATGTAAAATGTGCTTTACTAAATAAAACTGCACTGAAGATTCACAAAGGGAATTCTTTAAAATGGTTGTACAGGTTACACATTTTTTACGTTAACGCATTCCCTGAATTAAAGTTAAAAATGGCCCAGCATTTGTATTGCCCATTCTCCTAAGTACTTACCTGAGTCCTCACTTGGTCCCACACTGTGCCTGTCTCTAGCATCTATTACCTTTCCTGACCATGATAGAGGCAACTACAAGAACCATTTTCTCCTGCTGCTGTCACTTAAATCCTGTGAAGAGGGAGAAGAAGGTGGGGCCGAGTCATGCTGTCTGTGCCTATAGACACACACATCCCGGCTCAGTAGGAAGTGGCTTACTATGGTGGCACACCAAGAAGAGGAGGAGCCTAGATTGCTCATGGGGGACCTCAGAAAACAGAAGAGAGTTAGAGCTACTCTGTGCAATACTATTGCACAGAACAAGTAACAATAAACCTGTTTCTTATTTAAATTAAAACAATATTTACAGTCACTTCAGTCTTTAAAAAAAAATAAGAATTTCACATAGCAAATAGTTAGACGGCAGTTTTCATTGTCCAAGTGAATCTTTAAAAGAAAACAGTGGCAACTATTGCTGTCAGCATAGTTGTTGCTGTTTTCACTTTAGTTCTGTTTTGCTGAACAAGGCGTATTTTTCTTGCCACTATAAATTGAAATATGTTTGCTTTATGTAAATAACACAGAAGAACAGAAGAACAATGACTTTTAAATAATTATGGGATGAGGAGGCTAGGGCTAAAATGTAATTCCCCCGGGGAGTTTTCTTGTCTTCAGGAGGTTATGGGTTAAGGCCCATGTTTCTTCAGGTAATTTCAATTTCTTGGGATACTGCAATAAACTTCTAAGGACAAAGACTGACATTGTATTAAATACCGAATGCAGTAACCAAGTTCAATAACATTGTCTTTTTGTCTTTTTGCTGTGAGTGCCTTAACAGGTTTGAAAGGTTTTTAGTTAAGTTCCATAATATATAGATTACTTACATAGTGCATGTCTAATGAATCCAGAAATCAAGTATCTGTGTGGGGGAAAGTAAAATAAATTCAGTTGATGGATGGAAGATGAGCAATAAAGCTCTACTGCTTTAACCAAGTTTATGGGGATGCAAAGCAGCTTAAAGCAGGCCAAATTAAAGTCCTAAGGCGGTCAGTTGAAGGTTAAATGCACCTGTCAGTAAATTCTGAATGCTCTTAGAAGTGTCTTAAACTGATTTCAAAAGCATGCTGCATTTTCTCATTGACACAATCCAAAGCCCATCAAAACAGGCCCTACGGTGTCAACTTGCCTTCAAAGAATAGGCATTTGGTGGATACTCTGAGAAAAGGTGGTATTCCTTTCATGTTCAGAGCCCAAGTGAGGAGCACCATCCTGGCTGGCTCCTGGGGACAATATGTGATTGTTCTACAGTGAATGTGCTTTTTTGGGTTCTCCATCACTTAAAGCCCTTTGGGCTCAACCCTAAATGACCTCCAACCACAAAGAGTGCCCTAAACTCTTACTAGATCTATAAAGTAGCAACAATGATCACAAGCCACAACAAACGTCTAAGGAATCCCACATTTCAATCTACATATTTTGGCCAGCTACCTATGTCAAGAGCTGACCCTTTCTGCTACCTGCAAAACATTATTGGCCCTAGCAATAATTAAGAACCTTTAATGACCAATAAAGTATCAAATAAAAAATGGTGGATTCGGGATTTCAACCACAGAAGCTGTGCAACATTTGCACTGGAGCAATCTCTTTTAGGATTGCTGGGATACCCCTGTTCCCCTTAGGAACCTGCCATACACATCTAGTGTTAGAATGTTTACTGGATAAATAGTTGTCATGGATCCGCAGTAATGTTTGTCTGTCAGCTTACCTCCCCATGTGTTCAGCTTAAGAGACCAGGCGCCCTTCACCTGGTTGTCTAAGTAATCTCTCCTCAAACCATGGCTCCACCCCAGGCCCTATCAGGGAACTCTATATTAACCTGTGCACTGCAAGCCAGCTGGGGTTTTGGCTTCTGTGTACTCATTGCTCTGTGTCCTACATCTGATCCTGTTTACCTACCTCGGCTTGTTCTTAACTGTCCTTGACTGCTTCATATCTTGACCTTTGGCATGTTCTTTGACTATCCCTATCTGCTTGTTGCCCTGAGCTTTTGGCTATCTCCTGACTATCCTTGTTTTTCCAGGCTGCTGCTTCCTTCCTCTCTCTCCTGTAGCCTACTGTGAGCGTGGGCTTGGAGAACCTGGAGGCCGCGACCTAAAACCAGTTGCAGCACAGTCCATCCTTACCACTAGAGACTCTGGTTAACACCTGCTGGCTCTTAGACTCTGCACCTTGGGGAATCTATGTTCTAGCTCCCAGTCGGATCCGTTTTGGTGCTCCAGTGGACCTGCCTTCTTGAACCTCCCAGAGTTCCATCCACAGCAGTCAGTCATAGGGTACACTACCTTAGCGGTGCACTCCTGACTCCAACGGTGTGCATCTGTCACCTGGACTCAGGTGACCTGACAGTGGGTTTATTTCCGTTTAGGTTAAGTTGTTCACATTCACATATATATCTAAACAAGTATAAACACTGTTCCCTTTAATTGATGGATAAATCACTACCCGGATTTAATGCTTTTTTATGTCATGATTCACACCACTTGATCAGCAACATATGCACTTGGCTCCCCTGTGGAGCTGTAATTGTTTTTAAGCTAACATTTCTACAGTGGCATAATAAAAAGTAATTATTCCACCCAAGAACTTTGCCTCTTGTCGCTCTGCATGGTAAGTATGTAGATGATGGGAGCTGGATTAATTCTTTGTCTGTCTTTGAAAGCCTGTCTTAATTCCCGATTGGTCAAATTGCCTGTATTCAAGTTCATTAAATTCCAGTTTAATTAAAATGCAGCTGTTTGAATTCTTATTACATTTCAAACATTCTAGACACATCAGCAGTGAGACGGCTTCGCTAGTTCCTAATGAATTATCTGATCAGCCATTGGGAATATTCCTGCCTACGGAAAATTATCATTCCTCTTAATGCCACAAATGAGACCTTCTTTTAAACTAATCTCATTGTGTTTAAGTTAACGCAATATCCTCATTTAGGGTTATTAAGACAGTTTATAAGAAGTTCGCAAAGTTTAGGACGATTTGCTGTTGCTGTTATAAACTGTTTATTAATCAGTGGCTTTAATGGACCAATGAGGGAATACTTCATAAAGCAAGACATGAAATTAGGAGTTACTTTATAGAGCAGAATCAGATAATAATCAAATTAAGTATTCTAGTTTAATAAGATCTTTTTCAGCTAGATTCAGCAAGGTTTTTTGGTAGAACTTCAGCTTCATGTTCCATATGTGTGTGCAAGCTTGCAATATTTTCAAAGAGAGAGGGGCATGGCTAGAATCAATATACCAGTTTGTACTGTATATCAGATAGACAGCTGACTTGGAATCATGAGCATATCTTTTTGCACAGTTCTGCAGATAGTCGTGCATAGTCTCTTTGTGCTTGTTTACGTGCCTAATAGTGTTTGCACTGTTGTGTGTGCATCCCCACTGTCAGTATTGATGCTAAGAGGGCTATTTAAGACATGCTCTCACTCAGTGTCAGTGCTGTCTTGTCTTCAGCTTGTTCTTGTGTTATGATCTGTATCCTGCATATAATTCCTGTTACTGACCGGACATTCCCTTACCCTGATTCTGGATCCTACTTTGTAAAGTTGCCTAATAGTTCCTGACCTTGATTTGGCTGGTGATTTTGTTTGGTGCTGCCTGCTCATTGCTGACCCCGGCTTGCTCTGTGACACCTCTACTGTCTCTGACTCTGTTCTACGCTATTACCTAGTGCCTATCCTAGACTACTTCAAGAATCATCTGCAGCCATTTATGTGTACACCTCCCACCTGCCGGCAGGGATCACTAGTGGATTCTAAACTTGTTGCCCAACCAAATCTCTCCTTTAACTTTTTCTGGTTTCCCTTATGGTTCTTGGATCTTCTTTGTTAGCATCTTCAATCCGAGGTTCTGTAGGCAACATCTACTGGCACTTATGTTCCTTCTGTCCCTTGGTGCCATCGGCTCCACTTCCAGGGGTGCTTGAGCAGGAGATACAAGAGAGGTTAGCCTTGTCATTTCAGTCTTCTATCAGGAAACTCACTGGGAAGGGCAAGAACCTCAATTTTTAAAGCTATCTGTGCCCATATTAAGGAGACTACCCCAGGGAGTGACTGGAAAATCTCTCCAGCAGGAGCACACACAAAAGCAAAAATAAATAAAAATTATGGTAGAGTGGGGATGGGTTCTGCCTCCCCACCCTAAGGCACCTTGTCCCCATGTTAATGGGGACAAGGGCCACTTCCCCAAAACCCCAGACAGTGGTTGTGTGCAGGTGTGAGGCTTAATGACATCATTTAACAAGGGGGCCCCAGATCCCAAACCCCCACGTGAAGAATTATGGGGTACATTGTGCCCCAAAAAAATGGTCCCTAGGAATTGCCCACATCTAAAAATCTAAAGAGTCCTTTATTTATTTACTTTAAACTAAAGTTTTGGTTTAGATTTATGTGAGATGGAGAGCAACAAGAGAGAGAGAGAGAGAGAGAGAGGGGAGAGAGAGAGAGAGAGACAGAGAGAGAATTATATTTTCCAAAAACATGAAAACATGAAAACATTACTAGCATTCTTAAAAACAAAAAAGGAATAAGAAGCAACATAAAAACCCAGCAAGTTTTTTTATTTGTAGCATCCTGCTTAACCAATTAAGCCCCGGACCAATATGCTGCTAAATGCCCAGAGGCGTTTTTCCAATTCGGCACTGTGTCGATTTAACAGACAATTGCGCGGTCGTGCGACGTGGCTCCCAAACAAAATTTGCATCATTTTCTTCCCACAAATAGAGCTTTCCTGTGATGGTATTTGATTGCCTCTGCGATTTTTATTTTTTGCGCTATAAACAAAAATAGAGCAACATTTTTGAAAAAAAATCTATATTTTTTACTTTTTGTTATAAGAAATATTGAATAAACTAAATTTTATTCAGCCACATGTCTTTAGTAGTGTTGCTCATGAATATTTGCATTGTGAATATTCATTACGAATATTGCATATTTGAGTATTCGCGAATAACTCGAATATCGCGGTGAATATTCGCTATTGCGAATATTCGTATTTTTTCAAATTTATTTTTAAAACAGATCACATCCTAGTGATCTCCATCGACGTCTAAAAGCATTGCTGGTATGATTAGAGACCCTGAGCCGAGTAGCTGAGGCGATCCTTTTATGTTGCCGAATATTCGCAATGCGAATATTCGTATTACGAATATTCGCGAATACTTTCTCTGCCCTTCTTTTGCATCAGAGCCAATCAGAGTTCTCCTACCACAGTTACGATCTTAGAGCTTAGCATTGTGCTTCCTATAGTGCTTTCAGTTCTGAGTTTTCTGCTTCTAAAACCAAATGCTTTTTTCAAAGCAAAAGACCTAACAGCTTTTCTAAAAGCTCAGATTTGTGTTGTTTTGTCCAGGTTAGTGTAGCTTAGTGTTAGATAGATTTCTGTGTAGTTAGTGTAAGTGTACATTTCTTTAAGGTAGCTTAGTTTAGTGTGTGTTTAGTCTCTGTGTTTTGTGTATAAAAAATAAAATAAAAAAATTAGCTTTAGTTTAGTCATATAAGTTTGTGTAAGTAGAGTTAGTGTTTAGTGCATATTAGTTTATTATTTGTAGTCCTCGTCTTTGTCCTTGTCAGTCAGTGTAAAAAAAAAAAAAAAAAATTAGCTTTAGTTTAGTCATATAAGTTTGTGTAAGTAGAGTTAGTGTTTAGTGCATATTAGTTTAGTAATCCAGGAAATGATCTCCGTTTTCGCGTGTTGTTCGCGCGCATGCGCGGACGAGAATTTTGCAATCAATTTCGCATTCGCATTAGCGAAATTCTGCAAAAAATATTTTTTTGATAAAATATCACGAATATTCGATATTAACGAATATTTCACGAATATTCTTCTATATATTCGTGAAATATCGCGAAATCGAATATGGCGTATTCCGCTCAACACTAGTCTTTAGTAAAAAAAAAATCGCAATAAAAAAAATTAGCTACCTAGCGGCAACAGCGACACTAATACAGCGATAAGAAAAATGATCGCTTAGTGACACTGGTAATAGGGGTGAAAGGGTTAACTAGGGCGGTGATCAAGGGGTTAAAAATGTATTAAGGGGGGTACGGGGCTACCCTGGACCTAACACTAACTGCCTGCCACACTAACTGTCACACTGACACCGCCGAGAGGAGAGCTGCATCACTTCCTCTGCCAGTGTTTACATTTTACAGGCAGAGGAAGTGACACGGCGGAGGCTCACAGGATTGGCTGGGAGCGATCACGAGGGGGTGGACAGAAACGAACAGCCGCCCCCTCAAGACGGATCGCTCCCGCAGGTAAGCCGCCCGCCGCACGCAGCGGAGGGGGTTCCGATCCGACCCCCGACCCGCTAGAAGGCAGGGATGTATATATACGCCCATCTGCCTGTACGTGCCATTCTGTGGACATACATAGGCGTGCGGCGGGCGTTAAGTGGTTAAGGATTTCCGCAACGGGGCTTCTTTTTTAGCATAACACTTCATCAACCGTGACCAACACCTTCAGACACTGGGGAAAAAAACTGAGATACTTCCTGTATGGGAGGGGTTGTATAGCCAAAACCAGGAAGGAAGGAAGATTCGAGGATGGCTGACCGAGAAAGGTAAGTGCCAGGCGGGGAAGGGGGGGTCAATCTGGCAGCATTTTAGGGGCAAACTGGAGGCAATTGATGGACACAGTGGTGACAATGGCATGTCACAGTGGTGACAATTGATGGGCACAGTGATGACAATGGCATGGCACAGTGGCAACAACAGCATGGCACAGTGGGTGCGTTTGGAATGGCACAGTGGCGACAATTGATGGGCACAGTGGCTGCGTTTTGCATGCACAGTGGCGACAATTGATGGCACAGTGGCTGCGTTTGGCATGGCACAGTGGCGACAATTTTATGGCACAGTGGCTGCGTTTGATGGGCACAGTGGCTGCGATTGATGGGCACAGTGGCAGCAATTGATGGGCACCGTAAGGCTGCAAATTATGTTGTCCCCCCCCCCCCCAAAAAAATTGAGCACCACCTGCCACTGTCTTCAGGTAACCGTCCCAGGTGACCAAGTGGCCAACTTTAGACTGCTATATTTATAGTTAGGAACTTTACTCCTCCCTCTGTTTCCCATTTCCACTTACCTGTAATGCCAAGTTATCTTGAAAAGGACACACTCACCTGCCCAGCTTGTCCATTGTTGTCCTCCAGTAATCCGCAATTCAGGTGTGACAGCCAGTGTCCTCCACCACCGACTTGGTTCTTCTCAGTCAGCTGCCTCTTCCAGGTTCAGGCAGCCAAGCCCAATGATGCATGCAGCTCTGCCCCGCAGACGCTCTGTGAATGGGCTACTGTGGCTTCCTAGGATATGTGATGAGATTATTCCAAGGAGACTGCTGGAGTATGACATTGTGGCCTAGGCCAGAATGATGGTGGAAATATTGCATTTTTTTCAAAATTGTGGCTTTATTTTTGTTTAAAGTGCAAAGAATAAAAACCGCAGAGGTAATCAAATACCACCAAAAGAGAGCTCTATTTGTGGGGGAAAAAGGACGTAAATTTTGTTTGGGAGACATGTTGCACGATTGTCAGTTGAAGCGACGCAGTGCAGAATTGCAAAAAGAGGCCTGGTCCTTTAGCTGCATAATGGCCCGGGGCTTAAGTGGTTAATAGTGGTAAAACTACCGTTCATAATGGAGTAAGCACATTCATCACGCTGTAACAGTCAGAAAAGCGCGAATAGTCTTTTACTAACAAGGAATCAGCTAAAGCAGCCCATCTCGAATAGAACTTCCCCTTTAGGGGAACACGTGCCATTGTACGTGTTGTACGTCACCGCGCTTTGTTCATCATTTTTTTTTAAAACGATGGTGTGTGGGCAACATAGTTTTTAATGACGAAGTTGGAAAAACTTCGTTTTGTGGACACGCTGAAAAACGACTTTTTTTCATGCTGAAAAACGATCGTGTGTACGCAGCATACGGCCTCGTTGAACTGAAAAATGTATCTGCTCAAGTTTTGCTCATAAATGATAAATAGTTTGTGAATAATTCTGATACGTTCCTCCAGTACTGCAAAACATCTCTCTAGAGTCCCATTTCAAGAAGAAAAATTACAGAACATACAGGCTTGGAAAGTCGGTTTGGTTTATAATGAAATATTTAAGCTAAAGATGTGTACTCAGAGATGCACAATTAGTTTTAGTTGTTTTAAAGTGGCATTTTATGGATAAGAACCATCCATTCATTGAAAAGAGGGTTAGTACTTAAGTATAGATTAGGATTTAAAGGATTTTCCCACTTACCTTAACAAGTTTTGAACCGTCCACACTTGTACGTGGAACATTGTTGTTGCATTAGATTCGTATATGTAGGTCTGCATTCATTTTTTATTTGATCATATAAAAAAAAATGGAAAAAAAGTAGCATTACAAAGGACAAATCACCACAAGTGAAAATTCTGATCAAACCAAGTAAACATTGTAACGTGTGGTCATTGATCAACACAACAAAACCTTCCATTTCTATGACTCACATTCAGCACAAAATCTCTATTAGGTCAACTGATTGTTACTATAATAAAACGGGGCTGGAAGTTGCTTATTGATCATTATAAGTACACAACACTGTGTCATAAAGTCTTGGCATAGTTTTAATACACTCTATGTCATAGTATATAGACTCCGTGTCATTTTATTATGCTATTGTTTTTACGACAAGAATGTTCTTTATGTATCCTTTGCAGAGGTACTTGTACTAGGTCACTTGGGAGATGTAAAATGGTCAGAAAGCAGTAAAGCAATATTTGGTAATTTCTCTGCATTTTATGTATCTAGTTCATCACTTAAGCTGCTTAGGTGTTAATTAACTTTCAGCTTGCATGGAAAAGTCAAATCAGAATCAGTTTTTTTCCCCCGTTTTCTCCAACCCAGTGTAAAGGCATAATTACTCCCTCATGGATGGGAAGAATCGGACAAGAAGCTGAAATAATTTAGTGAATGCAATATTAGCACTTATCTTACTTTGCTGTTTGGAAATTCATTAAATGCCAAGCTAGTTCACAGCTGCTATCAGGGGGATCCGAGAAATTGTGCTCCTAGTAATGCATTCTAGCTGCTCTCCAAGGTAAAACAAAGCACATTGTATTCTGGCATAATCTAGGACAATACAGCACTAAGATGATAAATATGAAATATATGTATGGTAATGCACTTCATACAGTAGTTTACAAGGATATAAGAAGTTAGTTCAGACTTTCATGACCATATAAAAAGCAACACCACAGGTTGAGTGCCTTTTCTTTTCGATATTTTATTATGTTTTTTTTGCAAAAATAAAGAGAAAGGGAAAACATAACACATGTGAAGGGTACAATCAAGAAGCATAGTGCAACAAAAAGTAATTTTTATAACTGTAACCTTGTATTTATAATGTGCCAACATGTTACTCAGAAATGTACATTAAAGTATAATTACATTTATAACATAAGAAGAAAAATGCAATGTAAGCTTACAGTCCTTGGATGTGGTGGTTGTGTTATGCCCTGTACACACGATCGGTTCGTCTGATGGATCATTTTCATCGAACAAATCATTTGTGTGTGGGTAGAATAATTTTTTTTCCAATCGGTAAAAAAAAAATAGAACCGGTTTTAAAATTTTCTAATGGTTAAAAAAACGATAGAAAAAAAACGATCGTCTGTGGGGAAATCCATCAGTCAAAAATCCACTCAGAATCAAGTCGACGCATGCTCTGAAGCATTGAACTTCATTTTTCTCTGCACGATGTTGTGTTTTACGTCACCGCGTTCTGACACGATCGGATTTTTAACTGATGTTGTGTAGGCAAGACTGATGAAAAAATCCATCCGGCCGTTTTCATCGGATGAACCGATCGTGTGTACGTGGCATTAGTTTTCTTTTTTCAAGCTAATACATTTTAATCAAATACAGAAAACACTTGTTGATGCAACTTCTTTAACCACTTAAAGAAGCCTTGTTGATTTGGTGTTTACAAGTTAAAATCATATTTTTTTTGCTAGAAAATTACTTAGAAATATACATATATATATATATATATATATATATATATATATATATATATATATTCTTACACCCTAGAGCACATAAGGCCCGCGGGCCCACGGGCCGAATCCAGCCCTCCAGGCCATTTCATGTGGCCCTCGCATTTGGAGCTCCAGCCCTCATTTGGTCCTACTCCAGACTCTTTCTTTCTGCTTTCAAGCAATGCATCCAGCTTCTTCCCAGCAACAGCATAAGGAAAGGGGGTGATCTGTGATGTAAGGGAGAGTGGGGGACTCAACTTCTGATGGTGGGGTGGCTCTTGACATCTAATGTAAGGTGACCAGATTTTTAAAATGAAATCCGGGGACATATTTTTTCTTTACTAGTAATGGCAACAATCAGCGACTCTCTGCCCGTCGCCGCCCGCATCACAGCCTCTCAAGTCTTACTCTTCAGACCCTGGGTACTACTGGTTGGGGAGCGGAGGAAAATCACTCCGCCAGGGAAGGCAAGGAGATAGGCAGGCGTCTGGCCAGGATTTGAGCCAAGGCAGAAGAACATGCGAGCGGAGCTGAATGGACATACACCCGAAACTGAAGAAATATTTCCTCCGCTCCGACCAGCATAATCATCAGAAAGGGGCACAGGTAATGGGAAAAAATACAACCCCCCTATGCTAGTAGGCACGGCAGAGCACGGGTGTGCAATTCAAATTTTTTTATTTTAATTCTGCACTGACTGTCTTGGAAATTGCCCCCGCCCCCTATTAAATCCAATCTGGGGACAAAACCAGGGACAGACTTGGTCCGGGGACAGTGTCCTCAATCAGGGGACTGTCCCCTGAAACTGGGGATGTCTGGTCACCCTAATCTAATGTAGGGTGAAGGGATGCGCTGGACATCTAATCTTACAGATACAATCGGCCCTTTTGAGGGCAATCATAATGCTATTGTGGCCCACGATGAAATTGTGTTTGATACCCCTGCCCTAGAGAATAAAATGTCGGTCATTGCAATACTTTCTGTCACACCGTATTTTCGCAGTGGTCTTACAAGCACACTTTTTTGTGAAAAAATACACATTTTTAATTAAAAAACAAGACAAAAGTAAAGTCAGCCCAATTTTTTTTTTTTATATCGTGAAATATGATGTCAAAGGGGTTGTAAAGGTTCGTTTTTATTTTCTAAATAGGTTCCTTTAAGCTAGTGCATTGTTGGTTTACTTACCTTTTCCTTCAATTTCACTTCTAAAAGTTTTTTTTCTTTGTTTTCTTTGTCTGTATTTTTCACTTCCTGTTCCTCCTCAGTAAGCTGTTCAGTAAGCTGTTCTGGCTGACTAAACACCACTCGGATGATAGTGGCAAGTTTACTGAGGAGAAACAGGAAGTGAGACAAAGAAAAAAAACATTTAGTAAGGAAATCGAAGGAAAGGGTAAGTAAACCAACAATAGCTTAAAGGAACCTATTTAGAAAATTAAATACAAACCTTTACAACCCCTTTAAGCCGAGTAAATTGATACCCAGCATGTCACGCTTCTAAATTGCGACAACATTTTCCCCTTAAGAATCTCCATAGGCGATGTTTACATTTTTGCTTATTTGATTTTATGTAGAGAAAAAGAAAAATAACAGTGATATCAGCTGTATAACATACAATCACATGCAAGAAAATACCAACATAATAACAACAAATCACTGAGGAATACGGTTTGTAGACATCGGTAAAAGAAAGGAAAGCAAGAGATATACTTCAACTTTCTAGGTGTGCACTCTATACGCTTACCAGGGTTACCGGTGTTGGCGAAGCTTGTCCTAGGTACCATCCTTATATGCAATTATCAGTTCTTAGCAAAAGATCATATTAACCTGATGTGGACCACCCCATGCACATTTACTGCGTCAGGGCAGCCACTCTGCCCTTCTGGGTCCGGGGGCAAATGCGCACTGCCGGTAACCCGCTCTTGCTGTGATTAGACAAGCCGATGCGATGTCTGCCGGGACACGCCAATCATTCGAGGCAAAGGTAAACAAGGCAGACCGCCCTTCTGTGACAAGGGAAGGTTATGATCTTGTGTTTCTGTTAAGCAAAAACACGGATCTCTGCCTTCCCACAGTAAAAGCACCTCCCACACAGTTAAAAAGCACTCTCTATGAATATATTTAACCCTTTGATGGACCCTGATGTTAACCCCTTTCCTGCCAGTGTCATTAGTACATATATTAGTGTCACTGGTCCCCAAAAAGTGTTAAAAGTGTCAGTTAGGTGTCCAATGCAATACCGCAGCCCCGCTATAAGTTGCTGATCGCCACCATTACTAGAAAGGAAAAAAACTAAATCCAAAAATGTATCCGATAATTTGTAGACACCATGGCCGGGATTCAGGTACCGTGGCGTATCTTTGTGCGGGCGTAGCGTATCTTATTTACGCTACGCCGCCGCAACTTAGAGAGGCACGTGCTGTATTCACAAAGCACTTGCTCCCTAAGTTACGGCGGCGTAGCGTAAATGTGCCAGCGTAAGTCCGCGTAATTCAAAATAGCTAGGCAGTGGGCGTGTTTTATTAAAATCAACCGTGACCCCATGCAAATTATGTGCCGAACGAACTGCGAATGCGCCGCCCGTGGACGTATCCCAGTGCGCATGTTCAGAAGCACGTCGGATAGAATGCCTAAGGGACGTCGGCGCGCAATGTTTACGACGTGTGAACGTAACCTACGCCCAGTCCTATTCACGTACTACGTAAACGGCGTAAACTACGTAAAATTTGACGGCATCGTTTCCTGGCCCATACCTTAGCATTAGCTGCACCTTCTATAGCAGGGGTAACTTTACGCCGGACATAAGCCTTACGCAAAGTGCGTATACGTTCGTGAATCGGTGTATCTTGCATTTGCATATTTTACATGGGAGCGATGACTGAAGCCATGTTTTTCGGCGTAACTTGCTTTATGAATCGGCGCAAAGATACGACGGCACAGATTTGAAATTACGGCGGCGTATCTGGAGAACCGCCGGCGTAATTCCTTTGTGAATCCGGGCCTATGACTTTTGAGAAAACCAATCAATATACGGTAATTCGGAATTTATTTACCAAAAATATGTGGCAGCACACATATTGGTCTAAATTGATGAAGAAATTTGATTATTTATTGGATGTGTTTTATAGCAGAAAGTAAAAAGTATATATATATTTTTTTCAAAATGTTTTTTTTTTTTAGCACAAAAAATAGAAACCACACAGGTGATCAAATACCACCAAAATAAATGTGCCATTACATGCCTCACTGTGCCATTACATGCCTCACTGTGCCACCATTACATGCCTCACTGTGCCACCATTACATGCCTCACTGTGCCACAATTATCTGCCTTACTGTGCCACCATTACATGCCTCACTGTGCCACCATTACATGCCTCGCTGTGCCACAATTACATGCCTCGCTGTGCCACCATTACATGCCTCGCTGTGCCACCATTACATGCCTCGACGATCCCTTACCTTATCCCTAACATTCAGAATCTCAGTCAGACCACAAGCGTCCATTTTTCAAAAGCTGCGCCTCCTCCTCGTGCTGTTCTGTGATTGGTGGAACGCTCGGCTTCCTAGCAGACAGTGTGTTCAGTGTTCCGCCTATCACGGATGCCCTCTCGTCCTCGGTTTTGGACGAAAGGGCATATGTGATAGGCAGAACACTAAACACAGCGTCTGCTGGGAAGTGGAGTGTTCCGCCTATCACAGAACAGAATAAGGAAGAGGCGCGGCTTTTGAAAAATGGACGGCCGCGGTCTGCCTGCAAGTTATGTGCATGTTAGGTAGCGGCGTATAAGACGACCCCCCGACTTTTAGGAAGAATTTCTTGTGTTAAAAAGTCATCTTATACGCCGGAAAATAAGGTATTTGGGTACAGGCTCTGAGGAAGAAGGTATCCCTTCGAAACACATGAGCCAGCAGTGGTTCGTACATAATCTCTTCTGTTATCTGGAGACTGCTGTCACTAGATGGATTACCACAAGTTAAAGGCTTTCAAATTGTGGTTCCTTTTATATGCTTGTGAGTAGTTTTTATTCTCTTTTTTTTTTTTAATAAAGGATAATGCACAAGGCTGGTGCGCCTTCTTTTTTCTATTTTCTCTCTCCCTCCACTCCTCATTGGTGTTCAAATGACAAGCAATGTGTCAGGATCAGTGGCGGCCCGTCCATAGGGACGCACGGGCACCGCCCCCCCTCCCGCAGTGACAAAAAAAAAAAACGGGCCCTTTAAGAACTTTTATTCGGCTAAAATGTCATTTTGACATTTTAGCCAAAGTTCTGGCGGCCATCTATAGAGGGCGCTGCAGCGCCACCCCCTCTCGCAAATAACACACGTTCAATCCAATGCATTGAACATGTGTTATTGTTGCCAGCTGCCTGGTCTATTCATATAACCGGACATGGGTCGCCGGTTACCTGAATAGCGGCAGCTGGTTGGCTGAGGGGAACTGCCTATCAAAGCCAGCGGCTCTGATAGGCTTTTCCAGTACCGCCCTCCGGCTCTCGGAAGTCTATAATCGGAGCGCAGGCAACCTGCGGTCCTTGCATAAGACTGACGGCCGTTTCAGCCAATCAGGTTCCCGGATTCTGGTTATCAGGAACCTGATTGGCTGAAGCTTCTCCACGGCAGCAGAAGACATCGAGGGAGGACATGGAAGCGTCAGGTAAGTGTTTTTTTTTTTACAGGGAAAGGGGCATCATGGGGCACAGTGGCATCATGGGGCACAGTGGCATCATGGGGCACAGTGGCATCATGGGGCACAGTGGTGACAAAGGGCACAGAGGCGACAATGAGCACAGTGGCATGGGGCACAGTGGTGACAATTAAAGGGCACAGTGGTGACAATTAATGGCACAGTGGTGATAATTGATGGGCACAGTGGCTGCATTTGATGGCATGGCACAGTGATTGCATATGATGGCATGACACAGTGGTGACAATTGATGGCACAGTGACTGCATTTGATGGCATGGCACAGTGGTGACAATTGATGGGCACAGTAGCTGCGTTTGATGGCATGGCACAGTGGTGGCAATTGATGGTACAGTGGTGGCGTTTGATGGCATGGCACAGTGGTGACAATTGATGGCACAGTGACTGCATATGATGGCATGGCACAGTGGTGACAATTGATGGCACAGTGGCTGCATTTGATGGCATGGCACAGTGGTGACACTTGATGGCACAGTGACTGCATTTGATGGCATGGCACAGTGGTGACAATTGATGGGCACAGTAGTTGTGTTTGATGGCATGGCACAGTGGTGACAATTGATGGCACAGTGGCTGCATTTGGTGGCATGGCACAGTGGTGACAATTGATGGCACAGTTGCTGTGTTGCATGGCACAGTGGCTGCATTTGATGGCATGGCACAGTGGTGACAATTGATGGCACAGTTGCTGTGTTTGATGGCATGGCACAGTGGTGACAATTGATGGCACAGTGGCTGCATTTGGTGGCATGGCACAGTGGTGACAATTGATGGCACAGTTTCTGTGTTTGATGGCATGGCACAGTGGTGACAATTGATGGCACAGTTGTTGCATTTGGTGGCATGGCACAGTGGTGACAATTGATGGCACAGTTTCTGTGTTTGATGGCATGGCACAGTGATGCCAATTGATGGCACAGTGGCTGCATTTGGTGGCATGGCACAGTGTCTGCATGTGATGGGCACAGTGAGGCTGCAATATTTTTTTTTTTCGTTTGCGCCCCCCCAAAAATTTTGAGCACCAGCCGCCACTGGTCAGGACAAAGTGCTCTCCCCCTCAAGGTATATTCTCACCTGGTATTCTGTGACCTCTACAACCAAGTATGGTCAAGGTCTCCTGGAAATTCTTTTGGCAGCCTAATGGCCCTTTGTATCTCAGTGCTAAATAAAACACTTCTTTTGAACTCTCCTCTGTACGACAGGCCACTCTTGGGGGATCAGGCCTCGCAGTTGGGTCACCGTCCTCCGGGGGGACTACGATGATCTCACCGGGAAGGCCCACCAAACTACAGCCCCTCCAGCGGAGATTGTATACAGTGAAGCATGATGTAAAAAATATAAAAAATACATATTTGGGGTTTACATGCACAAGTACAAGTACTCTGCATTTCCCTATGCTACAATTGCTCAATTAAGGGATGCCAGTTCATTCCCCCCCTTCCGGCATAGATCAGTCGTTGGAATGCCATTCCTCAAAACTAAGATATAGAGAATAGAGCGGAGAGACAAACTCTAATCAGGACACAGCTGTAGCAATTACAGCTCCATGAAAAGGTTCAGCTCTTCTGCTAATTGTTCCTATCCACATCAAACAACCAAGTTTATCTACAATTAACGTTGTTTGTAAAAAGAAAAATATAAAAGTTATAAACAAGACGTGAATGTTATGGATACTATGTGACAACTGCTTCCTCCCAGCTAAAGAGATGTGCGAGGAACACCTGGAGATATAACTCTGGGACTGGTAATTAATCCAATGTTTGCTTTGCCGTCATTCCTTATTTGTATTTACTCCATTTATAGGGTCATAACAGTAGGTGGTGTACTGTACTGATACTTATCATTAGTACACAGGACATGTTTTGTGCCTGAGACAGAAAGAACAGAATTTTATATTTGTAGTTATTTAGCAATTTTAGGCCAGTAAGCAGGTGCTTAATAAGTTAATGCTATGTTACCTGTGTTAATTGTCCTTTTGGTTGGGTTGTGTTTTGTATTAAAATCCTATGTTAAAGTGGATGTAAACCCACTGTCATCAATTCTAAAGTACTGCCATAGTGGTGATCTATAAGGATGTACATGCCTCCTGCATGTATCCTTACCTGTCAAATGTCCCTCCTTTAGCTGTTTGAAACCCCCAAAAAGTCCAGATTCGGTGGGCGGGTCTGTTGTACGGCGCTCGGTGGGCAGAGTCATGATGTCAGCAGACTCCCTGCCCACCTCTACACTCCCCTTGGTCAGAGCGTGCACAGGACAGGCAGAGTGTGTTCTGGGTAATAGAGCGCGTTCACGGCCCCCTGTCATTTGAGTAAACACACATTGATGTCCCGTTACAGTCGGGGATGATCGATGCGACGGGACAGCTGTGAGCACCGACCCCCCTGCATGGCTTTTCATCGTCTGCTTCTCCTCCTCCCTCCCGCGGCTTTCACCTGAAAAGCCATGCAGGCGGGAATTAGTGCTCACAGCTATCCTCGTCGCAACGATCATCCCCGACTATCTTCCTTCTCCTCTAGCAGCCTGTTCTCCTCCACCCCCGATGTCGTCCCCCTCCATGTGTCCACACACCCACCCCCCCTCGTCCTGATCCGTGTGTCCACCCTCCTTCCCCCCCACACCATGTCTTCATCCTCCGCCCCCCCTCGTCCTGATCCGTGTGTCCACCTCGTCCTACCGCAGCCGTCGCCAGCTTCTCTCTCCTCTCCCGCGGGCTGCGAGGGGGGGCGGGGGGGATCTGTCAGGATGGAGAGCTGAGACAGGGACTGGTATTTCAATTTCCGGCCCCTCTCTTTTTTGAACGGGACACAGAGCGTTCGTTAACGAGCGCTGTGTGCCCTGTGATAGCTGAGCAGAGTAACCTGTGTGTTACTCTGCTTCAGTTTATGAATGGAGGGGAGACGCTGTCTTCCCTCCATTCATCTTCAATGCAGAGAAAGGACTGGGGAATGAATGTCCTCTGTCCCTTTCTCTGTCTCAAATGGGAGATGTCAGGGGATTCTCTTAAGACCCCTGGCATGTCACCAAAGCCCCCAACAGGGCTGATAAAAAAAAATAATAAAAAAAATAATTTAATTGTAAAAAAATATGAAATTGAAAAAATAAAACATCCAACACCACAAACGTCCCCCATACTGTCATGGTCCAGAGCCCCAAGACACCGACCACTACCCCTCTGACACCAACCACTACCCCTCTGACATCGACCACTACCCCACCGTCACCGACCACTACCCCACTGACACGACCACTACCCCACTGACACCGACCACTACCCCACTGACACCGACCACTACCCCACTGACACCGACCACTACCCCACTGACACCATCCACTGACACGACCACTTCCCCACTGACACCGTCACCGACCACTACCCCACTGACACCGACCACTACCCCACTGACACCGACCACTACCCCACTGACACCGACCACTACCCCACTGACACCATCCACTGACACCGACCATTTCCCCACTGACACGACCACTACCGCACTTACACCGACCACTACCCCACTGACACCGACCACTACCCCACTGACACCGACCACTACCCCACTGACAATGTCACTGACCACTACCCCACTGAAACCTCCAAATGACTCCGACCACTTCCCCACTGACACCGACCACTACCCCCACTGACACCGACCACTACCCCCACTGACACCGACCACTACCTGGCTGACACCAACCACTGACACCGACCATTGCCCCTACTGACACCAACCACTGCCCCACCCCCCACCCCTTTTCCCAAAAGCACTGCGAAAAAATATATTTAAAAAATAAAACCCCACCCTCCCATCAATAGTACAAAAAAATAATTCAAAAAAATAATTGTAAAAAATAAAAATAAAAATGAATCCACTGGTCCCAAAAAACGTTTGAAAAAAATATATATATAAATTTGTAAAATAAAAAAAATGATCTGCATGTACTACCCATCACTGTACACTCCGCATTCCTGTGATTTGTACCGCATTGCTGTTCAGGTTACATGCAATGTCTGTGCGATGCGATTTCAGCCATACAAACTGTATGGCTGAAATCGCATCACATTCGGACCAAACACGCACAGGACCCTTTTTTAACACCCATCCGATCCGATTCATGTCCTAACTGTCAGTTTGCAGTGTGATATGCGAGCTGAAATGGGGGTGTCATTACCATTGTATGACACTCCCCAGCAGTTCGCATATGGCAGTGTGAACTGCCATGCGAATCGGGTGTGATGTGTGAACCCGCAATGGATTCGCAGGGTTCCCGAATCGTACCAGTGTGAACCAAGCCTCAAAGCATACAGCCTACAAATATCAGCTGACTGCTCCCACCAAGGCTCGGTTCACACTGGTGCGATTCGGGAACCCTGCGAATCCATTGCGGGTTCACACATCGCACCCGACTCGCATGGCAGTTTACACTGCCATATGCAAACTGCTCGGGAGTGTCATACAATGGTAATGACCCCCCCATTTCAGCTTGCATATCACACTGCAAACTGACAGTTAGGACATGAATCGGATCGCATGGGTGTAAACACATATGCGGTTCTGTTGTGGAGCAAAAAAAGGGTCCTGTGCGTGTTTGGTCCAAATGAGATGCGATTTCAGCCATACAGTTTATATGGCTAAAATGTCATCGCATGTGAGATGAACAGCAGTGCGGTGCGAATCACTTGCAATCTCGCACAGCGCACTAATGTGAACCAGCCCTAAGTTCATTCAGCCTTACTGGGTGTAAGTATAAAAAGTGAGAAATCCACCCCTCCCCCACATAACACATCCTGGTAAATGACTAAATGTTTTGAAAACATTTAGTCAAAACACAGGAAAGACAGCCAGTCCTAGTAGAGCTGTAGGGGAGAGGAGGAGAGGGGAGGGGATGTGAATTGGGCACTTTTTACAGAAGCTGTGCATTTCTGCAAGCTAGTGCACGAGATATGTAAATAACCTGTCACTCAAAGCAAGGACTTTGGTTTTATCTGGAAGTCTGTTTTATTTCACTGAACAATAAAAAGAGAATTGCTCAGCGCTAGATTAACTCTGTGTGGCAAGACTGGGCACAGATGATAGGAAATCCTATACTGTACATTGTGACATAAAACAAATGTGGGTTTACATCCACTTTAATTGCACTGCTGAGTTAAAGTGATACTAAACAGAGAAGTGTAAATTGCCATAATTCATTCACATAAATTATATATATTATGCCACTGTATATTTTGTTAAATACGCTCACATCAGAGTCCTCCCTTACACCAAAGTCCCAACATTCTCCCTATAATCACAGTCCGCAGAGACATTCCCTGCTTATATCAGAATCTCACCTTATGGCAGAGTAGCATCCTAGGGCAGAGCCCCCAGAGTAGCACCCTACGGCAGAGCCCCCACAGTGTCACTCTATGGCAGAGCCCCCAGAGTGGAACCTTACAGCAGAGCTCCCACAGTGGCACCCTACGGCAGACCCCCAGAGTGGCAGCCTATGCCATACCCCCACAGTGGCACCCTATGTCAGAGCCCCCAGACTGGCACCCTATGGCAGAGCCCCCATAGGGGCACCCTACGGCAGAGCCCCCACAGTGGAACCTTACGGCAGAGCTCCCACAGTGGCTCCCTACAGTAGACCCTCAGAGTGGCAGCCTACGGCAGAGCCCTCAGAGTAGCACCATATGGTATTGTACATAGACCTGACCAAGGTATTGTCTCAACAGTTGCTGGTTTTAATTAAAGGGATTGTAAAGTCTTGTTTTAAAAAAAAAATAACAAGCATGTTATACTTACTGTATTTGCCGGTGTATAAGGCAGCTGGGCATATAAGACGACCTCTTAATGGTCAGTTTAAAAATGGTGGTGAGTACTCTACTCACCGAATAAGATGACCCCTTTGTGCGGTAATACCGTATGTGTTCAAAAACCGAAGAGGCCGCAGCCCGCCAGTTTATATGTAGCCTGCTCGGATTGGCAGAGGTTGTTACTGCAATCAAGGCAGGCTTAGAAGGCTCTGTAGTCATCAAGAGTGCATCGCTCGCCAGGAATGGCTGAGCGGCGCATATACTAAATACATACAGCTTTACAGAGCACCCGGCAGTCTGATATTTATCGGACAGTGCTTCACCCGGCGTATAAGACAACCCCCGGTTTTTGGCTGTGTAATTCGGTGTAAAAGGTCATCTTATTAGATGGAAAATACGGTATCTCCTCTGTGCAGTTGGTTTTGCACAGAGTAACCTGGATCCTCCTCCTCTCGGGTCTCTCTTCACTGCTCCTGGCCCCTCCCTCCTGCCGAGTGCCCTCACAGCAAGCAGCTTGCTGGGGGGCCCCATAATCTCCTATTGCCCGGGGGCCCCATGAGTTGTCAGTCTGCCCCTGGGCAGGTGTGAAATCGCAGACAGGTAGAATGGCTTTTTGTGTTGCAGAGAAGGTCTGTGCAGTTACCAGAGGCAGGTGTGAAATCGCAGATATCAGGATACAGCTGCAAATAAACAAAACAAATGTGCCACTTCCAACACTGGCGCTGCATGGAGAGATGCTAGGTGATCTCTGCCCCCGCCGTGCTCCCCAAACCCTGCTTACTAATCTGGCCCCGCCCGAGGTATCCCTCCTGCCTCCTCTCTCCTGTGAAGGGAACCCTCATGGATTTCTTTGTCATGCAATCCACAGGTCTAGCGGCCCCCGCTCCCCCCGGACCTAGGGGACACAGCACGCGCTGCAGCCAATATGGTGCCCGCTCCCTCTGCTGTGATAAATGCAGCTCTTACACCCACGATCATCCAAACGGACTCACTACCTGCTCAGGCAGACCCAGCCTCCCCTGCCAGCATTACTCAGGCTGTGGTGGCAATTTTGACCCCCACGATCACTCAGGCAATAGATCAAGTGGTTCTTAACCACTAGGGTACCGCACGCCGTCAAATGACGGCAGACGGAATACCCTATTGTTCTGACAGGACATCATATGACGTCCTGTCATTTAAAGCCGCTAGGGGGCGTGCACCCGTCGCGTTACTGGGAACACAATGCGCGTGCCCGCGATTGCCCAGTAACTGAGCAGGGATGTGGAGCTCTGTGTGAAAACACAGAGCTCCACCTCCTGTCAGGAAGAGGAGACCGATACTGTGTCCCTTGTACAGAGGGACACAGATCGGTCACCTCCCCCAGTCACCCCCTTCCCCCTACAGTTAAGCACCTTTTAGATTGAGGAGTTTTTCAGGCGGTACAGCTCTAAAAATAGTGCTGCTATATCGCCTGAAAAACTCCTTCACTGCATCCTCAATGTGAAAGTCAGAGGGCTTCACACTGAGGCGATGTGCTGGCGGGAGATAAAAAAATCTCCTGTCAGCAGCATCTATGAAGCGGTGAGAGGAGCGGCATGTATACCGCTCCTTCACCGCTCCTTTCCATTGAAAACAATGGGAAACCGCGGCAATACCGCTCGCAATGCACGTCTATAGAGGCGCATTGAGTGCGGTATTAACCCTTTTATGGCCGCTAGCAGGGGTTAATACCGCACCGCTAGCGGCCGCAACTCGCGGCAAATCCGACGGTATAGTGCCGCTATTTTTAGCGGCGCTATACCGCCAGCGCGGCTCCCGCCTCAATGTGAAAGGGGCCTTAGAACACTCACTAGGCTACACATTTAACCCCTTCCCCGCCCCCTAGTGGTTAACCCCTTCCCTGCCAGTCACATTTATACAGTAATCAATGCATATTTATAGCACTGTTGACTGTATAAATGTGAATGATCCCGAAAATGTGTCAAAAGTGTCCGATGTGTCCGCTATAATGTCACAGTCATGAAAAAAATCACAGATCGCCGCCATTCCTAGTAAAAAAATAAATAAAAAAAAAATCATAATTATGTCGCCTATTTTGTAGGCAATATAACTTTTGCGCAAACCAGTCACTATACGGTTTTTGCGTTTTTTTTACCAAAAATATGTAGAAGAATACGTATCGGCCTAAACTGAGATAATTTTTTTTTTTTAAATGGGATATTTATTATAGCAAAAAGCAAAAAATATTGTCTTTTGTTGCAAAACGCTCTTTCTTTGTTTATAGCCCAAAAAATAAAAACCGCGATCAAATACCACCAAAAGAAAGCTATATGTGTGGGGAAAGGACGTCAATTTTGTTTGGGAGCCACGTCGCACGACCGCGCAATTGTCAGTAAAAGCGACGCAGTGCCGGAAGCTTAACTTTTGTCTGGGCATGAAGGGGGTGTAGGTGCACAGTAGGCAAGTGGTTAAAGGGCTAGAACACCTCCATAATGAGCTTCAGCTCCAAGCCCGGCGTATCGATCACACAGAGGAGCAAATCTCCACCATAGATAATGCCACTGCTTTGTCTTCTGCTATTCCCAGGCTCTCCACCGTCCAGAAGGAACTAAAGGAAAAAGTGGACGATTTAGAGAATCGTTCCAGATGCAACAATTTGGGCATCATTGGGCTCCCTGAATCGTACGCCTCTTCAAAGTTCACCACTATCTGTTCCTCCACCATCCCGTAGCAGCTGGGGTTACGCACTCCCTGCATTGTAGAATGGGCACACCGCATTTGTCAGCTGTCAGAAACGCATTCTAAACCCGGACCAGTGATTGTCAGGTACCTTAACTACACGGACAAACACGCCATACTCCAAAAATGTCGCAGTCTATCTGGCGACGGCCATCCTCTACTACTTTTTTTTTTTCCAAAGTGTTTATTTAAGTTTATAACAAGGACAATGAGTACAATAATGCATATTGGCCAGCATTGGAAGCATGTGCGGACGCAGCCGCCATAGTATGCTCGTAACAGATAGAAATACAAACAAGGAGTCCAGGTACTGCAGAACCATAACCGTTAGCGGAAACAAACAAAATAAACAGTAACATAAACAAAGGAATATAATATTGCGGGCAGGGTTACCTGTTCGGTATGCTGTGAGAAGCGTCAATCACACCCACCCTGGTACAATCAATCATGGGAGATGCTTTGACAGAGCGTGTAGCGTTCGCTTTAGTCTCCCCATTGTCACGGGGACAACGGTGAGGTACAGGATACAGGAGACCAACTAACTTCCCAATCAGACACTACGCCAGTCTCACTAATGATTGTCTGATTGTTAAGTTGGTGTCGTCACATGTGTAATGAGTCTATGAACCTCTGTCCAATAGGGTTGGAGTTTGGGGCAGGTCCACCAAACGTGGAGGAAAGAGCCCATCTCCAAGTGGCACCGCCAACAGACCCCCGTGAGTGCGGGATTAATTCTGTGTAGTTTGAGCGGGGTTTTATACCACCTGGAGAGGAGCTTGTAGGCGTTCTCTTGCGTTTGAACATTGATTGAACCTTTGTGGGCGAGCCTATAGACTGTTTCCCATTCCCCCTCTGTAAGATCAAGTGCGAGGTCGCGTTCCCACTGTTGGTTAGCCCAGTGAATTTTGGAGGAGTGTGTGGAAAATAATAGACCGTAGATAATAGAGATTAGGTGTCTCTGTGGTTCCCTCTTAGAACAAAGGCTCTCGAAAGGGGAGTAGGGCCTGGACCAGTGAGAGGTTGGTGCCATCTTGTCCAAGAAGTGTCAGATTTGTAAGTAGGGCCAGAATGGGAATTTGTCTCTGACGGAGCAGGCAGCCAGTTCCGATTGGAGCATGAGTCTACCTGAGAGAAAGAATTGGCCCGCCAGTACCGACCCATGGGGCCAGCTGTCAGACAGAAAAGCGGGGTGCATGCCTGGCGGGAAGTCAGGGTTCAGCCTGAGGGGCGTCATGGGGCCGTGTCGGTCCGACAATTTGTATTTATTACAGGCCTCCCAAAAGGCACGCAGGGAGGGGAGTATGAGGGGGTGGTTTTTACAGCCTTGGGGAGTGTTGCCTTGTGAAACCCAAGGTAAGTGGGAGATTGGAATGGGAGAGAACTCTTGTTCCAGCTTCACCCAGTTCTTTCGTTCCCCGTTAGCGACCCAGTCAAATATTCTCGTGAGACCACAGGCCAGGTTGTACCTACGGAGGTCTGGTAAACCTAGGCCACCCTTTAACTTAGGGACCGTGAGCCTGTCATAGCTTAAACGCGGACGGGCGTCGTGCCACACGAATTTTACGCATGTCGATCTATAGGATGATAGGAAGGCCGGTGGGAGCCTGATGGGAATCGTTTGCATGGTATATAGTAGCCGAGGGAGAACGTTCATTTTGATCACCGCAATCCTACCGAGCCACGATAGGTTTTTCGGGGACCAACCCTTGAGATCTCTTAGGATTGTCTGGAGTAAAGGGGTATAGTTAAGGGAATACAGGTCTGAGAGGGAGGTGGGAAGTTGGATCCCCAGATACGTGATGGCTCTTGCATTCCACTTGAAAGGGAAGTTGATCTGGCATAGGTTGCATAAGGATTGGGGCAGGGAAATGTTTAGGGCGGATGATTTGGAGAAATTGATTTGGAAATTGGACAATACCTTAAAGTCTGCAAAGTCTTTCATTAAATTAGGAACAGTTGTGAGGGGGTCCCTGAGAAATAGGAGAATATCATCCGCAAACGCGGCAAGTTTGTATGTGCGGTCTTTAATGTCGATACCCTTGATCGCTGGGTTAGATCTGAGTCGCCTCAAAAAGGGCTCGAGGGTGAGAACGAATATCAGGGGGGAGAGGGGGCACCCTTGGCAGGTTCCGTTCGCTATGGAGAAGGCGTCTGACAGGTGGTTGTTCACTCTGACCCTTGCCGTGGGGCCCGAGTATAACGCGGAAATATAGTTCAACATGAGCGGTGGGAGGTTCGTGGCCTTGAGGGTCGCTTGCATGAAGTCCCATGCCACCCTGTTAAACGCCTTCTCCGCGTCGAGTGACAGAAAAAAAACGGGTGATCCACTGGAGGTCAGCCAGTGATGTATGTTTAGGGCCGTGAGGGTGTTGTCGCGCGCTTCCCTCCCAGGGATGAATCCGGCCTGGTTAGGGTCTATTAGTGTGGGCAGGTACGTTAGGAGCCTGTTCGCGATCGTCTTGGCAAACCATTTAAGGTCCACGTTAAGCAGGGAGATGGGTCTGTAGTTGGACACAACGTTCGGGTCTTTATCGGGTTTGGGGAGCACCACAATATGTGCTGTCAGAAGGTCTCGGGGAGGGGCAGTAGCGTTGGCGAAGGAGTTGTAGGCCAAAATGAAGAAGGGTGTGAGAATTTTAGTGTAAGTCTTATAGTACCCAGCTGTCAGACCGTCAGGTCCCGGACTTTTGCCAGGCTTTAGTTGTTTAAGGGCCAGTCCCACTTCTGCGGTGTTGAGGGGTCTATCCAGCTCCTTCCTAGCCGTCTCCGACAACTTGGCGGGGCCGTATTGGCTTAAAAAGTCGTCAATTAGTCCCTGTCTAGTGAGTCGTGCAGTTGGTGTGGTCGGGGAGGGCAGGTTATATAAGTCGGTGTAGTATTTAACGAATAGCTTAGCGATGTCCGGGGTAGAGTGTAGTTTGACGCCTTTGTCGTCCGTCAATGAGTGGACTGTCGCCTTGGCCCTCTTAGATTGTAGGGCGTTTGCTAGTAGTTTGTTTACTTTGTTGCCGTGTTCATAGAACGTTTTTTTGGCCAGGGTGTAGGAGCGTCTAATCTTTTTACTGATAATCTCCAGGAGCTCGGCTCTCGCTAGGCTCAAGTCCTGTAACGTTGCGAGGGCATGCGAGTGTTTGTGTGCAGACTCCAGCTGTTTAATCCTCCCTAGGAGATCGTCGTATTGTGCACGTCGTTCCTTGTTACGCTTGGCAGCAGCAGCTATCATAAGGCCTCTGACCACGCATTTGTGGGCCTCCCAATTGATAACGGGAGCCGTATCCTCCGGCCTGTTTTCTCGAAAGAATGCTTTGAGGTTCGCTTCAAGGTCGGTGGTCAGTATCGGGTCTGTCGAGTCGGGAGTAGCGGTCATGGGGGGCAGAATAAAACGTGTAGTCCTCTCCCATAGGGTGTAGGGCACGCCAGGTGTCATGCAAGAGAAGTTCTTGGAGGACCATTTTAATCCTCCTCAGAGCTGAGTACTGGGTTGACGAAGTGCCCGTGGACGTGTCTAGTGTGGGGTTGAGGGGGACATTAAAGTCGCCCACCAACACCAGGGTCCCTGCCTTAAAGGGTGTCAGCAGAGTCGACACGGACTTAAAAAAAGAAACCTGGCGCACATTAGCAAGCGTGATAGTGCGGTTCAGATAGGAGCCTTTTAGAAATAGGTACCTGCCCTCCGGGTCAGGCAGCTTCTCTGTCAGCTTGAAAGGACAGCATCTAGCTATCAATATAGAGACCCCTTTCGTTTTGGAGTTTACGTTTGTGGCTTGGTGGGCTTCAGGGTAATGAAAGTTGTGTAATTTGGGCACTGCATCTGCCTTAAAGTGCGTTTCCTGTACAAACGCGATATCTGCCCTGGCGTGCTGTAGGGCCAGGAGGAGTTGAGACCACTTTTCAGCGAGATTAAGCCCCCGCGCATTCAGGGATATCACCTTTAAAGTAGGGTTATGAGCTCGACAATCAGGCAGCCATCTCCTTGCTCAGCTCGGCCACGCCCCCTCTACTACTTTTTGCAGACTACTCTATTGAAGTTATGCGGCAGCGCAAGACCTTCTCTGCCATCTGTTCATCTCTTTATAACTATCATATCAAATTTACCCTAGCGTACCCAGCAATCCTGCATATCCAACTAGACATGGGTGAGCGCTTATCTTTCACTTCACCATCTGAAGCAGAGCAGTACCTTAATACTGTACAACCGCCAGCCATGGAACAGGAAGTTACCCATCTCCCACGATACCTCATCATCCAAAAGATCTGCTTCATCGTCCAGAAGTCAGCAAAGTCCTCAGAAACCCCCCTACAAGAGGGTGCTCTTTGGACCCCTAAAAGACAAATCTGCGCACCGCTGACTGCCAGCCTCTACCAAAATTGGATGTTGCTAGTCTTTGTTTCTTCCACTTCTCACCCAGCCATCTCTACCATCCTCTATCCTGGACTTAAAATGCCCCTTGCCTCCCACGAGGGGCAAGGCCCCCTCCTGAGGGCCCAATTGAATTTCGGTTCCCCTTGTCCCTTCTCTCCCCTTCTCCCTCGTCTCTGCTCTCCCCACCCCCCCTCCCTTCTTCCATCCCCTCCCCCCTCTTCTCTTCTCTTCCCTCCCCTCCCCCTTTCCTCTTCCCTCCCCCTCTCCTCTTCCCCCCTTTTCCCCTCCCCCTCTTCTCTTCTCTTCCCTTCCCTCCCCCTTTCCTCTTCCCTCCCCCTCTCCTCTTCCCCCTTTTTCCCCTCCACCACTTCTTCTTGTCTTCCCACTTCCCCCTCCTCCTCGGCTCTAGCTCATATCTGCATACCCAGGGAGATCGCTCTCTGGCAGGGGTGTTTTTTATTTTCCTTTTAGAAATGTTTTTCTTTGTAGAAATGTTCTCCATGGGGAAACATGTGAAGACCCCCACAGGTTTTTGGAGGCTTGCCCTCCCCTTTATTGTTACTTCATGTGTTTGGTTAATTATTCTCTGTTCTCTCCAGTTGTTTTTAGTACTCCAGCAATGTGCTACGGATACCGGATCCGATGGGGCAATGTCTTTGTCTGTAGTGCTGCCACCCCTATTCGGGCTAAGTCACGTCTACCTAATACGACAGATATGGCTCCTTCGAATGCTGGGAATCACTTTAAGGTAATATCATGGAATGTTAAGGGGCTTAGATTCTCCAATAAACGCATTCAAATTTTGAGACACCTTAAGTATCTGCGGGCAGATGTTGCGCTCCTACAGGAGACCCATCTGGCTGCAGAGGACTTCTCTCGACTTTCCAAATTGTGGGTAGGTAAGGTATATGGCTCACCAGCAGTAGGGCGTAAGGCTAGAGTTGTAATTCTACTTCACAAAAATCTCCATCACACGTTATGCTCCATAGAGGTGGACTTGGTTGGTCGCAGACTCACTGTTCACCTAACGGTTGCCTCCCGTGACATCGCTATCTCTAATGTCTATGCATCTAACACTCCTGGGCAAACCTTTTTCCAAGAGTTCAACTCTTGGGTTCTTCAGACCCCTGAACACCTTCATCTTATAGGGGGGATTTTAACTCTGTCATTCACATCTCAGAAGATCGCACGCAGGGACCCACAAGACAATCCTTGTTGACTGACGCGCCTACTATGCTAGCTGAATCGGTCTCCCCTCTTCGCCTCACAGATGTCTGGTGCTTATCTCACCCCATAGATAGGGAATACACCTTTTTCTCTCTGCCCCATGGCTCGTTCTTCCATATTGATTACTTTTTCTCCTTACCGGGTACTTTTTCTGCTTCCCGGGTGCACTTCCCCTAGTGACAATGTCTTTCATTGAGGACATGGTTATCTCTGGCCACTCCCCCATTAGTGTCCAGCTCTCCAGAGTAACATTACCTCACACGGCTAACACCTGGCGATTCCCCTCTTACTTGACTGATAACGACTTTAAGCGCACCCCTACAGGAAGCATGAGCGGAATTTGCCAAAACTAATGGGGCTCATCTCTCTACCCCTTATCTCTTTTGGGAAACAGGTAATGCTTTAATCAGAGGGCATATTATTTCTTACACCTCACAATATAAAAAACAAACCCGCATTCAATATCACAAAGCTAGCAACTCTTTGTGTGGCCCATTGTACGTTATAGCTTCAAATCGCTCCCCAGCCAATATATTCATTTAGCAAGAGGCTAAGCGTAGCTTTGACCATTGGTCAGCACAGCAGGAACTCACCAGACAGTCTCAAAAAGGACAAAAAGTCCTTTCTTGTATTAAGAGAGTTATGGACTCCAGAGAGAGAGATATAATTTTGCCCCTGTACAAATCATTAGTAAGACCTCATCTGGAATATGCAGTCCAGTTTTGGGCACCAGTTCTCAAAAAGGATATCGGAGAACTGGAGAAAGTGCAGAGAAGGGCAACTAAACTGATAAGAGGCATGGAGGAGCTCAGCTATGAGGAAAGATTAGAAAAACTGAATTTATTCACTCTTGAGAAGAGGAGAATAAGGGGGGATATGATCAACATGTACAAATATATAAGAGGTCCAAACTATTTAAGCAGCAGACAGCATGGATTCATGAAAGACAGAAGTTGTCAGACAAACCTGATTTCTTTTTATGAAGAGGTAAGTAAAACCCTGGACAGAGGCGTAGCAGTGGACGTGGTATACTTGGATTTTGCAAAAGCGTTCGATACAATTCCCCACACACGGCTCATGTGTAAGGTAAGGTCTACAGGATTAGATATATCAGTTTGTAAATGGATAGAAAACTGGCTGAAAGACAGAATTCAGAGAGTTGTGGTTAATGATTCTTACTCTGAATGGTCCAAGGTTATCAGCGGTGTACCCCAAGGTTCAGTGTTGGGTCCCTTACTTTTCAATATATTTATAAATGATATTGGGTCTGAGATCCAAAGTAACATTTCTGTTTTTGCAGATGACACCAAGCTATGCAGTGGAATAACGTCCTTGCAGGATGTCTCCAATTTACAAGCCGACCTCAATGCTCTGTCTAATTGGGCGACTATGTGGCAGATGAGGTTTAATGTTGATAAATGTAAAGTTATGCACTTGGGGGCTAAGAATATGCATGCATCATACATGCTAGGGGGAGTTCAACTGGGGGGATCTGTAGTGGAGAAGGATCTGGGTGTTTTAGTTGATCATAAGCTCAATAATGGCATGCAATGCCAAGCTGGGGTTTCCAAAGCAAGCAAAGTCCTTTCTTATATTAAGAGAGGTATGGACTCCAGAGAGAGAGATATAATTTTGCCCCTGTACAAATCATTAGTAAGACCTCATCTGGAATATGCAGTCCAGTTTTGGGCACCAGTTCTCAAAAAGGATATCGGAGAACTGGAGAAAGTGCAGAGAAGGGCAACTAAACTGATAAGAGGCATGGAGGAGCTCAGCTATGAGGAAAGATTAGAAAAACTGAATTTATTCACTCTTGAGAAGAGGAGAATAAGGGGGATATGATCAACATGTACAAATATATAAGAGGTCCATAAAGTGAACTTGGTGTTGAGTTATTCACTTTAAGGTCAACGCTGAGGACAAGGGGGCACTCTTTACATCTGGAGGAAAAGAGATTTCACCTTCAAATACGGAAAGGTTTCTTCACAGTAAGAGCTGTGAAAATGTGGAACAGACTCCCTCCAGAGGTGGTTCTGGCCAGCTCAGTAGATTGCTTTAAGAAGGGCCTGGATTCTTTCCTAAATACACATAATATAACCGAGTACTAAGTCCTGTAGCTAAAGTTGATCCGGGGTAAATCCGATTGCCTCTTGGGGGATCAGGAAGGAATTTTTTCCCCTCCGGTAGCAAATTGGATCATCGCTCTGCTGGGGTTTTTTGCCTTCCTCTGGATCAACTGTGGGTATGGAGTTGGGTGTATGGGATGTACTGTGTTTTATTTTGTTTGTTTATTTTTATTTTTTTATGGTTGAACTGGATGGACTTGTGTCTTTTTTCAACCTGACTAACTATGTAACTATGTAACTATGTAACTATGTCTCACTCTGTCCTACATAGGTATGGCAGCAAGGCTGGCAGGTTGCTGGCAAAATTATGTTCTGGTTGCCACCCTTTAAGGCCCCATACACACGATCGGACATATCCGATGAAAACGGTCCGCGGACCATTTCCATCGGATATGTCCGATCGGGAGTTTGATCCGATGGCGTGTACACACCATCGGATCAAATTCCCCGCCGCCGGACGGCGCGGTGACGTGGCGGTGACGCGGCGGTGACGTTGACGCCGCCGCGTCACCGCCACGTCACCGCACCAGGAAGTAAAACACTTCCGCGCATGCGCCGAATCCATTCGGCAGCGGCGCGGCGGCGGTGGGGGCCGACATGTCTGCTGGTAAGTGTACTAACCAGCAGACATGTCGGGCGGACAGATTCCCACCGGATAGATTTCAAAGCTTGCTTTGAAATCTGTCGGGTGGAGAAATCTGTCCGCTAGCCCATACACACGAGCGGAGATGTCTACTGAAACGGTCCATCGGACCGTTTTCAGCGGACATATCTCCTCGTGTGTACGAGGCCTTATCAGAGCTTTACGCTCCCCCTCTGGTGCTATAACTAATACGCCCTCTGACATCAGCACCATCTTGACCAAATATTACACATCTCTCTACTCTGAGGAACTTATTGACACAGATGCGAAGGAAAAATTAGTTGCAAAAACCAAACTACCCGTATTAACCCCTGAACAATTGGAGACTTTAAATGCCCCCATCTCCCGAGAAGACATTTTCTCCACTATTAAATCCCTTCCCACGGTGAAGGCCCCTGGCCCAGATGGACTATCTGGCGAATTTTACAAATTGACCTTAGAGTTTAACCCTGACACCTTACACCATGTTTATAAATCAATATGGGCTGAGGGTCCCTACCTACCATCTGGCTCTCAAGCACACATCAAACTCATAGCCAAGAAGGGGAAAGACCCTCTTCTCCCTGGCTCATATAGACCGATTTCCCTAAAAAATGTGGATGCCAAAATTCTCTCTAAAATCATACCTCTCCAACCGCCCATCTCACCACCCCTGATTTTTTGTCCCCGGACATCCCCCTCACCAAGGCACGCATCAAGGGTGCACTTTTCCCCCTTTTTTTCTTCAACATAGCTATTGAGCCACTTTCCAGAATTTTTAATTCCCCTTCGGGGCTCAGTGGTGTTACGGTGGGCAACCAAGTTCTTCGATCGGCTCTATTTGCTGATAATATTCTTCTCTTCTCAACTAACCCTTCAGATGACATATCACTACTCCAAGAATTATTTGCGACTTACCAAGCCTGCTCTGGACTAAGAATTAATTTTGATAAGAGCGAAATTTTGGCCCTTAGCCCACTTCTGTCCCGCAGCTGTATTGACTCTTTCCCATTTCTAGTGGTGAAGAATTCTACAACCTACTTAGGTATCCACATTGGTAGATTACCCTCCTCTTTGTGTAGTCTTAACTATCCCCTGTCATAGATAAGGTTGTAAGGGAGTTGGAAGCATGGTCAACCCTGCCTCTTTCAGTTTTTGGAAAATGCCACCTCATCGAGATGATCTCGTTCACAAGACTATTGTATCCAATACAGACCCTTTCTATTCTTCTGAAACATACAGAATTGCCCTTCAAAAACAAAGTCTCCCAAAGAGCGAGGGTGGAGCGGGCTTGCCCAATATTAGATTCTATAATGTTTCCTGCCTATTGCAGCATGGCATTGATTGGTTGTCTAAAAGGTCTCGATATTCTAATTATTTGCTGGAGGGTGCCCTGGTGTTCCCTTTCAATCTTCAGGCTGTGCTTCATTCCAAGCTGCACGCTCTACCTCCTATTTTAAAATCAAATTTACTGATTAGAGATACCGTTATAGCCTGGAGAGAGGTTCGGAAGCTCCTGGGGCTACCTCACACCATCTCATCACACCTACCTATACCTGGCAACCCAATGTTCTCCCCCTCAGGGACACATAAAGCCTTTGCACAATGGTCTGCTTCAGGTCTACAGACTGCCTCCAACCTCTGCAATCCTACCCAAGGTACTATCAGACCTTTTTCAGAATTGATCGAACAATACTCCTTACCACCATCACAGGTATTTCACTACTATCAATTATCCAGCTACCTCAAATCCTGCTCCAGCCCATGACAAAATCCTTGTCAGCACTCATTTATTGATGCAATGCTCAAGCGAGATCAATACTCTATTTCAGAAATTTGCTCTAACCTTATCACCCACCAGGCCTCTAAGTACCGTATCCTTCATTTTAAACCTTGGGCCTCCATCCTTGATGTTCAGGAAAATACCAAAAAATCCGCTCTGGTCTACGAAGAATGGCGAGAAATTCAGTTCAAAATCACCCATCGTGCATACATACCGTTCCGACATAATAAAGAGGATCCCTCCCTCTCTACCTGCTCCTGATGTGACACCCCCCGACCATCTCTGTTTCATAGGTTGTAGACCTGCCAAGCTACCTCCACCTTCTGGGAGCAGGTGCTGAAATATATTAACAAGATAGAACAGAGACTCCTCCCCAAAGACCCATTGATTTGTCTCTTTAGCTGTGATCCATTGAAGTACTCTTCCTCTGCACTTTCCTGTGCCCCACTCCCGCAGTGGATCCATATTTGCCTTCTGATAACTTGCAGAGTCCTCATGCAATTCCTGATGGAAAAACTGGATACTATTATCCAGCACTCTAAATCCCTGAAACGCTTCATCGCCAGATGAAGACATTATATGGAGCACTCCTTCTCTCCAGGAGAAATCTCTCAACATAATTCACCTTCCCGGTATACTGATTGGTACTTGCGTGCAGACCTTGCTAATAGGCTGGGTAAACTTAGGATCCGAAGTAACCCTGATCACCAGAACTCACAGATCCCCCCTTAGTATCACATTTATTTAATTTGCTTTTCTGCTGCTCTACTTGAGTTGTACTGTATTCTTGTTATTAACCCTAAGGCCGCGTACACACAAGCAGACAGATTTGTTCAAATCGGTCGGGCCGACCGATTTGAACAAATCTGTCTGCTGGGGACGTATTGGTTTGATCGTGTACACACGATCAAACCAAAATCCCCGCCGCCAGACGGCGCGGTGACGTGGTGGTGACGTTGACGCCGCCACGTCACCGCACTAGGAAGTAAAACACTTCCGCGCATGCGTCGAAACCATTCGGCGCCTGTGCGAGAAGACATGTCTGCTGGTTATCGTACTAACCAGCAGACATGTCGGGCGGACGGGTTCCCAGCCGACAGATTTCAAAGCATGCTTTGAAATCTGTCGGGTTGCCGAATCCGTCGGCTCGCCCGTACACACGGTCAAATCTGTCTGCTGGGACGGTCGGGCCGACCGTTTCCAGCAGATAGATTTGATCGTGTGTACGCGGCCTAACAGTCTATTCCCTTAGAACAGGCATATGCAATTAGCGGACCTCCAGCTGTTGTAAAACTACAAGTCCCATCATGCCTCTGCATCTGGGTGTCATGCTTGTGGCTGTTAGAGTCTTGCTATGCCTCATGGGGGTTGTAGTTCTGCAACAGCTGGAGGTCCGCTAATTGCATATCCCTGCCTTAGAATGTAAACTCGCTTCCACTCCTCAGATTTTTTCTTTGGTGCATTATATTGCTTAGCTACTCTAGTTATACCAGGTATAATATTAGTTAAAACGGGGGTTCACCCAAAAATTTTTTTTTAACATTACATTCAGCCGAGTTGTGAGAATAACACTAGACAGTTTTTATTTTTTATTTCATTGCCGTACATACCGTATTTTCACCGCAACTTTGGGTATGTAATCTGCCGAACTGGGCATTCCTAATTGATTGACAGGCTTCCGACTGGCGCATACAGCGCATCACGAGTTGCCGAAAGAAACTGAACGTCGGTGCACAGGTGCTGTATAAAGCCGACTCGCAGTCCGGCTTCTTTCGGCAACTCATGACGCGTTGTATGCGCCGGTCGGAAGTCTGTCAATCAATTAGGAACGCCCAGTTCCACAGATTACATACCCGGAAGCTGCGGTGAAAATACGGTATTTACGGCAATGAAATAAAAAAAAAACTGCCTAATGTTATTCTCACAACTCGGCTGAATGTAATGTTAAAAAAAAAAAATTGGGTGAACCCCCGCTTTAACCATGTTGTTTTTTTCTGAATTTGTCCATGCTCTCAAGGCTGATGTTATATTATGGTTATTCTTGTTGTATTGTACGAAGGCTACCTAATCTGCCCCACAGCCTTCACAGTTACATGAATTTGTATATGCAATACTTTTATTTCTGTTTTTTTTTTTCTCGCTACTGAATATAGTAAAATACCCAATAAACATATTTTAAAAAAATGTGCCATGTTGACTTTAGAGAACAAAACATTTTTTGTTTTTAATGTCTCCAAGTTTTTTAAAGAAGGAAACTTACACCTAATTTTATCATTATCGCCTCCAAGTTTACTGGTGTTGCTCTTCTCAACCCTGCCTAAAACCAGCTGCCTCTCTATGTGACAAGGGCAAAGTCATCTGCAGCTACATAAACATGTTAGGAAAAGTAACAAAATATTGACAGCTACAACTGCCAAATAATGAGCAATAGCCTGTGGGGCTGTCACTGGTCCTATGGTAAATGTAGGGTTAAACTTAAACTAGCTGGAAGTAGTGGGCATACTGAGCAGCACTACTGAGGTGTGGATAATCAAACCTACCGTATATATAAGTATATTGTTCTGCAAAGGGTTTAGGCAGGTGTGAAAAAAATGCTGTCAATTTGGAAAATAAATGAACAGAAGAGAAATGCAAATGAAATGAATATTTGGTGTGACCACCCTTTGCCCTCAAAACATCAATTCTTCTAGGTACACTTGCACACAGTTTTTGAAGGAACTTGGTAGGTAGGTTGTTCCAAACATCATAGATAAATAACAGATCTTCTGTAGATGTAGGCGGCCTCAAATCCTTCTGTCTCTTCATTTAATCCCAGACAGACTCAAAGATGTTGAAATCAGGGCTCTGTGGGGACCAAACCATCACTTCCAGGACTCCTTGTTCTTCTTTAGGCTGAAGAAAGTTCTTAATGACATTGGCTGTATATTTGCTGCTGCAAAATAAATTTGGGTTCAATCACACGCCTTCCTGGTGGTATGGCATGATGGATAAGTATCCCCTTGTATTTCTCGGCAAACAAACTGCCTCCTGCTACAGCCAAATATTTTACATTTTGACTCATCAGTCAAGAGCACCTGCTGCCATTTTTCTGCACCCCAGTTCCTATGTACTCCTACATAATTGAGTCGCTTAGCCTTGTTTCCACTTCATAGGTGTGGCTTTTTGGCCATAATTCTTCCATGAAGACCACCTCTTGACAGACTTCTCCGGACAGTAGATGGGTGTACCTGGGTCCCAATGGTTTCTACCAGTTCTGTACTGATGATATTACTGGACATCTTCTGACATCGAAGGGAAGTGAGCATGATGTGTCTTTCATCTACTGCAATAAGCTTCTTTGGCCAATTACTATGTTTATGGTCCTCAAAGTTCCTGTTTCTTTGTGCTTCTTCAAAATAGCTTGAACAGTACATCTTGAAACCTCAGTCTGGTGTGAATTCTGTGTCTGGGAGAGACCTTGCAGATGCAGTACACCTACCTTGTGTCTTGTTATTGTGCTCAGTTTTGCCATGGTATATGACCGGTAACACAAAACTGTCAATCTCACCTAAAGCCTTGTACACACGATCAGTCCATCCGATGAGAACGGTCTGAAGGACCGTTGTCATAGGTTAACCGATGAAGCTAACTGATGGTCTGATGTGCCTACACACCATCAGTTAAAAAAAAATTATCGTATCAGAACCCGGTGACGGAAAACACAACGACGTGCTGAAAAAAATGAAGTTCAATGCTTCCAAGCATGCATCGACTTGATTCTGAGCATGCATGGATTTTTAACCGATGGTCGTGCCTACTAACGATCGGTTTTGACCTATGGATTAGGAATCCATAGGTTAATTTTAAAGCAAGTTGGCTTTTTTTAACCTAAGGTTAAAATATGTGGCCCACGCACGATCGGTTTTGACCGACGAAAACAGTCCATCAGACCGTTGTCCTCTGGCTAACCTATCGTGTGTACGAGGCCTTAGTAGCAGAGTTTGGCTGTTCCTCACCCAGTTTTACGCCTGCTAGCTGTTTCTGTTTCAGTTAATGACCATTTTTTAACCTACAATAAAATTGATCATCATTAGCACCTGCTTGGTATAATCGGTCAATTAAAATCCCTGACTTTGAGCAAGTGTAAGCATTGATGCTGGTTTAAAGCCAAAGGGTAGTCTTACCAAATAATTGATTTGATTTAGATTTTTCTTCTGTTTGCTCACTTTGCATTTTGTAAATTAATAAAAATAAATAATTATATAATAATATATATTTTTTAAAGCGTTTTTACTTTTTTTTTTCAAAATCTTTATTTACTTACAGCAGGAAACACATCCACATGAATCACAACATTGTGAAAAAAGTAATGACATCTACGGGGAAATACACTTCATATAAACACATATAGGTGTGGTAAGTCCAGTCGCGGTATTTGACGAGCAATCTGGCTATCCAGGGTGTCAGCTATTACGAGCGATAGGTGGGTGGTCTTGCACCGATTTTTTTTTTACTTTAAAGCTTTTTTTCATACATGCGTAAAACTTTTGCACAGTACTGTACACTGATCAGCCACAAAATTATAACAATGCGCACTATAACATCATGACCACCCACCTAATATTGAGTAGGCCCCCAAAACATCCCTGACCCCTTGAGACATGGACTTCACTAGACAAAGCATCACACATCTGCCAGCTTGCCTTCTTTCCATACTGCATCCTGGTGTTATTCTTACTTCATTTAAAAGAAGATAAATAAGAGTAGGTGCGTAGTACCTCCTCCATGTTATCCACCTCCTCATTGCGCACCAGGTGTGGGCCACATAGGAGGCCTGTCCCAGGATGGTTCCTTCTGGGCTACTCTAGTTACTTAGTTCAGGTCACTTTCTTAAACATGAGGTTCTTTTACTGGAACAGGTGCATGGTCTCTAATAAATTCTCTTGATGCTACCGTATATCATCACGGTAACTGATACATTTAGGAGGGACACGCAAAGCCCTTGCCCTTTCCACTTGTCCAGGGTATCACTGATCTGCTCCTGTTGCTATGGGAGACGAACCTGCTGACAGAGTGCTGACAACAACTCCACCGGCTACTAGAGAAACCTTTTTTACCCCTGGTAACCACTTGCTTTTACTTAACACAGTGTTAACTGACCCAAGCTGTAGACTATGTGTGCCGGTTATTTGCATTACAATCCTTTAGTAACTTCAGATCAGACGTTCTGCGATCCACCAATCAAAACCTGCTCCAGATTCCGAAAGCCAACTACAAGTCCAAAGGAGAAAGAAGATTCGCGGTCCAAGGTCCCAGACTATGGAACGCTTTACCAACCAGCATTCGGTTGGAGGAGAATCATTTAGCGTTCAGGAGAAAGATCAAGACTCAGAGGCGATTTAGTTTGCATGTTTTCATGTGCCGCGCTATATAAGTTATCATTCATTCATTCAGACAAGAGGAAACGTTTCAAAGCTGTTCTGAAGAATAAGTTAACACAAACAGTTCAACATAAAGTGCACACTTTTCCTAACATCCCTATCCCCTAATTTCAGGCTTGAGGCTGCCCTAGCATATCTGCATAGGAAAGAGTCAATTCTCGTGGAGTCCATGGAGGACTGCAAGTTCCAGCAATCTCCCTTACTAGTGGAAACTTCATACTTGGCATGGCACTGGCGATCCAGACTTCGGCAACGGCAATGGGTAATTCCCACACAATTTTCTCTATCTCTCCTTCTCCCTGGGTCCGGGTCAGGGCCGTTGTCCTCATTTATAGCACACTGGATCTGAGGGTTAGACCCAAGAAAACCCACCAAGAAAAACCCAGGAGAATAATTAACACTAGCCTTTCTGGCTTGGGCAACATTAAACTCTACCTGCCTTCACGCACGCACCCGGCCATCCACATGATGTCAAATAAAATGTGACTCATCAGACCAGGCCACATTCTTCCATTGCTCTGTGATTCAATTCTGATGCGCATGTGCCCATTATAGGCACCTTTGGCAATGGACACAGGTCAGCATGGGAAACCTGATATCTTAGGTTACTCATATACAATGAACTGCAATGTATTGTGTGTTCTGACACCTTTCTATCAGAACCAGAACTACCTTTTTCAGCAATTTGAGCGACTATAGCTCTTCTGTTAGGTCAAACTACATGGGTCAGCCTTCATGTCCCACATGCATCAATGATTTTTGGCTGCCCATAAGGCTGTCACCGGTTTGCCGGGTTTCCATCCTTGGATCACTTTTGGTAGGTCCTAACCACAGCAGACCAGAAAGATCCGCAGTTTTGTAGTTACTCTGACCCCGTCATTGTGCCGTTACATTTTGGCCTCTGTCAGTCAGTCAAATCCTTACGCTTACCCATTTTTCCTGCTTTCAACATCAGCTTCAGGGACAACATGTTCACTTGCATAAAAACAAATCAATAAAAGGCTTTTATTGCAGCGTTTGTCCACATCAAAGAGGTCTATCTACTAATGTTTGTGACACCAGTACAGAAAGCTGGGGTAAATCTCTCCAGTGGTTTTACACATGTGAATTAAAATCCTAAAATAAGTTCAAACCGGTTTATTTTCTTCACAAACCCCTCCAAAAAATAATTCTGGAGGCGTATATGTAAGTGTAATATTCTTCTTAGAGGAATCTAAAAGGGTACATCCTGACTGTGCCCTGTGCTACATTTAACACATTTTTACATCACTGTTCAAATAACTTGCCCTGTTATTAAAAAAAAAATAACATGAAAAATTTAAGAAAATGGGTAGACAAGGTGGCAAACATTAACAGAAAAGTGTTGAAATTAGCAATCAAGCCACCTAGAGAAAAGTCTCACATTTCCTCCATGGAAAATAATGGATGGCACAATGCCAGAGATATTATAAAAGCAGACCTGAACATTTCTCTAATGAAAAGTTTGTTTTCCTGTTTGTAAATTGAAAAAAAATCAGAATTTTGTTTGCAAAATAAATAAATAACACATAATGAAGAGTAGAGGAAAAGCATCTTGAGCTTCTATCTACATATGGCGGTGTCTGAGATTTTTTCCCTCTTCTCCTTTCCACAGCTTTGAAGTTAAGACGCAAAATCGGCAGGAAACTGTGAGTCAACGTAATAGAATATCAGATGTCCTGCCTGGAGACAGCAGTGACTTTCTTTGTGACTTGGCAATTTGAATTAAGGTTCCTCTAGTACATCACAGGTAGCAGTATGATGCCGACAAATCGTAGTCCTTCGCAGACAGAACCTTTCATTTCTAATGCAGACAATCTTTGTGATCTGTAGCTGCACATTTTTAGAACAATATTGTATACATGTCAACACTGCTCTTCTTTGCAAGTCCCTGACATCATTGTTAAATCTGCTCTGCTATGGAAGAAAGCTCTTCAGCCATGAATTATGCAGATAGGTCGATGCTGCCATATTAAAACCAGCCTTTGCTTTGCTCATGCAGGGCAAAGCAAAAGGTTCAAGTTAAATAGATGTATGGCATGGATTTGGTGAGGACAGGGGACGACGACGACTAGTAAGGCACTAGTTTATACATTATGTATGTAGCACCCCCTACTTTCAGTATGGGCGCTACGCTAAAGTTAATGGGGAATGGGAGATGTATTTTTGCTCCCATTCATAATTATGTAAAATTTGGGCTGCTGTCATTCAGAACTGTCCTGTGGGTCAGTCTGCGCTCCAGGGGTGATGTTTCCACCCCTGGGTGGCAGGTGGTGCTAGAGGGGTTCTGACAAAGCCACTTTTCCCCAGCAGCCAATTAGAGGAGTTTTCCCTCGCGGGGCATGCTGGGGGAGGGTATATCTGTGGCGGACGCCATTTTCTTTGGTTCCAGGTGCGGCACCCACCTTCAGCATGTGCGCATCCAACAGACCCCGGCGACATGGCCTACCTGGCCGGGGTCGTATGCTACGCGGAGTTCCATGCGGATGCTGAAAGGGGCCCCAGTGACTTACTGGGTCCCCAGCTACACTAAAAAGGATCCCAGGCTGTATGCCGTTTGGTGTGGGATCGGCTTAAGGAGAACCTGGAGGCATGTGATCCAAGAGGGCTGGAACGAACCATTGGGGATCTGGTGACCGGGAAATTGACAGGTACACTTCAAAGTGTCAACCGGTGACCCTGATTGAATTTACTGGGAGGATTCGCTCAAGAATCTATTTAGCTCATCCAAGTACTAGGCCTGTGACAGAGGCCCGAGCCTGTGGCAGAGGTCTGTTCCTCCCAGCAACCGAAGTGACACTTCGGCTGCCAGACTCGTGACAGGAGTCTGTCCGGGGGCACTTCACCCACTCTGGCTAGAGTGGCGACAAACTGTGCTATTGTTGAAAGCAGGCTTGCTTTCCCTAACTATCCTGGGCCTGATACTGCAAATGTTCTTCTTTTGCTTCATCAACCTTTCCTATCCTACTTCATGTTGATGTTGGCCGTGTTGGGCCTTGGAAATAAAGCATTTGAAAAATCCATTGCTGACTGGACATTTGCTCACTACCTGTACTCACTACTATCACCCCTAGAGGGTAACTAAATATGCCGATCCCAAAAACAACCAGCGGCTCCTGAATGGGGTAGCGCTACACAAATATTAATTCGCTATTGTCACAAGTGGGTGGATTTGGGGCACACAGCAGCCCAGCCCTTTTCAAGCCAATTAGAGAGCTTCAGGCTCTAACCATGTGGTTTAAAAAAAAAAAAGAAAACCCATACAAACGTATGTCTGGCACCCTGAAGGGGGTGCGCCCATAATGGACTGTCTGCTCCAGTCCTGCAACACTTCCCAACTCTCTCAAAGCAGCCAGGATTGTATCGTACCAGGCCATGTTGTCCATAGCTGACGTTACTATACACCGCTTGTCATACATCATCCATTCTACTCTCTCTGTGGTGGCAATCACAAGGCGGGCAGCATACAGTAGGTGACTGAGAAAAATTGCATCATACTTGCTGATGCATTGTTTAAAGTGGTAGTAAACTTGGACACTTGTACCTACAGGTAAGCTTATAATAAAGCTTATCTATAGGTACAAGAAATATCTCCTAAATGTGCAACGTTTAGGAGATATTCAGTGTCTCTTCAGCTTGGTGATGTCACCGGCGTATACGCTCTGAAGCAATGGCATTCCTTCAGAGATTTGTGCCGCTGTTGAGACTGCTGCATGCATGCAAGGGAGTGACATCATCATGCCTCGGCCATTCTAGAAGCCATAACCCATGAACCCATAATTGTGCTAGTATGTGGTGCATACTAGCACATTATGACAGTACCGCTTGCAGGGAGAACTTTTTTTTATTATTTTTTGTAAAGTTTACTACCACTTTAAATTCTGGAGTTTTTAAGATTTTATTAATTCCAGCAATTAGCCAGCAAACATATCAAATTGTCATTTAATCTCACTGATCTTTATGGGCGAGTTTGACAGGTGGTGCCACATGTCAAACTCTGCAACCCAAGTTATAAATACCATTAGTGTTGCATGTGTACAGCCATACCTCCCAACTTTTTGGGATGGGAACGAGGGACGTAGGTATAGGACATGCCCCCTTAATGGAGAACTATACCAAAAAATTATTAGTTAAACCGACAAGAGCTTTTTTTACTATTACTATTCCTTTATATTGGCTTTTGAAATTTACAAATGCAGGATTTAGAAATTGGATGAAAGGGTCAAATGAGGAGGAAAGAGGGACAGAGGGACTTTGTTCCAAATCAGGGACAGTCCCTCAAAATCAGGGACAGTTGGCAGCTATGGTACAGCTCTGTCAGGTTGTAATGTTAGGATTTGTGAGGGGGGTTGGGCTGAAATCATGGCTCCTGCCATGTGGCAGAGGGACCAGGCGGCTGGTGCTCAAAAATTTTGGGGGCGCAAACGAAAAAAACAAAAAAAACAATTGCAGCCTCACTGTACCTATCAAATGCAGCCACTGTGCCATCAAACTCAGCCACTGTGCCATGCCATCAAACGCAGCCACTGTGCCATCAATTGTCACCACTGTGCCATGCCATCAAACGCAGTCACTGTGCCATGCCATCAAACACAACCACTGTGCCATCAAACGCAACCACTGTGCCATGCCATCAAACGCAGCCACTGTGCCATGCCATCAAAACGCAGCCACCGTGCCATCAAAACGCAGCCACCGTGCCATGCCATCAAAACACAGCCACTGTGCCATGCCATCAAAACGCAGCCACTGTGCCATGCCATCAAAACACAGCCCCTGTGCCATGCCATCAAAACACAGCCACTGTGCCATCAATTGTCACCACTGTGCCCCCAATTGTCGCCACTGTGCCATGCAATCAATTGTCACCACTATGCCATCAAACACAGCCACTGTGCCCCCAATTGTCGCCAATGTGCCCTCAATTGTCGCCACTGTGCCCCCAATTGTCGCCACTGTGCCCCCAATTGTAGCCACTGTGCCCCCAATTGTAGCCACTGTGCCCCCAATTGTAGCCACTGTGCTCCCAATTGTTGCCACTGTGCCCCCACTTGTAGCCACTATGGACGTACTGCCACTGAGAGGGACAGAAAAAAAAAAAGCTTTTCTGGCCATACTTCTTTTGTGAGTCCTAGGAGTGCATTTACTTGTGCTCTCCTGTGACCCAGAATCAGCCCACCAGCTGGCTAAAGCCTGCTGTCAGTTGACGTCACAGAGCTGCCCCAAGCTCTAGAAGGATCCCAACAAGAATGTCGGTCTCCATCCAGATTCCTAATCAGCAGCTGGGTCAGCCTCTCAACATGACTTGAATAACAATGCTATATGCTATTGTAGAATCCTCTAGCTAATGTGCTAGTGTAAATAGTTGTTAGTGTAGGTAAAATTGGCTTGGCTGGTGGTCAGGCCTGGGCTGAATCTGAGTCAGGGACGAGTGACTCAGGAAAGCTAGATGACTCATCAAGCAGCACCTCTAGTAACTTCTTCTGCTCTCTGGAACCTTCGAGAACCTTCCAGAAGTAGAGGGTGGAAACTAGGAGGAGCTTCTGGAGTATTGATAAGGGCCACAGCCAATCCCCAGCAAAGTAGGCTGGCAGATATTCATTTGCTATTGTCACACAAATGGGTGGGCTTGGAGCACAGTGATCTCTAATCACACGCTTCAACAAAAAAAAAACACCCCCCTTGGAATCCATGCATCTGGCACCCTGCATATAGATCAGGGGGCCGGATGCATGGATATGGGGGTGGTGACAGTGTGCACCTAATGGATGGACAGCCCACTGCCGGGGGCCCCTGTCTGTAAAGGACTATTGCCTAAGTGCTTTGCCAGATTCACTAAGAGTCTGTGTTTTTCTTGCAAGCAAGTGAAGTGCTAGAGGAAGAGGAAGGAGTGTATATAGACTGTAAATAGGAGAGTTGTTCCTGAAGAGTTTTCTGAAGGCAAGTGGGCATCCCACAATACCCTTACTCCCCATCCAAGTTTCATCCCCTAATAAAATAAAATAAATAAAAATGCTGGACTGTTTCCTGACTCTAGGAGCCTGTGGAAATGCTGTTTGCCTGGCTAGGCAGGGTGGTGGGTTCCAGTTCATCAGCGTCTACTACATAGAGTGCACTACACTATAATCTTTTTTTATTTTTTTTATTTCCCATAAAGGGGAGTTACTCTTTAAGGCTGCCCACTTTCTGCCATGAATACTACCCCACTGTGCAGTATTAGATGTTCATTAACTGTATTGTTTTGCTCTTCAATTATATCTAGAATAGCCTAGAATATGATAAGAATCCTGATGTATACATTAAGCTACTTCCAGCATTGTGCTCTGAGCTACTGCAGATTCTTATACTTATAACTATATTCAAACTTTGATGCTCTTTATGCTGCTTCAAATCTTAATCAAAAAGCGCATAGGAGACTTTTAATCAATTGCAACTGCCTTGGTAAAATAATCAGTTCTAAGACATGTGAACTTCAAAAGAAAGATCAAAATGATTGCATGCAAAATTAACTAACATATAAAAGCCTTGTTAAAAATGGGTGACAAAATATTTTTTTCCTTTGTCATTTAATAGAGAATTAGGTAAATCTGAATTATTGCAGCGATAGCGATCTCATTTAGATTTGCAAGCACATAAACTTCCCTTCACTATTGTTTTATTTTATTGAATTTTTTTATGGAGATGTCTGTAAGTACAGCTAAAATAAATAGACTACCGTAATGAAAATGCAGAATACTCCAGAGCAAAGAGACAAAATAATGTACCATATTATATTAACCCCCCTCCCAAAAAAATGTACACAAGCATTTTTTTGGGGGTGTTGTAACCAGGGGTGGGACAATGGGTGGGCAGGAAGGGAAGCTGCCCTAGGTGCAGCGGAAAAAGGAGGCAAATAATGGAGGGTGGGGCACTAAATCTACAGCGTGTATCAACAGTGTGGTGATGGTGGTGGGGGGCAGAACTGGATCCCTGCCCTGGGCGCTGAACAATCTTGTCCGAGTGCTGGTTGTCACTCATAGGCGTTGATTTATTAAGCAAAAATAGACTGCATTCTGCAAGGTGCTCTGGGGCTAGGTAAATGAAGTAATGCTTCACTTTACAAGAATACCCAGTCACATGCAAGGAAACTTAAAAAAAATGCATTTTTGCTTGCACATGGTTGGATGATGGAAGTCAGCAGAGCTTCATCTTATTACTTAGCTTTGAAGCAACTGAACTTGCAGAGTGTACAGTCTATTTGCCTTTAGTAAATCAACCTCACAGAGCTAGTCTAAATTATTCTTTACAATTTTTAAAGCTAAACTCTAGAAAAACAGCAAAATATAGAGCTGAGGCACACATTTACTGTATTTACCTACCAAAGGATTTGTAGTTCTGTCCATCCAGTTTTGAGATTTATGAAACCCAGGTGGACAACATTGTTTATCTGGTGACCACACTTTTCTCTGCTGCAAATATGCAGTGCAGCTAGAACTCCTCCCTACCCCATGCCTGTGATAGCATAGTGATGGAGCAGCAATAGACTGAAAAAGGTAACTTTTCTGCTCTCTTTCCTGTTGACAGTCTGTCAGGAACCATAAACCTGGCTGGGACAGAAAATGCAGTTAAAGTCACACAAAAAAAAACACACTTTGACAATATAAAAAACTGAAGCCAGGAGTTGGATGCTAGAGCAGGAAATCAGACAAGCCCAGGTCAGGAAGCCAGATGTCAGTGTAGTAAGGAGCAACAACAGGAACAGATATCTAAAGAGAAGTGTCAGAAACCATGAATCAGGCAGTGACAGAAGTACAGTTAAATCACACGTGTTTATTAATAATAATAATAATAATAAGATAAACAGAGTAATCAAAGTCAAAACATAGCCAGAGTTCAGGAATCAGATTGGATAGTCAGCCAAGCCAAAGTCAGAGAGACAGAGATATACATAGTAGAACAGGAAGCAGGATCAAGAGCCAAAAGGGATGTCAGGCGAGCAAAGTCTTCAACAGGAATGCAGGAGAAAATGTCTGTGATGTTTGACCAAGGCGAAGGCAGAGAGCAAATGAACTGGAAGGCTTAAAGTGGTAGTAATGTCTTTATTACCACTTTTACCTGCAGGCTTACCTGTAGGTATAAAGAATATCTCCTAAACCTGTACGATTTAGGAGATATTCCCCACACAATGCGCAGGGGGGAACCTCAGCATACGCGGGAGTGACGACATCGCCGCTCCAGGCAATCAAAGCGATGGAGCGGCGATACCCGGAAGACACGTCAGGCGACATCTCACTCGGCGTGGACCAGGTAAGTTCTCTACACCTCGTTTTAAGGTACGTATTTCATAATAAGCTAGTATGCGGTGCATACTAGCTCATTATGGCTTTTGCCTTACAGGTGAAAAAAATGCGGGAATACAACTGCTTTAAGTAGGCAATTGACAAGCAGAATCATAAACAGGTGAGTCACTGTGGAGAAATAGGAGCTGGCAATTAGCCGACAGCTGAGCGGCCAGCTCAGAGAAGGAAGGGCTGAGCCCAGCAATGACAGGAAGTCAACCAGGCCAAGTCATACACAGGAACACACTGGATATCATAGACCACGCAAGGGCACAGAGCGAATGAGCAAATAAGTGGCTGGTAATTAACTGACTGAGCAGCATCTGTGCACTAAAAGAAAAGGACTGCTTGTAAATAGCAGGAGCTCAGCCCTGACACAGTGGTATATTCAAGAAGTGGGAGACTAGCAATGGATACTGCCATTCATAGGGTACCCAATGTTGTAATTTTATTTTAATATTGTGCTAATACAACATAAAGTGTTGCTGAGCACTAGGCACCACAGGCAAAGAACCAATGCACTGTGATGTCACTCTCCTTCTGCATAAATTCCACCCTATACAGCAACACAGAGCCACATACTCTGCACATGTCCAACTCTCCCCCTGAGTCTGTGCAGCAGCAAGCAACATCCAGTGGATCTTCCCAAAGAGTAAAACTTTCAAGTGACTTAAAATTCCCCAGAAAATCTGCTTCTTGAAAAGGTAGATTGTAAATATTCAGCTTTCCGCCACCCATGCTGCCAAACACAACTCTAGTTATAAATTGTACCCCAAAGTCTGTAGAGAAACCAACCTTTCTGGCAGTGCCCCCCCCCCCATTCTCATCATTCAAAAGATGGAACAGTGTATGATGGGGACACAGACAAATATTTGTCACAAAAGTGTCAAATATTGTATACCGAGGTTGTAATGCTGGAACAGGGGGACGGGGTGAAACATGGGTCAACAAAGAGATGTAACCGTTATTCTATTACAGAGATCGGCTATTTGGAATGTTGCTTTTTTTTTTTTTTTTTTTTACTGTTGCTGGTGCATGCTGTCCAACAAAAATGTTACTTTACTTAGAGGCAAGTTGCAGGTTCACATTTTAGTAGCAGCGTGACTTATTGCATCCCCTTCTTTCAACTATAATGTTGTGAGACCAAAACCAATCACTGAAATTGGGAATGTACCAGTAATTTCAATTGGCCACATTGATAAATTTACCCAATTCTCCCAGAGTGAACAAATTAGCATGATAGATGAAAACCTGCGTATACCAAGGCTTTGATATTGTTACAAAAACCTATTTTCTTAAGAGGATTTGTTAACACAGTGAGAGATGTGGATCCCTGCTAGTATATCTAACTACAGAATTGCTTGAACCACCTGTAATTACTTTGTTGAAATCAACTACAGGAAAGATCATTTGTAATCCACAAGGTTTTACATAAACTTCAGCAATTTTATTCTGACCTATGTGTATGATATCTTAGAAGTTTTACTTCTGACAATATATTGCACTTGATGTCCTCGTCAACACTTACCCCACAGGAGCCAAAGGGACACTACACAATTAGTACAAAAGTTAAAAACAGCAATTGCTTCCTTATTAAACTGTTTTAAAAGTGAAGTGTCAAAATATTATGTCCTCTTCTTTTACAGTTTTTCAAATGCTTTTAAATTAAATATACTCCCACCTTCTATGCATCATCTTTTAAAACCAGGCAAAGATCCCAGAACTTGTGATATTACCGACAAATGTAAAAAAATCCTAGCCAATGTATCAGGCTCCCAAACAAACATACTTGTTTTTTTCTCTCAAACATGTTATAGAACTGACTTCACAGCAAACACAAAAAATACACCTGAGGCCCCATACACACGGCAGAGAAACTCGACGGGCGGAACACATCGTTCCGCCTGTCGAGGTTCTCTGCCGGCCATCAGATTCGGCGACCCGCCCGTCGGGAAAGGCAACCAGCCATTCATCCCGACGGGTCGTCGAGCAAATAGAGAACCTGTTATCTATTTGCTCGACGGGTTTCCCGACGGGCGGGGCTCGCTGAGAGCGTACACACGGCCGAGGTTCTCGGCAGAATGCGGCTCCCAGCGAGGTTCTCGCTGGTTTCTGCCGAGAACCTCGGCCGTGTGTACGGGGCTTGACATTCTACTAAAAGCACAACTACACTGCATCTGATGCCGTGTACGCACGATCATTTTTCAGCATGAAAAAAACATTGTTTTTCAAAAATGTCATTTAAAATGATCGTGTGTGGGCTACACATTATTTTTCAGGTTCTGAAAAACGACAACATTTTTATTTCGAACATGCTGCATTTTTTTTTTGTTTTCAAAATATGCTTTATTAAAGGAAACGTGAACAAAACACCCAGTGTAATAGGTAGTAAAGAACAACATCAGATATGAAAACAGCTATTGACCGTGCAGGGTGAAAACAAAACATCAGTGTATAATAATAGAGACTCAGCATGTAACTCAAACCCAGAGTCCTGGGAGGACGACATACAGTGAGTAAATAAGGTGATTACAACAGTTAACTGTTGAATAATACATGCCACATGAAAAAAAAAGAATAAACAAACAAAAAAAATATATAAAAGAGAAACACAAAAAGAAAATCAAATCAAAAATAAAGTTAAGGTCAGTTAACCTGGGAGTCTATATAGAAACCATGGGTTCCACTTAGCTTTAAAAGTCGGGATCGAATCATGTAGAGTATGAAATATTTTTTCTGAAAGCCTCATCTGATCTAATCGAGTAATTACCGGTGGAAAGGGGACCGACTGCTTTTTCCAGTGTAGGGCAACAGTCCAGTGAACTGCAAGACATACGGAGTGTATCAACCTCATAAGGTGCTTAGAGATGTCAGACAGGGACTGGAAAAGAAGGCAATGCCTAAAAGTCAGGGTAACATGTTCTCCTGCCAAAACATCAATCATCTCCAGTGCTGCCCTCCAGGTAGGACGCAATAACTCACACTCCCAGAATAGATGGAAAAAGGAACCTTGTTGCGGGCAACCTCTGAAGTAGGTGGGGGAGGACTGGGGGAATATTTTACTAAGTCTGAGAGGTGTGTAGTACCACCTCGTGAGCAGCTTAATTGCTGTTTCTCTAACTGTCAGTGACTTGGTGCACTTACGCATGTTTTGCCAACCTTCCGCCCAGTCGAAGTCATCATCATCTAAGCAAAGTTCCCGCTGCCAGTCCTGTCTGTATTTCAGCAGAGCGGGTTCGGATTCTGAGTCCAGTAATCTGTAGACCCCAGATATGAGACCTCTTTGTCTAGGGGCCGAGTAACAGATATCCTCAAAAGTGGAGCTTAAGCCTGTCATCGGAAAAAAATTGTGTTGCCGGAAAAAGTGTCTAATCTGCAGGAAATGGTAAAATTCACTAGTCGGCAGGGGGTGCAGTGATTGTAAATGGGAAAACGTGACAAATGTGGAGTTCACCAGAAAGTGCTCCAGCTTTGTTAGGCCACAGTCCCACCAGATTCCAAAGGAATCTGGGTGATCAAAGGCTGAAGGGAATCTGGGATCCCCAAAGAAAGAGGCACCACGAGGGGTCTTTGAGACTAGTTTAAATGTATTCCTATAGTCCCCCCAGAGTTTTAAACTCTCCTCCACAATCACGTTCTTAGATCGCAAGCCTGGCCACGACCTACCAGAGGCCCACAGCAACCCCGGGAGATAAAAGGGGGAGATCGAGTCTTTCTCAAATCTGACTCATGGGACCTTAAAGTTGGCTATGTTCCATTGAGCCTGCTGTGTGAACCTACTGGCCAGATAGTAAAGCCAAATGTGGGGAACTCCCAGACCCCCCTGGTTTGCTGGACGATATAAAATATCTTTGGAAAACCTCGGGGGCCTATTTTGCCATATAAACCTATTAAGTTGAGATTGGAAGTCTAACAGAAAGGGCTTGGAAAGTCTAACAGGGAGGGAGCGAAATAGGTAAAGGAGTTTGGGGAGAATCGTCATTTTAAGGGCCGTAATCCTACCAAGAAAGGAAATGTGTAGAGGGGCCCAGAGCTTTAGCAGCCGCCTAAGCTTGGATAGCATTTTGGGGTAATTAGCATTAAACAGTTTGCGGTAATCTCCGGTCAGATATGGAAGAGAATCAACAGCCCATGAGAACGAAAAAGATTGCTTCAGATGTTCCAACTCCCTGGGCGAGAAACCGACTGGGAGGGCCACCGATTTCGAAACACTGACTGAAAGACCCGAAATCACTGCAAAGGAGGTCAAAGTGGACAGCAGGGGGGGCAAAGTAAGCAAGGGGTCTGTGAGAAACATCAAAACATCGTCTGCATACATACAGAATTTATAAGTGGATGTGCCCTTGGTATAGCCTTGAATGTCAGGGTTATTTAAAATAGCGATAGCCAAGGGTTCAAGGGCAAGCGCAAAAATCAGGGGGGAAAGCGGGCATCCCTGTCTAGTCCCCCTTCCTAAACTAAAAATCTCCGAGCTGCACCCTGGGATTCGGATTCGAGTCTTGGGGTTTTGATACAGGGCCTGGAATGTGTGGAAAAATTCCCCCTGGAGGCCCATCCGGGGCAAAAGAGTAGATAGATAATTCCAGGAGACACTGTCGAATGCCTTATGAATGTCTAGGCCTAATAAAAAAAGTTTACGCGAAAAAAGGTTGGCATCCTGGATAACGTTCGTTGCTAATCGTATGTTGTCCGTGATAAGCCTGTGGGGGATGAAGCCTGACTGGTATGGGGAAATAAGAGAGGAGATCACTCCAGCAAGCCTATCCGCCATAATCCTAGAAAAGATTTTCAGGTCATTATTAATGACCGAAATGGGCCTATAGTTTTGAGGGAGAGTGTGGTTTTTGTTGGGCTTAGGGATCAGGGACATGTTTGCGAGCAACATTTCTTCGGGGAAATAACCACCCTGTAACACACCATTAAACAGTTGAACTAATCTAGTGGAAAGGGGCTCGGCAAATTTTTTATAATAAATCGACGAAAACCTGTCGGGACCCGGGGCCGACCCCGTCTTCAGTGATTTAATAACCCCCAAAACCTCCGCAAGTGTGATGCGTGCATTCAATTTCTCTCGTTGTGAAGAAGAGAGGGAGGGGATAGGAAGGGCTTGGAACCAGGGATCATTCTACACAGAAGGCTCCGAGGGCCTAGCCGCAAGCAGGGAGGAATAAAAATGTTTAAAATGTTGGAGCACCTCCTGTGGGAGAGAGGAGGTCCGACCAGGACCCACCTCTAGCCTATATACAGTACATGCGGCGGACGTGTGAGCTGATTCAATTTCCTCGCAAACATGGAAGAGGCAGTGTTTCCATGAAGCAGGAACCGAGCCCTCGACCACCTCAAAGCTTTCTCCACTCTACCCGAGAGCAAAGTGTCAAGCTCCAATCGTTTCTAGTCAATCAGTTGCCTGGTCGACTCTAAGTGTAGGGAATCAGTCCTTTTATAAAGAAGGTCCAACTCTGCAGAGAGGGATACAATCCTTTTCCTGTTCAGTTTATTACGGGTCGAGGCAATGCCGATAAGCTTACCCCGGATTACCGCCTTGTGAGCAGTCCAGATTGTAGAGAATGGGGTATCGGGAATGGCGTTAAGCGTGAAATATTCTACTATGGCATTCGCCACTTCCGACTCAACCACTGTGTCTGAGAGGAGCGCCTCGTTCAGCCTCCAGGTAAAAGGAGCCGGAGGTAGGCCGATGAAGTTCATGGTGAAGGAAACCACCTGGTGGTCCGACCAGACACAGGGGTGTATTGCGGAGGACGAGGAGTTGGCCAAAAGCACTGGAGAGGCATATATATAATCCAGCCTAGCTGAGCTGTTGTGAGGATGAGAATAAAAGGTAAACTCCCTGACACCAACATTATGGGCCCTCCATGAGTCAACCAGTTGGTGGTCTAGTAGGCACCTAGCCAAGGTCTTGGGGAAGGCTCTAGCAGTCGTAGCTGAAGTACATCTATCCAGGGTAGCATTAACAACTAAGTTAAAATCCCCTCCAACTATCATATGTGGGGATCCATATTTAGACAGGAGGGCAAAAAAGGAGGTAAAGAAACAGGGGCATTGTTAGGGGCATAGACACTGGCAATCGTCAATTCTTTGTTGTTCACCAGTCCCCTAATAATGACATATCTACTTTCTGAATCTTTAACAACCTGTTTGACCTCCATGGGAAAGGAGGAATGTAAGAAAATGGCAGCGCCCCTACACTTAGAGGAATGGAGTGAATAAAATGCCTGAGGAAACTGTCTGTGGAAAAATTTGGGGTGGGAGGATTGAGCAAAATGGGTTTCCTGAATGAGGAGAACCTTAGCACCCAGCAATTTGTACATGTCAGAGGCTTTACGGCGCTTAACCGGGGAGTTGAAGCCCTTCACATTATGTGAGATACATGTAATAGGCATGAGGGAAGAAGAATTTCGCTATAAACTGTACAAATATTTGAGGGTCCAATGTCATGCAAAGGGCCCAAACAGCATAGATACCTATCAGGGGCACTGCCATAAGCTTGGATCTGATGGAGATCACATATAACACAGGCAAACCAAACAGAATAGACAGTAGCATAGTATAGGCCCAACTACGGTTATACTGTAGGTATGAACATTCCAACTGAAACAAAACTGACCTGAAAAAAAAATACAGAAAATACAGAAAAAAACAGACAAAATTAATAAAGAAAAATGGCAAAAAAAAGTCCAAAAATCACAATAAAGAACATAGGAATTGGATCAGGTAGATAAGATCTCAACCTGATAACAAGAGTTCCAAAAAAAAAACGAGACAACTAGGTCTCAAACCCAGCAGATCCAGGCAAGCAAGGCACAAAGTACAGTCACTTGTCTGGTGAAACTACAACTAGTTTAGCCGGGTGGGGAGGACATGCTACGGCTCCGTGGGACCAACACCAGAGGAAGAGCCATTGTGGTCAAAAAAGAAAAAAGAGAACCACAAAAAAGATGTTCAAAACAGAAAAAAAAATGATAAGTACTTTCCAAAATGTATTAACCGTCGAAAATTAATTTGACAGGGGCCGCATCGAAGGTTGCAGGCAAGACTAGTTGTTATTACCGTCTCCAACATCATATCAAATCCTACGTATGTCCCTGCGGGGAGGAGGAGTCTGCCAAATCGGAACAGGTCTGGGTGTCGAAGGAGGGCGGCGAATCGTGTTTGCATCCATAAGCCTCAATTTCACTAGGATCTCCTGACCCTCCAGAAGATTCGTCGCTACATACGTCGTGCCATTATGAGGAATCGTCAGCTTGAAGAGGAATCCCCATTTGTATCGAATCCGAGCTGATTGGAGAATCGATATGACTTCTTTCATGGCCCTGCGCCTATCCAGGGTGGCAGGTGATAGATCCGTGTAAATCTGAACAATATGGTCATCCAGCTTGATTCGCTGTTGTAGGCGGGCTGCTCTCAGGATCTCCTATTTAACCACTTCCCCACCGCGCCATAAGCATTTTACTGCTACGGCGCGGTGGAGTTACTTTGACACGACGTCCCTGGGACGTCGTTGTGCACTTCCGCGATTGCGCGTCCCCTGGGACGCGCTCGCGAAAGTGTCCGTGCTCACGGATCACGGTAAATTGCCGCTGATAGCGGCCGTTTACCACGTGATCGCGCCGTCGAATGACGCGCGATCACTTGTAAACAAACCGGCGTCATTTGATGACGCCGGTTCCTCCCTCTCCTCTCTGTACCGTTCGGTACAGTGTGCGAGGAGAGGGGGGGGGGAGCGGGGTGTCAGCAGCTGAGCTGTGGCTGGATCTGTGACAAATGCAGTCACAGATCCAGCCATCCCTCAATCTATCCCAGCTCTGCAATCCCCCAGTACCCTGCAATCCCCAGTACCCAGCAGCCCAGTACCCAACCCCAGTACCCAACAATACCCCAGTACCCAACAATACCCCACAATACCCCAGTACCCAACAATACCCCAGTACCCAACAATACCCCAGTACCCAACAATACCCCACAATACCCCAGTACCCAACAATACCCCAGTACCCAACAATACCCCACAATACCCCAGTACCCAACAATACCCCACAATACCCCAGTACCCAACAATACCCCAGTACCCAACAATACCCCACAATACCCCAGTACCCAACAATACCCCAGTACCCAACAATACCCCACAATACCCCAGTACCCAACACCCCATACCCAACAATACCCCACAATACCCCAGTACCCAACAATACCCCAGTACCCAACAATACCCCAGTACTCGGCAATACCCCAGTACTCGGCAATACCCCAGTACTCGGCAATGCCCCAGTACCCAACAATACCCCACAATACCCCAGTACCCAACAATACCCCAGCAGGCCCGGACTGGGACAAAAAATAGGCCCGGGCATTTTAGACTGAGCAGCCCGGGGGGGGGGGGGCACAGCGGGGGTTAATGACGGGATGTGGGGTGAGATAAAGAAAGATAGATCGAAAGATTAAGATAGATAGATAGATAGATAGATAGATAGATAGATAGATAGATAGATAGATAGATAGATAGATAGATAGATACAAGATAGATAGGTACGGAAAGAAAGAAGGGAAGGAAGATAAAAGATAGAAAGAAATAAGGGGAGGAAGGAAGATAGATAAATAGATATAGATAGATAGAAAGGAAGGAAGATGGATAAAAAAAGAATGAATACTATAGGAAGAAAGAAAGAAAGAAAGAAGAAGGAAGATAGATAGATAGAGAAAGAAAGATAGATAAAGATAGAAAGCAAAAAGGGAAGATATATAAAGATAGATAGAAAGAAAAAAGAAGGAAGGAAGATCGATAAAGAAATAAAGATAGATAAATATAGAAAGAAAGGGAAGGAAGGAAGATAGATTGATAGGAAGGAAGATATATAAAGAAAAAACGATAGATAAATATAGAAAGAAAGAAGGGAAGGAAGATAGATAAAGAAAGATAGATACAGATAGAAAGAAAGAAAGAAGGGAGGGAAGGAAGATAGATAGATAGATAGAAAGGAAGGAAGATGGATAAAGAAAGAATGAATAATATAGAAGGGAAGGAAGATAGATAGATAGATAGATAGATAGATAGATAGATAGATAGATAGATAGATAGATAGATAGATAGATAGATAGATAGATAGATAGATAGATAAAGATAGAAGATAGTAAGGAAGGAAGATAGATACAGATAGAAAAAAAGAAGAGAAGGAAGGAAGATAGGTAGATAGATCTAGATAGATAGATAAAAATAGATAGATAGATAGATAGATAGATAGATAGATAGATAGATAGATAGATAGATAGATAGATAAAGATAGAAGATAGTAAGGAAGGAAGATAGATACAGATAGAAAAAAAGAAGAGAAGGAAGGAAGATAGGTAGATAGATCTAGATAGATAGATAAAAATAGATAGATAGATAGATAGATAGATAGATAGATAGATAGATAGATAGATAGATAGATAGATAGAAAGGAAGGAAGATAGATTAAGATAGAAAGAAAGAAGATAGATAGACAGTGGCAGTGCATCTATAGAGGGCGCCGGAGCGCCGCTCCCTCTGGCTCAGCCGCCCCCTCTGGCTCAGCCGCGACAATGGGCACAGTGGCGACAATGGGTACAGTGGCAACAATTAAAGGGCACAGTGGCATCAATTAAAGGGCAAAGTGGCTGCGTTTGATGGCATGGCACAGTGGTGACAATTGATGGCACAGTGGCTGTGTTTGATGGCATGGCACAGTGGTGACTAGTGTTGAGCGGAATACGCCATATTCGATTTCGCGATATTGCGCGAATATATATAAGAATATTCGCGAATATTCGCGTATATCGAATATTCGTGATATTTTATCCTAATATGCACTAAACACTAACTCTACACTAACTCTACTTAAAAGAAAGGAGAATAAGGGGGCAAAAGAAGGGCGGAGAAGATAATCGCGCAATATTCCTTTTGCCGAATATTCAAGTTATTCTGATTGGCTCTGATGCAAAAGAAGGGCGGAGAAGAAAATTGCGCAATATTCCTTTTGCCGAATATTAGAGTTATTCTGATTGGCTCTGATGAAAAAGAAGGGCCGAGTAGCTGATTCGATTCTTTTATGTTGCCGACAATTCGCAATGCGAATTTTCGGCAACATAAAAGAGTTGCACCAGCTACTCGGCCCAGGGTCTCTCTCTAATCATACCAGCAATGCTTTTAGACGTCGATGGAGATCACTAGGATGTGATCTGTTTTAAAAATAAATTTGAAAAAATACGAATATTCGCCGCAATATTCAAGTTATTCGCGAATACTCGAATATGCAATATTCGTAGCGAATATTCGCAATGCGAATATTCGTGAGCAACACTAGTGGTGACAATTGATGGCACAGTGGCTGCGTTTGATGGCAATGCACAGTGGCTGCATTTGATGGCATGGCACAGTGGTGACAATTGATGGCACAGTGGCTGCGTTTGTTGGTATGGCACAGTGGTGACAATTGATGGCACTGTGGCTGTGTTTGATGGTGACAATTGATGGCACAGTGGCTGTGTTTGATGGCATGGCACAGTGGTGACAATTGGTGGCACAGTGGCTGCGTTTGATGGCATTGCACAGTGGCTGCGTTTGATGGCATGGCACAGTGATGACAATTGATGGCCCAGTAGCAGCATTTGATGGGCCCAGTGGCTGCATTTGATGGGCACAGTGAGGCTTAATAGCCGACGGGGGCCATTCGTGGGCCGCGAGGGCCATTCGCGGGCCGCAACCGGTTCCCGGGCCGCGAGGGCCGTTCGCGGGCCACAACCGTCCCGCGGGCCGCCGCGGCCCACCGGGCATTTGCCCGGTATGCCCTATGGCCAGTCCGGGCCTGTACCCCAGTACCCAACAATACCCCAATACTCAGCAATGCCCCAGTACTCAACAATACCCCAGTACTCAACAATACCCCAATACTCGGCAATACCCCAATACTCGGCAATACCCCAGCACTCGGCAATACCCCAATACTCGGCAATACCCCAATACCCTGCATGATACTTTGCAATACCCCAATACTCTGAAATACCGCCTATGGGGATTTTTAAGTAGCGAAGTTTGGCGCCATTCCACGAGTGTGCGCAATTTTGAAGTGTGACATGCTGGGTATCTATTTACTCGGCGTAACTTCATCTTTCACATTTAAAAAAAAAATTGGGCTAACTTTACTGTTTTGTTTTGTTTTAAGCACAAAACAGTTTTTTTTTAAAAACATGCGTTCAATAAATTTCTGCGAAAATACCGTGCAAGATAAAAAGTTGTAACGGCCGCCATTGTATTCTCTAGGGTCTTTGCTTAAAAAAGCATATATAATGTTTTGGGGTTCTATGTAATTTTCTAGCAAATAAATGATGATTTTTCCATGTAGGAGAGAAATGTCAGAATTGGTGTGGGTGTTCCAGAACGCCTAATGGTGCTCCCTGCATGTTGGGCCTCTGTATGTGGCCACGCTGTGTAAAAGTCCCACACATGGGGTATCGCCATACTCGGGAGGAATAGCAGAATGTGTTTTGGGGTGTAATTTGTGGTATGCATATGCTGTGTGTGAGAAATAACCCACTAATATGACAGAAACAAGTTTGTTTTTGTTTTTTTACAGAATTTTCAGTCGTTTTTCTTTTATAGCGCAAAAAAATAAAAAACCCAGAGGTGATCAAATACCACCAAAAGAAAGCTCTATTTGTGTGAAAAAAAGGACAAAAATTTCAAATGGGTACAATGTTGTATGACTGAGTAATTGTCATTCAAATTGTGAGAGCACCGAAAGCTGAAAATTGGTCTGGTTAGGAAGGGGGTTTAAGTGCCCAGTGGTCAAGTGGTTAATAAGAAAATCCTTCATACAGAGGACTATATCCCTCGGTGGCTTGTCAGGGGGGGGCTTTGGTCTAAGTGCCCTGTGGATACGGTCACATGTAAATGCAGCAGAGTCACAGTTCGGAAGCAGGGACTTAACGAGCCTAATAACCGTGGGGATAAGCTCGGTTTCCGTTTTTGGGATGCCGCGCAGGCGCAGATTATGGCAACTGTTTCTGTTGTCAAGGTCCTCAATTTGGGATTGCATCTGGATAAATGCTGAAGACAGCGCATTGTATTCCCTGCTCAGATCCCCATAGGCCAAAGTCAGCTCATCATGCTTCGTTTCCAAGAGATCGGTTCTCGAACCGAGGGCTGCGATCTCCTGCGACAGGGTGTGGGATGTCTTATGTAGTTCCGTCTGGAACTTAGTGGCCAGCTTCTCGTACATTCATTCCAGGCTGGCATCAAGATCAGCTTTGGAGAGCCCAGATTGGTACTCACGAGAGGGTGTCTGCTGCCAAGCTGAGGTCGGATGTGGCGATGCGGCCTGCAACGGCGGGCCTGGCTCATCCGTGGCGCCATCTTGCGACATGCCTCTCTGCTCCCGTGCACGGAGGAGATAGTGTGTAAGAGTGTGTTGAGCCGGGCCCTGGGTCTTCTTCCTCTTCGGCGGCATGCACTACTCAAATGCGGTTCGAGGGGTGCTAAAATAGGTTGAAAACTCGCTGTTAATGACCCTCTATGTCACCACGCTTTGCTAGATCATTTTTTTAAAACGATGGTGTGTGGGCAACATCAATTTTAATGATGAAGTTGGGAAAACTTTATTTTTTGGACATGCTGAAAAACAACGTTTTTTTTTTTCATGCTGAAAAAAGATTGTGTGTACACGGCATAAGAACCACAAACTAAAATCGCTATTTAACCACTTAAAGGTTTTTGTAAAGGTTTGTTTTTTATTTTCTAAAAAGGGTTCCTTTAAGCTAGTGCATTGTTGGTTCACTTACCTTTTCCTTCGATTTCCCTTCTAAATGTTTTTTTTCTTTGTCTGAATTTCTCACTTCCTGTTCCTCCTCAGTAAGCTGTTCTGGCTGACTAACCTCCAGCCAGAACAGCTCGGATGATGGGGGCAAGCTTACTGAGGAGAAACAGAAAGTGGGAAATTCAGACAAAAAAAAAAAAAACAGTTAGAAGGGAAATGGAAGGAAAAGGTAAGTGAAGCAACAATGCACTATTGATTGATTGATTGATTGATTGATTTAATGGATTTATAGTGCGCCAAATACTGACCCGTCAGGGCAGTGTCTAAGCGCAAAAAGAGCTTAAAGGAACCTATTTAGAAAATAAAAAATGAACCTTTACAACCCCTTTAAGGACTGAACCTCTTTCTGAGATTTGTTGTCTACAAGTTAAAAACTGTTTTTTTTTTTTTTTTGCTAGAAAATTACTTAGAACCCCCAAACAGTATACATTTTTTTTCTAACATGCTAATGAATAAAATGGCAGTCGTTGCAATACTTTATGTCACACCATATTTGCGCAGTGGTCTTACAAGCGCACTTTTTTGGAATAAAAACAACAGTAAAATTAGCTAAAAAAAATTACTGTGAAAAATGATGTTACGCCGAGTAAATTGATACCCAACATGTCACGCTTCAAAGTTGGGCCTGCTCGTAAAAAGGCTACAAACTTTTACCCTTAAAAATCTCCATGGGGACATTTAAAAAAAATCTACAGGTTGCATGTTTTGAGTTACAGAGGAGGTCTAGGGCTAGAATTATTAGGGCAGGTTCCACAAATGTCAACTGTTGTGAATTGGTCTTTCATCCCAGGCCTCTGTCCTGATGACACTGTGCCCTGGGATCACAGCATCACAATTATTTGAGTTAAAAGACAAGTATGTGGTTTTGTTTGTTTTTTACAAAAGAATCATACTTACTATAGGTGGATGCAGCTCTGACACTGAGAACCAAGCAATCAAACACCACTGATCGCTTGGTTCTCAGGGCTCCCCGAGCAGAGAGCTAGTGACTGTGAGGCCGCGTACACACGACCGAGGAACTCGGTCATCGTTTTCCCCGTCGGGTTCCTTGTTCGGCTGTCGAAGAACTCGTCGAGCCAAATTTTCCCATTCACGTTGAGGAAAAAGAAGACATGCTCTCTTTTTGGCTCGACGAGTTCCTCAACAGAAACTTGATAGGAGATGTATTCTGCCGAGAAAACCGGTTGTGTGTACACTTTTCGCAGAGAAAACTGTCGAGGAACTCGTCAAGCCAAAAAGAGAGCATGTCTTATTTTTCCTCGACGGGAATGGGAAAATTTGGCTCGACGAGTTCCTCGACAGCCGAACAAGCAACTCAACGGGGAAAACGATGTGTTTCGCCCGTCGAGTTCCTCGGTCGTGTGTACGTGGCCTCAGTCACCACTGTCTGCTCTGCCTTCCCTCCCCAGCGCTCACTGTGGAGGAGGAGGGAACATCCGGCTCAGGCTCTCAGTGGCTGATAGACTAAGCCGGGGACGGCTCAGGCATGATCTGGACATGGCCACCTGGATGGCGGGAATAGGCAGGGGTTCCAGTATTTTGTGGACTTGACAAATATGTTGGCAAATATGCACATTATGCCTATATTTTATCATTGTTATTGTTATCTTAACTACTTTCCAACCACGCTGTAGCCAAATGACAGCTACAGCATGGTCGTACAGTTCTGGTAGGGCATCAATTGCCCCCATGCGCCCGCTGCAGCATGTGTCCAGCGTTCTCTGTGATCGCTAGTGTTGAGCAGAATATGCCATATTCGATTTCGCGATATATCTCGAATATATAGTCGAATATTCGAGATATATTCGCTAAATACGAATATTCGTGATATTTTTTGGAAATGAAATTATTGCGAATTTTCGCTATTGCGAATGCGAATGCGAAATTTCGAGAAATGCGGAATGGAGCACTCTGATTGGCTCAGAATATTCGTGATATTTTACAATACAAAATAATTGCGAATATTCGAGAAATGCGGAAGGAGCACTCTGATTGGCTCAGAATATTCGTGATATATTACAATACACAATAATTGCGAATATTCGAGAAATGCGGAAGGAGCACTCTGATTGGCTCAGAATATTCGTGATATATTACAATACACAATAATTGCGAATATTCGGCAAATGCGGAAGGAGCACTCTGATTGGCTCAGAATATTCGTGATATATTACAATACACAATAATTGCGAATATTCGGCAAATGCGGAAGGAGCACTCTGATTGGCTCAGAATATTCGTGATATATTACAATACACAATAATTGCGAATATTCGAGAAATGCGGAATGGAGCACTCTGATTGGCTCAGAATATTCGTGATATATTACAATATAAAATAATTGCGAATATTCGAGAAATGCGGAATGGAGCACTCTGATTGGCTCAGAATATTCGTGATATATTACAATACAAAATAATTGCGAAATTTCGAGAAATGCGGAATGGAGCACTCTGATTGGCTCAGAATATTCGTGATATATTACAATATAAAATAATCGCGCGATATCGCTATTGCCGAATAATCGCATTGCGATTTTTCGGCAATATAAAATGAGCGCTGCAGCTACTCGGCCCAAGGTCTCTAATCATACCAGCAATGCTTTTAGACGTCGATGGGGATCTCTAGGATGTGATCTGTTCTAAAAAAAAAATTGAAAACATTTGAATATTCGAAATAGCGAATATTCGCCGCGATATTCGTGTTATTCGCGAATTCTCGAATATGCAATATTCGTAGCGAATATTCGCAATGCGAATATTCGTGAGCAACACTAGTGATCGCTGGGTCTTGCAGATACAGATCAGGGTAAAGGGCCAATCACAGCAGGTCTTTACTGCTTTACTGCTTGATCAACTGTGTCCAATCGTAGCTGATCCCAATGTAAACACACTTGCCACTTATCGGCATTCCTTTCCTTACTTGCTGTCACAGCATGAGGAGAGGAGATCCGGTAACCGACAATCCTGACAGGGGATATTTACACTGAGCGTCCTGATGATCAGTTCAGCCCCAACAGTACCCATAAGTGTGCCTATCATTGCCCATTACTGCTGCCAATCAGTGCTGCAAATCAGTGTACTACATTGCCACCGATCAGTGTCTATCAGTGCCACCTATCAGTGCACTTCTATACCCTTCAGTGCCACTTATTATTGCCCATCAGTACCAACTATTAGTACCCTTGAGTGCTGCCTAATAGTGTACATCAGTGCCGCCTATCAGTGCCCATCCATGCCCCCTATCAGTGCCCATTAGTGCTGCATATCAGTGAAGCCTCATTAGTGCCCCCTTATCAGTGCCCATCAATGCCTACTTATCATTGCCCATCAGTGCAGCCTATCAGTAATCATCAGTGAAGGAGAAAAATTACTTGTTTGCAAAATTATATTGTATAATTGAAACTAAGAAAAACTTTTTGTTTTCAAAATGTTCTGTCTTTTTTTTTTTTTTTTTGGGGGGGGGGGGGGGGGGGGGTTTGTTTAGCAAAAAATAAAAAACCTAGGGGTGATTAAATACCACCAAGTTCTATTTATGTAAAAAAATATATATACAAATTTCACATGGGTACATTGTTGCATGACCATTTGTCATTCAAAGTGCGATAACGCTGAATGCTGAATATTCCCTGGGCAGCAAGGGGGTAAAAGTGCCCAGTAAGCAAGTGGTTAAGCACATTTTAGGCCAAGTAAATACCTGCATTACCCAATGAATCCCTGTAACCCTGTGATGTCTCTTGGATGATAAGCCCAGGCTTCAAATGGGGTTTTGATGTATGCCCATGCTGTTAATAGTCCTGTCCTCTCGCAGCACAAAACTCCAAACCTGTCATCCAACTGTTCTATGGCAAATCAGAGGACAGTAAATTGAATGATAGGGGTAGGGCTTAGGGTCAGGTCAGATGGGGCCTAATATCAGCTTGGCCAGAAGACAGAGCTGCATGTACAGGCCCAGGTTGTATGGCAGCTCCACAGGGACACAGAGATCAACCTGAGCACTAAAACAGGTACAGTATATATATATATATATATATATATATATATATATATACACACACACACACACACTGATCGGCCATAACATTATGATCACCCACCATAACCTGTTGAGGCATCCACAAGTCCTCTGAAGTTATGCTGTAGTATCTGCCACCAAGCTGTCAGTAGCAGATACTTTATGTTCTGTAAATTGGGACCTCCATGGATTGGACTTGTTTTTCCAGCACATAGAATAGATGCTCAATTGGATTGGGATCTGGAGAATTTGAAGGCCAAGTCAACACCTCAAACATATTGTTATGTCCCTTAGCCCGTTCTTGAATTTATCAGACAAGGCCACCTTCTTCCATGCTTCGTGATCCAGTTCTAATGCTTATGTGCCCATTGTAGGCACCTTTAGCTGAAGACATGGATCAGCAAGGGCACTGTGGCTAATCTGAAGCTACGCAGCCACCTAGGCAACAAACTGTGCTGTATTATTTGCTCTGAGACCTTTTTATCAGAACCAGCATACATTTGTTCAGCAATCTGAGCTATAGTAGCTCTTCTATAAGAATGGGCTACACAGGCCAGTCTTTGAGTCACGTGAGCATCATTGAGCCTTGGCTGTCAAACATTTGCCGGTTTTCCTTCCTTGGATTATTTTTTATAGAGCCTGACCACTGTATTGCACATGCTGCAGTTTTGGAGTTGCTCTGACCCAGTTTAGTCATTACAATTTGGCCCTTGTCAAAGTCGCTTAAACTCTAAGGCCGCGTACACACGACCGGTTTCCTCGGCAGAATCCAGCAAGAAACTTGTTGGGAGAGGTATTCTGCTGAGGAAACCGGTCGTGTGTACGTTTTTCATTGAGGAAACTGTCGAGGAACTCGACGAGCCAAAAAGAGAGCACGTCTTCCTTTTCCTCGACGGGAATGGAGAAAATTGGCTCGTCGAGTTCCTCGACAGCCAAACCAGGAACTCGACGAGGAAAACAATGTGTTTCGCCCGACGAGTTCCTCGGTCGTGTGTACGCGACCTAATGCTTGCTAATTTTTTTGGGCTTTCAACACATCCACTTCACGGACAACATGGTCACTTGCTTCCTAATATATCCAACTTTCAGATGCCATTGAAACAAGATAATCAATATTCTTTTTTTATTAATATTATTACTTACTTGTCAGTGGTCATAATGTTATGGTTGATAATGTATATATTCCTGGACATAAATATGACATTTCTATAAACACTATGGGCCAGATTCTCATAGATTTGCGCATATTTATGCAGGCGTAGCGCATTTAGATGCGCTACGCCGAGGCAACTTAGAGAGACAAGTCCCGTATTCCCGGACCACGTGCGTCCTACGTTGCGCAAGGGCAATGTAAATGTGTCGGCGTAAGCCTGCGTAAGTGAAGGTAGGAGGGAGGTGGGCGTGATCCATTCAAATGAAGCGTGACCCCATGCAAATGAATTCCGGAACGAACGGAGCATGCGCCGCACGTGCCCCGCCCTTCTGCACATGTGCAAAACAACATCGTGCGTAATCCGCCCTGAGATGGCCCGGCCCAGAGCATAAAAACGTCAGCACATGCGCCCGTTGTGCACAACGTTACACGATTTCTTGGTTTGGTGGAGGCTGTCTGCTCTTTTGCTCTACTTTATCATGTCTGCTCCCAGGAAGGAGAGACGTAAGAGAAACTTTTCACCAGATGAGAGGGCAATCGTGGTTGCTGCCCTGGAAAAGTACTATTCTCGGCTCCATGGTGCGGATAGTGGCAACACCAGCAAATCCAAGAGGGATGAGATCCTCATGCGAATCGCTGCACAGGTCAATGCCCTCTTCCATGAGGTTAGGACCCCCCAGGACATTCAGAAAAAAATGAATGATCTGCGGCATCTTGTGAAGGACAAGCTGGCTGTAATCGCTCGGCATGCCAGGGGCACGGGAGGGGGACCACCCTGTCCCATCAGGCTGACTGAGGAGGAGAAAGTGGTCGCCCGTTGCCTTCAGAGGGAGCAGGTGGAGGGAGTTGGGGGCTACGACACCGGTGAGCCAGCCTTGAGGACAGGTAAGTGTGTTTTATCTACTGTGTAGCATGAGGGGGGGGTAAGGGAACATGTGACAAGTGTGTGGGTCCACCAACATGTGAATATTTTGTGTCATCCACAGATGTGCAGGAGGGAGGTAGGCCATCCGATGCTGCCAGTGGCCGCCCTAGAGCAGCCCCTGAGCATCCTGTTCCTCTGGATGACCCCCTTGGAACCCCAGAGGCCCTGGTGGAGGGAAGTGGACATTCCTCAGCGCAGGAGGTGGTTGAGGAGGAGGAGGTCCATACGGACCAGGAGGTCGTTTTTATTTAGATGACTCCCATATCTTGGCAGGACCATCCCAAACACCAACCCCCATCTTCTCCAGCCCCTCAGGATCCACCCCAACCTCTCCAGTCCCTCCTGTTCCATCCCCCTCATCTCCAGCCCCTCAGGATTCTCACCCTATGCAAGGGCCCCAGCCACTCCTGTCTCCAGGAAGGCGACACGAAAAACCAGGGGTGCGCCCGAGATCCTGAAAGAAAACCTGGCCAGACAGCAGGACCAGCAAAGCCGGCATATGGGCGAAGTCGTGGGGGAGTTGAGGCGCCTAGCTGACAGTCTGGCCTCCTCGGGTCCATTACCGGATGCGCTGCAGGATGTGGCTGGAAACAGTGCAGCAACAGTCACCAGCCTCGGGGAGCTGCAGGCAACAACGGCTGAACTTGTGGGGGAGGTTAAGGGCCTAAGAAATGATCTACAGGCCCAGACAGCTTTCCTGGAGGCCCACACAGCTTCCCTGGAGGCTGTGTTAACGCGCATAGCGGTGGCATTGGAGGGCCGACAGGCAGCCAGGGAGGGACCTGGGGATGCTCCCCAACCAGATGACCCAACCCCCCCAACCAGATGCCCCACCCCCCCCAACTGAGGCTCCACCCAGGCAACTGAGGGCCAGGAGCTTGGGCACCAGGCGTAGCCCGCGCTGGGGCAAGTGATTTTTTTGTGATTTTTGTTCTTGCTCTGGTTAAGAGCCGCTTTGATTTTTATATATTGCTCTGGTTAAGAGGCTCTTTGATTTTTATATATTGCTCTGGTTAAGAGCCTCTTTGATTTTTATATGCACACGGTGAGGTGTGCAGCCTACAGTGTGAATGGTGTGTGAATGGTGTGTGAATGTGGGGGGTGGCACTCCTGCCAGTAAGGGGTGTCACCCTCGGTCGTTGGCGATAAGTTCTCCCCACGACCGTGTGAATGGTGTATGAATGGATAGCAACATCATTGGGGCCTTGACGCGGTGTTGCTGCTCCCAAGTCCTGCATGTTGGACTTGGGCTAATCCAATGTGATGTGGTTGTGTGTGATCTAGGGACCACAGTGGTGTGCATGCGTGCATTGTCCGTGTGCCATGATGAATGTGTGTGTTTAACGTTCAAAGATTCGTTCCACGAGGCATCTCCTGACTGCTGTACCATCAGCAGACGGGGTATCCTCTGGCAGGGGGGGGGGCTGTGTGGTTGGGGGCTCAGGTCATCACATATGTCATCACATATGTCAATCTCCAGGCCCTTTTTCACGGCGTAGTTGTGCAGCATATACAGTGAAAGATATTCAGCGCTGGAAAATCAAATATAATACTAACATATGCAAGCCAGCACTGAGGATAAATTCATAAAAATTTCCCAAAAAGCATAATCAGTGAAAAGTGCAGCGCACTTTTCACTGATTATGTAGTTGTGCAGCATGCAACGATGATATGACACACAAAGTTGGGGGAATACAACAGGGCCCCCCCCGGACTTATGCAGGCATCGGAAACGGGACTTCAGGAAGCCAAATGTGCTCTTCATCACTGCACGGATACGTATGTGTGCCGCATTGTATTTTCTCTCTCCTCTGGTTTGGGGGTTCCGGAATGGAGTCATGAGATGGGGCCCAAGTGCATATGCCGCGTCACCTGGAAGGGACAATACAGGAGGATGTTAGTCATGTATGTGCCCCTCGTGATGTTTGCATCATGGGGGGGGGGCAGTCATGCCTGCCACCCATGTCACTCAACAACCAGCCAGCTGTCACCATACACGTTCTGTTCAAATTCTGCTGGGATGGGGCTTTGATGGTATATGTAGCTGTCGTGGCTGGACCCGGGGTGTTTGGCACGGACATGCCATATGAGGTATTTGGCATCGACTATCACCTGTACGTTGATGGAATGCCAGTGCTTGCGATTGCGGTATATGTGCTCTGTGGCACGGGGGGGCTGTAGTGCCACATGTGTGCAAGCAATTAGGCAGAAATCACGCATTGCCCTGTCGCAGATGCTCCTGGGTGGGTCTGATGATTTGGTTGGCCATGCATCTGAGGATTGCGGGGACAACCTGGTGCACACATCTGCTCATGCTGGTCTGTGACATCCTAGCCACCACCCCACATGTACGCTGAAAAGATCCAGTGGCAAGGCAATGGAGTGTTGCCAGTACCTTGACCAGTGGCTGCAGTGCATGTGAGCGGTGTGTCTTGCTGGTGATGTCCTCTTGCAGGGTTGTGGTTATTTCCAGGATGGCAGCAGGGCTGAATCTGAAGAGGCGATACACCTCCAAATCACCCATGCCAAAAAGGCTAATGCGCGTTCGGTATATCCTCTGCCGTGCCCTCTCATGTGCCCTCCTCCTCCTCCTCCTTCTACGCGCCTCTTCCTCTGCCTCTTCCTCTGCACACACTAGTAGTGCTAAGACCAGGCCTGCCCCTGGCATGTTGGCATACGAATGTGTTGTCATAAGTGTGATTGCTAAGGTCGTCAGGAATGGTGCTGCTGTAGTTGCTCTCCAGCCGACATGCACACGTCTGGAGCAAAGCTACCCCTGCTTTATGAGGGGTAACTTTAGGCAAGCCATTCGTCTTACGCGCACCGCTCATAGCCTTTGCCGATCGCGCGTAGTTTCGGGAATCAGCGCATCTCCCTTTGCATATTTGAATTTTAAAATCAATGGGAGCGCACGATGTTGCCCGCGTAAATATGCGTTTGCGCTGCGCATTCGCAGAATAGCTAGTACGGGCAGGAAAAGCCTTTTTTCTGGCGTATCTGGTTCTGTGGCTGCGGCGCATAGATACGGAGGCGCATATTTGCATTTACGCCGCGCATCTCCATATACGCCAGCGTAAGTTCTTTGAGAATCTGGCCCTATACATTCGTCATGAAGCCCAGATAGATCTATTTCCCTCTAATCCTCTCCTTCACTTAATATTTCTACTAAATTATAGTTTAGACCAAGTGAAATATACCAAACTAAAATATCTCACAACTTTCCTCTGCACAAACTTAAAAGGATAAAGGCATTTTAATAGTTATTTTGTTGACTCAGAAAATGGTGTTCATTGTGATCTGCAAAGTGCTATACACAACTGAGCACACCAATCACTGGAACAGTTGGTAAGCACCTGAGGCTCGGAAGAGAGAGCCAATTTGGAATCTAAAAGTGGTGATGTGATGAGTGGCATGAATCAACTACTTCAACAGACCTGAGATATGGCAGAGCAGCCAAGAAACCAGCAAAACTCTCCAAATTAGGTCTTAACAAGGCTTATATTTTTCTGATAAAGTTTTTCTAAATAATAACGTATTGCTAACTATTTCAAAACAAAACATACTGGGCCAGATTCTCAAAGAATCCCCGGCGGCGTAGCGTTAGCCATTTACTCTACGCCGCCGCAACGTACTAGAGCAAGTGCTTTATTAACAAAGCACTTACCTGTAAAATTGCGGCGGCGTAGCGAAAATCCCCCAGCGCAAGCCTGCGTAATTCAAATGAGCCGGGTAGGGGGCGTAGAGCATTTTAAATTAGGCGCGTTCACGCGCCGAACGTACTGCACATACGCCGTCTCAAAAACTTCCCGACGTGCATTGCGCAAAATGACGTCGCAAGGACGTCATTGTTTTAGACGTGTATGTAAATGGCGTCCAGCCCCATTCACGGACGTCTTACGCAAACGACGTTAAATTTTCAAATGGCGACGCGGGAACGACGGCAATACTTAACATAGGATGCGCCACCTTCGGGCTGCTTTATCTTTAACGTTCGGGAATCGGCGTATTAGGCTCATTTGCATAGGCAACTGAGAAAACAACGTTATGGCCACCTAGCGGCCGGCGTTGTCATTACATCTACGATTATCTAATTGTTTTACACATGTCGGATCTTCACCTGTATCTATGCGTAAGTGATTCTAGGAATCACACGCATAGATACCCGGGGAAAATAACTGCGATACGACGGTGTATCTGAGATACACCGTCGTATCGCCTCTGAGAATCTGGCCCACTGTATTTGTAAATAAATAGTTTTACAAATGACTGCCGGCCACAAGTGATCGTGGGTACGAGAGGCAGAACAGGGACGTGTGTGTGTAAACATACGTGTGTGTGTGTGTGTAAGTGTGTAAACATACGTGTGTGTGTTAACATACACTTACACTTCCTACAAGCTGGGAACCACGATCTGTCATCTCCTACAGTGAGTCCCCTCCCCCACAGTTATAACACACATTAGGGAACACAGTTAACCTCCTGATCACCCCCTAGTGAAAACCTCTTTCCTGCCAGTGACATTTACACAGTAATCAGTGAATTTTTATAGCACTAATCGCTGTATAAATGCAAATGGTCCCAAAAATGTGTGAAAGGTTCCGATATGTCCACCATGTCACAGTCCCGAAAAAAAGGCAATCAGTGGTAAGGGCAGTTGGCAAGGCAAATATTTACCTTTTTTAACAGGTTTGCCTTTCTACAGAATATTTTACTTAAAGTGATCATGTCAGCAAAGGGTCACTTGCTTCAAAATGTATACCTGCTAAAAAGAGGAACATACCTACCTTTCCTGAGGTCTGTGTATTAAATTGCAGCTTCTTTGCTGCTTCTCAGTTCCTGCAAGCATTTGAATGCCTACTCCCTCCACTGCATGTAGTGGTTTCTCCAGCTAGCTCGTATGACCTGTAGAAATGTACAGGCCAGCACAAGAAACCATCCTTGTGTTCAAACCTCGTCTACAGTTGGCTCCATGCACACTGGGCTTAGAAAAATGCCAGTTAGCTCTGAAGAAAATAATGCTCATATATAGCATTTTTGTACACAGCTCAACCACTTCCAGACTACGCGATATCCCTTTTGCCGAATATTCAAGTTATTCTGATTGGCTCTGATGCAAAAGAAGGGCGGAGAAGATAATCGCGCAATATTCCTTTTGCCGAATATTCAAGTTATTCTGATTGGCTCTGATACAAAAGAAGGGCGCATCAGAGCCAATCAGAATAACTCGAATATTCGGCAAAAGGAATATTGCGCCATTATCTTCTCCGCCCTTCTTTTGCATCAGAGCCAATCAGAATAACTCGAATATTCGGCAAAAGGAATATTGCGCGATTATCTTCTCCGCCCTTCTTTTGCATCAGAGCCAATCAGAATAACTCGAATATTCGGCAAAAGGAATATTGCGCGATTATCTTCTCCGCCCTTCTTTTGCATCAGAGCCAATCAGAATAACTTGAATATTCGGCAAAAGGAATATTGCGCGATATTCCTTTTGCCGAATATTCGAGTTATTCTGATTGGCTCTGATGCAAAAGAAGGGCGGAGAAGATAATCGCGCAATAGGAATATTGCGCGATTATCTTCTCCGTCCTTCTTTTGCCCCCTTATTCTCCTTTCTTTTAAGTAGAGTTAGTGTAGAGTTAGTGTTTAGTGCATATTAGTTTAGTAATACAGGAAATGATCTCCGTTTATGAGAATTTCGCAATAATTTTCGCATTAGCGAAATTTCGCAAAAAATTTTTTGGATTAAATATCACGAATATTCGATATTAGCAAATATTCGTGAATATTCTTCTATATATTCACGCAATATCGCGAAATCGAATATGGCGTATTCCGCTCAACACTATTACTAGGCAGTGGGGACGGTCCCAGCAATCAATCACCTGCTTCTTAACACGAAAAGTCACCCCTTTGTCCGGACTTGTCATGTTTTGCGTCTTGTGTGAATAATGTAGCAGAGGGGAGGGGAGTGCTGCGATCTAATGGAAGGGGCAGTCTGCGGGATGGGTAAAGCACCCTGGCAGGCCGTATCTGACCCGCGGGCCTTAGTTTGAGGACCCCTGCTCTAAACGTTGAGCTCAAAATATGCCTGTAATCATCCTAATGTGAATGGACACCTAGGATAACATTAAACTACTTCTACAGGCAAACCTCCTGTAGCAGCAGCGATTTTGAAGCCAGTGTGGATGAAGCCGTACTGCAGATGCTTAATGTGAAAAAAATGTTTACAGTGGCCTGGTCCTGAAATTATAGCTTTAAAGGCAACAGGAAAACAAAAAGCAAATGTAAAATCATTCATTTACAACATTTTTTGTATTCTTGAAAGTCAAAAGAGCTTATGTGTTTTAAGAGTAAAGCTAACCCTTAAAAAAAAAAAGAGGAAGGAATGCACATGTTTGAAGTGTCTGTCGCTAACATTGCATATGTATTACTTTGCTTAGCTACTTAAAACAGTCCTTTCTTCACTTTCGAGTTTGACAGAGCATGCAACACATATTTCTTATCTGAAAAAAGGATCAAACTGCAAGGAACCGGCTACTGCAGCTATACAGTACTATGTAGTTGCTCAGGGAAGTGACAGATATTGGATTTATTCTTTGATGTTAAAAGGAATTCTACAGTTTATACCCAGCATCAAGAAAGGACACTCAGGCCTCGTACACAACACCCGATTTCTCTGCAAAAAAACAGCTTCTTGCCGAGATTCCCGTTTGTGTGTACGAGGCATTCAGGTTTCCCGTCTGGAAATCGAGCCTGAATCTCAAAGAGAAAAAAAGAGAACCTGTTAATCAGCACTATGTGCAGACCCTATGGACATTGCTGAGTCAAATTAATGGATGTTTGGTCAAGTGAACCTCTTGATTGGCGGGTAAAAGCAACTGCCAGTGTCCTAACAACCAGTGACTCTTCTCTGCCTGGCTTGTTCAGTTCTCAGATGGGGGTTCCAGGCTGGCAGGTGAATGTAAACACAGGGGTAAAAAATTAATAAAAAATGGATGGATTTGAAGGTAGGACACCATGAAAAAAAACACTACCCTGTGTTGCTGAACTGTTAACAGCTATATAAACAAGATGAGGAAGCTGTTGAGCAGGAAGGGTTTAATAGACAGAGTCAGGCGGCATTGCACTGTGGGAACTGTAGTCCAGAAAAGAGAGACTCTACTAATCAAGAGCTTTTGAACTGCATTTCCCAGAGGGAGATTGCCAAGAGTTTTCATCAGGCTGTACAGGACACAGCTTCCTCTTGCCATAAGGGAGACCAGAAAGTGCATATCACTGTCCAGTGTGCACCATCACTGCTGCATATTGGCAGACTGAGCAGGATCTCTAGTGCAGAGCAGAGAGTGGACTGATCGCTGCGGGTGATGGAATGATGAGCTACAATATCCCTGGGACTGGTGAGCTGCCGTGGAGGTTTACTAATCACTGCTAAAGAAACTGAGCCCTTTGGGAACTGACCTTACAGGCATCTAGTAACCTTACTGCTGCCTGCAGGGTTGGCTGGGAATATTCCCATGTGCACAAATGGTACAACAGGGCCCCAACACTAGCTGACTGAAGAGTTAGGACTAAAGACTTCCCCTTTACATTTGCTACACAGAGCCCTTTACCTATTACATATGCTCAGAGGTACCTCTCATGGGACATTGCACCATATCCTAGCCATTTTCCTAGAGTGCACTCTAGACTAGTTATAGTGTTATTTTTCACATTGCAGTTCATGCTTGTATGCACTGTTTATTGCTGTATTGCTGATGTATGTGTTGATTCCTGTCTATTGGTACAAAACTATATTCTAAGTTAGTTTGGAGTAGAGATTATATTGTCTAGTAGATTGTATCTGAATCTACCTTCTGTATTCTCATTTATGCTCAAACCACCATTGATGCTAGCCTGCCCTGTACCAATACATTGAGGGTTTTTTTACCACTAAACAGTCTCATTTATTTTCTTAGTACTAAATCACAACCAAATCAAAGGTATCTATAATAAATTCTTATAAGTGCTTGCAGTGACTTTCATTCAACCAGGTGTGTCAGAGGGGCTGAGTTTGTTCTTGGAGTCAAGGTGCAGAATAGAGAGCCAAAAATGACCAAGCGGCTCCTTCGGAGGTGACTCTTCACCAAGAACAAAAAGAGGGTCAGACAGCGAGTGGAAATCATGTTCAGAGGCAAGCTAAGTCATCACAGAGTGGAACATGAACTTGTCTGCTGCATAATGTATATTAGACAAGTTCCAACTGAACAAAGCACATGGTACAGATTTAATAATGACAACCAGCCTTAAGACACCCTGACTTCTTGCCTGTCATAGAAGGCCATGGAAACTCAGCATATACCTGCTTCACAGCTTGTAGGGAGCACTTGGCTAAGTAAGCCTAAAGCACTGAACTAAGCATAACCCCAAAAGGCCTCTTGCTCTACTCCACATCATTGTGGACCCCTATTCTCATAGGAAGAATTATACTCACTGGCTTTCAGACCATACTGTGCAATAAATTAAATCCTTGATATCCTAAGACCCCCATCTTTGACAACATCAGGTTTATATTTGTTTGTCCAGAACGTAGGCCTTAGCCCATGGAACAATGAGACCCAGAGCCCATGTTCTTCTTTGCTTTCTTTTAGTGAACATCAAAAATCACTAATTACCAGAACTCTCTTCATGGGCACATCACACTTGATAACGAGTTTCCAGTAGCCCATCTTCTACCCAGAGCAACCATATTCATGATTGTAACGGAAGGGCCCGTGGGATCCAGAAGCTCCCCGATGCCTCTTATGTGAAGATCACCCTGTGTCTCTAATAGGGGCACAGGGAGAATGAGAACCCCACTATGGTCTGGGCTAGTCAGATTTAATGCGGTATATATTGTATATATATATTGTGTGTTTGCTGTTGTGTACTATAAAGCTTGCTGTGGTTATTATCCACAATATATTCCAGGATATCTGTGGAGAACTGGTTGCTGTTTGTTGATTCAGAACTCAACAGGTTAATTAAAAGAGTGACTCATTCATAATGTGGGGACACATACTGTCATGTAAATTAGGTCAGAAGCCCGGAGACAGAATGGGTCAGATTCAGCAAGACTTGCGCTGGAGTAATTCGATATGCGCCGCGTAACTGTGAAGATGCGCCGTCGTTTCTATGTGGCCGTACCCACCAAACTAGATGCGACAGAAAACGGGCCATTTCCGATCGGCTTAACTTTCCGACGCCAGAGTCTCGTCAGCGCATAATTTCGCTTGGCGCATCAGTCGCGACTATTGATTTCCCCTGCAAATATGCAAATGAGGGAGATTTCCCGATTCGCGAACGGATTAGCACCATACGCCGGCTACATGCGCCGCGCGTATCTCGTCCGTCCGGCGCAAAGTTATTTCTACAAATAGCTGCTTTATATTTACTCCAGACGGCCACAGGTCAGCAGGAGAGCAGCTCCAGCAGCAGCGTTACCGACTAAACTAGCAAGCTGAACAACCACACGTGCAAGGACAACACCTCTGTGTGCCAACATGCCAGGGGCAATCGTGGTCCTAGCACTAGTACTGGGTCCCCCGGAACGAAGGAGGCGGGCACGTGAGAGGATATACCGCACGCGTATGAGCCTCTTTGGCATGGGTGATGAGGAGGTGTATCGCCTCTTCAGATTCAGCCCTGATGCAATACTTGAACTAACCACAACCCTGCAGGGTGACATCACCAGCAAGACACACCGCTCACAAGCAGTGCAGCCACTGGTGAAGGTACTGGCAACACTTAATTTCCTTGCAAGTGGATCATTCCAGCGTACAAGTGGAGTGGTGGCTGGGATGTCACAATCCTCCGTGAGCAGATGTGTGCACCAGGTTGTCCCTGCAATCCTCAGACGCATGTCCAACCAGTTCATCAGACCAACCACTGAGGAGCTGCGGCTGAAAGCAATGACAGATTTCTACAGCATTGCCAGATTCCCACGCACTGTGGGGGCCATTGATTGCACACATGTGGCACTACAGCCCCCCAGTGCCACAGAGCACATATACCGCAATCGGAAGCATTGGCATTCCATCAACGTACAGGTGATAGCCGATGCCCAACGCCTCATATGGCATGTCCGTGCCAAACACCCCGGGTCCAGCCATGACAGCTTCATATACAATCAGAGCCCCATCCCAGCAGAATTCGAACAGAACATGTATGGGGACAGCTGGCCGGTTGGTGAGTGACATGGGTGGCAGGCATGACTATCCCCTCCCATGATGCACACCTCACAAGTGGCACATGCATGACTAACATCCTCCTGTCTTTTCCCTTCCAGGTGACTCTGCATATGCACTGGGACCCCATCTAATGACTCCTTTCCGGAACCCCCAAACCAGAGGAGAGAGAAGATACAATGAAGCACACATCAAAACCCGTGCAGTGGTGGAGCAAACATTCAGGCTCCTGAAGTCCCGTTTCCGCTGCCTGGATAAGTCCGGGGGGACCCTATTGTATTCCCCTACCTTTGTGTGTCAGATCATCGGTGCATGTTGCATTCTGCACAACTTTGCTATGAGAAAAGGCCTGCAGATTGAAATGCGTGATGACCTGACCCCCGACCCACACAGTCCCCACCTGCCAGATGAGACCCAGTCTGCTGATGGAAGAGCAGTCAGGAGGGTCCTCGCCGTAGGCATCTTTGGACACTAAACCAAAACATTAATCACACAGACAATGCATGCATGCACACCACTGATGTCCCTAGATCACACACACCACATCCACATCGCATTGGATTAGCCCAAGTCCAGCATGTAGGACTTGGGAGCAGCAACGCCAGCATCAAGGCCCCAATGATGTCACTGTCCATTCATACACCTTTCACACGTCATTCATACAGCCGTGGGGTTAACTTCACCACCATGGCCGAGGGTGACACCCCTCACATTCACACACCATTCACAATGTCCCCTGCACTCCTGACCGTGTGCAGTTAAAAATTAAATACATATCTCATAACATGAGAAAAAAAAAAAAAACTCATAACCTGAGTATAAAAAATAAATAAAAATATAAACAAAAACAACAAAAAAAACCTCATCTGGGATGACGGGGGCTCCTCCTTGGGGCCACTCTCGGGCTTCTCAGCTGCCTGGAGGGAGTGGGTGGTGGTGGGGGTGGGGGGGGATCTGGAGGAGGCTGATCCCCGGGTGGGCCACTCCTGGCACCTGTTGGCTGCATGCCCTCCAAGGCCACAGCAATACGGCTGAGATACAGGTTGGTCTGGGACTGCATCCTCGGCTGGCGGGTGATATGATGCCGCTGGTCACGCTGCCGCTGCCTCCCCTCTTCCCGTATGGCAGCTGTGTTGGCGTTGACGGCTGCTGTCAGGTGCCGTACATCAGCCTGCACCTCCCCCAGGCTGGTCACAACGTCCTGCACACCACTGGGCAGCTGTGACATGGAGCCCAGGCTGTCAGCGACCCGGTCCAAGTGGCCAGCAATCTCCCCCATCTGCTGGGTTTGTCTGGCGTGGTCCAACACCACCTGGTCCTCGACCATATCACACATCCCCCTGGTCTTACGGGTCGCCTTCCTGGGCCCAGGAGAAGGTTGTCCCCGTGGGGATGGAGTCACCCTTGAGGGGCTACCTAGGATGGGGGAGGGGATGACAGAGGGCCCTGCAGAGGAGGAGGACTCCTCCAACAATAACATAAAGTCCTGCTCAGGGACAGGCTCCTCCACAACCACCTCTGCAGGTGAGGTGTGGGCACTCTCCTCATCCACCTCGGTGTCTCCAGCACCCAGGGCCTCGTCATCAGGATCCCGTTGGGAGGTTGGGGGGGACTGGCCGGCAAGAGATGATTGCCCAGCTCCGTCATCTGTGGATGACACAAAGAAGACACATGTTGGTGGTCCCACACACTTGGCACATGTACCCCCCCCCCACATGCAACACACCAAATAGGGGATAAAAAACACTTACCTGTCCTGGAGCCTTCCTCCACGGAGTCATAGCCAGGGACCCCCTCCAACTGCTCCCTGTCCAGGCAGCGGGCGACCACCTCCTCCTCCGTGGTCAGGCTGACCGGAAATGGGGGACCACCACCTGTGCCCCTCTCATGCCTCCTGATGGTGGCCACCTTGCCACGGACCTTGCGCCGCAGGTCGTTGATTTTTTTTTGTATGTCGCCAGCAGTCCGGGTGGAGTACCCTAACACATTGACCTTGCTAGCAATGGTCTCCAGGATGCCCTGCTTCCTCTCCCGGCTGGTCTTCCTACTTTTTTTCCCGTGGAGGAACTGATTAAAAATCTCCATAGCCAAAATGATCACAGACACCTCCTGGGAGTTGAAATTGAGGTTCCTCCTCTCTTTGGGTGTAGCGGGAGCAGCCATCACAGTGCAAAAGTATCTTCCCTGGGGTGGGGGGAAACGGAAAAACTTTTGCGCCGGAATGGCGTTTCCGCTAGCGTTTTTATAGCGCAATGGAACACATTGCACTGACGTTTCCCGTGAAGTGGTGCCAACGGAAGTTGTGAGCATGCGCACAAGGGGGCGAGTGGAGCCTCAATCACCGCGCATGCTCTGTGGATGATGCGCTGAACGTAAGCCTCTGCGCTGGGCTCCGCCCATCATTTACATATGATCACACCCACTTCCACTTGCGTCGGGTTACGCCAGCGCATTATCGTTACTCTGGCGCAAGTTTACGCGCAAGTGCTATGTGAATAACAGTACTTGCGCCGAAAGTGTCGGCGGAGTAACGTAAATGAGAAACGTTACTCCAAAGTAAAGAAGCGCCCATCTACCTGAATCTGGCCCAATGTCTACTAAAATATGTGTATTGGGGGAGCTTGTTAGGAACCATTGTGTGATGTTGTGGGTGGAGTTGGTTCATTGTTCATTTGGTTACTGCAGTATTCTTTTTTATAAGAGCCTGCTTTCTCAATAAAGATTGGTCTTTTCTGTTGAACCTCAAACAGAGCTGTGTCTCGTTAATGGGGGAATTCGTATGGGTCGTGTTGGCCGGATTGTGGAGTATCGATAGCTGCCTTGGGTTCAGGAATGGAATATCCTAAACGGCTTTAACCCCTGTCCCATTTGTGGTGCCGTTACAATTGGTGGCAAGCAGCGAGATGATTCCACAGCCTTTAAAGGACAGCTATAAGAGGACATAGGACAATGGAGGCACAGTATGAATGGCTAAAGCTCTCTTCCCTCAAGCACTAACTGGAGAACCGGGGCAGACCGGCCAACAACCGTAAGAAAGGTACATTATCGCAGAACTCGTCAAAATGGATAGAGCTGAAAGACCCAACATAACGGAAAGGCCCAGCGTAACAGACAGGACACCTAAAGAAGCAAGTTTTGATTGGGCTGTTAAACTAAGACTGGCACAGTATGGTCCTAACCCTCCAGCAGAAATCATAGACTTAGTTATAGCTGGTGTGGATGCAACTTGGCTACATCAAAGAGGTGCTTCAGCAGCAGAAGTCACAGCAGCACCAACTGAAGGGAGAGTGGAGGTACAGATAGCAGTCGGCATGGAAGAGGAATTCAGAAGGAGGTTACAAGAGATGCGGATGCAGCATAGAGTACCAGTATCAGAGGAGGTCCTGCTGGGATGGTCTGATTCGATCCGCTGCGAACTCTGGAAAAAAGCGCTAGCTCTCGAGCAGCAACACCAGGGAAAGGTTCTCCTCTCCATCCATGTAAGGTACTGGTCGCAGTATGATGTACGAATGCCGTTATTGGGGAAACAACCGAAGCAGGAGTGGACAGCCAAGTTAAGCAGGCTGATCCTGGCAGAGATGCGATTGGACGAGAGCTACAGAGCCCTCCGGTGGTATGTAGCCCAAGAGTGCCCGTGGTCAGCAGATGACAGCCCCACGGAAAGGCTTTGACTATGATGCCCTGGGATTGTTTTATTGGAAACTGTCCATTGACCCTGACTTTGGGAGTGATTGGGAGTGGTGCTTGGAAGAAATAATGGAGCACAGAGAGCGAAGACTGAATTTCTCGGAAGGGCACTCGGCACAGGAAGATTTGGATTTTCTGGCCGTTCAGAAATGAGAGCTGGAGATCGCCTACAGACAGCTGCTAGACTCTGCTCAGCAGCAAGGTGGGGCTCCCTTTTGCCTGGGACTATCAGGAAATATCAGCTGACAACTCTGAAATCCTGGCTGATGAATCGGCAGTGGAAAATCTGAAGATTGCCATCCCTAAAGCCGAAGCGGATGATGTGGAGTTCCAGGGGGCTAGGACAGTTGGCTCATCTTCCCAGCCACAGATTACAGAATGTATATACTTAATGGACTGTTCAGAGGATGTTATGGATTATGCATCACCAGCTCAAGTACTGGCAACAGGGCAGAGTGCTACCAATCTCTGCCCAGCACCGGAAACAACTGTGGAGTTCCAGGGAGCCGGGGCAGTTGGCCCCTGTCCCCAGCAACAAGCTAAGGTTGTAAAGCTTTTACTCCCAGCTGAATCACTGGCAGCAGGGTAGGATGCTACTGGCCGCTGAACACAACTGCAGCTTAAGCTGATATCGGTGGATGCGACTGTGGTCTCCACTCACAGCAACCCAGCAGAAAAGCTGTCAACAGAGCAGAGTGCCACGGGCCTCTGCTTTCAACTAATAGAAAAGGGAGTTCCTGTGGTAGTGGATGGGACTTCATTCTCTACTTGTATACCCCAGGGATGGGGGGCAGTTGGCCCAGATCCCCAACAGCATGACGAACTGAGCCCAGTCACCCTGTCTTCTCTCCAGCGGCTGAAAGGACTCCAGGGAGAAGGACCAGTCCAGGCCTCTCCCCAGCGGTGGGCATGTTCTCTGAGAGAGGCAGAGGTTGACTGGGTGAGTAATGCTCTGTTTGGAGTAATTTATTTGGGGTACTGTGTGGATACCAGCATTAGAGGAATGGAACTATGGACTAACTTCGGAGACAACCTGTTTACGATCAGGTGTCAGGCTCAGAGGCCAATTGCAATAGCAGTGGCAGAACAGGCAGTCACTTCTGGCAGATAACACAGGCTTCCTTGAGGTGCGGAATCTAAGTACTAGCTGGTTTTCCCCAGAGCTCCTGATGGTGGAGATGGATTTAGCTGCAAGCTAGTACCAGGTCGCGGTCCTCAAGTTAGCCCCACCAGGGTGTGAGCAAGCCGGGGGCCAATAGCGGATAAGCAGACAAGGAGGAAACAGTAGCGTGGTCAGGAAACAAGCCAAGGGATCAATCACGAGCGGCTGCAGGCTGGGATCAAGCAGAAGAGCAGTCAAAGAACAGGCCAAGGGTCAAACACAGACTAGCAGATTAGGATCAGGCAGTAGAGAAGTCCAGGAACAGGCCGAGGGTCAAACACAGACGGTAGCAGATTAGGATCAGGCTGTAGAGAAGTCCAGGAACAGGCCGAGGGTCAAACACAGGTGGTTGCAGATACAATGGTAGCAGAGCAGACAAATTGCAAGGCACTGGCTGGGAAGGCACAATAACCTGGCAAGGAGGAAGTGCAGAGACATAGCTTATATCAGGAAGTTCGTGGGAGGAGCAAGGGGTTCAAGGTTCAGGACAAATTAAGACACAAGGCAGCAATGTCCAATGGATCAGATGGGTTTGTCCAGCAGAACAGACAGGGAGCTGTCCAGCATCCCAGATAGCTCAGTGAGAAGGCTCACTGCCAGACACAGCTGAGGTCCCAGGTTCAAAACCCGGTCCTGACACAACCTGTCTGGGGTCTCCTCCTGTGTTAGTCTCCTGCCGAAAGGGGAGAGATGTAACAAAAGGGCCCCTGGGACCCAGAAGCTCCACAATGCCTCTTATGTGTAGATCACCCTGTGTCTCTAATAGGGGCACAGGGTGAATAAGAACCCCACTATAGTCTGGGCTAGTCAGATTTAATGCAGTATATATTGTATGTATATTGTGTGTTGGCTGTTGTGTACTATAAAGCTTGCTGTGGTAATTATTATCCACAATATATTCCAGGGTATCTGTGGAGAACTGGTTGCTGTTTGTTGATTCTGAACTCAACAGGTTAATTGAAAGAGTGACTCATTCATAATGTGGGGTCACATACTGTTAGGTGTTAATGTCATCAACTCAGCACACCTGTCTGTCTGTTGTGCTGTAAATTAATCTAGGATAGCTTCTGATGATCTTTCATTGTGGCTTGTGTTAACCTCCCTGGCGGTATCCCCGAGCGTGACTCGGGGTGTTTTTTTTTGCAGAGATCGGTATCCCCGAGTCACGCTCGGGGTAGCCATGCAGAGCCTGCAGCGCGCGCTGTCTTACCTTCTTCCTGGATCCAGCGATGCATCCCCGCTGTGTGAGCGAGCGGGTGCTCGCTCGATTCACACAGCGTCCCCGTGTGCCGCCGATCTCCGTTCCCTGCGACGTTACGACGCACGGGAGCGGAGAACGGCGCCAAATTTAAAAAGGTAAACAAACACTTTACATACAGTACAATGTAATCTTATAGATTACAGTACTGTATGTAAAAAATACACCCCCCCCCCTTGTCCCTAGTGGTCTGTCCTGTGCCCTACATGTCCTTTTATATAATAAAAACTGTTCTTTCTGCCTGGAAACTGTAGATTGCCCATAACAACCAAAAGTGTCCCTTTATGTCAAAAATGGTTTTAGATCAGCTAGAAAACAGCGATAATAAATTATAATTACTTTCAGAATTGAGCGATAGCGATTTGTGGGGAAATTTGTCATAAAAAAAATAAATAATGACAGCGACAATTCTGCAACTGAGCAAATTTCAGTGTTTTTGAGTTGATTACATTATTGAATATTTTTTATTATAATTTGTTATAATTATTTATAGTTTTTTATTATATAAAAAATTATGATTTTGTTTTTCAAACTTTATCATACCCGGGATGTCTTGTTTGGACAGATTTAAGCAAGTTATTCCTAAGAATTGCAGGCCTACAGTATAAAACGCCAAACTTCCATGCAAATAATTGTACCGCTTTTGGTACGTAATTCCAGACAGAATCATACCGCCAGGGAGGTTAATTGACCCTGTATTGTGTGAATGTCTATTGATGATAAATGTGTATTGTGAGTTAACAGACAGCCTAAAGTTCAGGTGTCTGAATTATCAGCTGTAGTTAATTAGCTCATGTAAATAAGGTCAGGAGCCCATAGACAGAATGTCTACTAAAAGATGTGTATTGGGGGAGCTAGTTAGGAACCATTGTGTGATGTTGTGGGTGGAGTTGGTCATTGTTCATTTGGTTACTAAAGTATTCTTTTGGTGTATATAAGGGCCTGCTTTCTCAATAAAGATTGGTCTTTTCTGTTGAACCTCAAACAGAGCTGTGTCTCGTTAATGGGGGAATTTGTATGGGTCGTGTTCGCCAGATTGTGGAGTGCCGATAGCTGCCTTGGGTTCGGGAATAGAATATCCCAAACGGCTTTAACCCCTGTCTCATTTGGGGTTCCGTTGCAATGATCTTCCTGCAACCCTGCTTTAACCCACTAAGGAAGAGGGGAGCTTCCTCTGTGTTCCCCAGAGGGGAAGACAAGTTTCTGTAGTGCTACATCTTGTCAGAAAACAAGGCACTGTACTTTGTATAAGGGCCTAATGCAGACATTACTAGTCCTCTCTTCTCCTATTCTAGCTACCCCACCAACACCAACCACTTACTTCTCCCACTCTCCTTTACTAGCCTAGGGAGAACCCTAGTGGCCAACCCTAGTAGCTCAACCTAGTGGTTGAGCTACTCCTCAACCAAACAAGGGAGCAGTAGCAAGGTCCTACAAGCTGCCAACATTGTCACAGCTTACAGGGCATGTCACATTTCAACCAAAACTCCACAACAGGCACATATGCACTATGACCAGTTTGTATGTCTGCATTGTAATCTAGGAGTGGGCTGTTAGTTGGTCAGCTGTTAGACAATAGGTTTGGACAACTAAGTCAATCTTTAAATGCACTCAGCTTGGCCGAGGCAGAAGAGGTACTTGCCCTGGGTGCGAATGCAGCCAGGACAGAAGCTTTTCTGCCTCTGCATTGCCTGTTTTATATTTTTGTAAACATTTTTAAAATTTGTATTTATTTGTGTTTGTAGTGCAGAATGTAAAAAAAAAAATCTTTTGCACCAAAAACATGATCTTAGTACCTAAAAGAGGCAAAAGCATAATAAAACTAACCCTAGCTAACCCTAATAATTTTACTATAATTTTGGTGAAATCTAATTAGTTTAACTTTCGCTATACTGTTTTAAAGGTTTGCTAGTTTTATGCTGATTTTAAGAGCTTGGGAGGGAGTTGGCTTTGGCATCCTTGGGTACAGGAGGACCTTGTCCTGGCACCGATCAGACCAATCACATGAGAAGGAGCACCAGAAAAGTGAAGGATTTCTTTGGGGGTTAAGGGTCTACTTTTTATGCTGAGGCCAAGAAAAAAATATAAAATATGACAAGAGTCTTAATCGTGTACTTTACAGCATATTTAATCTGCACATGAACTACGTGATTTGTTCCTGCGCGGGCCTGTCTTATACCACCATCTGAAAATAGTATTTATTCAGCTGTGGTTTTTGCATTCTCAACTAGTGCTGCAGATGGACTGATATGAGACAGACTTTGCACATCTGCCCGATGCTGTTGCATTACACCAAGAACAGCTTCTAAGCTTTGAATTATAAGTCAAACCCGTGATGTTTCCATGACAACCTCTTATGTGCTGCAATTGCCTTTAAACGTGCTGTCTGCTGAGCAGGCTACATAATATTTGCTGACTTAAACTGACATACAATTGCAGGCATTTAAACAAAGAATCATAAAAAATAAACAACTCTTAGATATTTTGCTTCATATTGGGAGACACTGCAGGACATGTGTGTCAAGAAGTGTTTTGAACAATGAAAGAAAAAGCCTTGGACGTACGGTTCATTGTTTTGCATGGCAAGGATTTCAAAAACATTGTGAATATTGCACAAAGTTTTTTTGTAATGTGAAATTAACCATTCCCTACATTTAAGCGGAGCTCCACCCAAAAGGGGAAGCTCTGTTTTGTTGCATCCTCCACTGCCACATTTGGCACTTTTTTGGGGGGGGGGGAGCAGAATCCTTCACTTCTGGCTAAGATCGCTGCAGAGAATTGCCCCCTTTTACTCCTGCAGTCTTCTGGGACACATCACAAGTCTCAGAAGACGACAGGGTGCAGTGACGCGTGACTCGCGCATGCACAGTAGGAAACAGGTTGTCAAGCCCCAAGACTTTACTTTTTGTTTCCCTCACTAAAGATTCCAGCACCTGCACCCGCACCCAAAGCCAATTGAAGAATCATGGGTGAGGACATCTCTGGATCCCTGTACAGGTAAGTGTTCTTTTATTAAAAGTCAGCAGCTAGAGTATGTGTAGCTGCTGACTTTTATTTTTTTTGGAGAGGGGCTCCTCTTTAATACCACTTTGTATAGGAAATATTTAAAGCGGAGGTTCACCCAAAAATCAACTTTCTGACATTAGATCCAGCATACTGCTAACATCTGCAGTATGCTGTTTTTTTTTTTTTTGTACTTATCGTTTTATGAGTCATTGTTATCCAGCTCCGAGCGGGGAATCCTGCGGGGAATGGGCGTTCCTTAGCCAAAAGGAGTTGATTGACGGGCTGCTAAGGCACGTCACGCCTTCCCAAAATACCCGAGTGTAAAAATAAATAAAAAATAAGTCAAAAAAATAAATAAAAGATAAAAAAAAAATTAAAACGCCCCTGTCCCCGATAGCTTGCGTGTAGAAGCGAACGCACACGTAAGTCCCGCCGACATATGTAAACACTGTTTAAACCACATAAGTGAGGTATCGCTGCGTGCGTTAGAGTGCCAGCAACAAATCTAGCACTCCTCTGTAAATCTAAATCTCCTCTGTAAATCTAAATCTCCTCTGTAAATCTAAACTGGTAACCTGTAAAAAAAAAATAAAGACGTTGCCTACGGAGATTTTTAAGTACCGAAGTTTGGCGCCATTCCATGAGTGTGTGCATAATTAAAGCGTGACATATTGGGTATCTATTTACTCTGTGTAACATAATATTTCACATAATACAAAAAAATTGGGCTAACTTTACTGTTTTGTTATTTTTTTAATTCATGAAACAATTTTTTTTACAAAAAAAGGCGTTTGAAAAATGATTGCGTAAATACCGTGCAAGATAAAACGTTGCAATGACCGTCTTTTTATTCCCTAGGGTGTCTGCTAAAAAAACATATATAATGTTTGGGGGTACTGCGTAATTTTCTAGCAAAAGAATGATGATTATTACATGTAGGAGAGAAGTGTCAGAATAGGCCCGGTATGGAGGTGGTATAAAAGCCCGGTATTGAAGTGGTTAATGTTCAAATTCTTAGCGTTCCCACAAGCCTCACATCCTCTTTCTACAGGAGACCCATCCCATGGGAAGTAGGATATTGGCTCTGCGTAGATCTTGGGTGAGACAGACCTTCCATGCCACATACTCGACCTACGCGAGAGTAGTCGCAATTCTAATTAAAAAACAAATGTCTACCTGCCCTCTCCCATAGACCCCACTCCTCTCTACTTTTTCCCATTAGGGAGAAACTACAGTAGCTTCCCTCCCCTCTAAACATATCATTATTGCTGGGGACTTTAATTTAATCCTCAATCCAGCCCTAGACTCCTCTAACCCCCAGCGCACTCTCCCCTGATGTCACTCAATGGGCGGCCACCTTGGCTCTATCTGAGCAATGGAGATGGAAACATTCTGACTCCAATGTTTTTTCACACCTGTCCACAGCCATCAAATCTGGCTTCAGAATAGATTTCGTATGCGTATGGCAGTGCTCCAGTGCTTTCTAAAGTCTCTGACAACTCTCTGCTTGAAATATGCCTCTGGTTGGGTAGACAGAAAGATCGGGGCACCTGGAGGCTAGCTCCCAGATGTATTAACAATGACAGTTTATCTAAGCTCATATCTGCACAACTCGAAGATTACTGGTCTCACAATACGGACAATACGGACACTGGAGTGGTGTGGGATGCCTTCAAGGTCAAGGCCACGACGCGAGGCTCTTATATTTCAGCCTTTAAAGCTACTAGAACCGATTGTGCTTCTGAAACCTCAGAAGGGTCTAGAGGCTGATGCTTCTACCTCCTTTGCTGAGCAATCCACACCATCCAATTATCTCCAACTAGCCCAAGCCAGGATACTTCTCTAACCCACACTGATGTCCGTTTGTTGTCTGATAAAATATTTGAATCGGAGGATAAAAACAGACGCCTGCTAGCCAATCTGGTAGCTGACCCGCAACTTCAAACTATAGTTCCCGATCTATTATCGGAGACCGGGACCAGTGTTACTGATCCTGACGCAATCCTCCACAATTTTTTTTGCCTTCTTTAGGAAATTATATCACCAACCCAACTGCCCTGCCCCTGAGATTATCGACTCTGAATTACAAAAATGACATCTCCCCAGCCTCCCATCCATAGAGATCTATGCCCTGGGAGCCCAAATAACAACCCATGAGATAGAGTTGGCCATCGCCTCACTACCTCTCTCCAAAACCCCTTGCCCAGATGGCCTCCCAGGTGATTGGTACACAAGATACACCAAGATAATAGCTCCCAAGCTACAGCTTCTTTTCGCCCACTGCTTATAGGTCAACTTCTTACCACCCACATTATACTCATCCCTAAATCGGCAAAGACCCAAATCACTGTGCTTCTTTCTATATTAAACTACTATCTAAAAATTCTGGCCAATGTTCTCGGCACTAGGTTGGTCAGAGTTCTACCTGATCTGGTCGACACTAATCAAACCGGGTTCATGCCAGGAAAATCTACTGACATCAACCTGCGAGGAGTTCTCACTCATCTGCAGCTCCCAAATTTTCATTCCCAAACCCGTGTAATGGCAGCAATAGATATTGAACAAGCTTTCGATATGGTAACCTGGCAATACATGAAATCAGTTCTTCAGACCTTTGGATTCAGTCCCTCCTTCTGCAAGTGGATAGACATACTGTATAAATCCCCAACAGCGCAGTTCAAGTTAAGGGGCCTGCTGTCTGCTCCTTTCCCAGTTGAGAAAGGTACTAGGCAGGGGTGTCCCCTGTGCCCATTTTTGTTTGCCCTGGTCTTGGAACCCCTAGCTACGACCCTCAGGAGCTCAAACTCCGTAAGGGGCATTAAAGTATGCACCATTACAAAAAAAAAACATGCTTTATACGCAGATATCCTCATGCTTTTTCTCAGTGGCCCTCTGTCCTGCTCTGAATATTATTTCTGAATTCTCCAGATTATATGGGCTCAGAGTCAATTGGAAAAAATCCCAAGCACTACCTATTGACTCCCAGGCAAAACTTCACCCCTCTGTCTCACTGACCTCCTCTGTCCGTTATATGGGTATTAACATTACCCCTAAAGTCTCTGGCCCAGATTCACGTACATCTGCGCATTATTGGACCGGCGTAGCGCACCGCCTTTACGTTAGACTTGCGCAATTTTGCCGCGTAATCACCCTATTCTCGTAGCTTTTGCGCAGGAAATTGCGCAAGCGTAACGTTTTTTCCGAGGCGTAAGGAGGAGTAATACAAATTGGGAAGGACGTGGGCGTGTTACATTGAAATGAGCCGTGACCCCATGCAAATGAAGGGCCGGCCGGCTCGCGCATGCGCGCTTGAAGGAGACCATGGACTAGGGCAACTTTGTGAACTACGCAGACAGCATAAATAGACAGACACAAATGCACTTCCTTTGCAAAAGTACATCCCTTTGTATCCCTCCCTCTACAGCAAGGTGCTTTTGTTTGTTTGTGACGTGTCTTTGAGATATTTGGGGACTGTTTTGCAGAGTGATTTTTGTCTTTTATGTGTTTTCTTTGTTGTTATTTTGTTTAAATTATATTTTTGCTGGGCATTTTTTTTTTTTGCTCGTCATTTATTTAATTTTTTTGGTTCTGTTTGTGTATGATTTTGGAATGTGGGGGTGATATTCCTGCGGGAAAAGGGGTGTCACCCTCATTTGTGGTGGAGAAGTGATCCCCAGGTCTGTGTGAATGGTGTATGAATGTACAGTGACATAATTGGAGCCGTGGCGTGGCGTTGCAGCTCACAAGTCCTGCATGGTGGACTGGTGCCAATCCAATGTGATGACGATGTGGTGTGTGTGTGCTAGGGACCACAGTGGTGTGCATGCATGCATTCTCATTGTGCCATGATTAATGTGTGTGTTTAACGTGCAAAGATGCATAATGTGAGCTGGCATGAGATGGGGTCATGAGATGGGGTACCAGTGCATATGCAGAGTCACCTTGAAGGGAAAAGACAGGAGGATGTTAGTCATGCATGTGCCACTTGTGAGGTGTGCATCACGGGAGGGGATAGTCATGCCTGCCACCCATGTCACTCACCAACCAGCCAGCTGTCCCCATACATGTTCTGTTCAAAATCCGTGGGGATGGGGCTCTGATTGTATATGTAGCTGTCATGGGTGTCATGGGTGGTGTCATGTGTTGGGCTGCTGATGTCCTCCTGCAAGGTTGTGGTAATTCCAGGATGGCATGAGGGGTGAATCTGAAGATGCGAGACACCTCAGAATCACTCATGCCAAAGATGTCTATGTGTGTGTGATATATCAAGTGAAGAGTGAGGGGCTTGTATCAGATAAGAATATTGTATTAGATTAGATTAAATTGTACATTTTATATAAGCAAATAAAAATAAATAAAAAAACATCTCCCGTGCCCTCCTTAGTGCCATCCTCCGTGCCCTCCTCCTTCTTTGTTCATCTAAAGTCAGTAGTATAGCCCCTGGCATGTTGGCATACAGATTGTTGAGCAACACGTGTGACTGCTGAACTCCTCACTAACAGTGTTGCTTTATCTGACAAGTAGACTTTTTTTCTTTTTTTAGACCAGCTTTTATATGCTCTAATTTTAGACAGGACATTTTGCTGTTGCGCACACTGCGTCACCTGCGCTGCCCCAACGTTGTTTTGTGGATCCCCGTAAGTCCCTCATTAGCATATTTGACTAGCAAATCAATGGTGTGTCTATCGCACTTTTGCGCGGACGGATGCGCCAGTCTAACGAAATTACGCGGGACAAAAAAAAGACGATTTTTTGCGTATCTCGTTCTGGGGATGCCGCGCAACGAAACGCACGCGCACATTTAGACTTACGCACGCGCATCTCCTGTTGCGCAGGCGTAATCGCTCTGTGAATCTGGGCCTCTGACTTTGCTAAAATTAAATCTTTACCCCTTCCTCACTCAACTCAAACTAAAACTTTAAGCTTGGAATAATCTTCCATTATCTCTCATTGACAGGATAAACCTACTCAAAATGAAATTCCACCCAGTTTTTGTTTATGCTCTGAGGCACTCCCAATTTGGATCCCCAAAGCCCTTTTTCTAAAAATGTACTCCACTATTACCCCCTTTCTGTGGAAATCTCACCCCCCCTTGAATAAACAAATCTATACTCAAAAGGCCCTGGACAGACGGTGGTCTAGCCTGCCCAGACTTTTAGAAAAATGTCTTTGCTGCACTACTATCACATGCCCATAACTGGCTAGCCTCAGATGTTACCAATTCGGTTGTAGTCCTTGAGGCTGCCCACCTCGGTTCCTACAAGGCATTTTATATAGGGGTGTCATGGCCCCCTATCCTCTCACACCTTCCACGAAGGCAGCGATCGGGGCTTGGCAACTGTTGATATGTAAACTACAAAGGGACCCTCACACTAGATCTCCAGACACCCCCCTGTGGCTCAACCCACATTTGTCAGAGTTTCTGACTATCCCAGACCCAAGTTTCTGGGCTGCTGGAGGTATCAAAAACCTGGAGCATATGTGTATTAGTGGCTCCCTTCCTGTGCTTTGATTCCTTCAAGGAGAAATTGGGGCTCACTTATCGCCAATTCTTTAAAATTTCTTCAAATTCGCCATGCCTTTCGCTACCTTATTTGGTCCCACCCCAGTACTTTATGCTTTATTACCTTCAGTCCACTTTGGTCTAGAAGACTTGTTCTCTAAGTGGCAGGGCGAAATCCCTGATCTGGATTCGGAAGACTGGGAAGATGCCTGGGAGTATCCTTTCTTACAACTCATCTCCATCAGAGATTGGTTGATACAATGTAAACTGATTCATAGGGTCTGTTTGTCACCCCAAAGATTATTCAAAATTTACCCGAATTCCTCCTCCAACAGTTGGAAGGGTGGTATGGCAAATGCTGACTTCAACCATATGTTATGGTCCTGTCCCAGAATCCAGCCCTTTTGGGCGGAGGTCACAAACTTCATTGAAACTTTGACCATGATCCACGTTCCCCTGAATGTGTCGATCTGCTTGCTGGTTCAGGTGGGCTCCTTGGCCCACCACCAAGCAACCAGAACACTAATAGGACTTATATTATTTTATGCTAGGAAGGCTCTACTCATAAAATGGAAACAAACGGAGGTACCTACTTTGAATACATGGAAATCAGGATCCCATTGATTACTTCAGCTAAAAGTTTTGAAGCAGTGAAGACCTAATTTTGCTATTATCTGATGGTTCCCCTAGATGCGTTATCCTCAGCATCTCTTCCTGAATTTGTCACCTGAAGTACATGATCCAATATCCTCCCCTAAACTCTCTGGGCCAGATTCAGGTACATCGGCGCATTTTTGGACCGGCGTAGTGCAACTCCTTTAAGTTAGACCGGCTTAATTTCAAGGTGCAAGTACCGTATTCTCGTAGTATTTTCGTCCAAATTTGCACCGGTGCAATGTAAATTTCGAGGCGTAAGGCTGTGTAATTCAAAGTGGGAAGGACGTGGGCGTGTTCCACTGAAATGAGCCTTGATCCCATGCAAATGAAGGGCCGGCCAGACTGGGCATGTGCACATGAAGCAGACTATGGTCAGCACCTCTCTGAGCATGCTCAGAACTCGGCACAGCACAATCAGTTAGATAGGAACTAGGCCCGTCAGACTTAGTGAGCTATGCACAGAGCTTAAATAGACCGAGAGAAATGCCCTTCCATTGCAAAAGTACATCCAATTTTTTTCCCTTCCTACAGCAAGGTGCTTTTGTTCTGTTGTTTGTTAGTGTTTGTTGGTTTGTGACGTGTCTTTGAGATTTTTGGAGAGTGATTTGGAGAGTGTTTTTTGCTGTTTTTTTATTTTATTTTGCTGGGCATTTTTTTTTTCTGGGCATTTTTTTTTTCTGTTTGTGAATGATTTTTGAATGTGGGGTGACATTCCTGCCACCACTCCACTTGTACTCTGAAAAGAGCCACTGGCAAGGAAATGGATTGTTGCCAGGACCTTGCCCAGTGGCTGCACTGCATGTGAGCGGTGTGTTGGGCTGGTGATGTCCTCCTGCAGGGTTGTGGTTAATTCCAGGGTGGCATGAGGGGTGAATCTGAAGATGTGATACACCTCAGATTCACTCATGCCATGTCTATGCGTGTGCGGTATATCCTCTCCCGTGCCCTCCTCCGTGCCCTCTTCTGTGCCCCCCTCCCTTCTGTGCTCATCTAAAGTCAGTAGTATAGCTATGAGCAAGGATGCCCATGGCATGTTGGCAGGGCCGCCATCAGGAATTATGGGGACCCTTACACAGCTTCAGGCAAGGGCCCCCTGGAGCAGAGAACTGGGGGGGGGGGTGCTGCCTCCTGAAATTGAGAAGTGGGGGGGGGGGCTGCTGCGAATTGAGAAGGGGGGGGCCTTTACAAGGGGGGGCCCTTGGGAACTCCGGACCCCTAAAACAAAAAAACAAAAAAAAACTTTTTTTTTTGTTTTTTTTTAGGGGGTTCCCATCCGGGCCCCTGGGGACCCCCGGGCCCCTTACAGGTGTAATGCCTGTACCCGCCTGATGGCAGCCCTGCATGTTGGCATATAGATTGTTGTCCTGCAAGTGTGGGTGCTCAGCTCGTCCCTAACGGTGTTGCTTTAGCTGACATGTAGACGAATTGTCTAATTTTAAACCTGCTTTTATATGGTCTAATTTTAGACTTTCCGTGCAGCTGATAAGCACATCATGTAGACTGCACCGCACAAACTTACTTTTGTGGATCGGCGTATCTCCCTCATTTGCATATTTGCATAGCAAATCAATGGTGTGTCTAGTGCAGTTTTGCACGCACTCTGCGCCGGTCTATCCAAATTACGTCGGTCTAAAAAATGTGGGCCCAGATTCACAGAGCGATTACGCCTGCGCAACTGCTGTTGCGCGTGCGTAAGTCTAAATGTGCGCGTGCGTATAGTTGGACGCGATTCACAAAACAATATACGCCAGAAATCTACGTTTTTTGGTCCGGCGTAATTGAATTAGACATTCGCTTCCCTTCGTGCAAAACTGCGCTAGACACACCATTGATTTGCTAGTCAAATATGCTAATGAGGGAGTTACGGGGATCCACAAAAAAACGCAGTTGCTGCGCAGGCTACGCGATGTGCGCAACAGCAAAATGTTCTGTCTAAAGTTAGAGGGGCAGATTCACGTAGATCGGCGCATTATCATTCCGGCGTAGCGCACCACTTTTCCGTTAGACTTGCGCAATCTAGCCGCGTAATCCGGCGATTCACGTAGCTTTTACGCAAGAGCTTGCGCAAACGTAAGGTTTTTTCCGTAGGCGTAAGGAGGAGTAATACAAATTGGGAGGGACGTGGGCGTGTTACATTGAAATGAGCCGTGACCCCATGCAAATGAAGGGCCGGCCGACTCGCGCATGCGCGCGTGAAGGAAACCATGTCAGCTCCGTTGTGCGCATGCTCACAACTCGGGAGCGGCGCAATCAGTGAAATTGGAAATGGACTAGGGCAACTTTATGAACTACGCAGACAGCATAAATAGACAGACACAAATGCACTTCCTTTGCAAAAGTACATCCCTTTGTATCCCTCCCTATACAGCAAGGTGCTTTTGTTTGTTTGTGACGTGTCTTTGAGATATTTGGGGACTGTTTTGCAGAGTGATTTTTGTCTTTTATGTCTTTGTTGTTATTTTGTTTAAATTATATTTTTGCTGGGCATTTTTTATTTTTGCTCGTCATTTATTTAATTTTTTTGGTTCTGTTTGTGTATGATTTTGGAATGTGGGGGTGATATTCCTGCGGGAAAAGGGGTGTCACCCTCATTTGTGGTGGAGAAGTGATCGCCAGGTCTGTGTGAATGGTGTATGAATGTACAGTGACATAATTGGAGCCGTGGCATGGCGTTGCAGCTCACAAGTCCAATGTGATGAGGATGTGGGGTGTGTGTGCTAGGGACCACAGTGGTGTGCATGCATGCATTCTCATTGTGCCATGATTAATGTGTGTGTTTAACGTGCAAAGATGCATAATGTGAGCTGGCATGAGATGGGGTCATGAGATGGGGTACCAGTGCATATGCAGAGTCACCTTGAAGGGAAAAGACAGGAGGATGTTAGTCATGCATGTGCCACTTGTGAGGTGTGCATCACGGGAGGGGATAGTCATGCCTGCCACCCATGTCACTCACCAACCAGCCAGCTGTCCCCATACATGTTCTGTTGGAAATCTGTGGGGATGGGGCTCTGATTGTATATGTAGCTGTCATGGGTGTCATGGGTGGTGCCATGTGTTGGGCTGGTGATGTCCTCCTGCAGGGTTGTGGTAATTCCATGATGGCATGAGGGGTGAATCTGAAGATGCGAGACACCTCAGAATCACTCATGCCATAGATGTCTATGCGTGTGTGATATATCAAGTGAAGAGTGAGGGGCTTGTATCAGATAAGAATATTGTATTAGATTAATTTAAATTGTAAATTTTATATAAGCAAATAAAAAAATTAAAAAAAACATCTCCCGTGCCCTCCTTAGTGCCATCCTCCGTGCCCTCCTCCTTCTTTGTTCATCTAAAGTCAGTAGTATAGCTATGCGCGACGATGCCCCTGGCATGTTGGCATACAGATTGTTGGGCAACACGTGTGACTGCTGAACTCCTCACTAACAGTGTTGCTTTATCTGACAATTAGACTTTTTTTCAAAATTTAGACCAGCTTTTAGGTCCTCTAACTTTAGACAGAACATTTTGCAGTTGCGCACATCGCGTAGCCTGCGCAGCAACTGCGTTTTTTTGTGGATCCCCGTAACTCCCTCATTAGCATATTTGACTAGCAAATCAATGGTGTGTCTAGCGCAGTTTTGCGCGAAGGGAAGCGAATGTCTAACTCAATTACGCCGGACCAAAAAACGTAGATTTCTGGCGTATATTGTTTTGTGAATCGCGTCCAACTATACGCACGCGCACATTTAGACTTACGCACGCGCAACAGCAGTTGCGCACGCGTAATCGCTCTGTGAATCTGGCCCAGAGGACCTAAAAGCTGGTCTAAATTTTGAAAAAAAGTCTAATTGTCAGATAAAGCAACACTGTTAGTGAGGAGTTCAGCAGTCACACGTGTTGCCCAACAATCTGTATGCCAACATGCCAGGGGCATCGTCGCGCATAGCTATACTACTGACTTTAGATGAACAAAGAAGGAGGAGGGCACGGAGGATGGCACTAAGGAGGGCACGGGAGATGTTTTTTTTAATTTTTTTATTTGCTTATATAAAATTTACAATTTAAATTAATCTAATACAATATTCTTATCTGATACAAGCCCCTCACTCTTCACTTGATATATCACACACGCATAGACATCTATGGCATGAGTGATTCTGAGGTGTCTCGCATCTTCAGATTCACCCCTCATGCCATCATGGAATTACCACAACCCTGCAGGAGGACATCACCAGCCCAACACATGGCACCACCCATGACACCCATGACAGCTACATATACAATCAGAGCCCCATCCCCACAGATTTCCAACAGAACATGTATGGGGACAGCTGGCTGGTTGGTGAGTGACATGGGTGGCAGGCATGACTATCCCCTCCCGTGATGCACACCTCACAAGTGGCACATGCATGACTAACATCCTCCTGTCTTTTCCCTTCAAGGTGACTCTGCATATGCACTGGTACCCCATCTCATGACCCCATCTCATGCCAGCTCACATTATGCATCTTTGCACGTTAAACACACACATTAATCATGGCACAATGAGAATGCATGCATGCACACCACTGTGGTCCCTAGCACACACACCCCACATCCTCATCACATTGGACTTGTGAGCTGCAACGCCATGCCACGGCTCCAATTATGTCACTGTACATTCATACACCATTCACACAGACCTGGCGATCACTTCTCCACCACAAATGAGGGTGACACCCCTTTTCCCGCAGGAATATCACCCCCACATTCCAAAATCATACACAAACAGAACCAAAAAAATTAAATAAATGACGAGCAAAAATAAAAAATGCCCAGCAAAAATATAATTTAAACAAAATAACAACAAAGACATAAAAGACAAAAATCACTCTGCAAAACAGTCCCCAAATATCTCAAAGACACGTCACAAACAAACAAAAGCACCTTGCTGTATAGGGAGGGATACAAAGGGATGTACTTTTGCAAAGGAAGTGCATTTGTGTCTGTCTATTTATGCTGTCTGCGTAGTTCATAAAGTTGCCCTAGTCCATTTCCAATTTCACTGATTGCGCCGCTCCCGAGTTGTGAGCATGCGCACAACGGAGCTGACATGGTTTCCTTCACGCGCGCATGCGCGAGTCGGCCGGCCCTTCATTTGCATGGGGTCACGGCTCATTTCAATGTAACACGCCCACGTCCTTCCCAATTTGTATTACTCCTCCTTACGCCTCAGGAAAAAACCTTACGTTTGCGCAAGCTCTTGCGTAAAAGCTACGTGAATCGCCGGATTACGCGGCTAGATTGCGCAAGTCTAACGGAAAAGTGGTGCGCTACGCCGGAATGATAATGCGCCGATCTACGTGAATCTGCCCCGTGGATTTCAGGCGTATATCGTTTTGGGGATACGGTGCATAGATAAGCGTGTGCATTTTTAGACTTACGCGTGCCTAACTCGTGATACTCCGGAGTAAGTGCTTTGTGAATCTGGCCCATTATTTTGATGACACAAGTTTAATTTGTAGTGGTTTCAATTGACTAGTTCAAATTTATAGGACTGTTATAATGTTTGTTATCTCAGCCGGGGTATGCCCAGAGGCTATATTATTTAACCCTTTTTTTCACACACACACTCAATAAAAAGTATTTTAAAAAAAAAAGTAGTTTTAGCCAGGTAAGGTTAGTTTTAAATATAATTTTAAAGTTAGTTAAGCCTTTTGACCTTACAGATTGCAAACATCTTAATATTCTTTCAACACAGTCCATATATTTTCTGCACTGTGACAAGCTTATAATGAGTTGTGTGGAACATTCATACCCATTTGGACAATAATTTATTTTAATGCAGGGGAATAAGATAACTAAGCAATTTCTCTACTATAGTTTGGTTTAGGAAATCAATGCTAATTATAATTTACAACCTAGACTCTAAAACACATTATTATTACTATTGTTAATAATATTGCTATAATAACCATCCAAACTATCTATTATGTACCATTCACTAACATACAGTATTACACTGCTCTGCTGGACTTTAAAAAACATCTGATGCATATAAGGCCGCGTACACACGATCAGTCCATCCGACGAGAGCGGTCCAAAGGACCGTTTTCACCGGTTAACCGACAAAGCTGACTGACGGTCTGATGTGCCTACACACCATCGGTTAAAAACACGATCGTGTCAGAACGCAATGACGTAAAACACACGACGTGCTTCAATGCTTCCAAGCATGTGTCGACTTGATTCTGAGCATGCGCGGCCTTTTGACCGATGCCTTCGCATACTGACGATCAGTTTTGACCCATTGGTCAGGCGTCCATCGGTTCAATGTTAAAGCAAGTTCTCTGTTTTTGGACAGAAGGACAACTGATCGATGGGGCCCACACACGATCGGTTTTGACCGATGAAACTGAACTTCAGTCCGTTTTCATCGGTTCTGACCGATCGTGTGTACGCGACCTGAGTGGCTTTAGCACAAGGCTCTAGCACTATACCTGGCTGTTTATAAATGTGAAAAATTAGCTCTAATCATGCATTCGTAATTTATCTATTTTTTTAGGCCCGGATTCACAAAGGAGTTACGCCTCGTATCTCCAGATACACCGCCGTAATTTTAAATGTGCGCCGTCGCATCTTTGCGCTGATTCACGAAGCAAGATACGCAGAAAAACATGGCTTTAGTCGGCGTAACTTGCCTACGCCGGTGTATCGTGGGCGCATAGTTACGCAGGACGCATTCGGCGTTCCCATAAAAAATATGCAAATGAGCAAGATACGCCAATTCATGAACGTAGATGCGCCCGGCCGCTTCATATACGCTCTTTGCGTAAGGCTTACGTCCGGCGTAAAGTTACCCCTGCTAAATGAGGCACAGCTAATTCTAAGGTATGGGCCAGGGAATGACGCTTTACGTAGTACGTGAATAGGGCTGGGCGTAGGTTATGTTTACACGTCGTAGGCTTTGCGCGCCGACGTCACTAAGGCATTTTATCCAACGTGATTCGAAGCATGCGCACTGGGAGACGTCCACGGACGGCGCATGCGCCGTTCGTTCGGCCCATCATTTGCATGGGGTCACGGTTCATTGTCATAAAACACGCCCACTGCCTTGTTATTTTGAGATACGCAGGCTTACGCCGGCCCATTTACGCTAAGCCGCCGTAACTTAGGAAGCAAGTGCAGTGTAGCACAAAGATACACCCGGGTACGTAAATCCGGGACATAGAAAGCAACAGCTTTAACCTACATAATTTAAAAATAACGTACACTGGAGATAACTATTTATTTATTTTAGGTACTTACATATTGCCATTAATTTACACTTTACACATATGTATTATACATTCATAACAGTCCCTGCCATCCAGGAGCTTACAATTTAAAGGGCCAGATTCACAAAGCACTTACTCCGGAGTATCACGAGTTAGGCACGCGTAAGTCTAAAAATGCACACGCTTATCTATGCACCGTATCCCCAAAACGATATACGCCTGAAATCCACATTTTTTAGACCGATGTAATTTGGATAGACCGGCGCAGAGTGCGTGCAAAACTGCACTAGACACACCATTGATTTGCTATGCAAATATGCAAATGAGGGAGTTACGGGGATCCACAAAAGTAAGTTTGTGTGGTGCAGTCTACACGATGTGCTTATCAGCTGCACGGCCAGTCTAAAATTAGACCAAATAAAAGCAGGTTTAAAATTAGACAATCCGTCTACATGTCAGCAAAAGCAACACCATTAGGGCCGAGCTGAGCAGCCACACTTGTAGGACATTAATCTGTATGCCAACATGCCACGGGCATCCTTGCTCATAGCTATACTACTGACTTTAGATGAGCGCAGAAGGAGGAGGGCACGGAGGAGGGCACGGGAGAGGATCTTTGTCAGGTATATCCGTGGGGTGAGCCCAATGGAAAAAGGCCCCCCTTTTGGCTGGAATTAGGGTGCAATTGGAGAGATACCCTGTGTTAATAGGAGGGTAGATGTTGGTTCCTCGGCTTCCACTAATTTCAGTGAAATTGAGTAAAGGTGGATTAATTAGGTCAGGAGCCTGTGCAGGCCAGCAGGCCCAAAGATTGCTAAAGTAAAATGATCCTATGCTGCTATAAGGATGCCAGTTGTGACCGATGCACCCTAAACCATATAAAACTAAGAAAAAAATGTGTCTCTAGAGTCTAATAGGTAGGAATCCCTACTAGTGTGGTTGATTACACTAGTAACCACACTAGTAGGGATTCCTACCTATTAGACTCTAGAGACACATTTTTTTCTTTGTTTTATATGGTTTAGGGTGCATCGGTCACAACTGGCATCCTTATAGCAGCATAGGATCATTTTACTTTAGCAATCTTTGGGCCTGCTGGCCTGCACAGGCTCCTGACCTAATTAATCCACCTTTACTCAATTTCACAGAAATTAGTGGAAGCTGAGGAACCAACATCTACCCTCCTATTAACACAGGGTATCTCTCCAATTGCACCCTAATTCCAGCCAAAAGGGGGGCCTATTACCATTGGGCTCACCCCACGGATATACCCGACAAAGGCATTAATTTAGCAGCGCCATTTCCCTTTCTACTATTCATATTTATATTAGCTCCCCACATAGGGATCCTACTGGGAGGCAACAGCTACTTTATTCCCCATAGCGCGGACTCCCCTGTTCTTACACGGGAGAGGATCTGCCGACCGCCACTGGGCAAGGTACTGGCAACACTTCATTTCCTTGCCAGTGGCCTTTTTCACCCTAATGGGTAAATGTATATTTTATATACATTTTTTTCTGTTTAGTATATATTTTATAATAATTAATATAATACATATATTTTTATTTTTTTAACTAATATAAATTTACTAATTTTAATATTATTATAATTATCTTATTTAATATTTTATATATATATATATTATATACACACCGACACGACACAAAATTGGATGTACTTTTGCAATGGAAGGGCATTTCTCTCTGTCTATTTAAGCACTGTGCATAGCTCACTAAGTCTGACGGGCCTAGTTCCTATCTAACTGATTGCGCTGTGCCGAGTTCTGAGCATGCTCAGAGAGGTGCTGACCATAGTCTGCTTCATGTGCACATGCCCAGTCTGGCCGGCCCTTCATTTGCATGGGGTCACGGCTCATTTCAATGGAACACGCCTACGTCCTTCCCACTTTGAATTACACCGCCTTACGCCTCAGAATTTACATTGCACCGGTGCAAACTTGGCCGCAAATACTACGAGGATACGGTACTTGCGCCTCGAAATTAAGCCGGTCTAACTTAAAGGAGTTGCACTACGCCGGTCCAAAAATGCGCCGATGTACGTGAATCTGGCCCAAAGTTCCTAACTCACATACATACATACTAAAACCAATTTAGACAGGAGCTAGATAACATACCAGCATGTCTTTGGACAGGCCAAGAGAACATGCAAAGTCCATGCAGGTATTGCCATGGTTGGGATTTAACCAGAAAGCCCCAGTGCTGCTAGGAGGAAGTGAAAATAAGTTAACAAAGATTACCCGATTTTATGTTCAAAAGATTTTATTATGGATTTTTCCAATAAAGAAGTTTACATACAGAAGCAAGCTGCAAAGGCACAGTACAGGCCCAAAAGACAACACTATGAACCAGATTCAGGTAGATTGGAGCATCTTTGTTCTGGAGTAACGTTTCTCATTTACGTTACGCTGGAGAAATTTTAGGAGCAAGTGCTGTTATTCATGAAGCACTTGCTCCTAAAGTTGCGGCAGCGTATCGCAAATGAGCCGGTGGAATTCAAATTGGGCGGGTACGGGGCGTGTATTATTTAAACTAAGCGCGATCCAGCGGCGAACGTACTGCGCATGCGTCGACTGTCAATGCATCCCAGTGCGCATGCTCCAAATTCTGTCAGTGAACGTCAATGACGTCAAATCCCCATTCATGGACGTTTTACGCAAGCGACGCGATTTTTTTTTTTTTGACGCGATGACGACGGCTATACTTAACATAGGATACTCCACTAGGGGGCTGCTTTATCTTTACGCCGCGTATCGCTTACGGAAACGTCGGAAAGTCACTGCGTCGCGCCCGAATACGATCGTGAATTGCCGATTCCCGCTGATTAACATATTTTTTCAGCGTAAATCAGCGGGAACGCCCCCGGCGCCATTTTTAAATTAAAGTTGCGATGCGATGGCGAAATTCAATTGCGCCGATCGCATCGGAACTCCAACCCGGCGTTTCTTGTTTTCTGGTTACAGAAAACAGAAACGCCAGCTTAAAGTGACAGTTAGGCTGGAGTATCACTGATACTCCAGCCTAACTCTACCTGAATCTGGCCCTATATATATAAAAAAAAAAAAAAAATGCACAAGAGTAAGGACCATACGATTCCTATTTCATAGATATCCTAACTAAGAAAAAAAAAAAAAAACTTTTTCCAGTTCTTAACCACTACAGGTCCGCGCTATCGTCAAAAGACGTCTGCAGCGCGGACCTGAAGTGCCGGGATCACGTCTTTGGAAGTCAAGTTGTGTACACTGGGTGGCGCGCAGCGGGTAAACACTGTCCTGGTGCATCGCTGAGGAGCCGATGCGTGTACCTAGAGGCCGCGATGTCCGTCAGGTACACGCGATCGGCGGGAACACAGCAGGGACGTGGAGCTCTGTGTGTAAACACAGAGCTCCACGTGCTGTCAGAGGAGAGGAGACAGATGCTGTGTCCCTTGTACATAGGGACACAGCATCGGTCACCTCCACCAGTTACCCACCTCCCCCCACACAGTTAGAACACACCCAGGATACACATTTAACCCCTTCCTCACCCCCTAGCGTTAACCCCTTCCTTGCCAGTCACATTTATACAGTAATTAGTGCATTTTTATAGCACTAATCGCTGTATAAATGTGAATGGTCCCAAATTTGTGTCAAAAGTGTCTGATATGTCCGCCGCAATATCGCAGTCCCAATAAAAATCGGCCTAAACTGAGAACATTTTTTTTTTTTTTTTTATATATGTTTTTTGGGGATATTTATTATAGCAAAAATTAAAAAATATAAAAAAATATATATACATTGTCGCTCTGTTTTTGTTTTTAGTGCAAGAAAATAAAAACCACATAGGTGATCAAATACCACCAAAATAAAGCTCTATTCATGGGAAAAAAAGGATGTCAATTTTGTTTGGGTACAGCTTTGCACGACTGCACAACAGTTAAAGTGACGCAGTGCTGTATCGCCAAAAAAATTGCCTGGTCATTGAGCAGCCAATTCTTCTGTGGCTGAAGTGGTTAAAGTAGAAGAAGTACAGCCAAAGCTTGTTTAGGTGTACTTCTCCCTTGGATCATAGGAGTACAGTTTGTTCTGCACTGTAACCTGTTTTCAGCAGACAGCGGGCTGAAGTCCGCTGTATGCTAATGTCACAGAGCCGGTCCAGCCCAGGCTCAGCCTCTCAGCGAGTATCGGCAGTATTAGTGATGCATCGCAGAATAGAATTGTTAGGAAGACAATCATAATCAAATAGAACCATATTTCTCTTGACTTCCTCTATCTCTCCAGTGCCACTGCGGTGGAGCGCCACCTGCAGTGGAGAAAGTGGACTTCACCTGCCTACAAGCTGATCTTTCACAGGCAGTGCTTTCCCACTAGTCTCTTTACGATCCTAGTTCCTCCAAGACCCTCAGCCCACCAGATGATAAGGCTATGGAGAACAACAACTTTTCAGTAACACAAGCTGCTTGGTCCCAGCAGAGGGAGCTCTGATCAGAGCCTCCCAAACATTTATGTTATCTCCAGTCACATCTTATGGACACCACCTCCCAGGGATTGGCTTAGGGCAGATAAATATTTATAGCCTAAAGGTTGATCCTGCCATTCTATTTCTAGAGGCTTCTTCCAGAAGCATACAGGAGCAATCAACCACCAGGTTCAGGGAGACCTAACCAAACCTAGTAAATGACTACATTCATACTTTCACATTGACACTGTAATTTATACCACTAAGAAATTGTTGTAAAAGGTGGGATCTGGATTTGCTAAATATTGTGTTAATAAGGCTGAAATCTAAAATATTAAGTGGTAAAATCAATACTTTAGATGCACAAGAACATAATTTCTTCAAAGCCCAGGCACACCCTAATCACCCTGTGCAGCACAGATTCCCCCTACTACCCTGGCTTCCATCTTTCCCCTCGCACCGCTGCCAGCTTCCCTCCTCTCCTGTTGCTGCTGGAATGTTTTAGGAGTGGGTAACTCCTATGGTAACTGGTCAATTCTGGTAAATAGTTAATACCTGAAATGATAGTATTTGATGTATATACAACGCACATTGCTCTTATCTCAAATAACTATTGTTATATTAACATCCAGAAGAAAATGTCCAGGTAAAGTGACAATTACAGGGTTGGGCAAACCATAAGACGCTACCAGTGGTGCTTAAAGAGAAAGCAAACCCTGATGGGTTTTACTTCCTTTTTTGTACCCTGCAAAGTAAAAGCATAATGTGTTAGTATGCATTGCATACTAATGTCGTGTACACATGAACGAACATTCAAATAACAAAAACGGAATGTTGGCTCAAACTTGTGTTGCATATACACGGTCACAAAAATGTTCTCGGAAATTCCAATCGCCAAGAACACGGTCACGTACAACACTACAACAAGCCTAGAAAAATTAAGTTCAATGATTCCAAGCATGCGTCAAATTGATTCCTAGCATGCGTAGGATTTTTGTGCGTCGAAATTGCATACACACGATCGGAATTTCCAACATGAACTTTTATTCCCGGAAAAATTGAGAACCAGCTCTCAGACATTTGTTGTCAGAAATTCCGACAGCAAATGTCCAATGGAGCATATACACGGTCGGATGTTCCGGCAACAAGCTCACATCGAACATTTGTTGTTGGAAATTTGAACCGTGTGTATGTTGCATAACACATTATGTGACACTTACCTGCAAACGAAGCCTGCGCTGTCCCCACTGGAGGCTGCATCCATGTTCGCCCCTCTTCCTTCTGGGGCCGCGGACTCTGGTTCTGTGACTGGCCGGAGTCGCGTGACGTCACTCCCACGCGTGATTGCAGGAGCCACCAGCCATGACATTGGCTAGTGAAGAAACGGCTCGTATGACCGTTTCTTTACAGTGCATGCAATGATGACATCATCGGCGCAGTATAAAGTAAATATCTCCTAAACGGTGCACGTTTAGGAGATATTTACAGAACCTATGGGTAAGCCTTTATTATAGGCTTTCTTATAGGTTCAAATTGAAAATGAATGTTTATAACCTTTTATAACAGTCAGCTTTTTAAAAAGGGTTTAAACATTTTTATCAAATGGAAAAAAGTTGCAAACCTATCGGGACCAGTCATGTTCCTCCACTCCAAACTCGCTAATCCTTGTCTTTATGGACCTTGCTTTATGCACTGGTCCAAATCATATGGTGAAAGGGGGATTATGGTGTGGGGTTGTTTTTCAGGGGTTGGTCTTGGCCCTTTAGTCCCAGTCAAGGGAACTCATAAAGGATCACTAAAGGATTTATTTTTTTAGCTAAATAGCTTCCTTTACCTTACTGCAGTACTGGTTTCATGTCCTTATTGTTCATTTTTGCTTTGAAGTTGCTGTAATCCTGCTCTGTTTCTCTTCCTGCTTGTCTGTTTCCTTATAACCACAGTGCTGGTAGCTTTCTCACTGTGTTCTAAGCTGTCATTACTGTGTGTCTAAAACTTCCCAGAACCAATCAGATTCATTTTAAAAACAAAACACTGCCCTGGATTTGTTTGTTTTTGTTCTGTGTGTTTATTTCTACTTTGCAGAAACATGAAGCCAGTTCAAAAGTGAAACTAACCTGCAGGCACATTATATGATTGATTTTTATCTATTTTTCATCATTTTGAAAAGGAATCAGTTAACTTTTATGTCTCTATACCCTGTAAACAGTCATTTCAGCAAAAAAAATGTTTTCCTTTAGTGACCCTTTAAGGCAAGGATCTCCAAACTACGGCCCTCCAGCTGTTTCGGAACTACATTTCCCATGAGGCATTGTAAAACTCTGACATTCACAGACACGACTAAGCATTATGGGAATTGTAGTTCCTGAACAACTGGAGGGCCATAGTTTGGAGACCCCTGCTTTAAGGCATTAGCATAGACGTTTTGGACAATTTCATTCTCCCAACTTTGTAGGAACAGTTTGGGGATGGGCCCTTCCTGTTCCAACATGACTGCACACCAGTGCACAAAGCAAGGCCCATAAAGACATGGATGAGTGATTTTGGGGTGGAGGAACTTTACTGGCCTGCACAGTGTCCTAACCCCACCCGATAGAACACCTTTGGGATGAATTAGAGTGGAGACTGGGAGCCAGGCCTTCTCAGCCAATATCAGTGCCTGACCACACAACACACATGTACTTCTGGAAGAATGGTCAAACATTTCCTTAGACACACTCCTAAACCTTGTGGACAGCCTTCCCAGAAGAGTTAAAGCTGTTATAGCTGCAAACGGTGGGCCACCTCAATATTGAACCCTACGGACTAAAACTGTAATGCTATAAAAGTTCATGTGTGTAAAGGCAGGTGTCCCAATACTTTTGACAATATCGTGTATATTATAGAAGAGACTGGAAAAACAAAATCCGATGTTTTATCTGGTCTACTTTTAAAATCAGGTTGAATAATGAACCTGATAATGACCTATTCGACTCCTTATATATAGGCTTCCCAATCTCCTTCATCCTCACCAGCAGTTAAAGTGAAACTACACTGCATCCGAGCACCACAAGCCAAAAGTTCTATTTAATTTATTTTTAATATTCAAAGCAAACTCCCCTCTGGCAGTCCTGGATGATTTGTGAAGCATTTATTTCCTGGAATCCATCTGCCCTTTGTTCAGGCATGCATGCAGGAGGGTGTGCTTAGCCAAGAAATTCCCTCATGAAGATTCCTGGGATGTATGACATCATTTGCCTAGGCCAGAAACCCAAAAGTAACTAAAGAAATAAAAAAAATAAAAAATAAAAGATTAAAACAATAAATATAATATACTTTCCTATCTATTTACTAATCTATTTACTAATGCTAGCAGCATAAGGATTAAAATAGTCAATAGTTGATTGAGGAAGTAAAGCTTCACTTTAAGTAGGAATTGATTTTCTTATCCAAGAGTCTGGTTTTAATTTAAACTAGATCTAAAAAAAAAAAACATTTATTGTCAATAAAGTAGAGTAGAGTTTTTAATTTACGGTACTTACATCAAAACCTACTGTAATTCAAAAGCGATAAATAAGATTTAAAATGATCAGAACTTGATTAAAATGGATTAAAATATGTTAAAGCTTTCAATGCTTTGAGTGCCTGTCTTTCCATTTTTTATTTGTTTATGAAAGATTAAAAATGCTGCGTATTTTACATTTTACAACATTGATTTCTGGGCATAACAGGTAAACTGCTTTGTCTGTCTTGTTCATTCAATTTTTTTTTTTTTACAAGAAATTGTTCATTCAATTCTATCATAACACAGAGGGTATTCTGTTTGGACAGGAAGATGAATGGGTTTGTGATAGTTCCAACAATTCCACTATTGATTTCTACTAGATTTTAATAGAAAGAAGACATATATCAGAATATCAGAGTGGCGGAGCTTCACAAAGGCATGAACTCAAGTTAACCTATAGACAGCTTGTCATGATCCTTATCTGAAACGTATTTTGAAATATAAAATATCTTAGTAGGGTAAAAATATTTTTTTTTGGATTTGTTTAACCTCTCTGACTCGGGGTAAGATTTCTGTGCTACGATCGGTAACCCCGAGTCAGACTCGGGCTCGCCTCGCAGCATCCACAAAGACTGTTTACTTACCTTCTCCGTGGATCCAGCGATGCATCCGCGCTGTGTGAGCGAGCGGGTGCTCGCTCGATTCACACAGCGTCACCGTGTGCCGCCGAGCTCCGTTCCCTGCGACGTTACGACGCACGGGGACGGAGAACGGCGACAAATTCAAAAATGTAAACAAACACTATACATACAGTACACTGTAATCTTATAGATTACAGTACTGTATGTAAAAAATACACCCCCTCCCCCCCCCATGTCCCTAGTGGTCTGCCCTGTGCACTACATGTCCTTTTATATAATAAAAACTGTTCTTTCTCCCTGCAAACTGTAGATTGCCCATAGCAACCAAAAGTGTCCCTTTATGGCAAAAATTGTTTTAGAGCAGCTAAAAAACAGCGATAATAAATCAGAATCACTTGCAGAATTTAGCGATAGCGATTTGTGGGGAAATACGTCATAAAAAAATAAATAAATAATAACAGCAAAAATTCTGCAACTGAGCAAATTTCTGTGATTTTGATTTAATTACACTATTGAATAATTTTTACTATAATTATATTATTATTTGTTATAATTTTTTATAATTATTTATTATATTATAATTTTTAATTAAAAAAAAAAAAAAAATCATACCCGGGATGCCTATTAGACTCTTGTTTGGATAGATTTAAGTGAGTTATTCCTAAGAATTACAAGCCTACAGTATAAAACGCCAAATTTCCTTGCAAATAATGGTACCGCTTTCAGCACCTAAAATCTGAAAGAATCATACCGCCAGGGAGGTTAACACTATCTCTCCATCAAAAAATGTATACAAAAATGTAGTTTTACAAAAACCTCAGTTTTTTGCTCTATTAAAAGAAAAGTAAGTATCAAAAAATGTAATGGAGGTAAGGTATATCTGAAGGTATAGCTGTATAAAGGCCAAAATCCCTAGGTTGTATATGATACAAAATTTCCCCTTGGGAATGGAACTTTGTAGGCACAGATTGTGAAATAATGTATTTAAAAATTGTTTAATTTTATTTTTGTATAAAAAACAAGTATCATAGAGAGTAACAAACATGTGTATGAGAATATAAAAACATAGAATGTTGGGTCATTATACATACACCATGATGCCCCGTACACACAATCGTTTTTCCTGGCGGTAAAAAGCCTGCCGGGAAAACCGAGAACCTGCTCGGCAGCTTTTTCCCCCTACACGCGGACGGTTTTCCTGGCAGAAAAACAGCCATGAGAGCTTTGGTCGGGATTCCTGGCCGTGTGTATGCTCCATTGCAGTGTTTCCCATAGGAGAAGTGCCGGGAAAAAGACCACCGGGATCCTGGCAGGAAAAAAGAAAACATGTTCTAATTTTTCCCGCCAGGATTCCCGGTGGTTTTCCTGTCGGGAAAACTGCCATGGATCTCAGGCAGCGTACACACGACCGAGAAACTCGTCGGGCGAAACACATCGTTTTCCCTGTCGAGTTCCTAGTTCCGCAGTTAAAAAAACTCGTCGGGCCAAATCTTCCCATTGCCCAACGAGGAAATAGAGAACATGCTCTCTTTTTGGATCGACGAGTTTCCCGAGGGTAACACACGACCGGTTTCCACGGCAGAATACGTCTCCCATCGAGTTTCTTGCTGAATTCTGCCGAGGAAACCGGTCGTGTGTACGCGGCCATACACTGGATCAAAGCTGTCATGGCAGTTTTCCCGACGGGAAAACTGCTCATGTGTACGAGGCATTAGATGCACATATTACATGGAAAAATCCAAATACAGATGCATCTATAGTGCAAACATAGAAATATACTAATATGAAATCGTATTTCCTACACGTTACGAAGTACAGTGGACTCCTTCTTCAGGGATAGTCCGATATACAGTTAGTTATAGTAATAGTAGTAATATAAAAATACATAGAAAAATAATATAAACATTATACATCCATTGGATACTGAATCAACATAATGGCAAAAAGATGGAAAAGGGCATGTGTCCCCAGTTTTGCTGTCTCGGTCCCGGTTTGCCCCGCTAGATATATTACAATTTTAGGCCAGTCTGGCCATCTCTTCTTGTTTCACGTTGGGCCCTGTTTTATCATTGGACATGGGAGTATGTGAGCAGCATTTGTTTGCCGTTTTCCATCTTTTTCCATTATGTTGATTCAGTATCCAATGGATGTGTAATGTTTATATTCTTTTTCTATGTATTTTTAGATTACTACTAATACTATAATGGCATATTGGATTATCCCTGAAGAAGGAGTCCACTGTACTCCGTAACGCGTAGGAAATAAGATTGCATACTTTCAGAAGGGACGCTATTTGTAAATTTAGTGGGGTGAGAGACTTATTTGCTCTCACCCAGGTTGATTTGTGTTAAATTGGGCTGCTGTGTGTGAGTGAGTGAAAAACTTATATAGCGCTGCACATGCGAACTGAATCGCCTCTGGGCACTCGTTTGACCATTTCTCCTTTGAACTCAAAAGAGATGGGTCTTGATCTCTCTCCTAAAGCCCAAGTGGTTCTCCTCCAACCAAATGCTGGTTGGTAATGCATTCCATAGTCAGGGGCCTTGGACCGCAAATCTTCGCTCTCCTTTGGATTTGTATCTGGCTTTGGGTATCTGGAGCAGATTTTGGTTTGTGGATCGCAGAACGCGATTGGAATTGTGAGCTTTTATTTTTTGCCATAGATATTGGGGGGCCTTCCCATGGATGCACTTATGCGTCAGACAGAGCACTTTGAAAGCAATTCTGTCTTTTACTGGCAACCAATGAAGGGATCTCAGCGAAGGTGAGATTGATTCCAATGGTTTTTTCCTAGTCACAAGTCTAGCAGCCATGTTTTGAACGACAAGAGATTTGGTACTTTGGGAGTTCGAGATAGAGGGCATTAGCATAGTCCAGTCTGGAGTTCACAATTGTTCCCACCACGACTGCTATGTCTTCTTTAGGGATAAAAGGAATGAGTCTGCGTAGTAGGAGCAGCAGATGGTAAAATCCACTGACTACTGACCCTATTTGTGCATCCATTGTCATGTTGGTGTCGAAAATGACTCTGAGACTTTTGACTTTGGCGCTAGGGGTGATAGTTTTGCCCACAATGGGCGGAGGTGTCCACGTTGTTGCAAGGTGATTCTTTCGATTGGCGTGAAACAGGAGAAGTTCTGTTTTCGATCCGTTGAGTTTAAGATAACTCTTTGTCATCCAGTTTTCTATCAAAGAGAGACATTTCTCTAGACCTAGATGATGATTCTTTTTGTTGCAGATGCGAAAATACAATTGTGTATTGTGTGAGCTGTCAGCTCTGAATTATCCTGTGGGTTATTCTGTGCTCCAGGGATGCAATTCCAGGGATGCGCCAGGTAGCGCCAGAGGGATTCAGGCAGAGCCACTTTTCCCCAGCAGCCAATTGGAGGAGTGTTTCCCTCGTGGGGCATGCTGGGGGAGGGTATATCTGTGACAGATGCCATTTTTCGGGGTTGTTTGCGGGTTCCTGGTTCCGGGTGCAGCACCCACCTTCGGGGTGTGCGCACGTCACAGGCCTCACCACTATGGCCTACCTGGCTGGGGCCCGTGCTACGCGGAGGTCCCTACTCTGGGCTCTCATGTCTCAGAGCAACTGAGCTGCCGAGGAGCCCCAGTGACTTACTGGGTCCCCTACTTCAAAAGGACTTGACTGAAAGGATACGCTCTATTGCTCTCGAGTATCGGAGCTGTGGCAGAGGCCTTTACTAATTTACTAGAGCCAAGTCGGTGGCAGAGACTTGTTCCTTCTCAGCATTCTCAGTGACACTCTGGCTGCCAGGCCTGTGGGAGAGGCGTGTCCAGGTGCACTGCACCCACTCCGGCAGGGTGGCGACGGGAGAAAATAATATACTCTAGAAGCAGGACTGCTTTTGTTTGTTATCCATAGCCTGACTTTGCAAAGTTATTCTCTTCACCAATCTATCCTGTCTACCTCAAGTTGACTGTTGGTCGATGTTGGACCGAAAATAAAGCACTTAGAAAACGTCAACCCTTGGCTTGGACATTCCGTTACTGCTCTCTCAAGTTGCTACCATCAATTTCCCTAGACACATCAAAGGTAACTTAACTTATGACGATCCCACATCTAACCAGCGGCTCCTGAATGGGGTAGCGCTACACTAGTATATTTCTATGCATCTGTATTTAGATTTTTCCATGTAATATGTGCATCTAATGGTGTATGTATGCCAACATTCTATGTTTGTATATTCACATACACATGTTTGTTACTCTCTATGATACTTCTTTTTGATCCGAAAAATAAAATTAAACAATTTTTAATAATGCATTGTTTCACAATCTGTGCGTACAAAGTCCCATTCCCAAGGGGAAATTTTGTATCATTAAAAGAAAGGTAATACTCCCCAAAAAGGCTACTTTGAAAACAACTGAAATGATTGTATAAAAAGTTAAATTTTATTCATACATTAAAATATGATAGATGGTATAAACAAATACAATTTGTAACAAACATACACAGCTGAATTGGGGATGGGGCTGCAGATACTTTCACAAAGTCTATGTATATGTTCTATGCAAATTCAGCCGTATATGTTTGTTATCAATTTCAGTTGTTTTCAAAGTTGCCTTTAACCACTTAACCCCCGGACCATATTGCTGGTCAAAGACCAGAGCACTATTTGCGATTCGGCACTGCGTCGCTTTAACTGACAATTGCGCGATCATGCGACGTGGCTCCCAAACAAAGTTGGCGTCCTATGTTTCCCAAAAATAGAGCTTTATTTTGGTGGTATTTGATCACCTCTGCGTTTTTTTGAGTTTTTTTGCGCTATAAACAAAAATAGAGCGACAATTTTGAAAAGAATATATTTTTTACTTTTTGCTATAATAAATATCCCCCAAAAATATATAAAACAACATATTTTTTCCTCAGTTTAGGCTGATACGTATTCTTCTACATATTTTTTGTAAAAAAAAAACGCAATAAGCGTTTATTGATTGGTTTGCGCAAAAGTTATAGCGTTTACAAAATAGGGGGTAGTTTTATGGCATTTTTATTAATATATTTTTTTTATTAGTAATGGCGGCGATCAGCGATTTTTTTTCCGGTACTGCGACATTATGAAGGACACTTCGGACACTTTTGACACATTTTTGGGACCACTGGACCATTATAGTGATCAGTGCTATAAAAATGCAATGGATTACTATAAAAATGCCACTGGCAGGGAAGGGGTTAACTCTAGGGGGCGAGGAAGGGATTAAGTATGTTCCCTGGGTGTGTTCTAACTGTAGGGGGGTGGGACTCACTAGGGGATATGACTGATCGCTGTTCATACATTGTATGAACAGACGGTCAGGCATTTCTCCCCCTGACAGGACCAGGAGCTGTGTGTTTACACACACAGCTCCCGGTCCTCGCTTTGTAACGAGCGATCACGGGTGCCCGGTGGTGATTGCGCCCGCCAGGCATAAGTACGGGAGTCGGGGAGCGCGCGCCCCTATTGGCCGCTGGGCGAAGTGACGTTATACTACGTGCTCTCGCCCAGCAGAGCCGACCTGCTGCCATATAACTGCGGGGGCTGGTCGGCAAACAATTAAAGTCCCAATAGCCTTTTATGCTCTAAGGACTTGATTCACATATATCTCGCCCAAATCAATGCTAGTGTTCTATTGTGTGGAGCGGCTTTGCTCTTTTGTTTATTTTGGGGTTTATTACCAGGGCTTTTTTTTTTCAGAGGATAGGCGCGGGAATTTCCCCCCCTTCTGGGCCACCTCTTGTCTCCGCCACCCTATCCACATCCTAAAAATGTCCCTTGGTTCCACCCTCCTCCCAGTACCTCCCCTTTTAGAGAATACAAAACCAAGTATTATTTTTGGTACTAAGTAGTTTGTATGGAATTTTCTAATGAAAGGCAGTAAAATAGGTCCTCTGTAGCCAGCAACAATAGACCCCCCCAGCAACAATGGATCTCCTCAGCAACAATACCCCCCCTCCAGCAACAATAGGAACTCCCAGCAACAATAGACCCCAAAAGCTACAATAGAACCCCCCAGTAACAATAGACCTCCCACAACAAAATACCCCCCAGCAACAATACTGTATATCCACCCTAGCAACATTAGCAATAGATCTCCCAGAATCCGGCATCAATAAACCCTTCCCTCAGCAGTAGATCTCTCCCATCAGCAACTGCCCCCCCCCCGCCCCCCTCATCGTCATGGTCTTCTCTGGTGGTTCTGCTATACTTTGTTCTAATAAAATAAGTATCCAATGTCTATTTTTTTCTGAGTGCACGCTGTACATTCAAGAAGTAACTTTAGCAGTTTTACTATTAAAGATTACAGCATTAAAACTCAATATATAATAGGGCTGTGCAAATTAACTTTTAATTGATCGATTAATCTTTAATTTTTTTTTGATCAATAAAAATCTTTTTGATTGATTAAAATTGTTTTGATTGATACTTACCTCTCCGCTGGCTTCTGGGCCTTCAGGGAGTTTCGTCGGAGATCCAGTGACGTCACGGACACCGGGGGGGCTTGCCGTGTCCATCTGAAGGGCTCCTTTGCTGTACCTTCATATCTGCATGCCCACAGGACCGTACTATCTGCCACACGCAAGTGCTGTTGCACTTCCCTCTATCAACCTGGCATTCTACAGCCATCCACAGGGAGTTGTGATAGTTCCCTTTATGGGACATCTACATGCCAACAGACTGATGTTAACCTCTCCTCATCTGGATTCAGCAGTGGCATTGTCGTACACATTTTTATACCAGTATCATACTTGGCTACATGGTTTTAAGACTGCTTTTGCTACTGTTTGGTATTACTCACACCATTTTTACAGTTTATGTAGCTACATCGATTTTATCTCCAGTGCAATATTTATTTTGTTACCAACTTGAAGACTATAAAAGTTTTAATGCTATTCCCATGGAGCACTGCCTTTGTGTGTTCTTTGTATCCTGCTATCCATTTTACCAGTGGTTGGTAGCTGCACTGGGAATCAGCCTGCAAGGAGATCAGCTAAAAGTAGTTGGATCGGTATGTGCATTATAATCAATCGAAATTAGTCGATTAATCGATAAAAAAAAAACGATTCATCGAACACAAAAATTTTGATCAGTAACAGCCCTAATATATATATATATATATATATATATATATATATATATATATATATATATATATATATCCTGGCTCCCCCTCTATGTGACTGAGTATCGGGTACAAGTACATCTACCTATTCCGAAAAAAATTGTCACAAAGTAAAAAAACACAGACAGTTTTTGACAATTCCTTTAAAATATAATGTAAATCCATCGTCAATCATGAAGTCTGTACACAGCCGGAACCCATGTATGGCTGCCCGCCGAATGCCTCCTTTGCAGTACAGGTAGTAACAGGCCTCTCCTTACAGTCATGGTGTCCTGGACAGAGGGAGCTGGAGAAGCAGTCGGTACACATGTCCGGGTAAATTCTTCATCAAGGACTCAGGGCGGAAGAAGTTCAGTAAGTGAAGCACAGTGGATATCTGGGGGAGGCATGCCAGGGGAGCTGGGTGCAAGACCAATGGAAAGACTGTGGGGTTTTGTGTCAAATAGATGTGGCCTGCGGGCACAGGATTTGCAAGTCGGGCTATCTGGGATCAGTAGTCCACCAACTATCTAATGCTGCTAAACAACTAAGCCACCAAGAAGGGGTACTGCAGGCCCCTGGCCTATCAAAATTCCTCAAGTCCAGCAATCATCACTGATTATTCAGAGTGATCCCTGATGCAGTGTAAAGATGATGGGGTGGAAATACTAACATTGTACAGTGAGGTTTGTGCAGGAGGAGAAGAGTCCTGTGAGTGAGGCCGCGTACACGCGGGGAGACATGTCCGCTGAAACATGTCCGACGGACTGTTTCCAGCGGACATGTCTCCTCTGATTTTGGTCCGATGGCGTGTACACACCATCGGACGAATATCCCCTCGGACTGAGGACGCGGTGACGTGGCGGTGACGTTGACGCCGCCACATCACTACCCCAGGAAGTAAAATACTTCTACACATGCGTCGAATGTGTCGCATGCTTTGAAATTTGTCCGCTGGAAAACCCTGTCCGCTAGGTCATACACACGATCAGATATGTCCCCTCAAACTGGTCGGCGGACCAGTTTCAGCTTCTTTTGGTGGTATTTGATCATCTCTGCGATTTTTATTTTTTGCACTATAAACAAAAAAAGACAGAAAATTTTGAAAAAAAAACACAATATTTTTTACTTTTTGTTATATATCCCAATTTTTTTTTTTTAATAAAAATGTTCTTTATTTAGGCTGATATATGTATTCTTCGACATATTTTTGTTAAAAAAAATCGCAATAAGTGTATATTGATTGGTTTGCGCAAAAGTTATAGCGTTTACAAAATAGGGGATAGATTTATGATTTTTTTTATTTTTTTATTTTTTTTACTAGTAATGACGGCGATCTGCGATTTGTTTTGTCAGGCCTGCATATCGGACACTTTTGACACAATTTTGGGACCATTCACATTCATACAGCGATCAGTGCTAAAAAAATGCACTAATTACTGTAGAAATGTTACTGGCAGTGAAGGGGTTAACACTAGGGGGCATTGAAGCCGTTAAATGTATTCCCTGGGTGTGTTCTTACTGTGGGGGAGGGGGACTGACTGGGGGAGGTGACCGATGCTGTGTCCCTATGTACAAGGGACACAGCATCTGTCTCCTCTCCCTGACAGGATGTGGAGCTCTGTGTTTACTCACAGAGCTCCACGTCCCTGCTGTGTCACCGCCGATCGCGAGTACCTTGCGGACACCGCGGCCGTCAGGCACACGCATCGGCTCCCCAGCTATGCGCCGGGCACAATGTTTCCCCGCTGCGCGCCACCCAGTGGCGCGCAGGGGAATGTAAACAACAGGACGTTCAAAGACGTCCACCCGGCACTTGAGAGCCGCGCTGTGGATGTCTTTTGTCTATAGCGCGGCCCTCTAGTGGTTAATAACGATTTCAAAAAAAGATTTGTTCTTTGGGCATCCCATACCCTTTCCCCCAACCAAGTTATATCCCCCAATAATCAAAAACGAAACAAAAGCAAATGACTGTTCATTGTCCATGGAAAAGTGATGTATAGAGGTCTGGCAGCAGGGTGAATATGGTGGATGTTAGTAACTATGAGGAACCATCTGCTACATATATCTCCTACAGAAATAACCAGTGGGACCTCCAATCTCCAACTGGTTGGCCACCGATAAAACAAAATCTTCTGATCACACTGTTCACATAGCTACAGTTCTAATAAAAACACCCGCACCACTAAGTAATATAGAAGATGAGCATTTTATAAAGAGTAGGAGTCAGAGACTGATGCAGAAATGAAGCTGAAAGGAAATTGGAAGTGTAGGAGGAAATATACAGAACTTTCAGAGCATTAAAAGACATATTATCTTCCCATGACCAGCAATGGAGAAATTTTCCTGAACAAGCTGAAGTGTTGATTGCTCTATTAAAGTTATTAGCAAGCTAAAACTAAAACACACACTTGTATAAAGTTTCATTATGCTGTCACTTCGAAGTTCTCCCTGAAACTTCCTAATTCTTTGTACATTTTATTTTGGTAAATAAAGTAAAAATGTTATGTGCTAGATATTTTTAACACACAGTGCAGTTAAGATGAAATCTGGAGAAAGATACAGGAGGAAAATAATCAATCTTGCCGCACAGTCAGACATCATATGGCAGGAGAAACGAGACAAATGTACTATGAGATCACAGTGTGAGTTATACGTTACCTCGTCTGCCCCAAAATTAAAGTGGTATTTAAAGTGGAGTTCCACCCATTTTTTATGTTTGTCTGTGCTGCATGCCCTAATCTCATAGTGTTCAGAATGGACAATTTTTATTTATTTTGTTGCTTATAAATACCTTTATTTTGTAGTCCTTCATTACTTCCTCCTCCTTATTAGCCCATAGGCTATTAAGTCACATGGCTATTTGCAAGGGTTTCTGGGATAGGCATCATGTTTTCCAGTAGTCCTTGCAAACCTGACTGAAACCTATTGCATTGCTTGTGCAGCACTGAGCATGTGCGAGATATGCAAAGCTGAAATCCAGGAAGTTATACAGTCTGGCTTCATGATGCCCACACTTAAGATGGCCACAGTCTATTTCTAGATTATAAACTATCTAGATGCTGTAACAACCTAACAAAACGGACCTTAGTTTACAGACTAACTTTACTAGAATACATTAAGATTGTGTATTACAGGGGTATTTATATTTAAAAAGTGAAATTGTGGGTGGAACTCCCCTTTAACAACTTTTTTTTTTAAATGGAGTTACATCACAGCCCCACCATTCAAGCAGCCGAACAGCGCAAACCCCAAAGGAAGACCAGATGAAAATGGATGCCAGGAGCACTGACAGCAGCGCTGGAAGACTTCCTTTGACAAGTAAGTGTGTCATCTTTTTTTTTTTTTTTTAAAGAAACATTTTATTGAATTTAATTCTGCTTTAAACATACCACTTTTCAAGGGGAATGTTTCATAAACTTGCTATTTTGTTGGAGTGACCGATTGTATTATGGGCATTACTAGCCTATGCCCTACCACTGTCATTGTTGTTCTACAAAAACAAAGCATTGATCCAGGCAGCTGTACAGATCAATTCAACACGTGCACGTGCCAGAAAGAGAGTGATTGGGCAACTGTTCCCTCTCTCGGTCCCTCTGTCCCTCATTTTTAGGATGGTAGAGCAGATGGAAGAGCTTTCTGACCTCCTCCTACTGAGGATTATTATGGGTGTTATGAACTCTGAACACTTCTTGATTCAGAGCGGTCAAACTCCTGACATAAGTTAAGAACCAAAAGAAAAACAAGTTTCTCTACACTCAATTGTTCATACATATGAAATGTTAAGAGAAGATAAAAAACACACAAAGTACTTTGGTCTCTAGGGAGAGATCTACCCACTGAATCACTGGGATGGATGTTTTCAGGGATGGATGGGTTCAGGTTCCATTTATGGAGCAGCAGGGTTCATCAGACCAGGGAAGGTAATCAGGACATGTGGAAAAACATCAATGGAAGAATAAGTAATTTTATTTAAAAAGATAGAAAAAAAAAACGACATCTAGGTAAGCAGGTGGCTGTGTCAGGTGAGAAAGCTTCTGTGGCCAGCGTGGCCGTCTGGCTGGTGGAACCAGCTGTCATGCACAGATTGTTGAAGCCACCGAGGGAGTCACAGGTGGTAGCAGTGTCTCCTTCAGGCAGGGTGACAAGCCATGGGGATGTATGGGGGCCAGGGGCAGACTGACAACTCATGGGGCCCTCGGGCAATAGGACATTATGGGGCACCTTGGCAATAGGTTATTATAGGGCCCCAGGCAATAGATTATGGGGCCACATAGTATACACACACAGTATACACACTGAAAAGGCACTGGAGAGGCGGGGCAGCTATAATCTTGGGATTTTTTTTAAAACACAGATTTTTACATAACGTCCCTGATTTTACTTGAGGCTGGAAACCCTGATGTGGCCCCCTGGTGGCATGGGGCCCTCAGGCAGTGCCCGAGTGCCTGAATGGTCAGTCCCGCCCCTGATGGGGGCAGCGCATTTTAGAGGTCCTGCCTCCTTTGTCAAGTATGCCCAATGGTAGATTAGGGGTGTCTTTTATACCAGTAGCTGGTATAAAAGACACCTCTGATTTGCCATTGAGAAACAGACACCAAAGTCTTGCAGAAAAAAAGGAGCAGCCAAAAGTGACCGCTGACCTAAAATAAAAAAGTGTGCAATAACAAAAAAGCGACAAAGGATTGATTGCCCAATTGCCCACAGAACTAGCAATCAGATTTAAAGCATCATTTCCTAACTTTCCAACTCCTGACATAGTGCAGAAACAGATCTGGGTTTTCTGTCAGATCAGTGACAGTGACAGGGTCAGGTAAATATTAGGGGTCCAACAGACTTCCGATGTCTCCATAAATTAAACCTATCACTACTATCACCAGGATCCTAATAAGAACCTTGGTGATAGTAGCACAAAAAATGTAAGAAAAAAAAATGTAAAACAATTATGGGTACATACATGGAGAGGAATATTATCCCATTACTTAAGCAGCTTGGCCAAGTGGGGAAATATGGAGTAAATTGCCTTTAACAATGAGGCCGCGTACACACGAGGAGACATGTCCGATGAAAACGGTCCGACGGACCGTTTTCATCTGACATGTCTCCTGGGATATTTTGGTCTGATGTGTGTACACACGATCAAACCAAAATCCCCGCGGACAGACAGCGTGGTGACGTGGCGGTGACGTTGACGCCGCGACGTCCCCAAACCAGAAAGTAAAATGCTTCCACGCATGCGTCGAATCAATTCAACAAATGCGGGGGATTTCGGTCCGCTGGTTAGGCGTACTAACCAGCGGACATGTCCGACGGACAGTTTTCCAGCAGATACGTTTTAAAGCATGTTTTAAAACTTTTGTCTGTTGGAAACCTGTCTGCTAGGCCGTACACACGATCGGATATGTCCGTTGAAACTGGTCTGCGGACCAGTTTCAGCAGATGTGGTTGATCGTGTGTACGCGGCCTAATAGGTAGAGCCAATATTGATAAAGAGGATTTGGATGCCACAACTATTATATTAGTTTCACAACTGTCCTATATGCTTACCACGGAAATTCTTTAACCACTTTGCAACCGCCCTATGCCGAAAGTACGGCTCTAGGGCGGTTGCTGTATTCTAACTGGCCGTTAATTAACGGCCTGTCAGAATCGCGCTCCCGCGCGCCTCCTGAGGCGCGCACACGGGAACATCCGTGACCGCCGGGTCCAGAGGACCCGGCCCATCACGGATCACGGTAAATCGCCGCTGATAGCGGCGGTTTACCACGTGATCGCTCCGTCCAATGACGGAGCGATCACTTGTCAACAGAGCGGCGTCATGTGATGACGCCGGTTCCTCCCTCCTCTCTCTGTACCGATCGGTACAGTGTGAGAGGAGAGGGGAGGGAGCGGATGGCAGCGCCAGTGCTGCGGGCTGGATCTGTGACAAATTTAGTCACAGATCCATCCATCCCTCCCTCCCTGCTCAGCCATCCCTGCTGCATATACTCTGCAATACTCACCTGGGCATACTCTGCAATACTCAGGCATACTCGGGCAATACTCTGGGCATACTCTGCAATACTCTGGGCATACTCTGCAATACTCTGGGCATACTCTGCAATACTCTGGGCATACTCTGCAATACTCTGGGCATACTCCGCAATACTCTGGGCATACTCCGCAATACTCTGGGCATACTCCGCAATACTCTGGGCATACTCCGCAATACTCTGGGCATACTCCGCAATACTCTGGGCATACTCGGGCAATACTCTGGGCATACTCGGGCAATACTCTGGGCAATACTCGGGCAATACTCTGGGCATACTTAGCAATACTCTGGGCATACAGCAGCCCCTGTCCCCGCGAGCTCGCATGCAGAAGCGAACGCATACGCAAGTCCCGCCCACATATAAAAACGGTGTTCAAACCACACGTGAGGTATCTTTATATAATGTTTTGGGGTTCTATGTATTTTTCTAGCAAATAAATGATGATTTTTACATGTAGGAGAGAAATGTCAGAATTGGCCTGGGTGCTCCCTGCATGTTGGGCCTCTGTATGTGGCTGCACTGTGTAAAAGTCTCACACATGGGGTATCGCCATACTCGGGAGGAATAGCAGAATGTGTTTTGGGGTGTAATTTGTGGTATGCATATGCTGTGTGTGAAAAATAACCTAATAATATGAAAATTTGATGAAAAAAAAAAAAAAATCTTGATTTTGCAAAGAATTGTGGGAAAAAATTACAACTTTAAAAAACTCACCATGTCTCTTTCTAAATACCTTGGAATGTCTTCTTTCCAAAAAGGGGTCATTTGGGGGGTATTTGTACTTTTCTGGCATGTTAGGGTCTCAAGAAATGAGAGAAGCTGTCAGTACTTCAGGTGTGATGAAATTGATCAATTTTCAGGATTTGGTACCATAGCTTGTAGACCCCATAACTTTCACCCAGACTAAATAATATCCAACATTTTTTATTTTTTTTACCAAAGATATGTAGCAGTATACATTTTAGGCCAAATTTATGAAGAAAAATTACTTTTTTGCAAAATTTTATAATAGAAATGAAGAAAAATTATTATTTTTTGCAAAATTTTGTTCTTTTTTCATTTATAGCAAAAAAAATAAAAACCGCAGAGGTGATGAAATACCACCAAAAGAAAGCTCTATTTGTGGGAAAAAAAGGACAAAAAATTCATTTGGTTATAGTGTTGTATGACTGAGTTATTGTCATTCAAACTGTGGGAGCACCGAAAGCTGAAAATTGGTCTGGTTATTAAGGGTGTTTAAGTGCCCAGTGGTCAAGTGGTTAAACAAATAGATACCCTGTTTAGAGATCTGATATGGAGATATAAACATCCTTGGATCAGTTTGGAAACTTTGCAGTTACCTAAGAACGAAGGAGGGTTGACTGTGCCTAATGCCAGGTCTTATTATCTGGCATCTCAACTTTAGCAATTAAATGGATAGAATACTATAGATTGTGAGGATCCCATGCAACAAATTATACTTTTCCAATTGCCGCTAGATCCACTAGTGTAGTCAATAGTTTATTACCAATTTTATAACAAACGTAGATATTCTACATTCTATTTGGTACATAGCATCTGAACCACTGTTCAACAATAAACAAATTTTGAGGGATATATGCAAGATATGCCCATATGAAATAATCCACAACTGCCTGAAGTGGCGAAACGTAAACATTTTGGTCTGTGGAAAAAGGCAGGTATTCTGTTTCTTACAATAAATTGGTAGCAAAATATAATTTGTCAAATAAATAATTTTTTCAATGCCTACAGTTACGGCATGCCTTGCAGACTCAAGAAAATACGTTTTTATTCAAATATAATCCTTCACCAATTTTAGCTTTGGCGGTAACTAGAAGTACTAAACGAGGACTAATGGGAAAGATATATTCTTCTATTCAAAGGATGACTAGAATTAATTCACAAGAGGGTAGTTTTGGATGGTGACGTAGAGACCTAGAGACACTTATGCCCTGTACACACGATCGGTTCGTCTGATGAAAAAGGACCGATGGATTTTTTCATCAGATATCCGATGAAGCTGACTTTCATCAGTCTTGCCTATACACCATCGGTTAAAAATTCTATTGTGTCCAACGCGGTGACGTAAAACACAACAACGTGCTGAGAAAAATGAAGTTCAATGCTTCCGAAGATGCGTCGACTTGATTCTGAGCATGCGTGAATTTTTGACTGATGGATTTCCCCACAGAAAATCGTTTTTTTTTCTATCAGTTTTTTAACCATAAGAAGCAAAAGAAGAAGCATAAGAAGAAGCATAAGAAGCATTTAAAACAGGTTCTATTTTTTTTTCACGGATTGGGGCCCACACACCATTGGTTCGTTCGATGAAAACGGTCTATCGGTCCGTTTTCATCAGATGAACCGAGCGCGTGTACAGGGTATTAGTGATGTGGAATGGGGGTAAGCCTTGAAAAATGTATTTAAGGTATCCTTATCATCCACACAGTGTTTGACTCAACTATTTATTATCCATAGAGCTCATTATACTCCACTTAAAATTGTATTCCTGGGGTAAAGCAATTACACCCAATTGGCCAAGATGCACAAATGATACAGGTACACTTATACATATGTTGTGGCGATGAACCCAAATTGTACCACTACTGGGAGTCCATATTTGATACTTTAAATTCGTTGTGCTATACACGGGTACAGCCTGATCCAAAATATATCATTGCTAGGTGTTATACCAGAAGATTCTCTCACAGTTGAAGCAGTGTCAGGACACCCACTAATACACAGCTCCTTTCTCTATCTGCAAAGTAGAGAGCGTCCTGACTTGCCTGCTCGCCCCCTCCCCCCTTGAGAGGCTTTCTCCACACCAGGGAGAAAGCCTTGCATTACTGTTTGTAGTTACAGACAGAAGAACAGGAAGTGAGAATCTCAGAAGAAATAAGGACATTTAAAAGCAAAATGGAAGGATGAGGTAAGTGAAGAAGGACTGCACTAAGGTAAAGGAAGCTATTTAGGGGAAAACATTTTTTCCTTTACAACCCCTTTTTTAAGGGATATCATTTTAATTTGCCTCTGAATTTAGGGTCTGTCACAGTTTTTAATGCGCTACCCATTTACGATTTCAAATATCCACATTTTACTTTTTTGCACATGCAGTTTTTAGTCTAAAAATATAGGTTGACACATTGGGATTGATTTACTAAAGGGAAATAGACTGTGCACTCTGCAAGTCCAGTTGCTCCAGCACTAAGTAAATGTGCAGAAGCTCTACTAACTTCCATCATGCAATCATGTGCAAGCAAAGATGTTGCTTTTTTTTCCTTGCACGTGATTGGGTCCTTTCTGCAAAGTGAAGCCTTGTCTCCTTTACTAAGCTCTGGAGCAACTGAACTTGCAAGGGACAACTGCACTTTGCAAAGTGCCAGTCTATTTGCCTTTAGCAAATTACCCACATTGGGCCAGATTCAGGTAGATGGGCGAATCTTTAATTTGGAGTAACGTTTCTCATTTACGTTACTCCTTTAGGAGCAAGTACTGTTGTTATTCACAAAGCACTTGCTCCTAAAGTTGCGGCTGCGTAACGAAAATGAGCCGGCGGAATTCAAATTGGGCGGGTAGGGGGTGTGTATTATTATAACTAGGTGCGATCCCGCGGCGAACGTACTGCGCATGCGTCGACTGTCAGTGCGCATGCTCCAAATTCTGTCAGTGAACGTCAATGACGTCAATCCCCATTGACGACGGCCATACTTAACATAGGATACTCCACTAGGGGGCTGCTTTATCTTTGCGCCGCGTATCTCTTACGGAAACGTCGGAAAGTCACTGCGTCGCGCCCAAATACGATCGTGAATTTCCGATTCCCGCTGATTAACATATTCTCGGCGTTAATCAGCGGGAACGCCCCGCGCGCCATTTTTAAAATTGAAGTTACGATACGACGGCGAAATACAATTACGCCGCTCGTATAGTAACTCCAACCCGGCGTTTCTTGTTTTCTGACTACAGAAAACAGAAACGCCGGCTCAAAGTGAGAGTTAGGCTGGAGTATCACTGATACTCCAGTCTAACTCTACCTGAATCTGGCCCATTGTGTTGACTCCCTTATTGGATGTCTCAAACCCACAATAGTGCAGGCCATACAGCAGGAAAAAAATTGGTTAGTGGTAGGACAGTTTTATTAAGGGTAATCAGATTAACTGGTTTATGCCTAACTTTTAATTTATCCATTGATTTAATCTGAGGTGGTTTAGGTGCACACCTTTCTTGCACTTATAGTTTTTTCCCCCTGTGATGAATGCAGGATCTTGGTTGCAGCGGCAGTCATCCTCCTGGTATAATTTTTTAGAGCAGGCAACAGCTTTATTTTAAAAGTGATCCAAGCAACTTTACAGTTGTCAAATCCCTTTTACAGTGGTTGGAATTGGCCCCCCTTTTGCCACTGTTTCCGGGCTCTCCCGGTCAATCAGATAGCCCAGGACTGCTGTAAGTGATTGGGTTGTCTGTGCATAGAGGAGAAAGAAGAACATCCATTCTTCCCTTTCCTCTGCAGAGACAAGGGCCCAGATTCACAGAGCGATTACGCCTGCGCAACTGGTGTTGCGCGTGCGTAAGTCTAAATGTGCGCGTGCGTTTAGATGCGCGCGATTCAGAAAACGAATTACGCCAGAAATCTACTTTTTTTTGTCCGGCGTAATTTCGTTAGACAGACGCATCCGTCCGCGCAAAAATGCGCTAGACACACCATTGATTTGCTAGTCAAATATGCTAATGAGGGAGTTGCGGGGATCCACAAAAAAACGCAGTTGCTGCGCAGGCTACGCGATGTGCGCAACAGCAAAATGTCCTGTCTAAAGTTAGAGCACCTAAAAGCTGGTCTAAATTTTGAAAAAACGTCTACATCTCACAGAAAGCAACACCGTTACTGAGGAGCAGACCACACACACGTGTTGCACTACAATTTGACTGCCAACATGCCAGGGGCATCGTCGCTCATAGCTGCACTAGTGAATTTAGATGACCAAAGAAGGAGGAGGGCACAGAGGATGGCACAGAGGATGGCACGGGAGAGGGTATACCGCACACACATAGACCTCTTTGGCATGAGTGATTCTGAGGTGTATCGCATCTTCAGATTCCCCCCTCATGCCATCCTGGAATTAACCACAACCCTGCAGGAGGACATCACCAGCCCAACACAACGCTCACATCCAGTGCAGCCACTGATCAAGGTACTGGCAACACTCCATGTCCTTGCCAGTGGCTCTTTTCAGCGTACAAGTGGAGTGGTGGCTGGGATGTCACAATCCTCCATGAGCAGATGTGTGCACCAGGTTGTCCCTGCAATCCTCACACGCTTGGCCAACCAAATCATCAAACCCACCACTGAGGACCTGCGGCTGAAGGCAATGACAGATTTCTACAGAATTGCCAGATTCCCACGCACCATCGGGGCCATTGATTGCACACATGTAGCACTCCAGCCCCCCCATGAGACAGAGCACATGTACCCCAATCGGAAGAATTGGCACTCCATCAACGTACAGGTGATAGTTGATGCCCAAGGCCTCATATGGCCCGTCCGTGCCAAACACCCCGGATCCACCCATGACAGCTACATCTACAATCAATGCCACATCCGAATGGAATTCGATCAGAACGTGTATGGGAACACCTGGCTGGTTGGTGAGTGACATGGGAGTCAGGCATGACTATCCCCTCCCGTGATGCACACCTCACAAGTGGCACATGCATGACTAACATTCTCCTGTCTTTTCCCTTCCAGGTGACTCTGCATATGCACTGGGACCCCATCTCATGACTCCTATCCGGAACCCCCAAACCCCAGGGGAGGAAAGATACAATCAAGCACACATCAAAACCCGTGCAGTGGTGGAGCGCACCTTTGGCCTCCTGAAGTCACGTTTCCGATGCCTGGATAAGTCTGGGGGTACACTGTTGTATTCCCCAAACTTCGTGTGCCATATCATCGTTGCATGTTGCATGCTGCACAATCTCGCAGTGAGGAAGGGCCTGCAGGTTGAGCTACGTGATGACCTGACCCCCCAACCAGACAATCAACCCCTAACCGAGGATACCCCGTCTTCTGAGGGAAGAGCAGTCAGGAGGCAGCTCATATTGGGCATCTTTGCACGTTAAACACACACATTAATCATGGCACAATGAGAATGCATGCATGCACACCACTGTGGTCCCTAGCACACACACCCCACATCCTCATCAAATTGGATTGGCACCAGTCCACCATGCAGGACTGGTGAGCAGTAACGCCACGTCAAGGCTCCAATTATGTCACTGAACATTCATACACCAATCACACGGACCTGAGGATCACTTCTCCCTGGTCCTGGGGAACCCTTCTCCACCAAAATTGAGGATGACACCCCTTTTCCAGCAGGAATGTCACCCCCACATTCAAACAGCATGCACAACCCAAAATTTAAAAAAAATGTCAGCAAAAAAAAAAAAAAAAATGTCAGCAAAAAAAAAAAAGGGGGAAAAAAAAATTATTGCCCTCTGCGTGAGCCACGCCTGGGGCGCCCCCGGCCACGGCCCCGGCTCCTCAGGGGAGACTCATGGGGGAGGGGCAAAGCCGGGGAAGGAGGAGCACCCCCTAATATCTGCCCACCTGGCGGCCTGCCCTCCAAGGCCACGGCAATTCTGTCCAGGGAAGCACCAAGTGTTGCCGTGTTGGCCTGGATAGCCTGGGTAAGGGCCCTCACATCCTGCCCAACGCCTGCTGCTGTAGTCTGCAGTTCATTTAGGCAGGTTGTGAAAGCCCGGGAGTGGGAGTCCAGGTTACCCAGCGTATCCTTCATGGAGGACAGGCTCTCCTCCACCCGCCCAAAAGTCTGACAGAGCTGTCCCAGATGGCGGGTCTGGAGGGCCTGGTCCCTTCGCAGACTGGCGGGCAGGAGATTGGGCGCCCCCCTGGTGCTCTGGATCCTGCCTCCAGCTGATGGTTGTGGGCGGGGAGAAGGGGAGGCCCTTGTGAGGGGAGCCATGTTGGGGGAGGAGGGGGGGGGCTCCCCCTTAGGGAGGGCAGGCTTCTGCCAGCCAGAGGGGAAGAGTCCGCACAAACCACTCGTCCAGTGCCTGACTCCTCCTCCTCATGATCGTCCTCCTCCTCATGATCGTCCTCCTCCTCTCGAACCTCCTCCGCGGACTGTGGCCTTGTTGGGGGGGCCTCATTAGGCTGCTGTCCTGGTGTTGGAGCGGTCAGGCCAGATGGCCCTGCACCCTCCTGCACATCTGTGGATGACACAAACCATTCACAGGTTGGAGGATCCACACACTTGGCACATATTCCCTTTCACCCCCTCCCCCACACATGCTACACACCTGATAGAACAAAAAACCTTACCTGGCACCGCGGGGACCGGACTTGTGTCAAAGCCTGGCAGGCCCTCCACTTCATGCCGGTGAAAGGTCAGGGCCACCACATGCTCCGTCGCTGTAAGCCTAATACGGCATGGTGGGCCCCCTCCTGTGCCCCTGGCATGGGCATGCATTGCGGCCAGTTTTTTTTTCACCAGACGCCGGAGATCATTTATTTTTTTTTCGATCCCAGACCGGGTCCGTGTCTCCCCCTCCCCCGATGAATTCACCTGCTCCGTGATCCTATCCAATATCTCCCTCCTCCTGGCCGGGGTGGTGGTGGCACTCTGCGGGCTGTGGAGAAAACGCCCATACTCGCTAATGGCCCGGGCAAGAATTCTTTTTTCCCCCACAGTAAAATTAAGCTTTCTTTTTCTCTCAGTCATACTTCCAAACAAACTCACTACCAGTCTCCAAAAATCAGTCACAAATACAAGCACAACCAATCAGGCAAGAACACACACAAAGAGAAAACGAACACCCAAAAATCACACTAGCACTCAGCAAGAAACAGTCACCAAAAAAAATAAAATAAAAAATAAAGCAAGAAAACAAACGAACAAAAATATATCAATCAAACAAACAGTCTCTCAAACACTTATCAAAAACACTTTCACAAATATACCAACAAGCACTTGATCACACAGAACACTAATCTGACAACTACAAGACACACTGCAACGAACAACAGGAACAAAAGCACTTGGTTCAATGGAAAGGGACACAAAGGGATGTACTTTTGCAATGCAAGTGCGTTTGTGTGTGTCTATTTATGCTGTCTGCGTAGTTCACAACGTTGCCCTAGTCCATTTCCAATTTCACTGATTGCGCCACTCCCGAGTTGTGAGCATGCGCACAGCGGAGCTGACATGGTCTCCTTCACGCGCGCATGCGCGAGCCGGCCGGCCCTTCATTTGCATGGGGTCACGGCTCATTTCAATGTAACACGCCCACGTCCCTCCCAATTTGTATTACTCCTCCTTACGCCTCTGGAAGAAACCTTACGCTTGCGCAATTTCCTGCGCAAAAGCTACGTGAATCGGGGGATTACGCGGCTAGATGGCGCAAGTCTAACGTAAAGGCGGTGCGCTACGCCGGTCCAATAATGCGCCGATGTACGTGAATCTGGGCCAAGGATTTTATGACTTCTGGTTTTGGTCCTGTGCTACCCTGGTCAGTGCAGCCAATGAAACAGATCTATGATCAGAAGCCTTGGAGGGTAGAGAAAGGATGAGGAGTCCCCCAATCTCTCCATAAAGAGTACCTGTCACTGCTCAAGATATAAAAATGAGTTATGCAGCATAGCAAAAAAACAACAGGCCCAATAAACATACAATAAATTACGGACCTACATAATCACAAAATAAATGAAAATTCCAAAATAATACCCCCCCCCCCCCAAACAAAGCCTTGCAAAGAAAAAAGGAGCAGCATGTTGTTAGCAGGTAAATTTGGCCTCAGCCTTGCACCACTCCACACGCCACATCCTCTGACATGTTTTGCCCCACCCAATGGGGCTTAGTCATAGTGGTCACCTCTATGACTAAGCCCCATTGGGCGGGGTGAAACATGTCATAGGACGTTTCATGTCGAGTGGTGCAAGGCTGAGGCCAACCTTATACATGTTAACCACCTCTTTAACTACCTGTCTTTAGCTAGCCCAGCAACCCAGTCATTCAGGCCCTCCACATATGCTGCGCATTTATTTCCAGGCCTATCACTGGAATCAAAGTATGGCATAAATCACAAACTCTACTGTAAAATGTTTTTAACCACTTCAGCTCCGTAAGGTTTACCCTCCTTCCTGAACAGGCCATCTTTTGCGATACGGCACTGCGTTAGTTTAACTGACAATTGCTCGGTTGTGTGACGTTGTAGCCAAATACATATTTTTTTCCCCACAAATAGAGCTTTATTTTGGTGGTAAAAAAAACCCAATATATTTGACTTTCTGCTATAAAAGTACATTCCCCTCCCACAGAACGGTGGTCTGCCTTGTTTATATAGGCAGACTGCTGTTCTGCCTGTGTCTCAAACAATTGTCACAGTGGGAGCGGAACGCGTACGCGTGCCCCAGACCTGGATGTGTCAGATCACGTACTAGGTACGTGATCTGGCACGTAGCGGACATCCTGCCGAAGTATATGTGCGTGGAGAGGTTAAGGGATACACTGGTGGGTTAATCCTGTTGGCTGCATCGCAGTGTAGTAAAAGAACATCGCAGATGTTTATGTGTACATATAAAAAAATATGAAAAATTGCAGCAATAATAAAGATGAAAAACGCAATCAGCTTCTACGGTGCAGTTTGTCAGTGCAGATGGAGGAGGGAGAAATAAGAACTGACTAATACATTCTAACATGTGATTATGCTTCACGAGACACATACATTCACCATAAGGAGTCAGACAGATGGTGAAGCAATAAAACACGGTATATATAGCTGGCTGAAAATTAACTTCTGACTGAGAATTACTAACTGTGAGAAGAGCTGATTACACATTTGGCATATGATATGCGTGGATAATTGCTCTGTGATCCAATTACTTCATGTATGTAATGAGTATAATGTAGGACCTGTGGGAGAATACAGGGATGCAGCATTAGGACGGCGCCATGGTCATAAATAAAAACAGGGGCATAAGCCAATTGCTGTTACAGTTTATAGATCATGTCATGGCCTGCAGTAGTGCTATACAGAGAATGCTTTCTGCACCCTAATACCGCGTACACATGATCTGGCTTTTGCCTGACCAAAAGCTCATCGGAATTCCGATGAATTCCACCGGAGTAAAATAGAACATGTTCTATATTTAAACTTCGATGGAGTAAGTAGTAATACACCCAAAACCAAAAATGTAACATATTGCAATTAGACATGTGCACAACAAAAATGTTCATATTTTTTTGTTCTGTTTCGTCTCGTTCCGTAGATTTGTAAAGATTCGTAATTTCGTAAGACTCAAGTTTTCCTATTCGGACCCGTTCATATTTTCGTAACATTTTTATTTTTGTTTATACTGAATGATTCGTAATTCTGTCTTATTTATTTTCGTTGATTTGAAATTCGTAATTTTGTTAGATAATAATTTTCGTTTAATGAACTCGTAATTTTGTACTTTCGTATATACATAGAAACAGGAGGCTAATTCATATTAAAATATACTTTCTCTTAAGCCCCGTACACACGGTCAGACTTTTTGCCAACAAACGTCAAAATTTGGCTAAGATATTAAGTAAGATACATCACTCACTAACTACACTGCCCAGTGCCCATTCGAAAGAACGATACAAGTACACAAATTTGAGAACAGACAAAGAAATGGATTTACAAAACACACAAATGAAAATACGAACATACGAATGAAAATACGAACAGACAAAGGATTTAAAATACGGAATGCAAATCTTTCGTTATAGATGTAATTTTCGTTCTTTTGCTTTTTCAGTGTTTCGTATTTTAGTAAGATTGTGAAATCATACGTTCGTATTTTCGCTTGTTCGTTATTTTGCTTATTCGTAATTCCGTAATTTTCGGATTTTGGTTCTTTCAGCTTTTCAGATGTTCGAATTGATCCGCATGTACGAATACTAACAAATTTGTACGAAAATTCATGTGTTACGATTACGAACGGGAACGCACATGTCTAATTGCAATGTACCAATGTAAAATACTGTTATTTATGGTATTATTATCAATTATTCTGTAAATTATATTGGTGAGAAAAGTTCCAAGAAAGTTTGTTCAGTTCTTATAAATTAATTGCTAAAATAACAAAATATTACAAGAACAATATCAATATGTAGAATGCAAAAATAACACCAATAATGTAGTTATATTCTTGAAATGAAGATTGTATATATAATCAGATGTGTGTCTTTGTATGTGTGAATGTGATGTGTGTCTTTGTATGTGTGAAGCTATGGTAGCTTCCTTGAGTGTCTCTGTAGCAAATCTGCCAAAAAGAGCTTTTGTTCGTAGCTTTTACTCCTAAAATCTGACCCCCACTTTATCTTTAAAAAAGCTGATTTTAAGTTCTTCTTTGCCTTGCAGTTCTACAGCAGCCACCTACTCCCCTCACGCAAGGGTGGGAGTTTCTCAGTCTCTATGCATTGGCATTCCTAAAGGAGTGGGTAAGAACAATGTGTAAAAGCATTTTAATATAGGATATAACTTCTTTTCATTTTTATTTTTTGATATAAAAAATTTCCAATAAAAACATTTAAAAAATCGAATTTCTTCATCAATTTAAGTCAATATGTATTCTGCTAAATATTTCATATTTTTATATTGATAAAAAAATATTCATTGTCACTGTACTAAGACACTGGCAGAGAAGGGGTTATAATCAGGCATGATAAAAGGCGTAACTGTGTTTCTAGGTTGTGCTTACTCACTGTGGTGGAAGGCAGAGATCTGTGTTCCTGCTTAGCAGAAACATAGGATTGGTTCTCTTTTGACAGAAGGACAAGTATTCCCGCAAATGCTCAGTATAGGTCCCGATACCGATACTGGTATCAGTATCGGGACAACCCTAAAATTAAATGTTTGCTTTTAGGTTTAATACCACCCATCAACTTCCATATCTCTCCTATAATTCTTTCCTCATATAACTGTGGAATAAATGTAGAGATCTTCCACAGAAAGGACTGTTTCCACTGTTCAACAGGCCTAGACTTACAGTAGGAATCACTGGTCTTCAAATTTGGGGAAATGATCGACCTCCAAGATAAAATGTGCTAATTCTTACATATTTTGATTCGATTAATTAGGAAACAGGTAATAAAGGTCCTGCTCGGCTAAAGTTTAAGATATTCCACAATAAAGATTTATACACAAGTGAGTATATTTGCCTACAAAGGAGGGAGGTGTCTGATGATCATGATGCCTCGAAACTTCTCCACAAAGTATAGTAGAACAATGAAAATGGCACCACATGGAAGTATATAAGTTTATCTTCACTTTGAGACTAAAGATTATTGCCTAACTGTAATTTATTGTTTGTCTATTGCAAGGTACATTTATTGCCATTCACACTACGGCGACTTGGGATCCGACTTGTCAGACCTCAAGTTGCAACAAGTTGCTGGACATCAGAAATTCCATTGAAGTGAATGAGAGCCGTCTTACTGTACACTACTGAAGATGCTCCGACTTCAGAGAAGTTTCCTGTACTACTTCAAGGTGACTTCTAGGTAACTTGTACCCAAAGATTTCAATGGAAGTTGCCTCCAAGTCGGTATCTTCATCTATATTGAAGCAACTTTACAAGAAAAATAAAATAGTTTACCCCGGCAAACCCCTCCCTCGTACAGAGCCGTTTATTCTGTGATTGGCCACAGCCAAAGCCCCTGTGTAAACCGGAACTTATGCCTTGTACACACGGTCAGATGGAATTTTTTCATCGGATATTCCGACCATGTGTGTGTCCCATCTGAGTTTTTCCATTGGAAATTCTGACAGACTTAGAAAGAGAACATGTTCTCTTTTTTTTCCAAAGAAAAAAAATTCTATTGGAAATTCCGTTCGTCTGCATGGAACTCCGACGGAGAAAAAAACATGCACGCGCAGAATCAAGTCGACGTTTGATCGGAATCATTGATCTTAATTTTTCTCGGCTTGCCATAGTGTTGTACATCACCGTGTTTTGGACGGTCGAAATTTGGTGTGACAATGTGTATGCAAGACAGCTTGAAGAAAAATCTGTCAGAGTTTATCCGGTAATTCCGATCGTGTGTACAGGGCATTAGTCAGATCTTTGCATCATACAGTTACATCTGGTGGATTCTGAAAGAAAACTGCTTTTACATATGTGGTGAGGTTACATTTGCATCTTAAAAGTGCAGTATGACGGCAGTGGTAAAGAAGGCATACCACCTATATTTTGGATGCAAAATAGGGGATCAGTACAAGAGTTGGGCCCCTCGTTATTGTTCCGTTAGTTACATGTGCAACTTAACTGCGTCATTGGCTAAACCACAAGCAGGAACTGAAGACAGAGCAGAGCATCACCAGGGATGAAAACCAGCATTTGGTGATGTCTATGCGTTCCAGACTTCAGGCTGTAATTGACTGCAAAGGATTTGAAACCAAGTATTGAAAAGTGAAAGATTTATGATTGTTAATCTTTCCCATTACTTTTGGTCCCTTAAAAAGTGGGAGGCACATATAAAAACTGCTGTAATTCCTACACCGTTCACCTGATTTGGATGTAAATGCCCTCAAATTAAAGCTGAAAGTCTGCAATTAAAGCACTTCTTGTTTGTTTCATTTCAAATCCATTGTGGTGATGTATAGAGCCAAAAAGATTAGAATTGTGTCTATGTCCCAATATTTATGGACCTGACTGTATACGTCCCCTTTAATTTGCTGGCCGTGTGACCGTGCTCTCAGGACCAGCGGACTCAATGTCACAGAGCTGAAGAACGGGGAGATGTCAGCGTAAACACAACATCTTCCCATTCTTCTTAGTGACATGTCACCGATCGTCTGTTCCCTGTCATCGGGAACAGTGATCGGTGATGTATCATGGCAAGACACACCCCCTAAGGGCCATGTCCGATGGACACGGAGGGACATGTCCGATGGAAACGGTCCACGGACCGTTTTCATTGGACATGTCTCCTCGGGATTTTCGTCCGGCGGTGTGTACACACCATCGGATCAAAATCCCCACCGGCAGACAGCGCGGTGACGTTGACGCCGCCACGTCTCCGCACCAGGAAGTAAACAACTTCCATGCATGCGTCGCATCCATACGACGCTTGTGTGGGCAGATATGTCCACTGGTTAGTGTACTAACCAGCAGACATATCCGACGGACATGCTTTAAAATTTGTCCGCCGGTCAGACATGTCCGCTAGCCCATACACACGATCGGATTTGTCCGCTGAACTGGTCCGTCGGACCAGTTTCAGCGGACAAATTCGATCGTGTGTACGTGGCCTCAGAGTTAGAATCACTCCCTAGGTCACACTTAACCCATTCAGCTCACCCTACAGGTTAACACCTTCACTGCCAGTGTAATTTTTTACAGTAAACAGTGCATTTTTACAGCACTGATGGCTGTAAAAATGACAATGGTCCCAAAATGGTGTTTGATTTGCTAGTCAAACCATTGATTTGCTAGTCAAATATGCTAATGAGGGACTTACGGGGATCCACAAAAGAACGTTGGGGCAGCACAGGCTACGCGGTGTGCGCAACAGCAAAATGTCCTGTCTAAAATTAGACCATATAAAAGCTGAAACCACAATGCTATAGTTGGCCCTCCCTTATAAGCACCACCCAGCGCTAAGGATAACTGAAAATAGGTATCAGGTAGTATAGGAACAATTAATAATTATAATACCTTATGTAATAATGGTTAAAGAATTACAAAGATGTACATTAGCAGCCGCTAAAAATGGGAATGGTATGTATAAACAAGCGAAAATTAAAGGAATCACAAAAAGAGTCCAAATAAATGTCGCAGCAGCGCTTAAATTCTCGCAATAAAGTGAGAATTACATGGAATGCAATCCAAATAAATGCCAGACTGAAGAAAGTTCATAGAGGATAGGGATGTGCACTACAGATGAGTAGGATGCCAGAAGTCTTCTTATCGCACCACCACTAAATCACCGCGTGACATCAAACCACCCCTTATGGGGATATGCTTACCACAGGGATAAGATCAAAAACGACCTTTCACACCACTTTAAGGTACTTTCTCCCTCTCTGAATCTCTTTATGCAAATGCTGGGTCTGGGTACGTCTCAAAATCATGTGGATAATAAACAACAGAGAGTGCTTCCATAGCATAATACTGTATATTTATTAAAAAATGATCCCACATATCCCCCTTAATCAAATGCACGTACACAATTAAAACAATCAAAAACCTTCAAGCATGGTACAGGTCTATTAGTGTGTTCTGGATAAATACCAGTTGTCAATCCGTCAGGATACACTCACGGTTGTTTCACACAATAGTGTTCACACTGCTTCAGGGTTAAGTGCTGGGTTACAAATCCAGCACTTAACCCTGAAGCAGTGTGAACACTATTGTGTGAAACAACCGTGAGTGTATCCTGACGGATTGACAACTGGTATTTATCCAGAACACACTAATAGACCTGTACCATGCTTGAAGGTTTTTGATTGTTTTAATTGTGTACGTGCATTTGATTAAGGGGGATATGTGGGATCATTTTTTAATAAATATACAGTATTATGCTATGGAAGCACTCTCTGTTGTTTATTATCCACATGATTTTGAGACGTACCCAGACCCAACATTTGCATAAAGAGATTCAGAGAAGAAGAAAGTACCTTAAAGTGGTGTGAAAGGTCGTTTTTGATCTTATCCCTGTGGTAAGCATATCCCCATAAGGGGTGGTTTGATGTCACGCGGTGATTTAGTGGTGGTGCGATAAGAAGACTTCTGGCATCCTACTCATCTGTAGTGCACATCCCTATCCTCTATGAACTTTCTTCAGTCTGGCATTTATTTGGATTGCATTCCATGTAATTCTCACTTTATTGCGAGAATTTAAGCGCTGCTGCGACATTTATTTGGACTCTTTTTGTAATTCCTTTAATTTTCGCTTGTTTATACATATAAAAGCTGGTCTAAAAAGAGAAAAATCGTCTACATGTCAGATAAAGCAACACTGTTAGTGAGGAGCTCAGCAGTCACACGTCACACGTGTTGCACAACAATCTGTATGCCAACATGCCAGGGGCATCCTTGCTCATAGCTATACTAATGACTTTAGATGAGCAAAGAAGGAGGAGGGCACGGAGGAGGGCACGGGAGAGGATATACCGCACACGCATAGACCTCTTTGGCATTGGTGATTCTGAGGTGTATCGCATCTTCAGATTCACCCCTCATGCCATCCTGGAATTAACCACAACCTTGCAGGAGGACATCACCAGCCCAACACACCGCTCACATGCAGTGCAGCCACTGGTCAAGGTCCTGGCAACACTCCATTTCCTTGCCAGTGGCTCTTTTCAGCGTACAAGTGGAGTGGTGGCTGGGATGTCACAGTCCTCCATGAGCAGATGTGTGCACCAGGTTGTCCCCGCAATCCTCAGACGCATGGCCAACCAAATCATCAAACCAACCACTGAGGACCTTCGGCTGAAGGCAATGACAGATTTCTACAGAATTGCCAGATTCCCACGCACCGTGGGGGGCCATTGATTGCACACATGTGGCACTCCAGCCCCCCCCATGAGACAGAGCACATATACCGCAATCGGAAGCATTGGCATTCCATCAACGTACAGGTGATAGTCGATGCCCAAGGCCTCATATGGCACGTCCGTGCCAAACACCCGGGATCCAGCCATGACAGCTACATATACAATCAGAGCCCTATCCCAATGGAATTCGAACAGAACGTGTATGGGGACACCTGGCTGGTTGGTGAGTGACATGGGTGGCAGGCATGACTGTCCCCCCCCCCCATGATGCACACATCACAAGGGGCACATGCATGACTAACATCCTCCTGTCTTTTCCCTTACAGGTGACTCTGCATATGCACTGGGACCCCATCTCATGACTCCTATCCGGAACCCCCAAACCCCAGGAGAGGAAAGATACAATGAAGCCCACGCCCAAACATGTGCAGTGGTGGAGCGCACCTTTGGCCTCCTGAAGTCACGTTTCCGATGCCTGGATAAGTCTGGGGGGACCCTGTTGTATTCCCCAAACTTTGTGTGCCAGATCATCGGTGCATGTTGCCTGCTGCACAACTTCACAGTGAGAAAGGGCCTGCAGATTGACATACGTAATGACCTGACCCCTGAACCAGAAAATCCCCCCCCTAACCGAGGCTACCCCGTCTTCTGAGGGAAGAGCAGCCAGGAGATAATCCACATTAGGCATCTTTGCACGTTAAACACACACATTAATCAAGGCACAATGAGAATGCACACCACTGTGGTCCCTAGCACAGACACACCACATCCTCATCAAATTGGAGTAGCACAAGCCCACCATGCAGGACTTGTGAGCAGCAACGCCACGCCACGGCTCCAATTATGTCACTGTACATTCATACACCATTCACACGGACCTGGGGATCACTTCTCCCTGGTCCTGGGGCTCCCTCTCCACCACAAATGAGGGTGACACCCCTTTTTCCGGCAGGAATGTCACCCCCACATTCCAACATCATTCACAACAAAAAAAATGTCAAGCAATGTCAAGTCTCAGGGGAGACTCATGGGGGGGGGGGTAATCTGGGGAAGGAGGAGCAGCCCCTGGTCTCTGGCCACCTGGCGGCCTGCCCTCCAAGGCCACGGCAATTCTGGTCAGGCCAGCACTTAGTGTTGCCGTATTGGCCTGGATAGCCTGGGTGAGGGCCCTCACATCCTGCCCAACGTCTGCTGTAGTAGTCTGTAGTTCGTTTAGGCAGTTTGTAAGAGCCAGGGAGTGGCAGTCCAGGTCCCCAAGCGTATCCTTTATGGAGGACAGGCTCTCCTCCATCCGCACCAAAGTCTGGCTGACCTGTCCCAGATGGTGGGTCTGATGGGCCTGGTCCCTTCTGAGATTGGCGGGCAGAACCTCGGCCACCCCCCTGGTCTTCTGGGATGACTTCCTGCCTCCAGCTGATGCTTGTGGCTGGGGAGAAGGGGAGACTCTTGGGAGGGGAGCCCTGTTGGGGGAGGAGTGGGAGGGGCTACCCCTTATGGAGGGCTGGCTGCTGACATCCAGAGGGGAAGACTCCTCAAAAAACAACAATCCACTGGCTGACATGACATCCTCCTCAAACTCCTCCTCCTCCTACTCCTCCGAGGACTCTGGCCTTGTCTGTGGGTCCTCATCAGGCTGGTGTCCCGGGGATGGTGCGGTCAGGCCAGATGGCCCAGCACCCTCCTGCACATCTGTGGATGACACAAAACATTCACAGGTTGGAGGATCCACACACTTGCCACATATTCCCTCCCCACACATGCTACACACCAGATAGGAAGAAAAAACCTTACCTGGCATCACGGCCTCCTGACTGGAGTCATAGCCAGGCAGGCCCTCCACTTGTAGTCTATTAAAGGCCAACAGGGCATGGTGGGCCCCCTCCAGTGCCCCTGGCATGGGCTGCCATTTTGGCCAGCTTCCCACGGACCAGACGCCGGAGATCATTGATTTTCCTCACGATCCCCTCGCGTGTCCGGGTCCCCCCCCCCCCCCCAATGCATTTACCTGGTCGGTAATGTTCTGCAAAATCTCCTTCTTCCTGGCCGGGGTGGTGTTGGCACTTTCCGGGCCGTGAAGGAAACGGCCATATTGAGTAAGGGCCCGGGCAATAATTTGTTTCTCCCCCAAAGAAAAATTGCTCTTGCGCTTCCTCTCAGTCATACTCATACAACAACTCTCTCCCAAACAATCACCAAAAATCACACACAAAAACAAGCAGGAAAAATCAAGCAACAAAACAAACAAACAAAATCTATCAAGCAAAAAGTCTCGCAACCAGTCACCAAAAAACACTATCAAATATATTCTACAAAACACTAGATCAAACAGTCAACAAATATCACAAAGACAAGTCACAACGCAACAAACGCGAACACACAACAGAACAAAAGCACCTTGCTGTATAGCAGTGTTTCTCAATTCCAGTCCTCACCCCCCCCCCCCCCCCCCAACAGGTCATGTTTTCAGGATCTCCCTCAGATGAAAAGGCTGTGGTGATTACTAAGGCAGTGAAACTGATCAAATCACCTGTGCAAAATAATGGAAATCCTGAAAACCTGACCTGTTGGGGGGGCCTGAGGACTGGAATTGAGAAACACTGCTGTATAGGAAGGGATACAAAGGGATGTACTTTTGCAAAGGAAGGGCGTTTGTCTCTGTCTATTTATGCCATGGGTCTTCAAACTACGGCCCTCCAGTTGTTCAGGAACTACAATTCCCATCATGCCTAGTCATGTCTGTGAATGTCAGTGTGTTACAATGCCTCATGGGATGTGTAGTTCTACCACAGCTGGAGGGCCGTAGTTTGAGGATCCCTGATTTATGCTGTCTGTGTAGTTCACTAAGTTTCCCGGGTCCACTTCCAATTTCACTGATTGCGCCGTTCCCGAGTTGTGAGCATGCGCACAGAGGTGCTGACCATGGTCTGCTTCATGTGCGCATGTGCGATCCGGCCGGCCCTTCATTTGCATGGGGTCACGGCTCATTTCAATGAAACACGGCCACGTCCTTCCCAATTTGAATTACTCCGCCTTACGCCTCGGAATTTACGTTACACCGGCACTAATTTCTGCGCAAATACTATGAGGATACGGTGATTGCGCCTCTACATTGCGCCGGTCTAACGTAAAGGAGGTGCACTACGCCGGTCAAAATATGTGCCAAATGTACGTGAATCTGGCCCATTGTATATCTTTTGTGGCCCAGGGGGCCACAAACAATATATGTATCCAAATCCTCAGGGGGGCCATATTAAATCAACAGGGGGGCCGCATTTGGCCCGCGGGCCAGACTTTGGACATGCCTGATGTACACTATCTACTTAACATGATTAAATAGAGTATACAATACATATACGTATGGTGTATTCATACTTTTTAAAGATAATTAATATAGGATACACAATGCCTGATATCTGTAAATTAACTTGCCTAAAAGTGGCGCAAAATAAATAAAACCTTTAATAAAAAATAATATAATAAAAATGGTCCAGAATATGATATATTATTTGGTGTCAATGAAACTAGCCTACTTTCCTAGTGGTTTCTGACCTTTTGATTACATAATAAAGCACAACAAGTACCCATGCTCTCCGTTTGTATTTACAGTATATCCTTTTATTAAAGATCAACTTTTTAAAAGAACATTGCCAAGGACAATTCTTCTAGTGCAGAGAAGACCCTGAAAACTTGACATCAATTTCTACTCAAAACAATCACGTTAAATGCATTTTCTGTGACTTCTGCTTTTCTTCCCTCCCCTGTAAATCTATACAAATGCAGGATAATTGTGTATAGCGATACAGCACACAAGTGCTTGTTTGCAGCCTCGGAAAGGTCACAGTTGTATTCCCGCTGACTTCTTCCAATCACAGGATTAGCAACATACTAGCTATGTACCTATGCTGAGACCTTGGTCCAGACAGAACATATTTCCCGTCTGCCAGTAACAACATATCACAGAAACAAAGGGCCAGATCCACGAAGCATTACGATAGCGTATCTCCAGATACGCAGCCATAATTTCAAATTTGCGCCGCCGCATCTTTGTTTTGTATCCACGCCGGAATTACGCTAAAATACGACTGGCGTAAGTCGTATCTTAGTTGCATATTAACGCTGGACGCTAGGGGTGCTTCCGTTGTTCCAAGTAAAATATGCAAATGAGCTAGATACGCCGATCCACGAACCTACGTACGCCCGGTGCAGTGTTTTTTTACGTTGTTTGCGTAAGCGTAGGTCCGGCATAAAGTTACCCCTGCTGTATAGAGGCGTACGTAATGTTAAGTATAGACGTCGGGCCAGCGTAAAATTTTCCATCGTTCACGTCGTTTGCGTAAACCGTTCGCGAATAGGGATTTGAGAAAGTTACGTTCACGTCAATTTCATTGACTATTTTCGACGTGATTTCGCGCATGCGCACTGGAATATCTCCACGGACGGAGCATGCGCCATTCAAAAAAAAAGTCCTTTACGTGGGGTCAAGCTGATTTACATTAAATCACGCCCACAGCTTTCTGATTTGAATTGCGCGGCCTTACGCTGCAACAATTACTCTACGCCGCCGAAACTTACAGCGGAAATTGTTTGTGGATAAGGATACGCCGATGTAACTTACAGCGGCGTAGTGTAACTTAGGTAAGCTACGCCAGCGCCACTTCTTTGTGGATCTGGCCCAAAACCTGTAAATGCAGACCCCTCCCCCTGCTTTCTAATTTTATGACATGGCTAATGAAACATCTTTAAAACATATGTACAGCTTTTACATAAATGTCACATCGATGGGCAGACAGTCGTTAACCTAAACTGACTACATTTTCTTGTTCATGTCAAGCTTTTCATGTACAATTCTTCAGCCAAGCCTGCTTAGCCATGACTTAGAAATATTATGACCCAAGGGTGATCCATTCATCAGGGGCGCACGGGCGCCGTCCCCTCTATCCACGCCACCCCCTATATGGTTAATGGATAGATTCATGCATAGTACCTATGCAGATTTTTAGGTACTGTAGTTTGTCGCCATTACACGAGTGTACGCAATTTTAAAGCATGGTATCTATTTACTCGGCATAACAATATATTTCACATTATACTAAAAAATTGGGCTAACTTTACTGTTAACGCATAGCATGACTCTATCCACGGCTGCCATAATGCGTCCGGCTCCTTTCAGGGCGCATGAATTACAGGGGCAGGGGTGTTTTTTTTTAAGAACCTGATTAGAGCCATAGGCGCTAATTGGCTTCAAAATAGGTCTGGACTCAGCGTGAAGAGCATTGGGCTCGGAAACCTACCCAGGTGTGGTAGTGTAGCACTACCCCCGAAGGAGCTGCTGGTTTGTTTTGGGTGGCATGTTAACTCTATTTCCTCGCCGTCTAGGGTGCCAGATGAGAGATGAGAAAAAGTTCCCACTTTAGTCTTCTTTTTCTTTGCTTTATTTGTCGAACTTTGTGAAAGAATAAAATAAGAAGTTGAAAAGATGGAAGGGTAATAGGTGACAGGTTCAGGTGTATAACTTCTATTTGGAAACACTCCTGCTTCCAGCAACAAAGCTTTCGTTGCCACTCTAGCCAGCAGTGGCGTAACCAGAGTTATGGGCGCCCGGGGCAGAACTTTTTTTTTCGCGCCCCCCCCCCCCCCGGCGCTAGCGCATGACCACATACGCCCAATCACAGGGCGCCATGCCATCAAATGCAGCCACTGTGTTATCAATTGTCACCACTGTGCCATGCCATCAAATGCAGCCACTGTGTCATGCCATCAAATGCAGCCACTGTACTATCAATTGTCAGTCACCACTGTGCCATGCCATCAAACTCAGCCACTGTGTCATGCCAACAAACGCAACCACTGTGCCATCAATTGTCACCACTGTGCCATGCCAAACGCAACCACTGTGCCATGCCATCAATTGTCACCACTGTGCCATCAATTGTCACCACTGTGCCATGCCAACAAACGCAACCACTGTGCCATCAATTGTCACCACTGTGCCATGCCAACAAACGCAACCACTGTGCCATGCCATCAAATGCAGTCACTGTACCATGCCATCAATTGTCACCACTGTGCCATCAATTGTCACCACTGTGCCATCAATCGTCACCACTGTGCCACCAATTGTCACCACTGTGCCACCAATTGTCACTGTCCAGACATCTATCCACCTCGGAGCTTTATATTATAACCTGCTGGGACTTGTAGTTCTCCATCGTCTCCTGGGGCTCAGGTGCATGCGATCCACCATCTTTGTTCAGTTTTTCTTACTGCTGGGACTTGTAGTCCCATAGATGGTGGATCGCATGCACCTGAGCCCCAGGAGACGATGGAGAACTACAAGTCCCAGCAGGTTATAATATAAGGCTCTGAGATGGATGGGTGTCCAGACATCCATCCACCTGGGAGCCTTATATTATAACCTACTGGGACTTGTAGTTCTCCATTTTCTCCTAGGGCTCAGGTGCATGCAATCCACACCCATCCACCTCAGAGCCTTATTGTTTGTATAACCTGCTGGGACTTGTAGTTCTCCAATCTCCATGAGCCCCAGGAGAAGATGGAGAACTACAAGTCCCAGCAGTCTTACTAAAATGACAGGCTCTGAGGTGGATAGGTGGGGATCAGGCAGTGCACCCCTTTAGATTTACACCGACCCCCCCCCCCTTCTCTCTCTCCCCTGCAGTACAGGAGAGTGTTTTGCTTTCCTTGCTGGAGATGGAGAAACTTGCCGCCGCGCTGTAAACCAATGTTCCAGGCCAATCAGCCCAGCACAGAGGTACAGCGCCTCCCACTCCACCGCCCGCCAATCGGTGCTTCTGCGCCGTTATCTGTTTTTTTTAGCCCTTCCGCATGGTTGGCTGGTGTTTCCCGCCACTCCCACATCAAGGGAGACAGACAGTTCCACCAGCCAACCAGGCGGAAGGGCTGAAAAAAATGTCCCCAGATGAAGGCATGAGCCGTAACGCGTAGGGATACAGGGATACAGACGTACACCTGGAAGTGACGTGAGATATTTGGCAGATGCCGCCTTGTTTTATTTGATGCCTGCTTTTAATTTACTGATGTAAAGAGATTACTTTGTTTCAATAAATTTGCACTTTATTACATACTACACCATTGGAGGCCTATCTCTCTTTATGTTTCCCGGAGTATTATAGCTAAGGGGAATATTGCAGGACCTAAGGAAGATTGACACGTTCCTGGTAATAACAACCATCGGTGGATTTATCCAGAGGATTTTTTTGAATGCACCTATTTGTCTATAGTGAGGTGAGGGGCCTGTGAGGCTGTTTGTTTCTGGAGTGGCACGGGCAATTTGACCCATTATCACGGCATTGTTTTATGCTACCAAGGTGAGAGGCCTGTGAGGCTGACTACACGGAGGAGCACTTGTAGACATGTGCATTTCGTTTCGTTACGAATTCGAATTCGGACAAATTTTTCATTTTTCGGAAATTCAGATGCATCCGAATTTCCGAATTACAAAATTAACGAATTTAAACAAATTAGAAAAAACGCGAATTCGATTTGAATTCTAATCGAATTCGAAAAGAATTCAAATCGAAATCGAAAAGAATTCGGATCGAATTCGAAAAGAATTCGAATCGAATTCGAAAAGAAATTCTATTCGAATCGAATTCGAAAATAATTCGAAACGAAAACAAATTCGAATGAAAATTGAAAATCAAATCAAAATATAAAAAATATAAATCGATTTCTAAAAAAGAATACAATAAAATAGAATATAAAATAATAAAACAATAGAATGAAAATCAAAGAATAGTAAAGAACAGAATAGAATTTAATAGAATGTAATCAAATACAATAATACAAATACAAATACATACAATCAAATCCGGTTGAAATAATTTCAAATTCGGTTGAAATCATTTCCAATCCGGTAGAAATTATTTCCAATCCAGTAGAAATAATTTCCAAAGCGGTTGAAATAATTTCCAATCCGGTTGAAATAATTTCAAATCCAGTGGAAATAATTTCCAATCCGGTGGAAATTATTTCCAATCTGGTAGAAATAATTTCAAATTCGGTTGAAATAATTTCCAATCCAGTTGAAATCATTTCCAATCCAGTTGAAATCATTTCCAATCATTTTTCTGGTAGAAATATTATCGAATCCGGTAGAAATCTTTTCGAATTCGACCGTTTTTCGAATTCGGTTGAAAACGATGGAATCCGACCGGGTTTTCGAATTCGGTCGAAAACTATCGAATTCGACCGGGTTTTTTCGAATTTTTCTCGAAAACGATCGAATTCCGAAAAAGAATTTAACAAATTTAACGAATTTAACTTAACGAAATTAATTAAATAACGAATTAAAACGAAACGAAACAATTTTTTTCCTTTTGCACATGTCTAAGCACTTGCACTTTACTGTGAGCTACACAGCTACGTTTAAGCATCTTGGTGCACTGCATGCTTTGCATTTTATGGACTTCTGATACATATGGACTTTTATATTTAATTTATTCTCTCACTTATTGCATATTTCAATATTTGTCACATATATGTTTTATATTGATTGATGTGTGTTTTTTTGCGCAAATTCACTTTTTTATTCTATGAAAAAAAAACTCATTGTGTACCAAGATGGCCGACAGCTCCAGAGCTAGGCCAAAGCCGCGGCCTTTCCTAAGGCGGCGGCGCGTTCCGCGGATGCCAGGATTTCGCCCCCCCGGAATTTTTCGCCCGGTGCAGGAGCCCCCCCCCCGCTACGCCAGTGCTAGCCAGAGTTGGTATTGTGCACCTGGATAGGCCTTTCTCACTAACCTAGCAGCCAGAGTATCACACAGAAACTTGGTAAAGTCTCTGCCACAGACCTTCCCAAAGATGGAGGTATATGCGGTCCAAAATCCTCTCAACACAGGTTTAAACACCAGGATCTCTCCCAAAGAACTTCTTGTAAAATTAGAACTGACAGGCGATTATCACCCAGCCTTGCAGTAATAGTGCATCCTTCAATGTAGTTCAAGGCCTCTCCTGAGATACCAGCCTCTTGCTTGGTGCTCTCCAAGACAGGTTCTTCATCAAGTGGCTTCTTCCCTCAGGACAGACAGCACAGGACCACTCTACAAGCATAGACCCAGTTTGACTACCGTGTCTACTTAGTAGATCACAACCCAGGACCAATGTGGTCCAGGAGCCAGGAACACGTACCCCCGCCCATGAGGGCTACACACAGGGGTGGTGGGACAACAGACCCAGGATCGGCGATGACCCCGCACAAGTGACGTCTGTCCCTTAATACTCCTCCCCAGCATGCACAGCGGGACAACCATGTCCATCTGATTGGCTGCCAAAGGGGAATACCCAAAACACCTTGACCTGACTGCTGCCATCCTCGGCCTGGGATGGTAACGACACCCCAGACAACAATAGTGGTCACTCACAGCACAGCCATGGCTGAAACACGGGCCCAAATTTTGTGAAAAATCAGGCCCCTACATAAGCAAAGCAAATGAATATTGGCTCTGAACCACCGCTCAGCTAATCAGGAAGCAAGGGTCTGATACCCGTTTTCCAATTGGCTAAAGAACAGGTGATCCTATTAGACGCCTAGGAGGAGGCAGAAGACGCACGGTGGAAGCTGCCATAAACACAGAAGACAAGAGGACAAAGGAGACGCTGCCAGATGCCCGCCGATCCCTGCAGCGTTATGCCAGCTGATCCCCACCACTGGGTTCCTGCCGATCCCTACCCCCGAAGGGGTAAGTGCGTTAGACCCCTGTGGAGTGGTGGTTGTTTGCCACCCCACTAACAAAAAAACACCAGCCGCCATTGTTATGACCCCTATTTTTAAAGTACAGTAAGATACAATTGCTGTCAGTTTAAATGACTTTGCTTTTCATAAAAACAATCTACAATACAGTTGAGGGTTGTTTTATAAATCTATTGGTATTCCACTTTTTCTTTTTAACCACTTCAGCCCCAGAAGATTTGGCTGCTTAATGACAGGGCTATTTTTTGCAATACAGTACTGCATCTCTTTACCTAACAATTGCGCGATCGTGTGACGTTGTACCAAAACTTGATGGTTTGGTGGTATTTGATCATCACTGTGTTTTTTTATTATTTCTTCCACTTTAAACAAAAAAAGAGCAACTATTTTGAAAAAAAAAACAACACATTTTGTACTTTTTGATATAATAAATATCCCAATCCCCCCCCCCAAAATTGTTTTTCCTCAGTTTAGGCCAATATGTATTCTTCTACATATTTTTGATAATAAAAATCGCAATAAGCGTATATTGGCTGGTGTACGCATAAGTTATTGCGTCTACAAATTAGGGGATAGATTTGTGGCATTTTTTATTATTATTATTTTTTTACTAGTAATGGCGAAGATCTGCGATTTTTATCGGTACTGCGACATTATGGTGGACACATCGAACACTTTTAACACATTTTTGGGACCATTGGCATTTATACAGCAATCAGTGCTATAAAAATGCACTGATTACTGTGTAAATGTCACTAGCAGGGAAGGGGCTAACACTAGGGGGAGATCAAGGGGTCAATTGTGTTCCCTGACTGTGTGTTCTAACTGTGGGGGGAGGGGACTCACTATAGGAGATGACAGATCGTGGTTCCCAGCTTGTAGGAACTCACGATCTGCATCTCCTCTCCTCTCAGAACAGAACACGTCCCTGTTCTGCCTCTCGTGCCCGCGATCACTCGTGGCAGACAATCATTGCAACTGCCGGTCACAAGCTTTGGCACCACCCGCTATCGCGCTTAAATGGACCGACGTACAGCTACAAGGATTTGCGGGTTCGTGCCGACCTTCTGCAGTATAATGACGCCGGCAGGTAGGCAAGTGGTTAAAATAACAAAAATAGCATCAAAGCACTATTAACCCCCTCATGCCTAAGCCTTTTTCTGACACTTGCTGCTTACAAGTTAAAATTTATTTAGAACCCCCAAATAATATGAGACCCTAGAAAATGAAATGGTGATCGTTAAAATATATTTTACGTCACATTGTATTTGCGCAGCTGTCTTTTAAATGCAAGAAATACACTTTCAAGAGTTAAAGTGGATTTAAACCCTCACATATTCCCAATGAATGGAACAGCCTCATAGTATGCACAGAGACTAAACAAATCTCCCTACTTAGTTTTCCATGTATATCTGCTGTCTTCACATTTAGACCCCTTTCACACTGGAGCGGTTTGCAGGCGCTATTGCGCTAAAAATAGCACTTGCAAACTGACCCTAAACAGCTGCTGCTGTTTCTCCAGTGTGAGGGCTTTCACACTGGAGTGGTGCGCTAGCAGGATGAGAAAAAAAGTCCTGCTAGCCGCATCTTTGGAGCGGTGAAGGAGCGGTGTGTATACCGCTCCTTCACCGCTCCCTCCCATTGAAATCAATGGGACAGCACCGCTACACCGCCCACAATGCGCCTCTGCAGAGGCGCATTGCAGGCAGAAAAACTGCCCCACTAGTGGCCGAATAGCGACGCAAAATTTTCGGTAAAGCGCCACCAAAAATAGCAGCGCTTTACCGCCACCGCACCTCCGGCTCCCCCCTTTTCTCATAGGCAGAGACTTGCAGAGTTGTGCTGTGAATTGACCAGCTCTTTGCTAACCTATTTATAGCAACCTCCCACGGCACAAATTTCAGGTTGGGTTTATCACAGTTGACAGAGGACTTGTCAAGATATCATGCCGAGCAGGAGAAAGCCAGGGGACACATAACTTAGAAGAGAGATAAGAAAACACTACAGATATATGTGCCCAGGTCAAATTTCATGAATTGGGTTTACATCTACTTTGAAAAACAGTAAAGTTAGCCCAATTTTATTTGTATAATGTGAAAGATATTGTTACACCGAGTAAATATATACAGTACCTAACATGTCATGTTTTTAACTGCACACATTCATGGAATGGTGACAAACTACGGTACATAAAAATCTTCATGCATTAAACATTTCTACAGATTACTAGTTTAGAGTTATGCCGTGTACACACGATCGGTCAAACCGATGAGAACGATCTATTGGACCGTTTTCATCAGACCAAACCGATCGTGTGTGGGTACCAGGGGCGGACTGACCATTGAGTCACTCGGGCACTGCCCGAGGGCCCTATGCCACTAGGGGGCCCCATCAGGGTTGCCAGGCCCAGTAAAACCAGGGACAGTATGTATAAATCTATGTTTTTATTACATCTGTCCCTGATATGTTCGAAACCAACATGCTTTTGATGTGAAAATCCTGATATTTTAGCTGCCCCGCCTCTGCACTGCCTCCTGGCGTGGTGGCCATCTGTAAGCCCAGGGACCCCATAATCTTCTATTGCCCGGGGGCCCCATGAGTTGTTAGTCCGCCCCTGGTGGGCACCATCGGTTATTTATCCATCAGTTAAAAAAAAGAAAACTTGTTTTAAATTTAACCGATGGATACCTAACCAATGGCAAAAAAACTATCATTTGTAAGCACGACCATTGGTTAAAAATCCACGCATGCTCAGAATCAAGTCGACGCATGCTTGGAAGCATTGAACTTAATTTTTTTCAGCACATCGTTGTGTTTTACGTCACCGCGTTCTGACACGATCGTTTTTTTTTTAACCGATGTTGTGTTTTTTTTTTTTTTTGTTTGTTTTTTTTTTTCCTTTCCACTTCAGACTTAACCATAACTTGAGACCTGCTCATGGTTATATTCAATGATTATGTCTCGACTTAGGTTTTGCATCATGTATGGAAAATATATAAATATATATAATAATTGTTTTTTTTTTTTCCCCCCTTTTATTATTGTTTCCATGTATATCTTTATTCCTTCCCTTCTCTCATTTCCGTTTTCCTCCGTCCCCATCCCCGTCTCCCTCCCCCCCCCCCCCAGGCCTCCACCTTCTCTCCTATTTCAATAGTTTCCTCCCCTTATTATTACCTAAGCCTCCATCATTTCTGCATATTCCATCTTATACTTACATTTTTTGCAAGCATCCCATTTGTCTTCAAAATCTACCCAATTTTCCTCCTCCCTGTATCTTAAATATTCGTTGTAATATATTTCGTCGAGTTTTTTCCCCCATCCTCTTAGTGTAGGGCTCTCTTTTTGTTGCCAGTTACTCGAGATTTGGCTTTTTGCTGCGTTGAGGAAATCTGGGATTAGTGTCTTTAAGTATTTTTTGGTTGGCATTCGAGACCCATGCAAAACACAGACCCAGAAGTCCTCAGGTATATTCATGTTTATTATTGCTTTAATTTTTTGTCTAATTTTTAACCAAAAATTTTTAACTTTAGGGCAAGACCACCAGATATGGGTCATTGTGCCTACCTCTTTACAGCCTCTCCAACGTAAACGCGACTCAATTCCTAAGGATGGGTATATTTTGTCTGGTGTGAGGTACCATCGTACTAAACATTTATAATTCTGTTCCATTACTTTATTATTTATAGAGGTAACATGGACCCTATTTATTATCTGTTTCGTTTCAAATTCGTTTATTAATGAGCCCGTTTCTTCTTCCCATTTTTTGATGAATGGAGGTATGCTCTGTTTCCCCGAAACATTCAAAATTTCATATAACCTCGAGATTATTCCCTTGTCGATTTTCCCTATGCAAAGTCTTTCAAGTGGCCGTAGATTCGTTTCGGATCTTATCGGCTGTGGAAGACTTTCAAAGAAATGTCTTATTTGAGCATATCTCCATTCATCAATCCACACGAGATCTCTCTTCTCTTCCAATTCCTGCAATGATGATAATCTATTTTGTTCCATAAAATCTTTTAATTGGATGTCGTCTCTCCTAATCCAATTACCAAAGTTTTTTTTTTCTCCCGGGGGAAAAAAGTGAGTATCTTTTAGGGGTATAAGTGGTGAATTAAAACTCCATCCTTCTTTCCTGTGAATCTGGTCCCAAAGTGCTAAGGCGTGTTTTGTGATATCGTGAACCTCAGGGCTTAGTTTTCTGTATTGTGGTGGGATCCAGATTATCTTCCCAAGTGCAGTTTTACTTAATTTATTTTCCATAGCTACCCATCTTTTTTCTACATTGTTTTTTGCCCATTCTATAACTCGTGATATAATGATTGAGTAATAATACTTTTTTAAATCCGGTGCCCCCAACCCCCCTTGTGTCTTATCTTTTGTCAAAAGTGATAATTTAATTCGTGGTTTTTTCCCCCTCCAAATAAATTTAAGAAACATTGTTTGCAATTTTTTGAAAAAGGCTTGTGGGATTCTTATTGGAAGCATCTGAATTTTATAGATAATTTTTGGTAGTATTACCATTTTAAAAATGTTTATCCTCCCGGTCCATGTTAATTGTCCTGGTGCAATTCTATTAAGGTCTTCTTTGATTTCGTTTAATAATCCAGCAAAAAGGAAAATCTTTCTGCAAAGCCTTCCCCTCTTTTTTAGTAAGAGTGATATTCAGTATTTCTGATTTAGTTGGATTTATTTTAAAGTTAGACAGCATACCATATTCTTTTATTGTTTTAATTATATTAAGCAGGCTTGTCCTAGGATTTGATATGTAGAATAGGATGTCATCGGCATATGCTGCCAGTTTATGTTCCTCCCCTCCCAACATTATCCCCCTGATATCCACATTTCGCCTTATCTCCTTCAGAAGGGGTTCTAATGTCAATGTGAATAGTAGCGGGGACAATGGACATCCCTGTCGAGTCCCATTTCTTAATTCAAAGGGATCCGATATCTTCCCGTTAATTTTGATTCTTGCAGTTGGTTTGTTATACAGGGCTCCTATCCATTGCCTCATTCTGGGTCCAATTTCTAATGCTTCTAAGGTATTCTGCATAAAGCCCCAGTCAACACGATCAAAGGCTTTTTCTGCGTCAATAGACATTAACAAACCTGGGGCTCTACTTCTTTTAATTTCATCCATAATCAAAAGCGATCTAATTCCATTATCTCTCCCTTCTCTTCCTGTAATAAACCCAACTTGATCAGTGTGGATTACGTCTGACATAATATTTTTCATCCTGTTCGCAAGGATTTTAGAAAATTTTTTAAGATCTATGTTGAGAAGCGAGATCGGTCTATAGCTGGAACATAGACTATTATCTTTGCCTTCTTTAGGTATTACCGTTATTAACGATTCTAGACTTTCCTTCCTCATTTCCCATTTTTCTCCAATTCCATTATAGTAGCTACATAATTTTGGAGTTAGTATATCGGACAATACTTTATAATATATAGTTGTAAATCCATCAGGCCCAGGGCTTTTACCATTGGGTAATTCTCGAATAGTTTTTATAATTTCTTCCTCTGTTATGGGCATTTCTAAAGTCTTAAGTTTATGTTCTGGTATGCTATTTAACTCCAAATTTCTCAAGTATATTTTCGTTTTTTCTTCTCTTGACTTTACTTCCCCTTCAGTGTTTTCCTTATTAATTAAATAGAGGTCTTCATAGAATTTTTGAAAGTTGTCTATAATCTCTGAGGTTTTGAATCTTATTTCTCCCGTTTTAGTTTTAATTTTCTCTATATAATCCCTGGCACGACTGACCATCAGTCAGCTTCATCGGAAAAATCCATCGGACCGTTCTCATTGGTTTGACCGATCGTGTGTACAGGGCTTTACAGAGGAGATTTCGCTCTAACGGTCATGGAAATTCCTAGCATTTGTGGTTTGAACACTGTTTACATTTGCAGGCGTGATTTACGTATACGTTCACTTCTGCATATGGGCACGGAGTGATGGGACACAAATCTATTTATTTATTTCATTAAATGTTTTGCCTATATTGCTGGTAGCCAGCAATACATTACAGCTGCAAGCAAAATTCTTTATGCACCACCACCGCACAAGGCCGCATACACACCAGCAAATATATCTGTTCAAATCGGTCGGACAGACCGATTTGAACAAATCTGTCTGCTGGCCGTTTTGGTTTGATCGCTGTACACACGGCGCGGTGACGTTGACGCCGCCACGTCACCGCACCAGGAAGTAAATTACTTCCGCGCATGCATCGAATCCATTCGACGCGTGTGCGAGAAGATATGTCTGCTGGTTAGCGTACTAACCAGCAGACATGTCGGGCGGACGGGTTCCCAGCCGACAGATTTTAAAGCATGTTTTAAAATCTGTCGGCTGGCCAAATCCGTCTGCTCGCCCGTACACACAATCGAATCTGTCTGCTGGGACGATCTGGCAGACCGTTTCCAGCAGACAGATTTGATCGTGTGTACGCAGCCTTACAGGCAGATTTACAGGCAGACTAAGGGGACCCTCCCAGGCACAACATTTAAAGAAATATTTCATTTTTTTTGTTTCATGTTTGACTTTAAGCATTAAAATCACTGCTCCTGAAAAAACGATTGTTTTAAAAACTTAGGGCAGTACCTGTGTCCCCATACACTTTTTATGGCAATAACTTACATATAAGCCTTTAACATCACGATTCACGACTTTTGATTTTTCCTGTTCGTGTCCCATAGACTTTAATATGGTTTTAACTTTTTGCCATGGCATCCATAACTTACAGTATGTCCCCAGTCTACCGGATTAAATTATTCTGAATGTTAATAAACACAAAGACTGGTGACATCTTGTGACAAAAAAAAATGCATAGACAGCTCTGGATTAAAAGTGAGTCTTGTAGATCCCCTATGACAGGGGTGGCCAACAGTTGGCCCGGGGCCCACATGTGGCTCGCAGAGCCCTCTAATGTGGCCTGCAAACTCCTGCTCTGGGAGGGAATAGAATTGAATACTTTTATTAAAGGTCAGTTTATTACTAAAATCACAGTGTATATATGGGCATATCTGTTCTGCAGTGGTTACTGGGCTGCTTTCAAACTGATCCGCAGGTGCAGAGCAGTGCACCTGAGGGTTACCTGCACTGAGCCATAGATTTCTGTTATTACCTGCAAATTTGGTGAGCTTTCTGAAAGTGCACCAAACCTGCAGAATACAATAGAAGTCTATTGCAAAGTGCAGGAAAGCCAAAGGTACACTACGTTGCACCAGCAGTGCGGGTAAACTGCAGCGATTCTGTGTAAAGGCAGCCTTGGGCCCCTTTCCCACGGTTAGTCTGACCCAATTGGACCCTCCATTCACCTCTAAGGAGTGACAGATGTACTGTAAACTGAATTGTGTCCTACCTCCAATCCAATCCACAAAAAAAAGAAGTATAGTGGGCTGTGTTCGTGTCCGCTCTGCATATACAGGCATGGACCCACCATCCGCCCGCTCTGCTCATTGTAGCCCATGACCGGTTACCAAATCGCTTAAGTGGCCCTCGCTCTTCAAAAGGTTGGGCACCCCTGCCCTGTGACATAATTGACCAAAAATATAATATTCTACAGGACGCCTGGGTTGGATCCTAAATGGCAGTATATTTCCCCACTATTTGAGTTGTCCCTTTAAGAGACATGGTTTAGGACAGTGGCCTCCAAACTGTGGCCCTGGGGCTGGATGCAGCTTTTTGCTAGTCAATATACGGCCCTTGGTGCACTTTTCCTTCCACTGATACAAAACACTATTCTGCCATCTGATATCAACAATGGGCACCATTTCTCCCACTGACACTAATAATGGGGCATTATTCCTCCCACTTAATACTAAATGTGGTGTTGTTTGCTCCTACTGATGCCAATGAAAATGTCCACTTCCCCTGCCCACAGTCCAGCCCCACTAAAGTCTGAAGGAGCCCTTTGTTTAGAAAGTTTGGAGACCCCTGGTTTCAAGTAATGTTGAGTACTTAGGTATTTTCACCCATGCAGGGTGAGGGGTTTCCAGGGTAGTCTGCCTAGAGGTGAGAGGATTGACTTTCAGTATTCTCTGGATTGATAAATCCTTGTTAGCGTTAGAATTTGGGATAGATAGATAGATAGATAGATAGATAGATAGATAGATAGATAGATAGATAGATAGATAGATAGATAGATAGATAGATCATTCCAAGACCCCACATGGGTGGGGTCTTGGAATGCCAGGGACCCCACCCAATTGTTTACATTAAGGGGCGGGGTTTAGGAGCTGTAATTTGTGGTGAATAAGCAACGGGACCGAACACGTCGGCCAAGTGGGAGGTTTTTTCTTTAGGCGAGTCACTCAATATTTGCTCATGTTTAGTAGTGACCAGATCTCTTGTACACCACATATGAAGTTAAGCATACTTTACTCAACACACTTGAACCAATGAGATACATGAGACAATATGAGCATTTTTAGATATAATTCTCTGTTTCTTTTCTTCAAACATTAAAACAGAAAAATACAATTTTAGCAGCCAAGGCCCCAATTAAAACTAACAATTGTCATAGAATTCCCCGGGGAATAAAGTACTCAGATTATCACAGTGTCAACATTCCAAGCATAACCTATCCTGTATATGTAGACAGCATAGCTCATTCATAAGGCAGTATACTCTCAATAAGGTCATCCTGGGAATGCTATGACAATCGTCAGTTTTAATTGGGATGTTGGGGGCTACAGTTGCTTTTTTGTGTTTTGATATTTGATTTATGCATCTTGTGTGTTTGAAATTGTTATCTTAGTTCTCTTTCAAATCTGATTCATGCTACAGGCATAAACAGACAGAGAGGAAATGGTATACGTTACACATTTTCTGCAGGCATACAAGGGGCATGCATAGAGGTGGGTAAGGTACAGTAAGGATCACTTTGGCCACCATGTTTATGTCATGTCAGATGTCAGCAAGGTATCAGCTTTTCTTTTGGCAATACCTCAGTGAATATGTGTAAAAAGATAAATATACTGAAACTATGGAAGATAACTAGACTTGCAATTTTGCCTAAAGTTCTGCTTTAAAGGCTAAGTTTAAACTTTTGTTCCTCCCTTTTTTATTATTATTCCAAGCTTCCCTGTGTACCAATATAGCATTAATGTACTTATTTAGCTAAAATAAAACAGTGTTCCATTAATTCTACACAGGCTTACTTCATACACGTTATAGCTGTTTAAACACACTGCTCAATTACTTCTGCCTTACTTCCTGGTCAGACTTTAGGAAGTAATGTAGAAGTAATCAAGCAGTGTTTTAAACAGCTATGAAGAGAGTAAAGCCTGTATATAATTAATAAAAAGCTGTTTTACTTTTGCAAAATAAGTACATAAATGCTATATTGGTACATAGGGGAGCTGGAATTTAGAAAATAAAAGGTGAACTTACCCTTTAAAGTAATTTTTTCGAAGAAAAAAAGTAAAAAAAAATGTCTACCTTAAAAAAAAAAAGGGTAAATGCAAGAGTAAAAGCTTATCTCTTCTGATTTAAATACAGCCCAATGCTATTCTGTTCAAGTGAGCCAGAGTGTTAAATAAACTCCGCCTGACCCAGGAAGCCATATGGGATGCCAGCATCCAATCGGATTCAATTGTTTTTAAGACTAGAGCACATTGGGGCTAAGCTTCACACACTATAATTAAGCCATCCCTTGTCAAAGGAGAACCCCAATGTTGATGGCCACTATGGCTCTTACCTTGGACATAGGGGCTGGTAGGTAGGGTAGGCTTAACACTAAAGTCCTAGAGGTCTAGTTAAAAAGTTAAGTCTTTAAAAGCAAAGCAAAATCAGAGGTGCACAAAAAAGGGGATTTTTTTAGCTAACTATGGTAATGTAATGTGCTCGTGGTATATGCATTTAGTCAGGATATTTACTTTTAACCACTTCGGGTCCGCGTCATCGTCGAAAGACGTGAACAGCGCAAACCTGAGGCGCCGGGTTGACGTCTTTGGACGGGACTGTCTTTCCCCGCTCCCCGCGCGTCCCCGCGAGCGCGCATCGGCGAAAAACTGATCGTAGAGGCCATTCAGCACTCGATCCAACGGTCCAATGAGAGATGATCTCAATTGTAAACAAATGAGATCATCTCTCATCGCCGGCTTTCTCTCCTCACACACAGCGTGTGAGGAGAGAAAGAAACAGCAACAAGTGAGTGAAAAAGTCAAACACAGTGCCACAGTCTCTGCCAGTGCCACCTGCCAGTGCAAATAGCCAGTGCCACCTGCCAGTGAATTCTTATCAGTGCCACCTGTCCCTGCCATCAGTGCCACCTGCCCCCAGTGCCACCTGCCCCTGTCATCAGTGCCACCTGCCCTGCCATCAGTGCCAACTGCCCCTGCCATCAGTGCCACCTGCCCCTGCCATCTGCCGTAAGTGCCATCTGCCATCAGTGCAATCTGCCATCAGTGCCACCTGCCAGTGCAATCTACCATCAGTGCCACCTGCCAGTGCAATCTACCATCAGTGCCACCTGCCAGTGCAATCTACCATCAGTGGCACCTGCCTGTGCCACCTGCCTGTGCCATCTGCCTGTGCCACCTGCCATCAGTGCCATCAGTGCTATCTGCCCGTGCCACCTGCCAGTGCCATCTGCCATCAGTGCTATCTGCCCGTGCCATCTGCCCGTGCCATCGGTGCCATCTGCCATCAGTGCCATCTGTGCCATCTGCCCGTGCCAGCTGCCATTAGTGCTACCTGCCATCAGTGCTACCTGCCATCAGTGCCACCTGCCATCAGTGCCATCTGCCATCAGTCCGTGCCATTTGCCGTCAGTGCCACCTGTCAGTGTCATCAGTGCCAACAATGGCTAAAAGATCATTTTCACTTGAGGAGGCGTATGAAATTATTGCGGCTGACGAGAGCAACGGGGAGATCTGCGATTTGGATTCCTCTGAAAATTCGGACAACGAATTTGACGTCACCTAAGAGCCGATAGTCAGCAGTGGAGCAGAGACATCCTCGGAGGAGGAGGAGGAGGAGGAGGAGGAGGAGGAAGAAGAGGAGGAAGAGGAAGAAGAGGAAGAAGAAGAAGAGGAGGAGGGTCCACCTGCCAGAAGAACGTGTATTGCTAAGGAGGCAGTGCCATCCACCAGCACCGCTGTGCCATCCACCAGAACCAATGTGCCATCCACCAGAACCGCAATACCTCAGCAAGCAAGGTCACATACCAGTGGGGTGTCACCTCAGTCCCAAAGGGTTAGGTCCCATGCCAGCCTTCCCTATTCCCTTCAGAACCCCCTGTGGCTTCCTTCTAATTCAGGAGAAGCCAACATTCCCCCTTTCACTGCCCAGCCAGGAGTCCAGGTGGACACAGAAAATTTTGCCCCGATTAACTTTTTTAATTTAATTTTCACCGACAACATGCTTCCCTCAATTGTGACCCAGTGCAATCTTTATGCACAACAATTTATTTCCAGTAACCCCACATCCCATTATGCCCGTCCCTTCGAGTGGAGAGCCCTAACAGTGGAAGAGTTTAAAAAAAAATTGGGCCTCGTATTCTGTATGGGACTAAACCATAAAAAACAATTACGTTCCTATTGGTCAAACCACCCCATCTACCACATGCCCATCTTTTCCTCAAAAATGCCCAGGTCCAGATATCAATTGATCATGAGATTCCTACACTACAATGACAATATCCAGTGCCCTCCCCAAAATGACCCAAATTTTGATAAACTTCATAAAATTCGGCCACTACTTAATTATTTTTCCGAAATTTTCCCCCAGTTGTTTACCCCTGACCAACATATATGTGTAGATGAGTCCCTTATAAAATTTTCTGGCAGGCTGGGAATAAAACAATTCATTCCCAGCAAAAGGGCCCGCTATGGGGTGAAGCTCTATAAATTGTGTGACCGAGCCACAGGTTATACGTATGCCTTCAACGTATACGAAGGAGAGGACAGCCAGCTACACCGCCCTAATTGTCCAGACTACGTAGGAACCAGCGGCAAAATTGTTTGGCAACTCCTGAACACACTCATGGAGAAAGGATACCACTTGTATGTGGACAATTTTTACACAAGTTTGTCCCTGTTCCGAAACCTTTTCCAAAAACACACCCCAGCATGCGGCACCATGCAATCGAACCGGAAGGGCTTTCCTCAAAGTCTTGTCACCAAAAAATTAGAAAAAGGGGAGACGGCGAGTTTACGCACAGAGGAAGTTCTGGCTGTGAAATGGAGGGACAAAAGGGATGTGTACGTGCTTTCTACCATCCACAACAACACATTCGTTGAGACCAGAACGAGGAATGGGCTAATCCAGAAACCTAAATGCATTCATGATTACAATAAGTTCATGGGGGGTGTCGATTTGAACGACCAGATGCTGGAACCCTACCTTTCCAGAAGAAGATCATACCAGTGGTATAAAAAAGTTTCGATTTATTTGTTCAATTTGGCCGCGTACAATACCTATGTAATATATCGGAAATCCACTCCAAGACCCAAATCCTACCTTTTCTACCTGGAGGAAATCACCACTGCCCTTTTATACCCCAGCAACCCACCAGCAAACATTCGATCCGATGTGGTTACCCGACTCAACGAGCGCCACTTTCCAGATAAATTCCCTCCCAGACCAACAGGCCAAAAATGCCAAAAAAGATGCAAGGTGTGCTCCAAAGCAGGAGTGAGAAGAGACACCACTTTTTATTGTCCTAAATGCCCTTCCCAACCAGGCCTCTGCGTAGTTGGTTGTTTCGCCCGTTACCATACCTCACTAAATTATTAGTCACTTCCTGCCATTTACCTTCATACCCCTTATACCTCTGCTTATGACCCCGGCTTGTTATTTGACCACGATTCTGCCTACCGATTCTGTTTATACCTCTGCCTGATCTGGAACTGACCCTGGACTGTTATTTGACCACGCTTATGCCTACCGATTCTGTTTATACCTCTGCCTGATCTGGAACTGACCCTGGACTGTTTGACCATTCTTTTTGCCTGCCTCTTGGAATGATCTTTTACCCTGCCAGTGGACTAGTGGGATTCATAGCACAGGGGTCTCACATATGTGAGGGGCTCCAGAATTGTTTTTCTGGATGAAGAAAACAATTGTTTTTGTTTTCTCATTCTAGATTAGGGTCTGGTTGCCCGGAGGCTTCAAAGAGATTTGGGTGGGAGAAGCCTCTACCCCTGTCCCCATTCTGTCCTGAACGAGGCCCTACTTCTGCCTGTAGGACCTATGCCATCATGCCTCTGCCTGTTGCATGAACTGACCACCTGCACTAACCCTGACGGGACAGTATCCCTGCCTGGACAATTGTGTATGCCGTTGCTGACCAAGTCCCTGCCTGCTGCCTGGACCAGTGCTATCCTGCTGTGTAGAACTGCGCTACTATTACCACAGGTAATCTTGTGTTTACGCTTTGCTCAGCATAATGTATTTTGGGATGTAACTCTTGGTATGTGCATGCTATGTGTCTCTGGAACACCTGACCGTGTTCCTTGCATGTTTGATCTCTGTATGTGGTCAGGCTGTGTAGAAGTCTCACACATGGGGTATCGTTTTACTCAGGAGGAGTAGCAGAATGTTTTTTGGGGTGTAATTTTTGCTATCTAAATGCTATGTGTTGGAAATATCTTGGACAACTTTGTGTAAAAAAAATGCGTTTTCATTTTTTTTCCACATGTTCCAAAAACTTCTGGAAAAAAATGAACCGTTCAAAAGACTCATTATGCCTCATAGATTATACGTTGGGGTGTTAGCTTTCCAAAATGGGGTCATTTTGTGGGTAATTTCATTGTCCTGGTGTTCCAGGGCCTTCAAAAGTGTAATAGGTAGTTGTAACGGTCACCACCGCTTACAACCTTCCATCCATCCACGACAAGCTTATCTGACACACTCCGACAATATTGCATACACGATCCATATCCTTTCCCAGAATAAGACGAGACAGAGCTCCGTTCTTGCTTCCAAAGATATGACAATTTATTTGTATTTTCTCAGCTTCTTATACAGTCTCAAGCATAATGCAGTTAGTCACAGGACAATGTAGTCTCCACCCCCCTATTCACTCACTGAGGATAATTCTTTAATTGGTAGCTAGACATGACGGCACCGTATCATCAATAGGGTTCAAATAACCTTGAATAGTAACACAGACATCTAGTTGAATAAGTTTATCTAGGCAGCTTTATCACACAATGGCAGAGTCTTGTGAGAGTGGGTGCAATCCACACCTTCAACGGAATGTCTTTCACATGAATAGCCAACACCTAAGATATTTCAATAGCATATTATACAAAGGTATGACTCACTCTGGTCTTGTAGACCTGAATTAACACCTTTCAAAAGCATGTGTGCCCAGATTGCATAGCTAACAGCTTTTGATATTTGAAGACATCCTGCAAACATGAATTATTATTAATGTCCCTTATTAATGTCTTCTGTAATATATGAATTATGATTCTTTGTCACCCTATGGCCCTAGTGGACATAAGGTGACCCTAAACATAGGAATATCTCAGTCTGTCATGGGCCATTCCGTTACATCTCTCCCCTTTCGGTGGGAGACGGACACAGGTGGTAACCCCAAACGGGTTGACTCCGAAGTCCGTCAGTAGTTCCAGTCCTCCAATGCTGGTATCCATACTGTACCCCAAATAAATGGCTCCAAACTGAGCATTACTCACCCCGCCAACCTCTGCCTCTCTCAGAGAACACGCCTGCCGCTGGGGAGAAGGCAGGGTGGCTGGGCTCAGTCCATCATGCTGTTGGGGGTCTGGGCCAACTGCCCCCCCTTCCTGGGGTATACCAGTGGAGACTGAAGTCCCATCCACTGGTGCTTGGTGAAAACCCCCCGGTGCTTGCAAAGCAAAGCCGACATCCTCCTGTCCCAGTCCTGTATCATTTTCTGGGGTTGTGCCAGTGGAGACTGAAGTCCCATCCACTACCCCAGGAACCCCCTCTTCTGTTAGTGAGGAGCAGAGGCCTGGGGCACTCTGCTCTGTTGCCAGATTTTCCGCTGGGTTGCTGTGAGTGGAGACCACAGTCCCATTCACTACCACAGGGTCACCCTCTTCTGTTAATGAGGAGCAGAGGCCTATGACACTCTGCTCTGTTGCCAGCTCTTCTGCTGGGTTGCTGTGAGTGGAGACCACAGTCCCATCCACCACCACAGGGTCCCCCTCTTCCGTTAGTGGAGAGCAGAGGTCCGTGACCCTCTGTTCTGTTGCCAGCTCTTCCACTGGGTTGCTGTGAGTGGAGACCACAGTCCCATCCACTTTGGCTTTAGGGAAGGCAATCTCCGTATTTTCCAGGATGCCAGGAGTTCCCAGTCGTCATCTGAACTTTCCTCATAGTCCCAGGCAATGGGAGCCCCACCCTGCTGCTGAGCCGAGTCTAGCAGCTGTCTGTAGGCAACGTCCAGCTCCCATTCTTGAATGGCCAGAAATTCTAAATCTTCCTGTGACCAGTGGCCTCCCGAGATATTTAATTTTTCCTCTCTGTGCTCCATTATGTCCTCCAAGCGCCACTCCCGATCATCCCCAAAGTCGGGATCACTGGACATCCTCCAATACAACAATCCCAGGCCATCATAGTCATAGCCTTCTGTGGGGCTGTCATTCGCTGACCACGGGCACTCTTGGGCTACATACCACCGGAGGGCTCTGTAGCTCTCATCCAGCTGCATCTCTGCCCGGATCAGCCTGCTTAACTCTGCTATCCACTCCTGCTTCGGTTGTTCCCCCAACAACAGCATTCGTATGTCATACTGCGGCCAGTACCTTGCATAGATGGAGGGCAGGACCTTTCCTTGGTGTTGCTGCTCCAGAGCTAACGCTTCCTTCCAGAGTTGGCACCGAATCACATCCGACCATCCCAACAGGACCTCCTCTGATACTGGTCCTCTATGCTGTATCCGCATCTCTTGTAACCTCCTTTGGAATTCCTCTTCCATGGAGACTGGTATCTGCACCTCTCCTCTCTCTTCAGCTGCTGCAGCACTTCTTTGCTGTCGCAAAGTGGCATCCACAGCCGCTATAACCCTGTCTATGATCTCCGGCGGAGGATTAGGACCATATTGTGCCAATCCATGTTTAACAGCCCGATCAAAAAATTCTTCCTCGGGTGTCCTGTCTGTTACGCTGGGCCTCTTAGCTCTATTCATTTCGACAAGTTCTGCGATAATGTCCCTTTTCTTACGGTTGCTGGCCGGTCTGCCCCGGCTCTCGAGTAAGTCCATGAGGGAAGAGAGCTTCATCCGTTCATACAGCGTCTCCATTGTCCTGTGTTCTTGTAGCCGTCCTTCTGAAGATGGAATCATCCCACTGCTGCCACCAATGTAACGGTCACCACCGCTTACAACCTTCCATCCATCCACGACAAGCTTATCTGACACACTCCGACAATATTGCATACACGATCCATATCCTTTCCCAGAATAAGACGAGACAGAGCTCCGTTCTTGCTTCCAAAGATATGACAATTTATTGGTATTTTCTCAGCTTCTTATACAGTCTCAAGCATAATGCAGTTAGTCACAGGACAATGTAGTCTCCACCCCCCTATTCACTCACTGAGGATAATTCTTTAATTGGTAGCTAGACATGACGGCACCGTATCATCAATAGGGTTCAATTAACCTTGAATAGTAACACAGACATCTAGTTGAATAAGTTTATCTAGGCAGCATTATCACACAATGGCAGGGTCTTGTGAGAGTGGGTGCAATCCACACCTTCAACGGAATGTCTTTCACATGAATAGCCAACACCTAAGATATTTCAATAGCATATTATACAAAGGTATGACTCACTCTGGTATTGTAGACCTGAATTAACACCTTTCAAAAGCATGTGTGCCCAGATTGCATAGCTAACAGCTTTTGATATTTGAAGACATCCTGCAAACATGAATTATTATTAATGTCCCTTATTAATGTCTTCTGTAATATATGAATTATGATTCTTTGTCACCCTATGGCCCTAGTGGACATAAGGTGACCCTAGACATAGGAATATCTCAGTCTGTCATGGGCCATTCCGTTACAGTAGTCAACTAGTTAGATGTGCAATTTATGCTCCTAAAACCCTTGATGGCGCTTCCTGCATGTTGGGCCTCTGTATGTGGCCAGGAAGTGAAAAAGTCTCACACATGGGGTATCGTTTTACTCAGGAGGAGTAGCAGAATGTATTTTTGGGTGTCATTTTTGCTATCTAAATGCTATGTGTTAGAAATATCTTAGAAACGGACAACTTTGTGTAAAAAAAATGTGTTTTCATTTTTTTTCAAGTGTTCCAAAAACTTCTGGGAAAAAAATGAACCGTTCAAAAGACTCATTATGCCTCATAGATTATATGTTGGGGTGTTAGCTTTCCAAAATGGGGTAATTGTGTGGGTAATTTCATTGTCCTAGTGTTCCAGGGCCTTCAAAAGTGTAATAGGTAGTCAACTAGTTAGATGTGCAATTTATGCTCCTAAAACCCCTGATGGCGCTTCCTGCATGTTGGGCCTCTGTATCTGGCCAGGCAGTGAAAAAGTCTCACATATGGGGCATCGTTTTACTCAGGAGGAGTAGCAGAATGTATTTTGGGGTGTAATTTGTGGTATGCACATGCCATGTGAGAGAAATAAGCTATTACAATGACAATTTTGAGAACATTTTTAAATAAAAAATAAAAATCTTAATTTTGCAAAGTATTGTGGGAAAAAATTACAACTTCGAATACCTCACCATGCCTCTTAATAAATACCTTGGAATGTTTACTTTCCAAAATGGGGTTATTTGGGGGGCATTTGTACTTTCCTGGCTTGTTGGGGTCTCAAGAAATGAGATAGGCCTTCAGTACATCAGGTGTAATCAAATGTGATAATTTTTTATGATTTGCACTATATAATTTCGAAAAATGTTGGGTTATTTTTATCAAAGACATGTAGCAGTATAAATTGTGGCCAAAATTTATGAAGAAAAATTTATAATTTGCAAAATTTTATCACAGAAACTAAGAAAAAAACTATTTTTTTTCAAAATTTTCGGTCTTAATAGCTATTAATAGCGCAAAAAAATGAAAAAAACAGAGGTGATCAAATACCACCAAAAGAAAGCTCTATTTGTGGGAAGAAAAGGACAAAAAAATCATTTAGGTATAGTGTTGCATGACTGAGTAATTGTCATTCAAAGTGTGAGAGTGCTGAAAGCTGAAAATTGCTCTGGGCAGGAAGGGTGTTTAAGTGCCCAGTAAGCAAGTGGTTAAAGTTAAAAATGGCTGAAAGGTTCACTTTAAATTAAAAGTTGTGACCTTGCCTTTCTGAGGAACAGGTTTTTCTCACTTTAATCTTTTCATATTGCAGCTTCATATTACCATTTATTTTTAAGCCAAACCATATTAGATCTTTAATTAATAGCACATCTGTATGCCTCTTTCAATACAGCCATTTGTTAAGAAGTTGTACTTTATTTTCTATCAAACCTTGACATCGCCAAGAACATACAAAGAGATTATGTAAAATGTGACTTTACAATGCGAAATGTGTATTCCAAGCCTTGGCATGATAAAAAAAACAAATCCCTTCGGCCTTAATTTTCCATGTTTGTTTAATGAAAGGCTGACATTCTTCTGATTGAGACACTTGCTGCCTACATACAGTTGAAGTTCTAGCTAGAAATTTACACTGCATTAATTGGGCCTCTTTTACCACTCTTAACACCAGCAGTGCTCAGTTGGAGCAATATGTGGTCTTCCAGTGCTCAGTTTGCAGCCCTTGACCCTGATAATTATACATCTAAAGAATTTTTCCCTAAGGCCCCTTTCACATTTATACGACTTGTCTCACGATTTTGTACTGCAAAATCGTATGACAAGTCATTCTCCATGATTTTTAATGAACACCATTCATACTGGCACGACTTTAAGTAGTGCCTACTTCAATATAGTCCCTGCACTACTTTGGTCCGATTTTGATGCCACTTACACAGGCATTCATTGAAATTTCGGCCGCGAATCGCGGCAAAATCGCGGTAAAATCGTCGACTTAGAAGTCATACAAGTGTAAAAGGGACCTTAACTAACAGCACTATCAATGAATAGAGAATTATTATTATTATACATGATTTATATAGCGCCAACAGTTTGCACAGCGCTTAACAAAATGAAGACAGACATTATAGTTACATTACAATTTGGTACAAGAGGAATCAGAGGGCCCTGCTAGTTAGAGCTAGAATCTCAGAAATCTCCTGTAGCAGAACCCCACTGGTCTTATAATTCACAGCGTAAGTGTTGTCAGCTCAAAGAAAAATAACATTAGCAAAAATGCCTTGTGACCTTCTGTTTTATGATATTATAGAAGCACAAAAAAGACCCAAGTACTACAATAATAGGGGATCCCTGCCCCTATTATTGGCACTATTACTTTACCAATAACAGAAAATGCTAATCTGACAAACTAGAATTGCCAGTCTTGGAAATTCAATATGAAAATGCTGCTTATAAGAGAAGTTATTGTACATAGAAATGTAAAAATTAATTCAGGCCAGAACCGCCTTCAAATGAGTGGATAGAGAAAGACCAAAAAGCTCAGGGCACAATCTCTCTTAGCTTAGAAGGTGGTCAAATCATTCATATATCTATAAGTGTGAAACTGCTAAAGAAATGTGGGAAGGATTACAAAAGGTGCATAAAAGGGCTAATCCCAGCAATAAACTGCTTTTTATTAGAAAGCTATATATTTTACCAAGCTGATGAAAGGTCAGGATATGCAGAATTACCCAAAGCAGGCCTTGGAAATGGTTTAAAAGCCTGAAAGGTATATGATAAAAAAATAAAAGATTTTCATGTTACCAGAAAGTTATGAAATTTTAAAGTAGAAGACCAATGAAAAAACTTATTTTAAACAGTGTTATGTGACCTTAACGATAAAGCAATATATAAATGCATATTAAATGTATGTGCTACACTTTCTATTATATACATTAACCACTTAAGGACCGCCTACTGCACATTTACGTCGGCAGAATGGCACGGCTGGGCACATCAACGTATATATACGTTGGTTTTAGTACCCAGCCGTGGGTCGCGGGCGCGCGCCCGCGGGCGCGTGCCCGCGACCCGGTCCGAAGCTCCGGGACCGCGGGATTCGCGGACCCGATCGCCGCTGCAGTGCGGCGATCCGTCCCTGGAGCGGAAGAACGGGGAGAGCCGTGTGTACACACGGCTTCCCCGTGCTTCTCTGTGGCCGGAGCATCGATCGCGTCATCCCTGTAATAGGGGGACGCGATCGATGACGTCACACCTACAGCCACACCCCCCTACAGTTGTAAACACACACATTAGGGCACACATTCCCTACAGCGCCACCTGTGGTTAACTCCCAAACTGCAACTGTCATTTCCACAGTAAACAATGCAATTTAAATGCATTTTTTGCTGTGAAAATGACAATTGTCCCAAAAATGTGTCAAAATTGTCCGAAGTGTCCGCCATATTGTCGCAGTCACGAAAAAAATCGCTGATCGCCGCTATTAGTAGTAAAAAAAAAAAATTAATAAAAATGCAATAAAACTATCCCTTATTTTGTAAACGCTATAAATTTTGCGAAAACCAACCGATAAACGCTTATTGCGATTTTTTTTACCAAAAATATGTAGAAGAATACGTATCGGCCTAAACTGAGGAAAAAAAATGTTTTTTTATATATTTTTGGGGGATATTTATTATAGCAAAAAGTAAAAAATATTGCATTTTTTTTTAAATTGTCGCTCTATTTTTGTTTATAGCGCAAAAAATAAAAACCGCAGAGGTGATCAAATACCACCAAAAGAAAGCTCTATTTGTGGGAAAAAAAGGACGCAAATTTTGTTTGGGAGCCACGTCGCACGACCGCGCAATTGTCTGTTAAAGCGACGCAGTGCCGAATCGCAAAAACCCCTTGGGTCATTTGCCAGCGTATTGGTCCGGGTCTTAAGTGGTTAAATATATGTGTTTGGGACATTAAAGCCCTAGCAAAGTCTTTGACTTGCACCACAGCTTGGTCAAAAATATACCATTGCCTGAACGAGATGGACTTGTGTCTTTTTTTAACCAGATTAACTATGCAACTACGAAACCACTCCAGCCTCCTGATTGTATAATAAAAGAGCATCAACACATTGATAAGTCAACCTTCTTCTAGTAATTAGTGAATGGTTTCCTATATTCATCATGATTCCATAATAACTTTGTTTTCCACTCCAGAAGCTGGGTGTTGGTAGCATTCACTGATGCTCCACCCTAAAGCAGAAGTCCACACAAAAAGTGAACCTCCACCTTTCGGAACCCTCCCCCCCTCCAGTGTCACACTTGGCACCTTTCAGGGGGACTGCAAATTGGGAACCTGGGAGTGAAGCCGCAACACTTGACTTCCTTATTCCCTCACCGAGCATGGCAGCGGGGTATCCGAGAGCCGAGCGATTGCTCCCTTCGCCTGCCGACATCGTGGGCACCCTGGAAAGGTACATGTCCATTTATTAAAAGTCAGCAGCTGCAGTATTTGTAGCTGCTGGCTTTTAATTATTTATTTTTTAGGTGGACCTCCACTTTAACTTTCCCTATAAGCCTAATGAAACCCTGAAATCCTACCACACACACTAGCACTCTCCGTAACCAGTGGTGGCCCATCCATTAGAGGTGCACGGGCGCTGCCACCCCTATCCATGCGTCCAGCCCCCTGATCTACAGTATCTCACAAAAGTGAGTACACCCCTCACATTTTTGTAAATATTTTATTATATCTTCATGTGACAACACTGAAGAAATTACACTTTGCTACAATGTAAAGTAGTGAATGTACAGCTTTGCTGTCCCCTCAAAATAACTTAACACACAGCCATTAATTTCTAAACCGCTGGCAACAAAAGTGAGTACACCTCTACGTGAAAATGTCCAAATTGGACACAAAGGGTCAAGATTTGGTGTGCCCACCATTATTTTCCAGCACTGCCTTAACCCTGTTGGACAAGGAGTTCACCAGAGCTTTACAGGTTTCCATTGGAGTCCTCTTCCACTCCTTTATGATGACATCATGGGACTGATGGATGTTAGAGACCTTGCTCTCCTCTGCCTTCCATTTGAGGATGCCCCACAAATGTTTAATTGGGTTTAGGTCTGGAGACATGCTTGGCCAGTCCATCACATTTACCCTCAGCTTCTTGAGCAAGTCAGTGTTTGCCTTGGAGGTGAGTTTGGGGTAATTATCATGTTAGACTACTGCCCTTTGGCCCAGTCTCCAAATGAAGGGGATCATGCTCTGCTTCAGTATGTTCACAGTACATGTTAGCATTCATGGTTCCTTCATTGAACTGTAGCTCCCCGATGTCGGCAGCACTCATGTAGTCTCAGATCATGACACTCCCACCACCATGCTTGAGCTCAAATTATTTGATCGACCACAGTGAGGCTTGTTCTGAGTGGAACCTCTCCCATTAAACCGATCTTGGCCACTGTGCTGCGGCTCAGTTTCAGGGTTTTGGCAATCTTCTTATAGCTTAGGCCACCTTTATGTAGAGCAACAGTTCTTTTTTTCATATCCTCAGAGAGTTCTTTGCCATGAGTATACTTCCAGTGACCAGTATGAGAGTGTGAAAGCGATAACACCAAATTTAACACACCTGATCCCATTCACACCTGGGACCTTGTAACACGGGGAGGGAAAATGGCTAATTGGGTCCAATTTGGACATTTTCACTTAGGGGTGTACCCACTTTTGTTGCCAGCGGTTTAGACATTAATGGCTGTGTTTTGAGTTATTTTGAGGGGACAACAAATGTACACTGTTATACAAACTGTACACTCACTACTTTACATTGTAGCAAAGTGATGGGGGGGGGGGGGGGGTTCTAATGGGCTTCCAAAAATGTTGGTCTCCAAGCTCAGAGCCCACCCAATTGTGTGAAAATTCCAGCCAATCAGGAAGCCGGTCCTGAGACCCGTCACCCGAATTGCTGAAAGGACAGGCAATCCTATTGGATTTCTAGGAGGAGGAGGGAGGAGATGCACTACGGAAGCCAGCATAATGCACAGGAAGAGGAGGAGATGCAATGGAAGCTACTGCCCGTAGGAGCCTTGCCCAGCCTAGATAGGGTAAGTGCGGGGCTGGATTACTGACCGACAGCCTGGCGGGTGGGGGGACTTGGTGCTGGTGACCCAACCGACGGACCGCGAGGGGGGGTGGTGATGGGGGGTGCTGGCCGACCAGGGAGTGGTTGTTTGCCACCCCCCAAAAAAAACACCAGCTGCCACTCTCCATTTAAGCCCTCTCCCCCCAACTTGTTTGTGTATTGCCATTTTCTGTGCTGTTGTTCTCTGTAATGAACAACTGGTCTGCAGAAAAAGTTACCAGCACAGAAGTTCCATTACTGGAAACGACTGCCCTGATTAACCTAAGGAAATACCTACAACCTGTGTGTTTAGCACACATTAAAATGGGAGCCTGGGAGTGAAGCCGCAACACTTGACTTCCTTATTCCCTCACTGAGCATGGCAGCGGGGTATCCGAGAGCCGAGCGATTGCTCCCTTCGCCTGCCGACATCGTGGGCACCCTGGAAAGGTACATGCCCATTTATTAAAAGTCAGCAGCTGCAGTATTTGTAGCTGCTGGCTTTTAATTATTTATTTTTTAGGTGGACCTCCACTTTAACTTTCCCTATAAGCCTAATGAAACCCTGAAATCCTACCACACACACTAGCACTCTCCGTAACCAGTGGTGGCCCATCCATTAGAGGTGCACGGGCGCTGCCACCCCTATCCATGCGTCCGGCCCCCTGATCTACAGTATCTCACAAAAGTGAGTACACCCCTCACATTTTTGTAAATATTTTATTATATCTTCATGTGACAACACTGAAGAAATTACACTTTGCTACAATGTAAAGTAGTGAATGTACAGCTTTGCTGTCCCCTCAAAATAACTTAACACACAGCCATTAATTTCTAAACCGCTGGCAACAAAAGTGAGTACACCTCTACGTGAAAATGTCCAAATTGGACACAAAGGGTCAAGATTTGGTGTGCCCACCATTATTTTCCAGCACTGCCTTAACCCTTTTGGACAAGGAGTTCACCAGAGCTTCACAGGTTTCCATTGGAGTCCTCTTCCACTCCTTTATGATGACATCATGGAACTGGTGGATGTTAGAGACCTTGCTCTCCTCTGCCTTCCATTTGAGGATGCCCCACAGATGTTTAATTGGGTTTAGGTCTGGAGACATGCTTGGCCAGTCCATCACATTTACCCTCAGCTTCTTGAGCAAGTCAGTGTTTGCCTTGGAGGTGAGTTTGGGGTAATTATCATGTTAGACTACTGCCCTTTGGCCCAGTCTCCAAATGAAGGGGATCATGCTCTGCTTTAGTATGTTTACAGTACATGTTAGCATTCATGGTTCCTTCATTGAACTGTAGCTCCCCGATGTCGGCAGCACTCATGTAGTCTCAGATCATGACACCCCCACCACCATGCTTGAGCTCAAATTATTTGATCGACCACAGTGAGGCTTGTTCTGAGTGGAACCTCTCCCATTAAACCGATCTTGGCCACTGTGCTGCGGCTCAGTTTCAGGGTTTTGGCAATCTTCTTATAGCTTAGGCCACCTTTATGTAGAGCAACAGTTCTTTTTTTCATATCCTCAGAGAGTTCTTTGCCATGAGTATACTTCCAGTGACCAGTATGAGAGTGTGAAAGCGATAACACCAAATTTAACACACCTGATCCCATTCACACCTGGGACCTTGTAACACGGGGAGGGAAAATGGCTAATTGGGTCCAATTTGGACATTTTCACTTAGGGGTGTACCCACTTTTGTTGCCAGCAGTTTAGACATTAATGGCTGTGTTTTGAGTTATTTTGAGGGGACAACAAATGTACACTGTTATACAAACTGTACACTCACTACTTTACATTGTAGCAAAGTGATGGGGGGGGGGGGTTCTAATGGGCTTCCAAAAATGTTGGTCCCCAAGCTCAGAGCCCACCCAATTGTGTGAAAATTCCAGCCAATCAGGAAGCCGGTCCTGAGACCCGTCACCCGAATTGCTGAAAGGACAGGCAATCCTATTGGATTTCTAGGAGGAGGAGGGAGGAGATGCACTACGGAAGCCAGCATAATGCACAGGAAGAGGAGGAGATGCAATGGAAGCTACTGCCCGTAGGAGCCTTGCCCAGCCTAGATAGGGTAAGTGCGGGGCTGGATTACTGACCGACAGCCTGGCGGGTGGGGGGACTTGGTGCTGGTGACCCAACCGACGGACCGCGAGGGGGGGTGGTGATGGGGGGTGCTGGCCGACCAGGGAGTGGTTGTTTGCCACCCCCCAAAAAAAACACCAGCTTCCACTCTCCATTTAAGCCCTCTCCCCCCAACTTGTTTGTGTATTGCCATTTTCTGTGCTGTTGTTCTCTGTAATGAACAACTGGTCTGCAGAAAAAGTTACCAGCACAGAAGTTCCATTACTGGAAACGACTGCCCTGATTAACCTAAGGAAATACCTACAACCTGTGTGTTTAGCACACATTAAAATGTAGTAATGTGCAGTACAACTGTATCCATATTAGGCTTTAATTCTTTCTTATGAGATCAATCCAAAATTCAGTGCAGACCGAGTGCCAACATTAAGACATTTCCACTGTGCATATACAGTACCTTAATATTGTTCTTCGTGGGGTTGATATAGTGCATTCTTTTTTATGGAATATATCATTTGAAATGCTTGGCTGTCACAATCATTTAAATTCATGCATTTCCCTCCAGCATTTGCACTGGCCATATGTCAAGATTTTTTATTTATTAGTATTATTTGTGTTTCGGTTGTAAAAGCCTGTTCAGACTGAGTACTACTGTATATTAACAATAAATCATCTAATATACATACTGGTAAACTGTAATGATTTCGTTCAGTTTTTAGTTTTACATTTATTAGTTTTTTAAACAGTTTTAAATGTATTTTTCTCTATTTGTATTAAATCTTGATTATACATTTATTTCAGGATGATGAGGGCATTGAACACTATGGGTTTTCTAAATAAAGAGTACAGGTTAAGTGAATTGCCCTCCGGCAGGTTGGTGGAGGGGGAAATGGGGGGGGGGGGATGAGTCACTCCTCTGGCTCATTTAGTTGTTTTAGTATGTTTGAGCTTGAGATATTAAGCTCTGCAAACAACATGGCTGTAAACCTTTACATATGAAGTCACTAACCTCAAGTGATGTACAGAAATGGAACAAATCCTCCTACATAAATTGTACCTGTTTATTTGCAGCTAGCTTCTTCTCTACAGCCATTCAAAGTGCAGGATTTGCACAGCTTGTTGGAGCTTCCAGAAAGCAGAAGACAAGAAGCTGAAGTTAAATACTGCAGAACTCTGTGAGAGCTGATTGGAGGGAAGAAACGTACCTGAGTCTGTCAATCACAGGCTATGTGCTGGAGATCCCTCCCCTGCTACCTTTATATTTCTCGGTGTCAGGAAAACCTGTCAGAGGTGGCTCATGTAGATAGCAGGGGAACAAAGCAGCCAATAGGGATGAGCTTCGAGTTCGAGTCGAACTCATGTTCGACTCGAACATTGCCTGTTCGCCTGTTCAGCGAACAACGAACAATGAACAATTAGGGGTGTTCGCGGCAAATTCGAAAAACCCTGTTAGTCTATGGGAGAAATCTAAAGTGCTAATTTTAAAGGCTAATATGCAAGTTATTGTCCTAAAGAGCGTTTGGGGACCCATGTCCTGCCCCAGGGGACATGTATCAATGCAAAAAAAAGTTTGAAAAACTGATGTTTTTTGGGAGCAGTGAATATAATAATGCTAAAAGTGAAACAATAAAAGTGTAATATTGCTTTAAATTTCGTACCTGGGGGGGGGGTGTAAAGTCAGCATGTGAAAAAGCACATGTTTCCCGTACATAGAACTGTCCCTGCACAAAGTGTAATTTCTGAAAGAAAAAAAGTAATTTAAAACCGGCTTTGCGGCGTGGGGTTCCCCCCAAATATCCATACCAGACCCTTCAGGTCTGGTGTGGATTTTAAGGGGAACTCCAACCACGTGGGTAGGTACCAGAGCATGATGGGACTGTGACATCATAAGAGAGGTCTATATAAACCGATGGGAGCCGCGCATTCGTCATAACAGCAGGAAGAAGCGTCGCATCAACATCGGAAAGAAGAGAACAAGGCGTCACAGAAGAGTGGACTGGCGCCGCAAGTAATTGAGCTAACACAAAGATATCGGCGGCCAGTCCTGAAGAAGAAGAAGGCACCGGAGAGCGCTGAGACAACAGCGGAGAAGATGATAGAAGATCCCCGGAGAGCGGAAGAAGACCCCCGGAGAGCGGAAGAAGAAGGCCCCCCCTGGTAAAAGAGCTAAAGAAGAGGGGGGGGGCCCCCGGAGATGACTAATAAATTACTTTAAAAACCATGTGTTGTGTTTGTTCATTCATATTCATTCACCTAGGGTGGGGGGCCGGTATCTGGGGGCCCACTTAATAAAGTTTTTTTCGGCGTAGGGGGGGTTTTCCTTAGGCCGCGTACACACGATGAGACATGTCCGAGGAAACATGTTCGACGGACCGTTTCCAGCGGACCAGGCTAAAGTTGTCTGTTCACACCATCGGACAAAAATCCCCTTGGATCAGAACGCGGTGACGTAGAACACAACGACGTGATGAGAAAACGAAGTTCAATGCTTCCAAGCATGCGTCGACTTGATTTTGAGCATGCGCGGGATTTTTGTCCGATGCTTTCGTGTACTAACCAGCGAACATTTCCAAGGGACAGGTTTCCAGCAGACAGGTTTCTAAGCATGTCTAGAAACTTTTGTCCGCTGGAAAATGGTCCGATTGGCCGTACACATGGCGTGTGTATGCGGCCTTACAATCCATAGCCGACCTAAGGGCCTGGTATGCCCCCTGGGGGGGGGAACCCATGCCGGATTTTTATTTAAAATTTTGGCGTGGAGTTCCCCCTCATGATTCATACCAAACGCCGCATGTAGAATTGGCGGGAATCCAAGTCAGATCCCTGTCGCTTCTATGACGCGCTCGCTGGAATGCGATTTTTATATTTTGGCGAGTGCGAGATGTCGGCACCCTGTCGCCGAGAATCAGCGCAATGCTGTCGTGCTGGAAACACATTCTCGGTGACAGGTACTGTATGGATGTAGGCCAAAAAAGGGACCATTCAAAGCTTAAAATATGCATGGGGATAAGGGGAAATTCAGAGCATATTACAATCATGGTAATTATGGAAGGATGCAAGAAATACATGACATTAGCATACATTTAAGACATATATAGATTGCGATGCAAGAAGGAGACAACTTACCTTAATATAGACCTTCTGTATCACTTGTATGATGGCAGAATACTTAAAACAGAAATCAACCAAGTACAAACAGGCCTGTAAAGAACGAACTGAAAAACAGAAATTGAGCAGACAGAAATGCACTGAAAATCAGATACGAGCTGACTGGAAGCACTGAAAAACAGATACGAACCCACAAGCACTAAATGAACCCGAAAAAACGATGTGCAAAGCACGGAGACAGAAAAGCGCGAATCGGCTCTAACTAAACTTTCACTAACACACAGTAAGACGAAATCAGCAAAAGCAGCATCAAGGGTGGACTGATCGTGTGTACGCAGCCTAATTGTGCACATAGATATAGGATACTTTGTATAGCTTGGCACATTTATAATCTTATAATAAGACAGACAAACTTGGTTTAAGAGCGTTTTGTAAGACAAGCAAAAAATGTTAATAACTTTTGACTTGATATACAAGCAATGTCTTGATATAAGAGTAGCGTCATGTCACAACTGGGTATAAAAAAGAAGAGAGGCGCCTATAAGTGTACCAATATAGTTACATTTAATGAAGGTACAACATTTAGCAACATATTGCTACACTTAGGCCTCGTACACAGGACCGAGGAACTCGTCGTAAATGAAACATCGTTTTCCTCGACGAGTTCCTTGTTAGGCTTGTCAAGAATCTTGACAAGCTTTCTTTGCGTACACACTGTCAAGACAAAATCTCGTCTTTCTCAAACGCGGTGACGTTCAACGCGTACGACGGCACTATAAAGGGGAAGTTCGATTCCACTGGCACAACCCTTGGGGCTGCTTTTGCTAATCTCATGTTACTGGTGTTAAGTAAAAAAGTTTGGTAAGAGACGATTCGCGCTTTTCAGTCTGTTAAAGCGTGACAAATGTGCCATTTCCATTATGAACGCTACTTGTACCAAAGGTGCTCTCCCGTCTCATACTTTATTCTGAGCATGCGCAGGTTTCTAAGCATACACACAAACTTGTTTTATGCTTGGATTACAAGCATGCTTCTGGAACAAATTATGCTTGCAATCCAAGATGTTACTGTATTAGTTCCAAACACAGAGGGCTTTATTTAGGATGGACCTTCACCAGATTAAATCACTTACATAAAATGTTATTGAAATGTAAAAGCATGCTCTAATAACCTTTTTCCAATTAACAAAATTCACAAAAATACAGAAAATCTTTTTGGATACCCTATAATAACCAGCACTGAAAAGTTTAAAGCCCAACTGAAAGGGGGAGAGATGATTCAGTAAAGCATTGGTGACACAAGATTTACAGAAGAAAAAAGACATAGGAAATTCCTTTGCGTAAAAGCAAGAGTGTTGTTTCTCTCGAGAAGAACATATTACACATGTATCAACTTTATGTTCAGAGATGTGACAGGTAGTTGAGAAACCGAGGGTCTCTACATGTTTTCCTGTTATTTGGTGTTGTTTAAACAAAACTCGGAATGATAACTTGGAGCAGGACAAATTTGCGTAGTTGTCAGGAATTTCAACTATTTACAGCATTGTATAGCTACATAAAAACATAAGTACTAGCATACTAAGAAACAAAAATCAAGTAGGGAGAGGAGAGAGGTGGGAAAGGGAGGGGGGGGGGGGGTTAGAAGTAGGAAGTCTGCAGGAATATTTGGAGATTCCTTGTCATTAGGTATTACATGGAGCGGAGTATTACATTGGCTGGGCTACCATGGTAATAATGCATCGTTATTGAAAGCATTAGGGATTGCATAGGTAAATCAGGGCTTCCATATCTTCTCGAATTTGGCGGTGGTGTCCATATCCATTGCCATCATTTTGGCATGGATCATCACACTGTTCATCCTATTTTTCACTTTGTTTAGTGAGAGATTGGGGGATTTCCAAGCCTTTGCTAAGGTCTGTTTTGCAGCTGTAAGGAGCTGAATTATTAGCTTAAATTGTGCGTATGGCAAGTTGTCCGGCTTTAAATTTAATAGCCCTGTTTTGGGGTCTGGGGGAATATTCTTTTTTGTAAGCGTACTAACTATATGGAAAATTTCCACCCAGAATGACTGTGCTTTTGGGCATGTCCACCAAATGTGAAGATATGTCCCTGAAGAGGAGCAACCCCTGAAACAGTTTTCAGGATAATCTTTTGTAAACTTCGCTATCTTAGCTGGCACTAAGTACCATCTAGTGAGTACCTTATAATTTGTCTCAACCGCTAGCTCGTTCTGGGATGCGGTTTTGGTGTTGTTGCAAATTTTTTTCCAATCAGAGGTTTCTAGTTCTAGTCCCAAGTCTTCTTCCCATTTACGAACATATAGTAGTTTCCCGGTATTAGGGAAGGATAGTAAATGGGCGTATATTGCGGAAATTATTCCCCTGGTGTGCGGATCGTTTTTGCAAAAGTTTTCAAAGGTAGACATGCAAAATGGTAGAGGCGAAGCATCAACAAATGGTTTGAAAAAGTTTTTTATTTGTAGGTACCTGAACAGTTCTGAGTGCGGTATGCCGTATCTTTCATGGATTGTTGGGAAGGGTAGGAAGGAGGTGGAATCTATAAATTTATGTACACATATGCAGTTTCTTAGCGTCCATTCCTTAAAGGTGTTAGGGTAGACCCATGCCGGGTAAAATGCTGGGTTTTTGTAAAACGACAGCAGTGGGATATGCGGGGATTGCAGAGAGCTTTTTGTCTTTATTCTGTCCCATAGGGAGAGCGAATGATTAATGATGGGGTTGTTTTTGTGTTTGCGTGACTTGGGGGGGACCCATAATATGTTGGAAATTGAAGTGGGGTCGCATTCTACAGCTTCAATCGAGACCTATAGAGGGGGTTCTTGATTAGCGTGATATTTCACCAGAGTTGCTAGCTGTGCTGCTCTGAAGTAATTAGTGAAGTTAGGGTAACCCAGTCCCCTGTTGGCTTTAGGAAGGTGTAAGATTTGAGGCTTTATTCCAGGTCTGGTGGATTTCCAGATAAAATTTGACACTTTCTTTTGTATAATTCTTAAGTAGTGTGTCGGTATTGAGATGGGGAGTACTCTAAAACAGTATAGGAGCTTTGGGAGTATCGTCATTTTGACGGCGTTAAGTCTTCCGAACCATGACAAGGGGAGATGCGACCATGAGTTTAAAAGGTTTGATAAATGTTTTAGGAGTGCGGGGTAGTTGGACGAGAATAGGTCCGATAATGTAGCTGTGAGGCGTATACCTAAGTAGGTGATGCTTTTTTCTGGCCATTCAAAGGGTAAGCCATGCTTGGCTGCGTTTAATTCTGTGTTTGTGAGTGAAACGTTTAGTGCGAGGCATTTTTTGGGATTGATAACCAGACCTGAGAATGTTGCAAACTGGTTAAGGATTGGAATTAGGTTAGGACCCGCTACTTGGGGAGACGAAAGGAATAGAAGAATGTCGTCAGCAAACAGACACAGTTTGTGCTTGTAGCCCGAGTTTTGTTCTGTCGGGAGCCCGCTTAATTTAGAGATATCCACGGCTTTCTTCCTTCATTGAGCGGAGCTCTAGTCAGGCATGTCCGTCCTGCCGTAGCCCGCACATGCGCCCCCTTGCAACAGTTTCATTACCAATACAGACACATAGAACAGATTCATGTATTTATATCACTTTCACAATGTGGCTCTATTGCTGTAATTAATTTAAAAAAAATTATCTCCAGTTCCTAGATAATGAAAATGGGGGTAATTAAGACCAACTCTAAGTTAAGGAGCACATAGATGAATCTACTCGATGTAGATGGGGGAATCCTCCCTGCTGAGCTATTTTATTCTGATAGCGGGAGACCTCCCCACAGACCCTGCTGAACCAGCCAAATTTCCATCCATGTATGGCCAGCTTATGTGTACAGAGACAGGTCAAAAACACAGAAGGGAGGGGGCGGGGGTATGTGGGTCACATGCTAAGATGCATGCAATCAATGATGTGGACTGAACACTGACACTGGGAGGAACCTGAAGGGGATCATGAGAGACTAGCTCCCCATCAGGTCTACCATCCTTGTGATTGACAGCAGAAGGCTGTGGGGGGATTCTATAACCACTATTTAGACCAATAGCAGTTAGGCATTTGCCTATTTGCTGGGTGACCCTTTGTACCTGATGAGGTTGTATAAGCATCCCTGTCACGATAGAAGATCCGGCAATCCCACCAGTACTGGCAACGTCAGGAGAAACCAGTCCTGGCGTGCGCGTGTGCACGCGGCGCGCGCGGCAGGAGCGCGCGTGCTGACGTCATTTCGGCGCCAAGGAACGCTATTTAAACTGTCTGTTCCCACTGCTTCTTGCTGACCAGTCGACAGCGTTTCCTGAGATAATCTGAATCTGCTACCTGCCTGACTACTGTGTACCTGACCTGGCTTCCTGTGACCTACCTCTGCCTGCAGCCCGCCTCCGACCCCGGCTTGATCTGACTACCGATTCCGCTAAACCCCTTGCTCTGTTGTCTGCCTGCCTGACTTACCGACCCGGCCTGGACCTGATTAACCCTTCGGATCTGTTCCGGTTTCCTGATTCCCTGCCTGACCCAGTGTTTGCCAATCCCTTGGCTCCGCTACAGCAAGCGCTACTACACCGTGCCTGTGTCCATTGGTTCCCTGCCAGGACCTCGTCAGCACCTGTCTGCTTCCTCTTCCGGTCCGCCACCAGCTTACCATCAGGCGCTTGTGCCCCTCTAGACTCCGTACCCCCTGTCTGCTCTACCAGGGGCACCGAGTCAGAGGCTCACGAGAGGCCGCTCCCTGCACATTGGGCTCCATAACCAGGTACGTGACAATCCCCATCATACTCTGACAAGTGAAGTGAGAGTGCTCCAGGGGCTCCATGCTGGATGAGAGCTGCAGAAGAGGGAGGAGAGGTGATTCTAAAGCCGCGTACACACGATCAGTGCATCTGATGAGAACGGTCTGATGGACCGTTGTCATCGGTTAACCGATGAGGCTGACTGATGGTCCGTCGCGCCCACACACCATCGGTAAAATAACTGATTTTGTCAGAACGCGGTGACGTAAAACACAACGACGTGCTGAAAAAAATGAAGTTCAATGCTTCCAAGCATGCTTCGACTTGATTATGAGCATGCGTGGATTTTTAACCGATGGTCGTGCCTACAAACGATCAGTTTTGACCTATCGGTTAGGAATCCATCAGTTAAATTTAAAACAAGTTGGCTTTTTTTTAACCGCTGGATAACTAACCAATGACGCCCACACACGATCCGTTTGGTCCGATGAAAACAGTCCATCAGACCGTTCTCATCGGTTTAACCTATCGTGTGTACGCGGCCTTAGTGACAGGGGAGAATGGCAGCCAGAACTTATAGTGTAATAACTTTGTACAGAATGGAATTCAGGAATTCTGTAATCAACTGGACTCATTCTTCAGAGGACCAATGCATCAATGATTGTGGACTTTTCTTTTTTTGATACATATGGCAATGAACTTAACCTAATTTACTGTATTCCTATAGGTAGTGATCTCAGCTATAACAGTTCATGCTTAAATATGTATAGTCATTTTTTGCAACCCATATTACTGAAGGAGAAAGAATGAGCATGTTTCTGAGAAAGGCATCATCTGTGCAGAATCTTTTAACAGCTCATGCTTGTTCTGGGCCTAGTAGCTAGATAAAGAAAAAGTATCAAGACTGCTTTGACTACTGACTGCTGGAGGCCTAGCTATTCACAAGTCAGCAGCTGTAGCTCAATCAGTAAAGGCTGGGCCGCTGTTAGAAATTATGGGGCCCCCTACAGCCTAACTAATGGGGCCCCCAGCCCTGCCCCTGACCCAGCATACGTACCTAAAAGAATGCAGCCTTGTCTTCAAGGAAGACAAAAGGGATCACTGGTGCTCAATTAGGGGAGATGGCACTTAGTGGGGAGAGATGGGGGGTGATTAGTGGGGAGAGGTGGGGGGTGATTAGTGAGGGGAGATGGGGGTGCTTAGTGAGGGGAGATGGGGGTCCTGGTGCTTAGTGAGGGGATATGGGGGTCCTGATGCTTAGTGAGGGAAGATGGAGGTTCTGGTGCTCAATGAGAGGAGAAGGGGTCCTGGTTCTTAATGGGGGCAGTTTGATGGCACTACCAGTTAGTGAGGGAGGGGGACACTGGTGCTCCTTATCTTGCTGCTTGATCCATATGGAATCCTGTAGAAGAATCATCCCCCTCTCACTTTTCTTGTCTGCCGAATTTTTGTCATCTGAAGGGATGCCAGTGCAGTGATAGCTCAGATGATATCACAAAAGAAAACTTCCTCTTCTCATTTCTCTGCCAGGCTCTGACTGATGGCATTACCTATTGCATAGCCCAGCAGAGGAAGCCAGTGGTGGAAGTTTTTCTTTGCTATCAGTGTTTGATTACTCGGCTGAGCTATCAATGCATGGGCTTCCCCAGCATCCATCCAGGCATGCAGTCACTTCTAGCAGCTCCTCAGTTTGCCTTTATTACTACCTGGACAAAACTCTTCCTCACCTCAGTCAGCAAATACAGTTTTCTCAGGAGCTCCATTGAAAGCCACTCCATCCAGTGCCTGCACAAAGTCAGGAAGATCACGGGACAAAGTTTTAATGAATGTGATTGACAGGCCTCCTTGTGCACCCATTGGCTGAGGAGGCAGCAGGAGGCGGTGCTGCCTGTAGGCGACATCGCCTCCCGCTGCCTCCTCAGCCAATGGGTATCTCAAATTTCCTCAATAGTCCCTTCCTACTGAGTACTGACATCGCTTGGGAGTCCCAGTCTGCTAGTGTACTATGTTGGCGGGCTAGGAGGACAGGACGATCCTCTATTAATAGGCGTAGCAGCAACCCTTATGTACAGTCTCACCTTTGTTGCAGGGGCCCGGTATGGGAGGGCTGCCTGTACCCCCTAATCTGCAGCCCTGAATGAGGGCATAGATACAACCAATGTAGAATCTCAGTCTGATGCTGTTCTTAGAAGATTTGGGGTTATCCAAAGCAGGCTAGTCATTAAAGAGCATGATGATGAAGCTTTACCCAAAAGGAGCAGAGTTGTTGAGTGGGTGTAGCTTGATAGGGAACTTGTCTCAGAGTTTACCATCAGGCTCTGGCCACCCAACTACTTAACTGCTCATGTTGGCTTGGTGGAACATGATGGAGAACTGTCAGAGACTAGTTCCCCATCAGGTCCACTTTGCCTGTGATTGACAGCAAATGGCAGAGGGCAAATTCCATAGCCTCTATGGGACTGAATAACATCTGTAGGGTCTGACCACCTTCCACTGTCAGTAACAAAGTCTCTAGTCTCCCCAGAGTTCCCAATTAGACTCTCCCAACCCCACAACAAAAATTATTCAAGGCCCAACATAATTCTAAAGAGTGTCTGCAACACCCTTCATCATTTTCAGAATGAAATAACTGCACTAGCAGACCTTAAGAGGGATCTCTGTCTAAAGTTGGCTATACACTTATAGATCTTTTTTGCTTTATTTATTTATCTTTTTATTTTATGTAGCGCCCCCTTACTTTCAGTATGGGTACTACGCTAAAGTTAGTGGGAGAATGGGAGAGTTACGTTGCTCCCATTCTTAATTTGTTAAATTTTGGGCTATCGTCGTTCCGGAGCTATCCTGTGAGTCAGTCTGTGCTCCGGGGGTGTGGTTCCACCCCCTGACGGCAGATGGCGCCAGAGGAGTTACTCTCCCCAGCAGCAGCGTATCCAGCGGACCCCGGCAATATAGTCTACCAGGCCGGGGTCCTAAATTATGCGGAGTTCCACGTGCATGCTGCCGAGGGACCTCAGTGGTCTATTGGGGTCCCTAATTCCATGAAGGAAGCTACAGAGCATACAGATCTCAATTGATGTCTTAGACCAAAAAAGGTCTAATGATGGGGACCTGTACCTTCTGGAAATCCTAAAGTGACTTTTTCCGGCTGCCAGGCTTGTGGCAGGAGTCTGTCCGGGGAACACTTCACCCACTCAATCGGAGTGGCGACGCAATTTACTAATACTGAAAGCAGGCTTTCTTTCATCATTTATCCGAGCCTGATATCGCAAGGTTTTCTTCATTCATCAATCCGTCCTGTCTACCTCCTGTTGATGTTGGTCATGTTGGACCTCAGAAATAAAGCATTGGAAAACCATAACTTCTGGCTGGACATTTGCTCACTATTTTTACTCACTAACTTCACCTATAGACAACATCTGAGGTAACTTAAATACGCCGATCCCAATTGAACCAGCGGCTCCTGAGGGGGTAGTGCTTCATTTACAACCAACTCTTTCGAGAAAAGCCAATTATACAGGCAACTGATCCTTGTCGGTGATGCTGACAAGGGCACCCACAGTTTAAATTTATGGCAACAGATGAGAACTTTGCAACCCTTTGAAGGTTGTTCTGACAACAGCCAGCACGAGGGGCAAGCGAACCTAAAATAAACTTATAAAAGTGCTTTTATTATGGGATTAAACAAATACTAAGCCCTGTTTTTTTTTCTGGTTTTGTTATTTATTTATTTTAGTTTTTGTTGCTTTTAAGTAATTAAGTAGTTAAAGGATCACTAAAGGATTTTTTTTTTAGCTAAATAGCTTCCTTTACCTTACTGCAGTACTGGTTTCATGTCCTTATTGTTCGTTTTTGCTTTGAAGTTGCTATAATCCTGCTCTGTTCTCCACACTTCCTGCTTGTCTGTTTCCTTATAACCACAGTGCTGGGAGCTTTCTCACGGTGGTCTAAGCTGTCATTACTGTGTGTCTAAAACTTCCCAGAACCAATCAGATTCATTTTAAAAACAAAACACTGCCCTGGATTTGTTTGTTTTTGTTCTGTGTGTCTTTTTCTACTTTGCAGAAACATGAAGCAAGTTCAAAAGTGAAACTAACCTGCAGGCACATTATATGATTGATTATTATCTATTTTTAATCATTTTGAAAAGGAATCAGTTAACGTTTATGTCTCTATACCCTGTAAACAGTCATTTCAGCAAATAAAATGTTTTCCTTTAGTGACCCTTTAAGTAGTTTTTGGAATCCACATTGTTGGTTCTTTTTTTGCTGTGCTCTTGAGTTATACAACAAGGGGACTCTGGCTGGTTTAAATGAAAGGTTTTGAGCCAGCTTCTGGTCTCACTAGTAAACGTTGTGTCTACAATCATCTAAATGAAAAATGACCATTAGGAAAAATGTACTCTAAAATGTAATGGCACACAATCAAACATATACCCTATTCTGTTTCTGAAAAGTGCAATGTAATCAGGAACTTGTATGGGGGGAAAAAAACAAAGTGATTTTTTATTTATTTTTTTTGATCATTTTCTCATTGAAGTCACAGGAAGACCCAGGGTGACTGACCTCAATGAGATGAGTCAGATGGCATGAAGTTCTGCAGCTCATTAGATGCAGGTCTAAAACCATTGTGGGACATGGAAGATGTCGTTATTGCTGCAGATATATTCATTTAGAACTCATATCTGTACAGAAAGCCACTGACAGAAATATGTCACAGCTATCTTATTTCTGAAAATGCCTATTGATTGACTGTCTCTGGCTTCAATATGTTCTGTCACTGACCTGAAACAAGCATGCAGTCAGTAAATTCAGAGTGAAGTAGGAAATCTTGAAATCTATCTATTCCAAGTCAGTTTTGACGCTTCTGAATTAGCTTGACAGTAATAGACTGCAGCATAGTTCTGCTTTAACCACTTTACCTCTGGAAATTATACACCCCCCCCCTTTCATAACCAGGCAATTTTTTCTGAAAACTGCATGGTCGTGCAACGCAGTACCTAAACAAAGTGTATGTCCTTTTTTTCCCACAAATAAAGCTTTCTTATGGTGGTATTTAATCACCTCTGTGGTTTTTATTTTTCGCGCTATAAAGAAAAAAAGAGTGACAATCGTGAAGAAAACAAAACAATATTTTTTACTTTCTGCTATAAAACATATCCAATAAAAAAAAAAAATGTCTGCATCAATTTAGGCCAACATGTATTCTGCTACACATTTTTGGTAAAAAAAACTCCCAATAAGTGTATATTGATTGGTTTGTGCAAAAGGTATAGCGTCTACAAACTATGTAATTGTTTACTAGTAATGGCAGAAATCAGCGACTTATAGCTGGACTGCGATATTGTGGCGGGAAGTCTAGAAATCATGTTTGTCTGGTAGCATCTTTCTTTCATGAATCCATGCGGTCTGTTACTTAATATATTTTTTTACAGCAAGAACTTATCTATGTGGTCTTTTATTAAACTCTCCAGTATCTGCCATACTATAGAAGTTAGAAAAACAGGTCTATAATTACTTGGTAAAGACTTTGATCTCTATTAAATATAGGCATCACATTGGCCTTACGCCAATCCAGTGGTACTATCCCAGTCATTAAAGAGTCCCTAAAAATTAGAAACATTGGCTTTGAAAAGACAGAGCTCAATTCTTTTAAGATTCGTGGGCATATGCTACCTGGTCCAGGTGCTTTATCCACCTTTATTCTGTCTAAATATTTTTGGACCATATCACTTTTGAGCCATTGTGGATTATTTGGGACTGTTGCATTACCATCCCTGTTATGGACATAAGCTCCCTCATGCTCCTTTGTATACAAAGAGCTGAAGACATTTTATATATTTGCCTTCTTAAATATTATACTCTACATTGTTACATCCACTTTAAATGAAATCATGTTATGGTCACTGTTCTATTATATGATTATTGGTAATTAGCTCTGCATGGTTTGAGATTATATAAACTGAAAAAAGGGAGAGGAAGGGCCTCTATTTTATGTGTGGAAACACACAAATATCCTCATAACATTGTTAACCAAATATAGGTAGCGTCACTCTAGTCCAGAACATGGCATATACATAAAAAAATGGGCATGTCCTAATCCAGACGACAAGGACCCAGAAGACCAAATGAGTGACACAACATACAATGTAGGAAAAAATTGAAAAATATATAGTTCATTTATTTAAGAATAAAAATTCATAATGCTCCACAATTGGAGATTCCAATGTAACACTACTAACTTGACATTTATCCAAGAGACTGTTGTGTCAAACAGTCTCCGGACATGGTTAAAGATTACCAGGTCCAACAGCGCATCATTCCTAGTCGATTGTTTTGCTTTCTTCCCACATAGTGGCTGGTTAATTGGCTTTCACTCAGACTGTCCCCAGCGGTTTTATAAGTGTCGTAAAGACATTCGATTGTGATCTTCTTTAGGTCACTAATGTATATGGATCTGTGTATTTCGCACAGCTCTGCACAGTTTGCCAGAGCTGAATACATACAATACATAAGTAAATAACAGTGAACAAAGCACAAAACAAAAAAACTCCAATATAAACGATATTAACCCCAAAAAAGGCTATGCAATTTCACATTAGCAATCAATTGTAGAACACTTAGGCTTGTGGGACATTTAAGTTGCAAATTTTGAAGCGTGGAACCACATCCTCTAAAATATCAGTCAATGAATTTATTGATAAATCAATAAATTAGGGCAAATAGATAGTTAATCTTCCATTTTGGCTTTAATTATGCTGTAACTTTATGTCAGATTGTAACAATTGTTTCCCTCTGTATTTTTACAAGCAGCACTGTGGAACGAAATGGCAGGTAATTGTAGAGTGCTGAAATGGATTAGTATTTGAATTCTGATCGCTAAAATGATTAGACCAGAACATAACTGGTCTAATAATAACCTTGCACCACGTTCCTGAGAACAGATTATTATAGAACACTTAGGTCTGTAGGACTATTTGTGTGTGAAAATACATACATAATTAACCTCTTCAGGGCCCACAATGTACAGGTTTAAAAATCAGGGCTCAGTATTTCCGCAGGAAGTACCTATCTCCCTTGCTATCAAGGAAGATAGTTACTTACCCCAAGATACTGATAGCAAGGGATATTGATAGCAAGGGAGATAACTACTTCCCCCCAGGATACTGACAGCAAGTGATATAACTAATTCCTCCAGGATACTAATAGAAAGAAAGATAGCTTTCCCCAGATTACTTATTCCAGGATAGAAGTGCATGGTGAAGGCTACCTACACTATCTAATAATATTGTATATCTTTATAGACCAGGGGTCCTCAAACTACGACCCGTGGGCCACATCCAGCCCACCAGTGTGATTTACCTGACCCGCGGACTACCCCTTTAACATTGCAGCTATCCCTTTCCCCTCTGCTACCTTTATTACACAAGATGAGAAACATGACAGTATATACAAAAATAGTGAAGTCCCTGCCCTTATTTCACTATCCAGGCGCTACGAAATTCACAGGCCTCTTAGAACAGATTAATAAATAAACATAATGTTATCATTATCATTTAAAATATTCACACATCTGAAATTCAGCAGCTGCTATAAAAGCAATAAATGCACATTCATAAAATCTAAATAGTAAAACACCAAAAAAAGGGTATTGCAGTTAACTAAAGCAGCGCTAATTGTCACTCCGCCACCGTGACCAATCTTTCTTATAATAGTTCATAAGAGGAGTATAGGAAGGATAGAAGGTGTGTCAGAGTCCAGAAAAACCCACAGGTGCTTCTAGAATGCGAAGTGCTCTCCACTGCAATCTACTCCCACCGAGTGTTACACACCCCTTTCAGGTTTGTACTCACCAAAAGGTTGAGTTTATCAGGCACTGACAAACTGATTCATCCCTTCGTCCTCCACATCCTGGATGTACTCGATCCCAAGAACACTCTGTCACTGGTACTTAGGTCTTCATTGATGACTTTCCAATATTTTTAAATTATGAAGCTTCATATTTGCCTCTAGATACACAAATGCCTTGATGTCACAGTGACATGCACTGGAGTAGATTGCAGTGGACAGCACACCCTTACTTTCTGCTTTCAAGCAATGCATCCAGCTTCTTCCCAGCAGCAGCATAAGGAAAGGGGGGTGCACTGTGATGTAAGAGAGAGTGGGGGACTCAACTTCTGATGGTGTGGTGGCTCTTGACATCTAATGTAAGGGGAGGGCATGTGCTGGACATCTAATCGTACAGATACAACCGGCCCTTTTGAGGGCAATCATAATGCTGATGCAGCCCGTAATGAAATTGAGTTTGACACTCCTGGTTTAAACAAACCTATATAATTCAAGGTTTATAAAAGGCAAATGTAAAGAAATGTCACTTGTTCAATAGAGTTTGTTATTGTTTTTTAAGCGTGTATGTCACTGTCACAGGCCCAGAAGAGGCTAATTATGTATGCATTTTTTTTAGAATTGTATTGTAAAAGTTTTTTTTTTTTAATAAGTGGAAAAGAATTGACTAATATTTTAGAGTATTTGGTTCCGCATTTTAGAATTATCACTTTAAAAGTCCCACAACCGTAAGTGTTCTATAATTGTTAGTTATCAGGGATTTGATCAAAGAATATTATTAGACCAGTTATGTTCTAGTCTAATCACATTAGCAATCAGAATTCAAAAACTAGTCCATTGCAGCACTCCACAATTAACTGCCACTTTGTTCCACAGTACTGCTTGTACGAAAGGAAAACAATTGTTACAATCAGCAGAATGGACATAAAGTTACAGCATAATTAACCACTTCAATACCGGACATTTTACCCCCTTCCTGCTCAGGCCAATTTTCAGCGTTCAGCACTGTTGCACCTTGAGCCCTGGTTCACACTGGTGCGTTTTGACATGCGATTTGGCATGTCAAATCGCATGTCAAAACGGCGGATTTTGCCGCAAATTGCCGGCAATGGCACTGTCCTAATCGGCGCGACGCTGCATCTGCGGCATTGCACCGATTTCAAAAAGTAGTCTCTGTACTACTTTTTGCGATTTCAGCCTGCGATTTACATTGACATCTGTGCAGAAACCTGCACAGATGTCTCTGAAATCGCGGCTGAAATCGGGACTGCCAGCGGGAGTGAAATCGTGCGAGTTCAGCTGAACTCGCACTGCTTCACTCCCGCAGCCCAGTGTGAACCAGGGCTTAATGACAATTGCACATGCAACACTGTACACATAGGATTTTTTTATCTTTTTTTCCACACAAATAGAGCTTTCTTTTGGTGGTATTTGATCACCATGGTATTTTTTATTTCCTGCTAAATAAATGAAAAACTGATTTAAAAAAAAAAAAAGTTTTTCTTTGTTTCTGTCATACAATTTGTCAAATAAATAATCTTTCTTCATAAATTTAGGTCAAAATGTATTCTGCTACATTTCTTTAGTGAAAATACCTCAAATCAGTGTATATTTTTTAGTTTGTAGCAATGTTAGTCCACAAACCACTTTTTTTTACATAAAAAAGTTCATAAGAGGAGTATAGGAAGGATAGAAGGTGTGTCAGAGTCTAGAAAAACCCACAGGTGCTTCTAGAATGCGAAGTGCTCTCCACTGCAATCTACTCCCACCGAGTGTTACACACCCCTTTCAGGTTTGTACTCACCAAAAGGTTGAGTTTATCAGGCACTGACAAACTGATTCATCCCTTCGTCCTCCACATCCTGGATGTACTCGATCCCAAGAACACTCTGTCACTGGTACTTAGGTCTTCATTGATGACTTTCCAATATTTTTAAATTATGAAGCTTCATATTTGCCTCTAGATACACAAATGCCTTGATATCACAGTGACATGCACAGCAGAGAAAGAAATCCGAAGAAAAGTCGGAGGGATTGAATGAATGAATGAAAAACTTATATAGCGCAGCACATGCGAAGTAAATCGCCTCTGGGCGCTTGTTGTTCCTGTCTCCTTTGAGATCAAAAGAGATGCGTCTTAATCTTTCTCCTGAAGACCAAGTAGTTCTCCTCCAGCCGAATGCTGGCTGGTAAGGCGTTCCATAGTCTGGGACCTTGGACAGCGAATCTCCTGTCTCCTTTGGACTTGTATCTGGCTTTCGGTATCTGAAGCCGATTTTGATTGGTGGATCGTAGAATACGATTGGGATTGTGAACTTTTAATTTTTCGCATAGATAATGGGGAGCATTCCCATGGATACATCTATGCGTTAGACAGAGTGCTTTAAAGGTGATTCTGTCTTTGACTGGTAGCCAGTGAAGGGATCTCAGTGAAGGTGAGATTGATTCCCAGGGTTTTTTCCCAGTCACAAGTCTGGCGGCCGTATTTTGAACGACTTGAAGACGAGCGATTTGGTACTTGGGGAGTTCGAGGTAAAGGGCATTTGCATAGTCCAGTCTGGAGTTTACAATCGCTCCCACCACGACCGCTATGTCTTTCTTGGGAATGAAAGGCGTGAGTCTGCGTAGTAGGCGCAGCAGATGGTGAGATCCGCTGACTACTGACCCTATTTGTGCGTTCATTGTCATGTCGGAGTCAAAGATGACCCCAAGACTTTTGACTTTGGCGCTAGGGGTGATAATTTTGCCCAGAATGGGCGGGGGGATCCAGGTTGTTGCCGATTGATTCCTGCGCTTGGCGTGAAACAGAAGAAGTTCTGTTTTCGCTCCGTTGAGTTTAAGATAACTCTTTGTCATCCAGTCCTCTATCAAAGAGAGACAGGTCTCTAGACTGAGGTGGTGATCCTTTTTATTGCAAATGCGGAAGTACAGTTGCGTGTCGTCTGCATATGAATGATAAAGCAGTTTTTGGCTGCTGATAATTTCGAAAAGAGGACGCACATAAATGTTGAATAACATTGGCGATAGGGGAGATCCTTGAGGCACCCCGCACGATAATGTGCGTTGTTCAGAAGTGAAGGGTCCTAGCTTTACTATTTGTGATCGGTTCTCCAAAAAAGAGGAGAACCAAGATAGATCGCTTTCTGCGACTTTGGCTATTTTGGCCAGTCGAGTCAATAACAGCTTGTGATCTACTGTATCAAAGGCTGCGCTTAGGTCCAGCAGAACCAGAAGAGAAGATTCTCCTTCGTCTGCGGCCTCGAGAACGTCGTCCCATATCTTAAGCAATGCTGTTTCCGTCCCGTGTCCGGGACGGAATCCTGATTGAAATGGGTCGAGTAAGTTGTGGGTATCTAGATGCTGTTGCAGCTGCTGTACCACTGCTTTCTCCATTATCTTGGAGAGAACATTTAGGCCTGTTATAGGGCGCCAGTTAAGTGGATCCTTAGGATCCAGGGTGGCTTTCTTCAAGATGGGTTGAATGAAGCCCTCCTTCAACTGGGAGGGCATTATGCCCTCCCTGAAGGATTGGTTGATAAGCTGCGTGACAGGAGGTGCCAAGATGTCGGCGCATTCCTTCAGCAGTTTAGCGGGGATAATATCATTTGGCGCAGTGCTGTTGTGCAGAGTGCCGATGATATTTTTAGTGGTCTGAATGGAGATGGGTTCCAGCGTGAACTCACCTAACTGTGGTGAATTACTGCCGGTACTGTGTAAATAGCTACGGGGGGGGCTGGGAGAGCAATTGTTTTGCTGAATGCTTTGCCGGATTGCTTGAATTTTGTTAATGAAGCAATCCGATAACTCATCGCAAAATTCTTGTGTATCCAAGTTGGGGGCTTCGAGACATCCTGGATTCATGGTCTGAGTGACCAGCTTGAAGAGTTCGCGGGGGCGGTTTAGGGCACCGTTGATAGCCTCAGAAAAATAGTTTTTCTTGGCTTCAAAGATTTGCTTGTAGTATTTTCTGGTTATGGCCTTGTAAATCGAGAGGTTCTCATCTGAAGAGCTTCTTTTCCAGGCTGCTTCTGCCCTTCTACGCTCTTGCTTCAGTAACGCCAGCTGGTTGTTGAACCAGCCGGAGTTATTTTTCCTGATCTGGGTCTTTCGTTTCGGCGCTATCAAGTCAGCTGACTGCAATAGTGCTGTGTTTATGGCCTCCAGTGTTTCTTCCGCTGTTTGGTGCGGCTGAAATGTGTTTATTTTTTCCCCTAACGTGGCTTTGAAGAGTTCCGAGTGGAGCTTCTTCTGACATCTGGTCCAGTGTGTTGTCACTGGATTTGATGTTTTTGTTACGGGGGGAAATTCGGAAATAATGAATTTAATTGCATGGTGATCTGTCCATGGCAATGGTTCATTTTCCAAGATTTTTATTTCCAGATTTTGTCTGAAAATAAGATCGAGCGTACGACCTGAAGCATGTGTGGGCCCACATACTAGTTGCTGAAGCCCTAATCCTTCCAGGTGGTCGATGCAGGCGTCGGCAATGGGGTCTTGCGGGGAGTTGGCCCAGAGATTGAAGTCCCCGAGCAGCAAAAGGTGTTTGCTATTCAGGGTATAGGTGGAGACAAAGTCCGTCAATGCTGGGAGAAGCTGCGATTTTGGGCCGGGCCTATAGCAGAGTAGAATCCGGACAGTCTCCTGGCCGTTTACTTGCAGTTGAAGAGTAAGGGTTTCCATGAATGGAAGAGGGTTTTGGAGGCTTGGTTTTGTGATCGCAAGACGCGTCTTATGGATCACCGCCAGTCCTCCTCCTCTTTGCCCTATTCTGTTTTCCGTTATAATACGGTAGTTTTCTGGCACCAATTCTCCTAGAATGGTGTTACAGTCGGCTGTGAGCCAGCTCTCTGTAATAAAGAGGCAGTCTAAGTCATGTTGCAATAAGAAATCATGGATTTCTAATCTGTGTTTTACTGCCGATCTGGTGTTGATCAAAGCACATAATATGTGCTTATGCTGGGGTAAATGGCTGCGACCCTTGGTAGTCGATCGTCGATCGATCCTCAAAAGTCGCAGGTTTCTAAGGGCTTTTTTGGTGGCGGCCGGCAGAATTGCAGCAAATCGATCCAGATCCCAAATGTTCTCCGCCGAGTATTTCCGATTGACCATGGCCGCCGTGGACAAAAGGGGTGGGGGGGGGTGGATTCACAAGGATAACTGAATCCTCTGATCCTAGCTTGGTCCAGAGGAAGGCAAAAAAAACCTGACCATGCTGCGCCAATATGCTGTGGTAGGGAAAAAAATTCCTTCCTGACCCCTGAAGAGGCGATCGGGTTAAGCCCTGGATCAAGTATTAAGTGAATTTGAGAGGGGGGAGATAGGGCTGGGTAGAGCAAGATGGCCGCCTGGGGGGGTACCAGGACTAAGAGGACCACTGTCTGAGCAGCCTGGGGGGCTGAGAAGAATGATCGTGGGGCAGGGGGGCTCTACTGGGGTAGGGGGGGGCTTTCTGGCCCGATTATGGCAATAGGTGCCGAACGTTGGGGGTGGGGAGCGGCGCGCCGCTAGGCCGCGGATGAAGCCGCGGCCTTTCCTGAGTCGCGGCTGCCGCGAATCCCCAGCGACCGGCGCGGATGGGAGAAACACCGTGCCCGAGGGTAGCGGAGGCTGGTGGGGATGGGTGGCCTAATTGAGCAGCGTTGGCGGCGTGTGGGAAGCGGTGCGGCGTTAGGCCGCGAGTGAGCCCGCGGTCTTTCCTAGATCGCGGCGCCCGTGATTCCCTTCAGGCTGGTGCGGCTGTCCAAGAAGCACCCGAAATGGCGGGGCTGTCGGTGGGCCGGTGGTCCTGGGTCCGAAAGAGGCTGCGGCTTGTCCTGAAAAGGACGGCCGCTCTTCATTCCAGGGGGGCAGGCAGATTTTGCCTGTCAGATGGCAGATGGTGTCCAAAGAAGGGGAGGAAAAGGTCTACAGGAGTGGAGGCTGGAGGGGGTCCAGGCCAAGAATGGGGGCTGAGCTGGGCTGGACTGAGGAGACCCTACCTGCTAGCCTGCTGCCTAAGCCTGCCTGGAGCTAAAGCAGCACGCTCCTACTCCTAGGAGCGAGTGCCGATGGGGGCTCCTGCTGCTACTCCGCTGCCTGACTGACTGTCTAACTGACTGATCCAGTACGTGATCCAGTCCACAAGGGGGCAGATTGGAGACTAAAGAACAGCTGATTGAAGATTGAATGAACAGCTGCAGAGATCCTTTAACCTGATTCCTGGAGGAGGATAGAACGGTGTTTGAAAATTCCTTGATGCACCATTAGACCCATTGGGGTCTTCTATTAAGGATTCTCTTTCTTAAGAACCTCGGCAGTGCATTCTGCCAAGGACATCCAGGAGAAACAGAGTCCTAAAAAATGGAAACAGTGGGGCAAGTGCTCAGCATTGTTGGGAGTCTGCTCCGTGACCTCACGTCATTCTGAAAAGTGGCAACAATACCAGCAACTAAGAAGGCAGTGGCAATGTCTCCTTAATGGTCTTGATATTACTGGCCAACCTTCATATTCACTTGTAAGGTAAATTCTCAGTACAGAAATTCAGGCAACATTGACAGAAAAAAACATAATAGAAAAACCTCTCAAACTATAAAAATATTGGAAAGTCATCAATGAAGACCTAAGTACCAGTGACAGAGTGTTCTTGGGATCGAGTACATCCAGGATGTGGAGGACGGAGGGATGAATCAGTTTGTCAGTGCCTGATAAACTCAACCTTTTGGTGAGTACAAACCCGAAAGAGGTGTGTGACACATGGTGGGAGTAGATTGCAGTGGACAGCACATCGCATTCTAGAAGCACCTGTGGGTTTACCTGGACTTTGACACACCTTCTATCCCTCATATACTCTGCTTATGAACGATTATAATAAAGATTGGTAACGATGGAGGAGTGACAATTAACGCTGCTTTAGTAACCTGCAAGACCCTTTTTTAAGGACGCTGTTGGTGTTTTACTCTTTTGATTTTGAAAAACATGACAGGCCTGGACAAAGGGCAAGACCTTTTGAGTTAAGAAGCGGGTGATTGGTTACTAGGCAGCGGGGTGGTCCCAGCAATCAATCATTTGCCTTTCATTAGCAATGTCCTGATCTTCATCCGAACCTGCTCTGCTTCATGTCTTGTGTGATTAAGGTAGCATCGGGGGGGGGGGGGGGGGGCTGTGATATTATAGAAGGGGCGGCAGTGTAATATCGATGGGGGGATCTGTTATGGGGGATCTGTAATGAGGGAGTCTGTTATGGGGGTGTCTGTGATGGGGATATCTGTTATGGGGATCTGTTATGGGGGAGCCTGTGATGGGGGAGTCTGTCATGGGTGAGGCTGTGATGGGGGGGGGGACTGTGATGGGGGGGAGACTGTGATGGGGGGAGACTGTGATGGGGGAGACTGTGATGGGGGAGTCTTATAGGGGGATCTGTGATGGGGATTCTGTTATGGGGGTGTCTGTTATGGGGGACTTTGTGATGGAGAGGAGTTTGTGTTGGGTGGCTTTGTGATGGGGGGTCTGTGATGGGGGATCTTTTATGAGGGCCTTTGTGATGGATGACCTGATATGGGAGGAATCTGTGATGGGGGTATCTGTGATAGAGAGGAGTCTGTGATGGGGGGGTGGGGTCTGTGATGGGGGGGTTCTGTGATGAGGGGGATCTGTGATGTGGGAAGTCTGTGAAATACTAATACATTTATGCTGATGAAAATTGTTTTTAAATATTAAAAATTTTGTTCCTGCTTTTTTACAAAGATGTGTGCATAGGAATGTGATCACATTTTTTTAAACTATAGTCTGCCCCCCCCCCCCCCCAACAGTCTGAGGGAGCGTGAACTGGCCCCCTGTCCACAGGCTCTTTCTAGTGGATACTGGCTTCTTTTATTTTGGAAGTTGTAAATCTCATGACCCCATTGTTATTTCTGTTACCAATGAGAGTAACAAAAAGCAACTAAATAACATTTAGTTGCTCTTCTCCCAGGGGGGTGGTTTGGTGAGGAGGTGGTCTCCAATCCTTGATCTACTACTAAATATCTTCAATATCATTCTTCACATATACCTGAAGAAGTGGATCTTTTGAATCAATTAAACATTTAGTTTATTTACCAGGACAAGTCCATCAGACCAACATGCAAGTCAACATTAACACGTATGGGAAGGAAGGGTTCTGTTTATGAGAAATGCACATGGTCTAAACCACAGGTGTCAAACACAAGGCCCGCGGGCCGAATCCGGTCCTCCATGCCATTTCATGTGGCCCTCACACCTCTGCTGCAGCTGCAGGAGAGATTCAGCCCTTCTCTGGTCCTACTTCAGACCCTTACTTTCTGCTTTCAAGCAATGCATCCAGCTTCTTCCCAGCAGCAGCATAAGGAAAGGGGGGTGCACTGTGATGTAAGAGAGAGTGGGGGACTCAACTTCTGATGGTGTGGTGGCTCTTGACATCTAATGTAAGGGGAGGGCATGTGCTGGACATCTAATCTTACAGATACAACCGGCCCTTTTGAGGGCAATCATAATGCTGATGCAGCCCGTAATGAAATTGAGTTTGACACTCCTGGTTTAAACAAACCTATATAATTCAAGGTTTATAAAAGGCAAATGTAAAGAAATGTCACTTGTTCAATAGAGTTTGTTATTGTTTTTTAAGCGTGTATGTCACTGTCACAGGCCCAGAAGAGGCTAATTATGTATGCTTTTTTTTTAGAATTGTATTGTAAAAGTTTTTTTTTTTTTAATAAGTGGAAAAGAATTGACTAATATTTTAGAGTATTTGGTTCCGCATTTCATAATTAGCACTTTAAAAGTCCCACAACTGTAGGTGTTCTATAATTGTTAGTTATCAGGGATTTGATCAAAGGATATTATTAGACCAGTTATGTTCTAGTCTAATCACATTAGCAATCAGAATTCAAAAACTAGTCCATTGCAGCACTCCACAATTAACTGCCACTTTGTTCCACAGTACTGCTTGTACGAAAGGAAAACAATTGTTACAATCAGCAGAATGGACATAAAGTTACAGCATAATTAACCACTTCAATACCGGACATTTTACCCCCTTCCTGCTCAGGCCAATTTTCAGCGTTCAGCACTGTTGCACCTTGAATGACAATTGCACATGCAACACTGTACACATAGGATTTTTTTATCTTTTTTTCCACACAAATAGAGCTTTCTTTTGGTGGTATTTGATCACCATGGTATTTTTTATTTCCTGCTAAATAAATGAAAAACGGATTTAAAAAAAAAAAAAAGTTTTTCTTTGTTTCTGTCATACAATTTGTCAAATAAATAATCTTTCTTCATAAATTTAGGTCAAAATGTATTCTGCTACATTTCTTTAGTGAAAATACCTCAAATCAGTGTATATTTTTTAGTTTGTAGCAATGTTAGTCCACAAACCACTTTTTTTTACATAAAATGCATCCGGAAAGTATTCACGCTTCTCTTTTTCCACATGTTGTTATGTTACATCCTTCCAAAATGGATTAAATTAATTGATTTCCTCAACATTCTACAAACAATACCCTATAATGACAATATGAAAGAACATGAAATGTTTGCAAATGTATTAAAATTGAAAAACGTTTTCACAGCCTTTGCCATGACACTGCAAATTGAGGTTAGGTGCATCCTGTTTCCACTGATGATTTTTAAGATGTTTCTACAACTTGATTGCAGTCCACCTGTGGTAAATTCAGTTAATTGGACACCTGTCTATAGAAAGTCCCACAGTGCATGTCAGAGCACAAAACAAGCCATGAAGTCCAAGGAATTGTCTGTAGACCTCTAAGAAATGATTGTATGAAGGCACAGATCTGGCACAGATCTGGGGAAGGCTACAAAAAATGTGTGCAGCATTGAAGGTCCCAATGAGCAAAGTGGCCTCAATCATCCATAAATGGAAGAAGTTTGGAACCGCCAGGACTCTTCCAAGAGTGGGCCGTCCGGCCAAACTGAGCCATCGGATGAGAAGGGCACTATGACAGAGCTCCAGCATTTCTCTGTGGATAGAGGAGAACATTCCAGAAGAACAACCATCTCTGCAACCATCTCTGCAGCACTCCACCAATCAGGCCTGTATGGTAGAGTGTCCAGACGGAAGCCACTCCTCAGTAAAAGGCACATAAACGCTACAGGGTTCATACTGTAGTTCATGAGAAATAAAATTCTCTGGGGTGATGAAACAAAGATTGAACTCTTTGGTCTGAATGGCAAGCATCAAGGCGAAAACCAGACACCACGTATCACCTGGACAATACCATCCCTACAGTGAAGCATTATGGTGGCAACATCATGCTGTGGGATGTTTTTCAGTGGCAGGAACTGGGAGACTAGCCAGGATCGAGGGGAAGATGAATGCAGCAATGTACAGATACATCGTTTAATGAAAATCTCCTCCAGTTGCTCTGGACCTCAGACTGGGGCGAAGGTTCATCTTCCAACTGGACAACGACCATAAGCACACAGCCAAGATAACAAAGGAGTGGCTATGGGACAACTCTGTAAATATCCTTAAATGGCCCAGCAAGAGCTCAGACTTGAACCCAAGTGAACATCTCTGAGGAGATCTAAAAAATGTCTGTGCACCGACGCTTCCCATCCAACCTGATGAACCTTGAGTGGTCCCGCAAAGAAGAATGAGAGAAACTTCCCAAAAATAGGTGTGAATACTTTCCGTATGCACTGTATCATGATTGCATATGCCAATGCATTTCATTGGTATAAGCAACCATGTTTACTTAATGAAACTAGTTCATTCAGTGTCTTTTGTTGTGATTAGCTGTGATTGGTCAAAGCTAATCACATGGCACAGATGGGCTGTGATTGGCCTGTCTGTACCATGTGATCACACTGACCAATTACCACTAGCATCCCAATTGTATACAATGGATGGCATTAAAGGTAGCCATCCATTTTTCACAATTGTCATGCAATCTGCTGTGATTGGTCACAGTGATTACCTGACACTGGCAGCGGGCTGGTAAAGTAATCAGTCATCGACTGTGTCTGGTTGACACAGCTGGTGACAGATCTCGCCTCTGCATGGACCCATCCCAGAACAACAGTGTTCCCACCCAGCTATCATTTTACTATAGCAATATTACTGCAAATGAATGTGAGGACAAATACCAAATTATTAATCAGAACTGGAATAAACAACTGCTTAATAAGGTCTAGCCCTCACATTGGAAAGATATCCCCTCACTTCCTACTCATTAGGAAAATCTCCTTAGTGAGACACATACGCCTTGATCTGCAATGTGACTTTGTGTGGAGGCGGCCATCTTGGTTGAGGCAGGACTTGGCTTCCTCATGTCAGAGGCTCCAGCAAGGAGATTGGTGAGCAGCATATAATAGCGACATCACCAAAATCTTACTCCAAATCTCCTGAATCTATCTCTGCTGGAAGCAGTGCCTTAGATCTCACACTGCAGATATACTGCTATGAGGCTGTTGGCACAGGAGTGCCTAGGTGCCCCCCATATACTAGGAAGTGCACTGATATTTTTCAGAAATAATTTCAGATAAAGGGTTCATTTTTCAGAGTATTGCTTAGACACTGCAAAGTTTATCCAAACCCTCTTAGTAAAAAACAGTATGTCCTATCTTTTTCTTAAAGCAGAACTAAACCTTATTTGCAAAATATTGCTAACAGACAGCTCTTTATTGCAGAAGAGACATGCCATGTCTCTTCTGCAATAACACATATATGGCCAGATTCTCAAAGCTGTTGAGGCGGAGTATCTCCAGATGCGCCGCCGTAATTTCAAATCTGCGCCGGCGTATGTTTACGCCGATTCTCAAAGGCAGATACGTTAAAAAAATAGGCTTCTTCCGCCGACGTAACTTGTCTACATCACCGTATAATTGTGTGCAATTATACGCTGGCCGCTAGGTGGCGCTTCCGTCGATTAGCCGCGTTGAATATTACGTATTTTACGTTGTTTGCGTAAGCGTAAAATACCCCTGCTATATGAGGGGTAACTTTGCGTAGGTGATGCGTACGCAATGTTAAGTATCGACGTCGGGACAGCGTCGTATTTTACGTTGTTTGCGTAAGTCGTTCGCGAATAGGGATTTGCGTAAGTTACCTTCACATCAAAAGCATTGACTATTTGCGACGTGATTTCGTGCATGCGCACTGGGATACCTCTATGGACGGCGCATGCGCCGTTCAAAATAAACGTCCCACACTATAAAAGGCCGTCTGCAGTACAATGCGGCCGCATGTAGTGTGTTCCGGGCTTGTTACAGATCAGACAGAGAGAAAGATTGACTTTTTTTCTAACTAGATAGAGCAGGCAGGCTAGTCAGTTAAATTTACAGTGTGTAGAGGATATATATACACATCCCAGGAGTTGTACATATATTTATACACTGTATAGTTTAATTAGATTAGTTCTTCCTAATCTATCAGGCAGTTGATTGTGCTAGCTGCAAGTGTTCTCACGTGTTGTATTGCCCGGGTGCTCACTGCAACTAAACCAACTTGCTGTATACTGCAAGTTTGCGCATTACTTTGCAACTAAACCCACTTGTTGGTGCATAGTGCGAGTGTGCTCATTACTTTGCAACTAAACACACTTGGCGGTGCATAGTGCAAGTGTGCTCATTACTTTGCAACTAAACCCACTTGGTGGTGCATAGTGCAAGTGTGCACATTACTTTCTTTTCAACTAAACCCACTTGGTGGTGCATAGTGCAAGTGTGCTCATTACTTACTTTTCAACTAAACCCACTTGGTGGTGCATAGTGCAAGTGTGCTCATTGCTTTGTAACCAAACCCACTTGGTGGTGCATAGTGCAAGTGTGCTCATTGCTTTGCAACTAAACCCACGTGGTGGTGCATAGTGCAAGTGTGCTCATTACTTTGCAACTAAACCCACTTGGTGGTGCATAGTGCAAGTGTGCTCATTACTTACTTTTCAACTAAACCCACTTGGTGGTGCATTGTGCAAGTGTGCTCATTGCTTTGCAACGAAACCCACTTGGTGGTGCATAGTAGAAGTGTGCTCATTACTTTCTTTTTAACTAAACCCACTTGGTGGTGCATAGTGCAAGTGTGCTCATTACTTACTTTTCAACTAAACCCACTTGGTGGTGCATAGTGCAAGTGTGCTCATTACTTTGCAACTAAACACACTTGGTGGTGCATAGTGCAAGTGTGCTCATTACTTACTTTTCAACTAAACCCACTTGGTGGTGCATAGTGCAAGTGTGCTCATTGTTTTGCAACTAAACCCACTTGGTGGTGCATAGTGCAAGTGTGCTCATTACTTTGCATCTAAACACACTTGGTGGTGCATAGTGCAAGTGTGCTCATTACTTTGCAACTAAACACACTTGGTGGTGCATAGTGCAAGTGTGCTCATTACTTTGCAACTAAACACACTTGGTGGTGCATAGTGCAAGTTGTCTCATTGCTTTGCAACTAAACCCACTTGGTGGTGCATAGTGCAAGTGTGCTCATTATTTTGCACATAAAGCTACTTGTTGTGTACTGCACGTGTCCTCTGCAGTTTGCACCAAAAGCTACGAGGTGTGTGTACTGCCTTTGACATTATAATGTCTGGAAGGGCAACAAGGAGAGGCAGAGAGTCACAAGGGCAAGCAGCCTCTGCGTCTACAGGCAACAGTGCTGGTCGTGGACACGGTGCATCCTCATCAGCAAGTGGCCGTGTGACACACTCGTCCTTGTTTTTTTTCACTTAGTAGAGTGGATGACCAAGCAATCCTCATCCTCCTCATCCCCTCTCACCCATGCTCAGGGTACTTTGTCTGGCAAAGTAGCTGCGAAGGCGTCCTCTTCCCTCTGCTCAATTTCATCACTTACTCCTTCCCTAGTCCCTCCATGTCCTCCTAAGGAGTCCCACAAACTGTTTGAACACAGTGTTGAGTACATGCACCATGAAGATGCGCAGCGTTTTGAAGGCTCCGATGATGGAACACAGATAGAGGAAGGCAGTAATGTGAGCCCAGAGAGAGGGGGTGCCCAAGAAGGACAGCAATCTGGCAGTCATCTTCCCTCAGTTGCAGCATACTGCCAGGTTTCCGACAGTGATGAGGAGGGAGGGGATGATGAGATCACTGACTCTACGTGGGTGCCTGATAGGAGAGAGGAGGAGGAGGAGGAGGAGGAGGCACAGGCACATCTCCAAAGAGGCAGGATGCCCTCCAAGGGACAGCTTAAGGGCAGCACACCAACTGCATAACATCACAGAGCTACGCCGGTGCAGGGCACTGCCGTGTCTCAGCGTTACTGCAAAAGTTCTTTGGTGTGGGGCTTTTTTGAGACATGTGCATCCGATCGCACCGTTGCTATTTGCAACATATGTCTCAAGCGTATCTCGCATGGCTAAAACATCAACCGCTTGGGCACCACATGCTTGACCAGGCATATGTCGACCTGCCATGCAGTTCGTTGGCAAGCATACCTAAAAAAAGACCCACACCAAAGAACAAAGCGGACCTCCCCTTGCCCCTCATCAGCTGGGATCCCCAACCCCATTATACCATCAGTCCTCTCTGAAGCCTGCACTGATAGGACTGAAGGTGTAGAATTAGGTGTATCACAACCTAGTAGTACATGCGGGCAATCTACTATCGGTACACCAATGGCAGATTGTAGCAGACAAATTTCCCTGCCCCAGCTGCTGCAGCGCCGAAAGAAGTACTCTCCCAGCCATCCACATGCCAAGCGGTTGAATGCCAGCTTAGCGAAATTGCTAGTACTTCAACTGCTGCCTTTTCAGTTGGTAGATTCTGCCCCCTTCCGTGAGTTTGTGGAATGTGCGGTACCTCAGTGGCAAGTTCCCAAATGCCACTTTTTCTCACGGAAGGCGATTCCGGCTCTCTACCGGCATGTGGAAAGCAATGTCCATGCCTCGCTGGACAGGGCGGTCAGTGGTAAGGTGCATCTTACCACTGACTCATGGTCCAGCAGGCATGGACAGGGACGTTACCTCTCTTTCACTGTGCATTGGGTGAATCTGCTGGCAGCTGGGAAGGACATAGGGCAAGGTACAGTAGTGTTGGAGGTTGTTCCGCCACCACGCCTCCAAAACACTACTACTGGTGGTGACACACCTCTCTCCTCCACACCCTCCTCTTCTTCTTCCTCTGTGGACTCTTCCTGTGCTGATGTGTCCTCGGAACCAGCCGTGCTCCGTAGGCGTACGAGGGGCTACGCAGGAATGCAGGCAAAGAGATGCCATGCGGTGCTAGAGCTGGTGTGCTTGAGAGACAGGAGCCACACTGGGGCAGAGGTTCTGCCAGCTGCAGTTTTGGTTACTTAAGCCCCCCTGATTCCCTCGTGAAGACTGAGGAGAAAAATAAATTCAATACCTTCGCCATCTCACCATTCTTTGTAACCAGATTCCCTTCTTCATTCTTTATGGGGCCAAAATGGTCTGTCCTCCCTCTTTTACTGTTTATACACTTAAAGAATTTCTTGTGATTTTTTTTTACTATGAGTCTTTTGTGTTCTATCTTAGCAGCCCTAATTACACCCTTACATTTCTTGTTGCATTCTTTGTAAAGTTTGAATGCTGATGATGAGCCCTAACTAACACACTGCTCCTTTCTTTATCAGCAATGTAGAGTGTGTCCTGACTCTCCGGTAGTCCAAGGGAAAGGGGGGCGAGCACGACACTCCACACCCAGGAGAAAGCCTTGCATCATTGTGTGGAGTTACAGACAGAGGAACGGGAAGTGAGGATTTCTCAAAAGAAATAGAGACATTTAAAAGCAAAATGGAAGGATGAAGTAAGTGAAGGAGGACTGCAAGGTAAAGGAAGCTATCTAGGAAAAAGAATTGTACCTTTACAACCCCTTTAATCTCAAAAACATGTAATTTTCCAACATGGAAATAATCTTTTATAATGAAGTATCCTACATTACAGCAATACTCTGACCTGCATGAACCAGTCCAGATACAGCTAGCAGCCTATTTAATGGTAACCAGCAATGATTTAAAAAGAGAACAATGGAAACTAATGCATTCGGGATCCATGTATCACTTCAAAATAGAATCACAGGGACAAACATTTAAATTAATGACAGACAATGACAGATTGATCATCACATGAAAATAACAGCTGAACTCAACATACAGTGACATGACACAAACTTCACTTGATAACAAAGAAACAGCGAGACAACAATAGCCTTGAAATCTAACAAGCCAGAAACATTTTATTTTTTACTTTCAGTGTCTGTGCTGAGATTGGCATTGCTATTAATCAGTCTTACATAAATCCATCATTTGTATTGCCTTGACTTGCTAAATAAAATGAACATAAAAATACATTTTATTTTCAGAAAAACGGATGAAAACTTAAAGCTGAACTAAACTGTATCTGAGCACCACAAACCGAACATGCTATTTAACCACTTAAGGACCCCCGCACGCACATTTACGGCCACAACATGGCTCGTACAGGCATAAGGGCGTAAATTTACGTCCCCGCCTTCGTGCGGTTCGGGGGTCCCATCGGGACCCCCTCCGCGGCGTGCGGGGGTCCCCCTGGCTCTGGGAGCAATCGCCGACGAGCGGGCGGATGTCCGTGTTTTCCGCCCCCCCCCCACGATCGCTCCCAGCCAATGGGAGCGCTCCCCCTTCGTTTCAGTTCCTCCTCCTGTGTTTACACAGGAAGGAGGAAATGATGTCACCTCTCATCGCAGCGTTGTTTCCCACCGCTGCTGATGAGAGAAGACATCCACAGTAAGTGTGCACCAACACAACACTGACACACACTCACATAGGCACATTAACCCCTTGTGATCGCCCCCCCCCCCCCCCACCCCCCTGTCACAGTGTCACTGAATGCAGTGATCTAATCACTGCATTTAGTGTCAGTGTGACAGGCAGTGTAAAATCAGTTAGTGTTAGGTCCAGGATAGCCCCCCCACCCCCCCCTAATACAGTTTTAACCCCCTGATCACTGCCCTAGTTAACCCTTTCACTCCCTATTGCCAGCACCACTAAGCGATCATTTTTCTGATCGCTGTATTAGTGTCGCTGTTCCCGCTAGGTAGCTATTTTTTTTATTGCGATTTTTTTTTTACTAAAGACATGTGGCTGAATTAATTTTGGCCTAAATGTTTTACTAAAATTTAGTTTATTTGATTTTTTTTATAACAAAAAGTAAAAAAATAGTGATTTTTTTCAAAATTGTCGCTCTATTTTAGTTTATAGCGCAAAAAATAAAAATCGCAGAGGCGATCAAATACCACCGAAAGAAAGCTCTATTTGTGGGAAGAAAAGGACGCAAATTTTGTTTGGGAGCCACGTCGCACGACCGCGCAATTTTCTGGTAAAGCGACGCAGCGCCGAATTGTAAAACACCTTGGGTCATTTAGCAGCGTATGTGTCCGGGTCTTAAGTGGTTAATATTTTTTTTTTTATATTTGAAGCAAACTCACCCTTGCCTCCATGCTTTATTTCAGTGTTTCTCAACTCCAGTCCTCAAGCCGACTCAACATGTTTTCAGGCTTTCTATTATTTTGCACAGGTGATTTGATCAGTTTCATTGCCTGAGTAATTACCACGGCCATTTCATCTGAGGAAAATCCTGAAAACATGACCCGTTGGGGAGCCTTGAGGACTGCAGTTGAGAGACACTGCTTTATTTTGTTGATAAAATCACTTGGAAAAACACCACTAGCATTTCTACCTACCGCCATCTTGAGCAAGGAATTCATGTAGCATTTCCTACCTGTAATCCAGCTGCCCTTAGCTTACGCGTGCAAGCAGAAGGGCATTCTTAGGTGAGAAAGCCTCTCCTCCCCTCCTTCAGATCAAATAAAAAAATGCCCATGTGTTCATTGATAGAGTTTAGTTCCTCTTTAACAGAAATATGCAGGAATTCAATCATCCACATATCATCAAAGCAGAACTAACACATTCATCCCAGGAGTCTTATAACTTTTCAGTATTACCACAACCAGTAGAAGTCGTTCCATAAGGGGCGCCTCCTCCCCCCCCCCCCCTAGTTTGCATGTGGGGAGCCAGGCTCATATCTTTTTATGAGTTTTTTTTTCAAGAACATGATTAGAGCCTGAGGTTGGGGACCCACCCACTTGTAACACCAGTGAATCAATATTCGTTATCGGTTTCTGGCTTCTCCTCCTGAGCAATCAGGACAGGAAGCGGATCTAACAAAGGCCGGGAAAAGAAACCAGGGAAGCCGCAGCGTTGGAGGGGTGAGTGCTGGCTTAGGCGCGGGTTTGTTTGTTTCCATTCCCCCCAAAAAAGTTTGGCAGATCTAAAGAAGACCGGGTTGGCTGGGAGGAGAAGCCAGGTAAGTCACGACGATGGAGTGGTGAGTGCAGACCTGGAGGGGATTGTTTGCCTTCCCCAAAAAGTTTAGCACCAGCCACCACGGCTGCCCCTGGCATGTTGGCCCCAGCATGTATTTTACAAATATTCAAAAATAAATCAGTATCATAAAGTAGTTGTAAACCCTTAAACATACCCAGTGAAGTGACTAGCCTTAGTTGATACACAAATACTTCAACATAAGTTGTTTATCTGCAACCTTCTTTTCTCTACAGCCATTCAAAGTGCAGAATTCATGCAGCTTTTAGAAATCATGGGGCAGGAAACTGAAGTTACACTCTGCAGAGCAGAGTGAGACCCAATTAAAGGGGGTACTTTTTCTTCACACAGCACACAGGAACAGAGTTGAGGCTGTCAATCGCAGGCTGTGTTCTGGAGCTCCCTCCCAAGTCACTTTTTTACCTTTTGGTGTCAGGAAAACTTGTAAGAAGTCAGCAGAGAGAAATAACACTTGGATAGGGTGCTTTGGATAGAGAAAATTGCAAACTATTAAGGAATATGTTTTATTTATATTTCATGCCAGAGGTTTACAACCACTTTAAACAACAAAAAAAGTTTAAATGATTGAATACATTTATTCCAATTATTTAACATCAGAAGCCCTCTTTAGATCAGAGCCCCTCTTTCACAACAGAATCCCCCTTCAGTGTCCATCAGAGTCCCCAGTGCTCCTGGCCTATACTTTACAATCTTTAGTAAAGTATGCATGGCATAGGTTGGAAGGTGCATGGCATAGGTTGGAAGGTGCATGGCATAGGTTGGAAGGTGGAGAAGGTCTTGACAGAGGGCAGGAGGGGCAGTAGGTTCTCTTCTAAATGCTGGGATGGACCTACTCTTATATCAAGACATTGCTTGTATATCAAGGCAAAATGTATTAAAACATTTTGCTTGTCTTGCAAATTGCTCTCAAACCAAGGTTTTACTGTAATTCTTGAGGTGAGGACAAGCTGTGGCACCATAGGAGGTTTCTTCCAGGCTGGACACAGCATGGTGTTGTGGCCATACCATTGCTGAAGGTGAGGTCTGTCCATTGGTTTTCCTGGAGATCAATAGTGGAGTTTGAGTATTGACATCCATACCTGTGCAGTGTGATTAGCATAACCCTGGTGGAGTGGATCTATCTGCTTGTGATGAATGCTGGTATTATCATTTGATTACCCACTGTGTATATCCCTTCGTCTTAGAGCAGGGATCCTCAAACTACGGCCCTCCAGCTGTTGCGGAACTACAAGTCCCACGAGGCATTGTAAAACTCTGACATTCACAGACATGACTAGGGCATGATGGGAATTGTAGTTCCTGAACAGCTGGAGGGCCGTAGTTTGAGGACCCATGTCTAAGGCGGCGTACACACGAGGGGATATGTCCGCTGAAAACGGTCCGATGGACCGTTTCAGCAGACATCTCCGCTCGTGTGTATGGGCTAGCGGACAGATTTCTCCACCCGACAGATTTCAAAGCATGCTTTGAAATCTATCCGGTGGGAATCTGTCCGCCCGACATGTCTGCTGGTTAGTACACTTACCAGCAGACATGTCGGCTCCCACCACCGCCGCGCCGCTGCCGAATGGATTCGGCGCATGCGCGGAAGTGTTTTACTTCCTGGTGCGGTGACGTGGCGGTGACGCGGCGGCGTCAACGTCACCGCCGCGTCACCACTACGTCACCGCGCCGTCCGGCGGCGGGGAATTTGATCCGATGGTGTGTACACGCCATCGGATCAAACTCCCGATCGGACATATCCGATGGAAATGGTCCGCGGACCGTTTTCATCGGATATATCCGATCGTCTGTACGCCGCCTTAGAGTAAGAGTCAGTATTATTGGGTGTTGGTGACGGCTTTCTCTATCCAGAGTATCATTATTCACCTCAAGAATTACATTGGCTCTCCATGAACTTTTAATTTATTGAATGGACTTTTTTTAAATAAGCACTGCATCTCTTAATTTATTTATTTTATTGTACCCAGCAATTTCGGGCCAGATTCAGGTAGATGGGCGCATATTTGTGCCTGCGTAGCGCAGCGCATATACGTTCCGCCGGCGCGAACTAGTGAGGCAAATACAGTATTCACCAAGCACTTGCTCCTCAGTTTGCGCCGGCGTAACGTAAATGTGAAGGCGCAAGTAGGTGTAAGTGGAAGTGGGTGTGACCTTATGCAAATGATGGTCTGAGCCTGGATCTGACACTTACGCCCGGCCGATCATCCACGGAGCATGCACAGTGACCTCGACCCCTGAGCGCTTCCCTGTGCGCATGCTCACAACTACCCCGGCCCAACTTCCTGGGATATGACGGCCCAACCGGCTTATGCCCAGCCTATAAATAACCCCAGACATGCGCCCGTCCGGCGCAATAGTACATCCAGTCCCCCCCCCCGTCCACCCCCCGCCCAGGGAAGGTACTTTTGCTGTGAGATGGCTTCTCCCCTTCCCCACAGGCAGAGGAGGAAGAAAAACTTCAACCCCCAGGAGCTGTCAGCCCTCATAACAGCTATGGAGACATATGACACCTTTCTCCATGGTGCCAAAAGTCGCCAGACCAGCTGGGACAGGAAGCAGGCCATCCTGGAGACCATTGCTAGCAGGGTCAACAGTTTTGGCTATGAGACCCGGACAGCCTATGATATCAACAAAAAGATTATTGATGTCAGGCGCAAGGTCCGTGAGAAGCTGGCTGTCATCATTTATTTCTATTAGAACTAGGGAATATTTCTGCTTGCCTTGAGGATCCACGTGTTCAATCCACCATTCTTCTGGTTCACCAGTTTTTGATAGACTTTCCATTGTACATTTTTGTTGTGTTTCATCCATTCACTATTTCACTTGATACACTGTGAATTTTATAATTTTTTGGTATAGAACAATCACGTCTATTGCTTTTAGCGCTACATTTTTTACCCACATAATTTCCAATATTTGTCATATTGTAGTGTAGCTGCTCATTCTTTTAGGTTTTGCATTTATTTCACACTCTTTTTTAATCAGCGCAATATTTCCCCACTTTCTTTGTACTTTTCGGACAGTCATGCCTGACTCTCATGTCACTCACCAACCAACGAGCTGTCCTTGTACACCTTCTGTTCAAATTCTGCTGGGATGGGGCTTTCACGGTATATGTAGCTGTCGTGGCTGGACCCGGGGTGTTTGGCACGGACGTGCCATATGAGGCGTTGGGCATCGGCTATCACCTGTACGTTTATGGAATGCCAGTGCTTCCGATTGCGATATATGTTCTCTGTGGCACGGGGGGGCTGTAGTGCCATATGTGTGCAATCAATGGCCCCGATGGTGTGTGGGAATCCAGCAAGTCTGTAGAAATCCAGCATTGCCTTCTGCCGCAGATGCTCATTGGTGGGTTTGATGATGTGGTGGGACATGCGTCTGAGGATTGTGGGGACAACCTGGTGCACACATCTGCTTATGGTGGATTGTGACATCCCAGCCACAACTCCACTTGTACACTGGAACGAGCCACTGGCAAGGCAAGGAGTGTTGCCAGTACCTTGACCAGTGGCTGCACTGCTTGTGAGCGGTGGGTCTTGCTGGTGATTGTCATCCAGCAGGGCTGTGGTTAGTTCCAGGGTGGCATCAGGGCTGAATCTGAAGATGCGATACACCTCCTCATCACCCATGCCAAAGAGGCTAATGCGAATGCGCGTGCGGTATATCCTCTCACGTGCCCTTCTCCTCCCTACCGGTGGACCCATTAGTAGTGCTAGGACCACGGCTGCCCCTGGCATGTTGGCATACAGATGTGGTGTTGTCCTGCAAGTGGGGTTGCTCAGCTTGCTAAGTTCGTCGTTAACGGTGCTGCTGTAGCTTCTCTCCAGCTGACCTGTGCCTGTCAGGTGCAAATATAAAGCAGCTATTTGAAGGACTAACTTTAGGCCAGACTTAACACTTACGTGCTGAGCACGTAGCCAGCGTCTGGCGCTAATACGTACGCAAATCGGCATATCTCCCTCATTTGCATATTTGAATAGGAAATCAATGGGCGCGTCAGATCCGTCCAGCGTAAATATGTACCTAAGATAGGCCGGAGTAGGAAAGTTAGGTCGGTCGGACAAAGCCTATTTCCAGGCGTATCTAGTTTGGTGGGTACGGCGCATAGATACGACGGTGCATATTTACACTTAGGCCGCGCATCTCGAGATAAGACGCTTAACTTCTTACTGAATCTGGCCCATTGTGTCAGCTGCTGATTTGTTAGTTATTGATCTTAAGCGCAACAGATCTGTATTTCTATAATGTGGGATGTGAACAGAGAATGGCTCCACACCTCCACCCATATTGGAAACTGGGATCTTTTCACAAATATACTCCAAGCCCATCCACAGGATATTCAAGGAAAACTTTTAATGTGCCCTTCAAGTTTTAAAGAATTTTATTGTTCAATATTTTTATTAAGATTTACACGAGAAATACACAGTAATCTGTGAGCTCATATATAAGAAATAATTAACAACAAAAGTGTCAAATATAAGAACAATTTTCACAGTATAATTACTTATAAACTTGTATGAAAACAGGTCTTATATTGTTTATGTCAATATAAATTCAAACAAACAGCAAAAACGGTCGGACTTTTTGGCAAAAAACTTCAAAATCTTTTCAAATTTGTCCGATCGTGTGTACGCTCCATCGGACAAACTTTTTCGGGTTTCATCGGACAAAAAGTTCGGTCTGCAAATGGACAAACTTTACGTCAACAAAAGTCCGATGGTGCCTAGTCCGACCGTGTGTACAGCAAGCAATCGGACTTTTGTACAGAGTACAAATGTGCATGCTCAGAAGCAAAGACCAGCCGGAAGTGTTCTGTCTAGTAAAACTAGCGTTCGTATTTGAAAGAGCACATTTGTGACGTGGCAAGTTCTGAAATCAAGAAAAGCAGTGCACATTCCCTTCTTCTTTATAATGTAATAATACTAAAAGCTGCTTTGCTGGTGATACTGACGGAGTAAAAACAAATGTCTTTACTTTGGATTAGTGTATTTTGGTTATATGCATCAAACATATTTCTATATTATTTTGTGGGTCAAGTTAGCACAACCCCATTGCGCAACATGTCTGTTTGACAAACGGACGCTCAGAAACGAACATAATTGCACGAAACTGAAAATCGTGAATCCACACAGACGAAACCTTTACTAACTCTCGATTAGCAGAAGGAGCCCAAAGGCTGAATTAAACTTCCTCTTTTAAACTCTCGTCAGTACATTGAAACGTCACTACGTTTGTGTTTGTTGCCAAAAATGTCCGAGCGTGTGTATGTTATGGGTGTGACCGGACAACTCCCTTCGAACAAAAATCCAAGGGAAAGTTTCTTTGATGCCCGACCTTGTGTACGAGGCTTAGGAGTTACTAGGAAAGTTAGTGTTAGTTCTGTGGTTACAGTCGGGGTATTAGGGGAATAGTTACAAGGGTGGTTTGTGTTAGGGTTACTTGAAGAAGTAGAACCAGGGTTGTGAATACAGGGAGGGTAGGTGGTAGAGTTATAGTTACAAGGAGGGTTTGTGTTAGGGTTATTTGGAGAGTTACAACTAAGATTCCAATTACAGGGGCAGTAAGTGTTAGGGTTAAAGAAAAAATGGGGGAAAGAGGTAACAAGCCTCTGGACTTTTAAGGTGTCAAATCAAGAAAATATAATAGCAATTACAAATAGATACAAGTTTATATTTTACTACAACATCAAAGCATTATAAAAGATTTTTCATCCTTATCAAAGTTGTTTGTTCTATTCAAGGCATATACACACACTACCACTCAACATGTTTCGCTTTTACAGCTTCTTCAGGAGATTCAGGTTTTCTATTTTTCAGATTTCACCCATTGGTGTTTATTGCAAACTACCATATCTCGATTGATGAGTGATTTTTCTGTATATGTTTAATCATATCTGTAGGATAACATAATTGATTCAATCTTCCAAGCTTTACCAATGTAATTAGGTAATTACCATTGTGTAGTGTTTTTAAATAATCAGTGGTATATCTTATTATTAATTAATATAAAAATCATTGATGCGGTACCCTTATACCCAATATTCTTTTTCCACCCAGGAAATATACATTAAATTCATTTTCCTCCTGTGGCGATTATAGGGTGAACCATTAAGGCATATTTTGAACATTTAGGACATTTCTCTGTCCAATCTCAAAGTCCGGGTCCAATCAATTTGGGTAGGTTCATCTTCATCCAATATCCTTGTATTTAAATTTATAAATGTACGGTGATAATATTGATTTATTTGTAAAAATATGCGTATTGGTTCTATGCCAACAATATGATGGATGCTATATATGTTTAATGATTCCAGGGAGAGTTAGTGGTATGGTTAAAGAAAAGGTTAGTGTTATAGTGACTACAGGAAGGGTTAATTAGAATGATACAGGGAGAGTTAGTGTAGTGGTTAAACAGAGGGTCACTGCTTTACTTACAGGGAGGGTTGTTTAGAATGACATAGGGTGAGTTAGTACTATGGTTAAAGGGGTTCTAATGGATATATATTTTTTTTTAAATAACAAACATGTTATACTTAGCTCCACTGTGCAGCTCGTTTTGCACAGAGTGGCCCCGAACCTGGTCTTCTGGGGTCCCTCGGTGACTGTCTCGGCCCCTCCCAACAAGAGCTAACCCCCTTCATGGGAGCTCTTTCCCATGGGGGTTTGTTCTTGCGGGCGCGCTCCCATGATACAGCCAGCGGCCATAGCCGTTTACTGTATCACTTGGCGCCGCCCCGTCGCATGGCGTTATTGTGATTGACAGCAGCGCGAGCCAATGGCTGCGCTGCTATGAATCCATCCACTCTAGCCAATCAACGGCCAGACTAAACGAAGAAGAGGACGTTGCAGCAGGTGAACGGGATCAAGTAAGTAAAATGGGGGGGCCGTAACTGTCAGATGTTTTTTCATAATGCATAGGATGAAACTTTACAACCCCTTTAAAGAAAAGGTTAGTGTTATTATAACTACAGGGCTGGTTAGTGTAAGAGATGCTTATGCCTCGTTTCCACTGCACGGATCGGTCAGTTATTTTGGAGCGGTTCAGATGGGTCCGGTCTAATCGCGTGAGCGTTTACACTGCAAATCGGACCGTGAGGGACCATTCAGGGTTTAGTAAAAAACGCTAGCGCATCCACCAATCAGTGAGATGCATTTGTAGGTCCGCCCTAACCGAACCGTTCCACTCTCTCTGGTCCCTCATCTGAAGCAGGACCCTTGCTGGTGCGGTACGGTTCGTTTTTTCGGTACGCTTTCATAATGGAAACACCCAAAATAGCGTACCGTACCGAACCGTACCGAACCGATCCGCTCAGTGGAAACGAGGCATTAGTGTGAGGGGGACTAATGGCGCATACACACAACCGTTTTCCAGGTTCTAAAAAATGAGCGCGGTGACCTACAACACGTACAACAGCACTAGGGGCAGTTCCATGAGGATGACGCCACCCTTGGGACTGCTTTTCGTGTTTTCGTGATTTCGTGTTAGTAAAAGACGATTCACACTTTTCAGTCTGTTACAGCGTGATGAATGTGCTTACTCCATTACGAACGATAGCTTTACCAGAACGAGCGCTCCCGTCTCATAACTTGCTTCTGAGCATGCACATTTTTTTCACGTCGTTAAAGCTCACACATGAGCATTTTTAAAAACGACAACGTTAAAAACGTTGTGAAAAAATAGAGCATGTTAGAAATTTTTAATGCCCATTTTTTAGATTGTCAAAAATGCTCTGGAGCCCGATCGTTTTTAATGACATAAAAAAACATAATTTTTTAGAACCCGAAAAACGGTCGTGTGTACGCAGTAAGAGTAAGAGTAGGAGAAAGCTTCTTGAATCAGTAATGTATCTTTAAAGCTGACAAAAAAGGCTTATGCCACGTACACACGGTCGTTTTTTGCGATGAAAAAAAACGTAGTTTTTTAAAACGTCATTTAAATTGATCGTGTGTGGGCAAAACGTCGTTTTTTGACTTCAAAAAAACGACCCAAAAAAATTCCAACATGCTTTGTTTCACAAAAAGTCACCGTGTGTAGCAAAAACGTTGTTTAAAACGAAGTTTTTCAACCCGCGCATGCCCAGAAGCTAGTTATGAAGCGAGCTTCAATGGAAAAGAGTGGTGAACGTAACCTCGCTTTTTGTGAAAAAAACGATGGTGTGTATGCAACATCGTCTTTGAAAAGTGACGTTTCAAAAACGTTGTTTTTTACTTCACAGAAAACGTCGTTTTTTTTCATCACAAAAAGTGATCGTGTGTACGCGGCATAAGAAGCCTGTAAAAGTCCATACCTATTTTATGAAGGACTGAAAATACAAATGCCACAAGTACGCAGTGTCACTGCAAATCCAACAGAGCTGCGATTCTGGGATCAGAAATAAAATGGCTTTTTAATTGCCTACAGCTTGTCACTTATAACTGAAGTCACATTGTCTATTACTTATTACATGTCACTCATACCTGTATATCATGCCTTATCACTCACTGGCTTCCATTGGTTCCAGTTCCTAAAAAAAAAAACTCTTTCCCCTTAGTTCTTACTGATAATTAGCACAGCGCTTATCACTCATCACATAGAATGTATCATTTGTTAATCACCCCTTTAATCACTTCAATACCGGAATTTTCACCCCCTTCCTGCCCAGGCCAATTTTTAGCTTTACAGCGTTGTAACAATTTGAGTGACAATTGCGCAGTCATGCAACACTGTACTAAAATTACGTTTTTATCATTTTCTTCCCCGCAAATAGAGCTTTCTTTTGGTGGTATTTGATCACTTCTGCAGTTTAAATTTTTTGCGCACTAAACAAATAAAGAGCAACAATTTAAAAAAACACAATATTTTTAACTTTTTGCTCTAATAAATATTCCCATTTTTTTTTTTTATTATAACTTTTTTTCTCAGTTTAGGCCAATATGTATTCTTCTACATATTTTTGGTAAAACAAAAAACAAAAAAAACAATAATCGTATATTGATTGGTTTGTGCAAAAGTTCTAGCGCCTACAAAATAGGTTATTGATTTATGGCATTTTTTTTTTTTTTTTACTAGTAATGGTGGTGATCTGTGATTTTTATCATGACTGTGACATTGAGGCAGACAGATTGGACACTTTTGAGACTATTTTGAGATCATTGACATTTATACAGCAATCAGTGCTATAAATATGAACTGATACTTTACTACTGTATAAATGTCACTGGTAGAGAAGGAATTAACACTAGGGGTTAAATGTGTTACCTAGGGAGATGATTTTAACTGTGGGGGGATGGGACTGACTAGGGGAGGAGACCGACCGGTGTATTCCTATATATTCCTATATGCTATGGATATGCTAAAAATGGCCAAAGGAAGATGGTGAAATGCTTATTTTAATGCGCAAACACATGCTCCACATGCTCTATATCTCATATATATCCTATATACTCTATATGTTATTGATTGCTATCATACATACTCATAATAATGATCTTATACAACCCTTGCAATCCTTGCTCACATGATGCTGCTATCAGATATGTGTCACAAGATCTGAAGAAAAAGGGGAAGTATTTCAAACTGCAGCTTTGTCAGTGTGAAATTATTCTATGCATGCATGCAATTATTCACTTCTTATCAGATTTGGCCAGGAAGCAGATACCAAAGAAACTGACAATTTTGTCTGTCCAAATCAATTTGGCGCCCAACATGGGGCCATCGGGCTTCCTGATTCGAAGGGCCAAGCCGATCGAAAGGGAACTGGGACGAACCAACGCGGACGACAGGGCACGGAGAATTGATCACTCTCTGATGACTGAACGGTAAGACTTTTAATATTGTCTACTGTTTATATCCTGTCCCGTGGTTTTGGTTGGTTCTTGTTCCCGTGTCGGCTTACCTCGATCAGAAAAGGCAGGTAATATATAGCTTATAGCTTGCCCGAAGGTCATTTATAAGAACCTGCATAACTGGTAATCTGCTGCCTGTATATTTGTTTCCTGTTTCCTGTTCTGTTTTGTCAAGCTTGTGACGGCTGTTGGGAATAAGGGGATTAATTATGTAGTCACGGATGAAAATTGACGTGGTCAAACTCCTCCTGGGGGATAAATAATTGTGCTGTGAAGCACGGATGACCAGGAGGGGGCGTCAGGAGAACGCATAGTAGTTGCGTGGGGATCCCGTGAGGACCTGATAATCCTGTACTTCACTGCGGTTGTCACATATCCTGTTGGTTTGTTGTTACATGTGCTGGCTTCTGGTGGGTTGATGAGACAGGCAGAACGGAATAGGGTCACAGATGCGATAACTGGCTGTGAAACGTGGTCAAACTTCTCTCACGGTTGATGCAAAGTGTGCCGGAGAGAGGGCGCATAGCCAGGGTATCAGGTATTAAATAAGAGGTACATGTAGGAAGATGTACATGATAATCCTGTGACAGTTGTTCTGGGGTCTCATCTTTCCATCGCATGAGCCAGGAGTGTCATGTCCTGAATGTGTCTGTGGACTACTGTTGGGAATTCATTCAGAAGGCTGGGGGCTGGTGAAAGTGATAACCCCAGGGTACAGGGAGGAAATTCTTGGCCTGAAACCTTTGTTGGTGGATGTTCCAGACGTGTTAGTGTTCAGATTAAATGTGCATTACCCTGTTAGAATTGTAGTCGGTGCATCATTGCCAGCGATAGAAGGTGAAGCTAGAGAAAGGGGATACTTACCTATAAGGTGTCCACTCCAGCCAGAACAGCCAGAGAAGTGTGAGGAGAGTGAAAAGGATAGAGTCAGAAGTCTGGGTTTGCCGCTGGGACACGTAGATGATATTTGAAGGAACGCACTGGATTTAATTGCTGCTTTGTTAAACAAGCTTTGTTTGTCTGCAGCAGCCTAAAGACACTTTCGTTTAAAAAAAAAAAAAAGAGAAAGTGTACTTTTAAAAAGAGGAAGTGGCAGCGCTGCTGGGCTAAGGGAAAGATTTCAAGATTACACGCAGCCAAAACTCAAGTGTTTTTTCCTTATATAGTGGGATAAAAAAATGGGACAGAAATTACAGAAGCCGGTGGAAGGGAGTTTAGCGTGCAGCTTGGTTGCAGAGAGGGAAGGAAGAGGAGCAGTTAAGAAGGTGAACAAGCTTGCAAGAATATGTGACATCAACATGCATATGGGTGGAAGATTACAAGCAGAGGAATGGCGGATATTGTTAAAACGAAAAAAGGGTTTGTTGTCTGATCATGGCTTATTGGCTACAGCTGAAGCCTGGTACAGAGTATCGAAAGCCATTCAGGGGGAGGGGTTTGTAGAGCGAGAGACAAATCAACATGGATATATTGTATATGTGTATCATAAACCAGAAAGTACATTGGCCGAAAGGCCACCACCCTATAATGGAGTTCGAACACAAGACAGGAAACCCTGCCCCTCAGAAACCACCCCCTCGCTTGACCCTCCCATTAGGCTCCGCCCCAATGTACCACCTCCTTTACCACCCACGGCACCTCCCCGGGATGGTGGCCATCTTGCTACACCCAACAGTGGTGACACACCCACTCAACCCACAGGAAGACTCCCTATGACTACTTCCTGTGACGGCCATATTGGTACACCCATCCCTATATGCCCAGTGTTAGACCAGACCGGAGCATATTACAGGGAAGGTGCTAACCACGTTAACCCATTAATGATGTTAGAAGATGATGAGGACGGGGCAGAGGCGAGCAGTGGCAGTCACTGCCACTCACCTGAGCTCCAAGAAGTACTAGTGACCAAGGGGGGCATCAATCCAACTGCAACCACCCCTAGTTCAGCCAGTCATGGAAACCATGGCCCAACTCAGATTATAGTGTCTGGAGGCCTGTCGAATGTGGACACCAGGGCAACTACACTTCCCTACCAGGGCCATGAACCAGTACACTCCCCCTACCAGCCACCTCAAAGGGCGCTGCAGGAAATCTCTATGGAATCTGACCGAGTGACATCCTCACATCCCCATCCCACATCCACAGCAGCACGGCCTACATCCGCAGGCCCTTTGGGAGCAGTGCAAAAAGCCAGAGTGGGTGCTAGGTACTCACTCCCACTGTATTCCCCTCCTCTTTCACAACCCTTCTCCGAGGACATGGCAAATGTCTCAGGAAGACCCACAGGTGATTCGCATGACACCATACAGTATGGCCCCCCCCCACCAAATAGGGGACTACCTCTTCAACTGCCACAACAGGGGAATGACTGGAGACCTCCACCCCATGGGTTGCAGCCTCACATACCTCACATACCAAGGGGGGAAATGCCGCCTGCACCATTAGGCGCACCCATGATGTATGTGACCTTTAACCCTCAACAAGCATCATCCCTTGTAACCAGTCTACCAGACCCTGAGAAACAGCCCATGCCATTTTACAGAAGGATTGCCCAGATCCAGAAGGCATACTCCTGTGCCTGGCGGGACCTGGTAAGCCTGTGTGAAATCAAAGCAGGGGATGCTTACTGGCCAGTAATGGAAAGGTGTTTTAGGGTGGACAGTGGCGTCCCTGACAATACATATGGTTCGGGATGTGAGTTTGTAACACAGTTACAACGATGGGCACGTGACCGCCTGGCAGACCAAGCAACAAGCATACAAGACATTACACAAGACAAGGCTGAATCAGTTGAGAAATTCCATACTAGGATGTTACAGGTGTTCACTGATTTGGGGTTCAGCACACAAAACAAGGCACATACACAGATGCTATCCTCTGCATTTGTAGAAGGCCTCAGGGAAGCAATCCGGAAAGGCCTGCTACTATCTCGACCAGAATACAGAGTGTTACCTCTTGACACTCTACTACTGGTAGCAAAGGGCATAGAATCCTCACAGGGTAATAGGAAGGCAGTCCCTCTCATGTTGGCTTCTGACACACCATATCCGCCACCACAAGCACGAAACTCGCGAGCCTGCTGTTACAACTGTGGGAGGCCTGGACACTTTCGGAGACAATGCCGAAGCCCGTGGAGACCCGATCGAAGACAGCCCGATTATAGAGACAACCCAAGAAGGGGAGATGCTCAACACCAACAACAAAATGTCCAGGGGAATTCCAGCTCAGCACCTAATGATTGGCCTCCTCCTCCTCCTCTTTTTGGCCATATGGACCCATAGGAATTCGGCAAGCCTGTGTCATACACTCCAACCATGATCGCAGCACACAAAGATTCAGGAGGACCGCTAGCCAAGATAACTCTCAGTATCGAGGGCCGGCCCACCACATTTCTCTGTGACACAGGTGCTGCCAGGAGCGTGATTAGAACAAAGGAACTACCCGATACCTCCTTCCTGTCGGACAACAACATTACATGCGTTGGAGTGGATGGAACACCCCGAAAAAGTCCTCTGACCCGCCCCCTACAAGTTGGCAACATCCCTGACCTATTAACAAGATTTGTGGTCTCCGACACCTGTCCCTTGAACTTACTAGGGGCTGACGTCTTATCCAGACTCCAGGCCTCAATCTCCTTCCAACCTGATGGTGGTATCCGAGTGACCTCACCACTGACTGATGAAGACACCTCAGCATTATGCTCCATCCCACTTTTGCTGTCCCTGAACGTAGAAGACAAGACTGGAATTCCGGAAGAGGTTTTAACTCGAATACCTTCCTGCCTGTGGTCTACAGGCCCAGAAGACATTGGTCATCTGAAAGTCCCGCCAGTCATGGTCAGAATGAAGCCTGGAGCCCCTTTCCCCAGAAAACCCCAATACCCCCTCAAGCCCTCAGTGTCAGCAGCGATCACTCTCCAGATAGAGGCCCTCCTACGGAATGGGGCTCTCATACACTGCACAAGCCCCTGCAACACCCCGCTCTTCCCAGTCAAGAAGAAAACCCCAAAAGGAGAACCTGTGAAATATCGCATGGTACAGGACCTCCGAGCAGTGAATGAGGCCACCATATTGGAAACGCCCATCGTACCCAACCCACACACCTTGCTGGCAGGAATACCACCCACGGCCAAATACTTCACTGTGGTGGACCTAGCGAATGCCTATTTCAGTGTCCCCTTAGACCCGCGGTGTCAATTCTTATTCAGTTTCGTTCATGAAAGGAAAAGTTACACCTGGACTGTAATGCCGCAGGGCGCCCAAAACTCTCCATCTCAATTCGCCAAGGCAATGAAATTCATTCTGGACACATGGATCAAACTCCACCCAGACGTTGTACTTCTCGAGTATGTGGATGATCTCTTGCTCTGTGCAGATACCCAAGATGATGCTGCAGCCCATTCTGAAGACCTTCTCTTTTACCTGGCTGAACAAGGTTGTAAAGCGTCAAAGCCGAAGATTCAGTGGTGCAAGCAAACAGTGGTCTTTCTTGGACACTGTATCTCACAAGGTGTAAGACATCTTACTCAAGAGCGAATAGCTGTGATCAAGGCAATTCCGGTGCCAGTTGGCCACAAATCTCTCCATGCATTTTTGGGCCTAGTATCTTATTGTCGTTCTTGGATTCCAGAAGCATCTCTGCTAATGCAACCACTCTATGATGCTCTGAAGACTGATCCTTTCACACTGCCACCAGAGGCCCTTTACGAACTTTGAAATTCTGAAACAGATCCTGTCTGTGGCCCCTGCGCTTGGCCTTCCAGACTATGAGAAAAGCTTCAAGCTATTCGTCTCAGAGAGAGAAGGACACGCCACCGGAGTACTGGCCCAATCTTATGATAACAGACTCAGACCTATCGGATACTATTCCTGTCGATTGGATCCAGTAGCTAGGGGGGCACCCTCCTGCCTCAGAGCCGTTTTTGCAGCCCAGGCCCTTCTGGACAAAACTGCAGATCTCGTGCTGGGCCACCTTCTCATCCTACTAGCCCCTCATGACATATCAGCTGTGCTGAACCAAGTACAACCAAAACATATGTCAGCAGCAAGACATCTCAGACTACAATGTACTTTGCTCCTCCCTGATAACATCTCCCTCCTCAGGTGTAACACCCTCAACCCGTCCACTTTGCTCCCACTTCTCGAGGGGGGAAACGACCCATACGATACCCCTCACGACTGTCTCGAAATGATGAAGATGGAAACTACACACCTGCCAACAGTTAGCAGAGTGCCGCTGGATGACCCTGACCTGACTATCTATGTTGATGGATCAAGATATGCAGATCATGAAGGGAGGTACCATACCGGATATGCTGTCACTACCAAAGACACAATCCTCCATGCCTCTGCATTGCCCCCCTCTAAGTCCGCACAAGAAGCAGAACTTCAGGCCCTAATCATGGCATGCAAGCTGGCGGAGGGTAAAAAGGCTAACATTTATACAGACTCAAGATACGCTCTGGGAGTGGCCTGTGATTATGGGGTCCTGTGGAAGAATAGGGGATTTCTGACAGCAGTGGGAACACCCATAAAACACAGCGCAGCAGTCAGGGACCTGATTAACGCTCTGCTTCTTCCTACCCAAGTGGCGGTTCTCAAGGTAAAGGCACATGGCAGACTGAATACTCAAGAAGCGCGAGGTAATCACTTGGCAGACACTGCAGCAAAACATGCAGCGAAAGGTGTGCGAGAAGTCGTACGCAGAGTGGACGTCCAAGGCACTCCGATACAAAACATTTTGACACAAGAAACTTGGCCACAAGACGCGGTACAGGCCACCATGATCTTGCAGAACCCTCCTGTGGATTGGGCACGCTTGAAGGAAATGCAAGAGGCAGCAAGTGAGGAGGAAAAAGGAACATGGACAAAGAAGGGAGCCATATTGAAGGATGGACTCATGGAAGTGAATAAGAGACCATGTTTACCACGGTCCATGTTCCCAGCTGTGGTGCAGTGGGCTCATGGTGCTTCTCACCTGTCGAAGACCTTGATGAATTCTTTGATCAATAAATACTACCTGGCCCCGGGAATTACCCCGCTTACCAACAACTTCTGCAAGTCATGCGTCATTTGTGCTACGTGCAACCCAGGAAGAACGGAAAAGACACCCGTGAAACATCTAGCTAAAGCTCAATATCCCTTTCAACGAATACAGATCGATCACATTCAGATGCCAAAGAGTGGCCGGTATGAATACGCTCTAGTAATTGTCGATATGTTCAGTTCCTGGCCTGAAGCATTCCCTGTGACCAACATGACAGCAAAGACCACAGCCAAGAAGCTTCTGACGGAAATAGTGTGCAGATATGGTGTCCCAGAGGTCATAGAGAGTGATCAGGGGCCGGCTTTCACGGCCTCATTAACCAAAGAAATATGGACAGCCCTAGGGGTCACACTGGCTTTCCACACCCCATACCACCCTCAGAGCAGTGGGAAGGTAGAGAGATTGAATGGCACAATAAAATCCCGAATGTTGAAAATGTCTCAGGAGACTGGGATGAGCTGGCCAGACAGTCTACCCATTGCCCTGTTCAGTGTAAGATACACTCCTAAAGAGAGCCATGGTTTATCTCCTTATGAAATACTGTTTGGTTCAGCACCGAGATTAGGGTGTTATTATCCACAGCAATTACAGTTACAATCCGATGTATTAACTGATTATGTGACTGCTTTGTCTCGCGAATTAACCCGTATCCATGCAAAAGTTTTCTCTTCCATTCCAGATCCTGAGTTAGATACAGGAACACACAAGCTGGTCCCCGGTGATTGGGTTATGATAAAGAAATTTGTGAGAAAACACCCTCTTGAACCAAGATATGATGGTCCCTTCCAGGTCCTCCTAATAACAGCTACATCGGTGAAAGTTGCAGGGAAGAACACCTGGATACACGCCTCCCATTGTAAGAAGGCTTCCATACCCGAGGAAGCAGGAAAAGATAAATCATGATCCTATATATCCTTTGTCTGTGTGGTTTGACTAGGGCACAACATGCAGCCATCACTAAGAAAGATGGGAAGGTTATTCTTTGGTATAATTCATCTGATACCCATGTAGCCACATTTGATTTCCACCCGTGTAAGATACTCCCGTGTCCAGAGCATAACAGCAGGTCAGAACGGTATGAAAAAGGTGACGGAGAGGGATATATATGTGTCACTAAAGGGTCGTGGGGAAAGAATTGTGACAGTTGGGGAGCAGCAGCTTGGAACACAGGGACACCCTAGGGATATAAACCTCAACCAGCCTATGACAGTAAAGACAGCCAGGGGAAGCCCTTCCGGGAAGTTTTGACCCTCATGTGTATTTAGATGCCATTGAAGTCCCGAGAGGAGTCCCTGATGAATTCAAAGCCCGAGACCAGGTAAAAGCAGGTCTAGAGGCCCTAATCCCCATAATAACTGTTAGCAAAAATGTAGATTGGATAAATTATATATATTACAATCAGCAAAGGTTTGTCAACTACACGAGAGATGCATTCCAGGGAATAGCCGAACAGTTGGAGGCCGACTCTCAAATGACTTTCCAGAACCGGATGGCACTGGATATGATATTTGCAGAGAAAGGTGGGGTTTGTACTATGATAGACAAAATGACCAGCACCACTTGCTGTACCTATATCCCAGACAACACCGGCCCGAATGGCCAAGTCACTGTAGCTCTTAAAAAGTTAAAGAATCTGTCAGTTGAATTAAAGAAAAATTCAGGCATCACGGATCCATGGGACCAATACTTCAGTTGGATGAACGGGTGGCAGAGAATTTTAACCCAAATAGGAGTAACTATATTAATCGTCCTATTTCTCCTCGCTCTGGTAATTTGTTGCATACTCCCTTGTCTGAAGAAATGCATAGAGAAAGCGGTGGAACAAGGAATCCCCACATTTGTGAACCAAGATGTAGGACACGAGGAAGATGAGTACGACGAACCACACATTCCACTACAGACATTCCCAGTCTCACATCATGAGTAGGCAGGACAACAGGGACAGACAGGGTAGGGAACCCAAGGGCCGCGACCTGGGTTCAGCTGCAGCGAAATCCATCCTCACCACTAGAGGCTCTGGGGAACACCTGCTGGACCTTAGACTCTGCGCGCCCTGGGATGGGGAATCTCGGATTAAAGACAGGAACAGATTAAAATAGATTAAAATAGCATTTCAAGGGGGGAACTGCTATGGATATGCTAAAAATGGCCAAAGGAAGATGGTGAAATGCTTATTTTAATGCGCAAACACATGCTCCACATGCTCTTTATCTCATATATATCCTATATACTCTATATGTTATTGATTGCTATCATACATAGTCATAATAATGATCTTATACAACCCTTGCAATCCTTGCTCACATGATGCTGCTATCAGATATGTGTCACAAGATCTGAAGAAAAAGGGGAACTCTGTCTGCAAAACAAGTCGAAATTAGACCTGGGAAGAAAGCCCCTGTCTGGATATCGAACCGCAGGAAACCAGACATCAGACATCAGACAAACCAAATATATATATAGCATTGTTGCTTCATGCTTCGCACCATCCTAACACAAAATAGTTAATAGCTCACAAAATCAGAACGTCACAGGACTAATATTACGTATTAATGAGCAGGTTGGATATTCAAGAATATGCACGTCATTAACCATATATTAAGTCAAGACCAAAATAAAAAAGGGGAAGTATTTCAAACTGCAGCTTTGTCAGTGTGAAATTATTCTATGCATGCATGCAATTATTCACTTCTTATCAGATTTGGCTAGGAAGCAGATACCAAAGAAACTGACAGTTTTGTCTGTCCAAATCACTAGGAACACATGATCTGTCTCCTCTCCCCTGACAGGATGTGGATCTGTGTACTCTGTTACGAGCGATCGCGGGTGCCTGGCAGACATTGTGGCCGCAGGGCACACACATCTTTTTCTTTCTGATGTGGCAGGCGTGCCCTATACTGCTCTGAAGACGAGGACGTCATGTGATGTCTGCCCAGGATGGGAGATCCCATCTGCGGATGTCATCTGACTATGGGCAGGGAAGGAAATGGTTAACTAAACCTGTCATGAGAGATAATGGGACTGCAATGGTTGATCTCCTAAAAATGCTACCTCCCTGACCATCTGTCTGCATCGGCTGCTGGCCTGCTTTAGGTTTGAAGCTAGCATTCTACAGAATTGTCAAAACTGGCCGTTACAATATTTTTTTTTTTATTATTATTATTATTATTATTATTATTATTTTCTTTATCAGTCATTACTTACATTTTATTGAACAATGTTAATATTTAAAATGGTGCTCTAAAATAGACACAGGAATCAACCTCCTAAAGAGAGCTCACTATATGCGGACATGTGCCATTTTGATGTAGTCCCAAACTTAACTTTCTGTGTACCCTCCATCTTAACACTAACTCACTTCATAATCCCAACACTAGCAGTTAACCCACCTGTAACCTCAGTCCTACCACTCTCTCTCCCTGTAATTGTTTCCATAACATTAACCCCTCTTATAACCCCTGTAACCTGGAGATAGCTCTGTTATAACCGGCAGTCAGTTTGATGAAAGCAAACAGTTCATTTATTTTAATCACAGCCAAACAAATGACAGCTTACGTCAGCCAAAGTAAATAAACAGTCCAAATCCTGATATTGGTAACAAACAGCAGGCTCCCTGCTAGTCTTCGGTCCCATACAGGGTTTAGGCTCCTCCAAAGTAAGGGTGCAAGGCAGGCCACACAGGGGGTTAGCAGCCCATGTCTCAGTTTGTTCGAGAGCTCACACTGGCTGCGCAGCTTGTGAGTCTCTCTCTCTTCCACTCACTTCCTTGACACAGGTGCTGATTTCCCTTCTGCTGCCTTTCAAGCCTCCCTCACCTAAGATGTAACCCCTTTGGGACCCAAGTCCTGGTAGTCAGGGATTAAGGGCTCTTCCCTCTCAAGTCTTGTTGATCCTCTCAAAATTCCGGGTCCCTAATATAAGTTTAGCAATCCAGAGAGTCCTGGAAGACAGTTCTCTCAAGCCAAACATAACTCGGGACACCCTACCCTGCATGGGTGAGAACCCCATAGTACCACAAATGCTCTGCAACTGTCTCCCTTAAAGGAACCATGTCTCAAATATCAGGGGAATGTACCTGCCATTCAGGACACATTCCCAATGTCCTGCACTTTCCTCTCCCCCCTCTGCCTTAACGCGGAGGTGTCCAAGACAATGTGTAACACCCTACAGTGTACCCTAGAGAAGGCATCCACGTTCAGGTGTTGCTTTCCTGGTCTGTGTTCAACTATAAATTTGAACTCTTGCAATGCCAAAAACCACCTGGTAACTCTAGCATTTGTGTATTTATTTTCATCCAGGTCAATAGGGCATGGTCTGACACTAGGCAAAACTTCCTATTGAGGAGAAAATAGAACAGTGGAGAGCCCACTTAATGGCCAGGCACTCCCACTCCCTCACAGTGTAATTTCTCTTGGCGGCTGTTAATTTTATACCCGGGAAAAACTATGGGGGTTCCTCCCCATTGACCTCTCAAAACGGAACAGCTCCCAAGACTTCACTGGAGGCAACAACAAATTCTCTTAAAAAGTCAGGAGCTATTAGTACTGAATATTGACACAAGGCTGTTTTAAAGTGGAGCTCCACCCAAAAATGGAGCTTTCCGCTTCTCTGAACCCTCCCCCCTCCGGTGTCACATTTAGCACCTTTTAGGGGGGAGGCGATGCAGATACCTGTCTAAGACAGGTATTTGCACTGACTTCTGGGAATACGGAACTGCGGCAGCCACGCCCCTACCCACAGCCCCCGCTGTCTTCTGGGAAACACACTGATCCCAGGAGAAAGCGGGGACCAGTGACGACGCGGCACGCTACTCGCTCATACTCAGTAGGGAGCCAGGCAGTGAAGCCGCAATGCTTCACTTTCCAATTCCCTAACCGAGGATTTTTTAAAGTCAGCAGCTGCAGTATTTGTAGCTGCTGCCTTTAAAAAAAAAAATTGACGGAACCTCTGCTTTAAGCTCCTTGAAAGCCTTCTCAGCCTTGTCATCCCATTTCACCTTGACTGACTTGTTTCCCTTTGTCAGGTCTGTAAGAGGTGTAGCAATAGTGGCGAAGTTGAGGACAAACCTGCGGTAGTACCCCACGATGCCCAAAAAGGCATCTCCTTTGGGAATCCTGTCCTAGAGAACATATCAAACAATTTCCTGCCACTTGCTTTTGACATAGTCTGTCTTAGGGGAACTGCCTCTGGATACCTGGTGGCATAATCGAGTACCGCAAGGATGCATTGGTGGCCCCTAGCTGATTTCACCAAAGGGCCCAACGATCCATTGCTATGCGCTCAAAAGGTACCTCGATAATGGGCAACGGCACCAACGGGTTCCTCATGTGGGGCACTGGTGCGGTCAGCTGACAGGTGGGACATGAACTGCAATAATGTCTCACCTTTGCTGTCACTATGCTTTGCAACTGCCCCCTTCAAGAGACCATGACTCAAATATCGGGGAGGATGTACCTGTCATCCAGGACACATTCCTGGAGTCCTGTACACCCTAAACCTGAAAACGAATCCTCCCTGTTACCCTAGAACTAACTCTCACCATTACACCAAGCCCAGTGAACCAATGCTCTCCACATGTGAGGCCGCGTACACACGTACTAGAACCTCGTCGGGCTAAACCCATCGTTCCACTCAACGAGGTTTCTGATGAGCGGTCGGAAAAGCTCGTCGAGCCAAAGTCCTCATTGAACAACGAGGAAAACGAGAGCGTGCTCTCTTTTTTGGCTCGACGAGCTTCCCGACGGAACGCTCTTTGGAAGTGTACACACGACCGAGAACCTCGGCAGAATATGTCTCCCAGCGAGCTTCTCGCTGGATTCTGCCGAGAAGCTCGGTCGTGTGTACGGGGCTTAAGAATAAAAAAGTGCTTAAAATAGTGCTATAAAACCATTTATTAGAACAGCACACTTAAATGCTTTGCATATTGTGCACACAATATTTAGCAGTCACGTCGGACTCGGAGCTAAACCTGATATTCTCACCACTGCTTGCTTGTCTCTCTGCTCCAGGAACAACTTTACACACAGTGATTAGTAAATTAGGATGCTAAACACCACAGTTTATTGCCGTGTAGCTCTGCCTAGACATGTTTGACAAAACTGATGGGATTGGCATAGCTGCATTCCCTTTATACCCCACCCTCCACTTATTGTGGACTTATTGGGACTGCGCAGGGACTGTTAGCGTTAGGACTGGGTTTACAGCAAGTCAGCAATAGTTCGTTTTATGTGGGGTTAGGCTGAAAGTTGGTACTAGGGCTGGGATTTTTGGTGGTTGATGGTTAGAGTAAAATTGATTGTAAATGATTTTCTTGTAAAACAACACATTGGGCCAGATTCTCAAAAGTGTTACGGCGGCGTATCTCCAGATACGCCGACGTAATTTCAAATCTGTTTACGCCGATTCTCAAAGGCAGATACGTTAAAAAAATAGGCTTCCTCCGCCGACGTAACTTGCCTACGCCGGCGTATAATTGTGTGCAATTATACGCTGGCCGTTAGGGGCACTTACGTCGATTAGCCTCGTCAAATATGCAAATGAGCTAGATACGCCGATTCCCGAACGTAATTGCGCCCGGTCGTCGTATTTTACGTTGTTTGCGTAAGCGTAAAGTTACCCCTGCTATATGAGGGGTAAATTTGTGTAGGTGAAGCGTACGCAATGTTAAGTATGGACGTCGGGACAGCGTCGTATTTTACGTAATTTACATTGATTGCGTAAGTCGTAAGTTATGTTCACGTCGAAAGCATTGACTATTTGCGACGTGATTTCGCACATGCGCACTGGGAAACCTCCACGGACGGCGCATGCACCGTTCAAAATAAACGTCAAAAACGTGGGGTCACAACACATTTACATAAAACACGCCCACCTCTTCCACATTTGAGTTACCCGGGCTTACGCCGGCCCATTTACGCTACGGCGCCGTAACTTAAGATGCAAGTGCTTTGAGAATACTGCACTTGTGTCCAAAGTTAGGCGGCGTAGCATGAATAGGATATGCTACGCCCCGCTTCCAGCTACGCCGGGATACGAGAATCTGGCCCATTCTGTTTAAAATAGAAATGAAAGGCAAAATATTTGTGTATAGATATAAAAAATATTATAAATACCCTTTTCCTCATTTTTTATCATTTATAATATTTATAATATCTGTTCTCAGCTGCATAAGAGCTGGGGGAGCAGAAGAAGCAGCACACTAAGCTTCCCAGTGGATGGCTGTGCAGGGGGGGGGGGCATGTCAGGGCAAGTCTGATAATTAGAGGAGAGCAGGCTGAGTTTCCAGCATTGCTAGAAAACTAACCACGATGTGCTCCCCTGCTTATCGTGGTCAATTTTTAATAGGAAAGCAGAGGGACTGGCACGATTACCAGGGATCTTACACATAGGAAGCAATACAAAGCGAACAGTAGACTTCTTTCATACAAGTACACAGTATATCACAAACATAACATGTTGGGGTAACAAACACTCTAAAGCTGAGTAACAGGTGTGACAGACTCACCCGGGACATCCCCGGACCATCATCCTATGTCCACTAGGAGCATAGGATGACTGAGAAATTATATCTTGGACTACCTGAGATGGGATTATTATGTAATTATTATCCACAATATATTCCAGGATATCTGTAAAGAACTATTTACTGGTTGTTGAATCTCAGCTCAACGGGTTAATTGTAAGAGTGACTCATTCATAATGTTGGGACACATACTGTTAGATGCTAATTCCATCCCCTCCAGCCATCTGTCTGTTCTCTGTGCTAATTGACCCTGCTATTTTGTGAAAATGTCCTGTGTTTACACTTATTATAATGTGTATTGTATAGAGGGCCGTTTGAAGGAATTTGGGGGCCCCAAGCAAAATGGACATGGAGGCCCCCCAACCCCCCCCCCCACGCACGCAATTCCCCCCCCCCATGTTCTTTTTACATCCCCCGGCCCCCTCCTCCCTCCCTATGTTCTTTTTATGTCCCCTCCCCATTTAAAAACATTTGTTTTTAAATGATGGGTTACAACATGTCAGCTTATATACAGTACTTGTATGCTCTGTTTGTAGCCAGAACCTTTCCAACACAGCCAGTTTCAAGTATTCTAAAGGCTCCAGCACAAAAATCAGACAACTCCAGTGATAGAGAGCCCCTTAGGGTAACACTCACAGACATCACATGAGATTTGCACAGCAGTGAGGTGCGAATCACATGTGATGATGACATTGCAGCAGCGTGAATCCGACCTAAATGTGCCCCCTCTTCTACTGTGATGTTTGGAAGACCAGTCCCTGCTAAATGCCACTGGGCGCCAGAGAAGCGGCGGGGCCCCAGAGACTTGTGCAGCACTAAGCGCGGGCTTCGCTCCTGGCCTGTCTGATAGTGTGTGACATCACTGGTTACTAGACGCGGAGCGGCCCTAGCAACAAGTCCAGGAAATGCAGTGGCTGCGCTGGCTGACAGGCTGTGTCCTCCATTGAAACTGTCGAGGACCAGGGACAGACATAGGTACCCTTAGGGGCTGCACAGCGGCAAGGTAAGGGCCCGTCCTGCTGGGGCCCCTGTCCAGCTCGGGGCCCCAAGCAGTTGCTTGCTTTGCCTCTCGTGTTCCGACGGGCCTGATTGTATAGCAGGTGAGCAAGGAGATGTGACGTCTAACATGAAAGATCATATCTCAGAGTTACCTAGTCTGGGTATGATTAGTTAATTAACTCAAGTTAATTTATGTTCTGGTTGCCTCCTCTTTAAACTGTATATAAGGTTGTATTCTTGGTTCTATTAAACACTCCATGTTCAGCAGACAAACAAGTATTGTCTCGTTGTGTGCTTGTGAGCAGCTGGAATATCTGATATCTATATCCAGACTGATAGAAAGCGGTATATGACGGAAGCACTCAAGCGTAGTGTCGGACGTTCCGTTACAACAGGGACTGTTAATACTGGGATTACAGGGAGGGTTAGTGCTAGGATTGGGCAAAAGTCAGTGTTAGATTACAAGGAGGGTTAGTGTTAGGGTTACAGAAAGGGTTAATGTTAGGGATTTTGTGTGCCAAAACAACCAGCACAGAGCTCTGAATGCTGAAAGCTAATGCATGGTGATTTTCCTGACAAGCGCTATTAACCGATTAACTTTTTTTTTACTGTACTTTATCCACTTACATTAGCCCAGGTAATTGCAATGGAATTAACCAGAAAAGTAGAGGAAGGCTTTTTATTACACAATGGGCCAGATTCAGGTACATCTGCGCATTATTGGACCGGCGTAGCGCACCGCCTTTACGTTAGACTTGCGCAATGTAGCCGCGTAATCACCCTATTCTCGTAGCTTTTACACAGAAAATTGCGCATGCGTAACGTTATTTCAGAGGCGTAAGGCGGAGTAATACAAATTGGGAAGGACGTGGGCGTGTTACATTGAAATGAGCCGTGACCCCATGCAAATGAAGGGCCGGCCGGCTGGCTCGCACATGCGCGCTTGAAGGAGACCATGGTCGGTACCTCTGTGCGCATGCTCACAACTCGGGAACGGCGCAATCAGTGAAATTGGAAGTGGACTAGGGCAACTTAGTGAACTACGCAGACAGCATAAATAGACAGACACAAACGCACTTCCTTTGCAAAAGTACATCCCTTTGTATCCCTCCCTATACAGCAAGGTGCTTTTGTTCTGTTGTTTATTAGCGTTTGTTAGTTTGTTTGTGACGTGTCTTTGAGATATTTGGGGACTGTTTTGCAGAGTGATTTTTGTCTTTTATGTGTTTTCTTTGTTGTTATTTTGTTTAAATTATATTTTTGCTGGGCATTTTTTATTTTTGCTCGTCATTTATTTTATTTTTTTGGTTCTGTTTGTGTATGATTTTGGAATGTGGGGGTGATATTCCTGCGGGAAAAGGGGTGTCACCCTCATTTGTGGTGGAGAAGTGAAACCCAGGTCCGTGTGAATGGTGTACAGTGACATAATTGGCGTGGCGTTGCTGCTCACAAGTCCTGCATGCTGGGCTTGTACCAATTCAATGTGATGAGGATGTGGGGTGTGTGTGCTAGGGACCACAGTGGTGTGCATGCATGCATTCTCATTGTGCCATGATTAATGTGTGTGTTTAACGTGCAAAGATGCATATGTGAGCTGGCATGAGATGGGGTCATGAGATGGGGTCCCAGTGCATATGCAGAGTCACCTTGAAGGGAAAAGACAGGAGGATGTTAGTAGTGCATGTGCCCCTTGTGATGTGTGCATCATGGGGGGGGGGACAGTCATGCCTGCCACCCATGTCACTCACCAACCAGCCAGCTGTCCCCATACATCTTCTGTTCGAAATTTGTGGGGATGGGGCTATGATTGTATATGTAGCTGTCATGGGTGTCATGGGTAGTGCCATGTGTTGGGCTGCTGATGTCCTCCTGCAAGGTTGTGGTTAATTCCAGGATGGCATGAGGGGTGAATCTGAAGATGCGAGACACCTCAGAATCACTCATGCCATAGATGTCTATGCATGTGTGATATATCAAGTGAAGAGTGAGGGGCTTGTATCAGATAAGAATATTGTATTAGATTAGATTAAATTGTAAAGTTTATATAAGCAAATAAAAAAAATAAAAAAAACATCTCCCGTGCCCTCCTCAGTGCCCTCCTCCTTCTTTGCTCATCTAAAGTCAGTAGTATAGCTATGAGCATGGATGCCACTGGCATGTTGGCATACAGATTGTTGGGCAACACGTGTGTCTGCTGAGCTCCTCACTAACAGTGTTGCTTTATCTGACATGTAGACGATTTTTCTCTTTTTAGACCAGCTTTTATATGGTCTAATTTTAGACAGGACATTTTGCTGTTGCGCACACTGCGTAGCCTGCGCTGCCCCAACGTTCTTTTGTGGATCCCCGTAAGTCCCTCATTAGCATATTTGACTAGCAAATCAATGGTCTGTCTAGCGCAGTTTTGCGCGGACGGAAGCGCCTGTCTACCGAAATTACGATGGACAAAAAAATGTATATTTCTGGCGTATCTCGTTTTGGGGATGCCGTGCATCGAAACGCACGCGCACATTTAGACTTACGCACGCGCATCTCCTGTTGCGCAGGCGTAATCGCTCTGTGAATCTGGCCCAATGTTTGGGAAGTATGGTGTGCTGTAGTATGTAGGCTGGGGTCCATTGAATAAAGTATGTTGTAGCTGCTTTAATTTGCACAGTTGCACAGTGTATTTTAATATCTTTCATTACAGGAACAGTTTATCAGATTAAGCACATTTTGTGAATTTCTTGCTGCAAATAAATAACAAAAATTTTAAGCGCACAATTTCTTGGGCTGTTGTGCTGATTCGACATATAAATTTGCTGCGCAAACACTTTGTCCTTTTCCTTTGCTTAAAACTTCATTCGATCCTTTGCTAGACCATCATCATCATCCGCTCACTGGCAGAAAGCTGGCAGTTAGGATTTTAAACAGTTTCAAATTTGACATTGAAAATTGATGTTTCTGTACAAACTGAAAGATCATTATTCAGCCTTGTTTTCTGCTCCCACACAAGGCAGTGATTTAACACATTTTTATAGGCGTTAGACTGTACATTGTGCTGCTGGAGATGTTTGAAGAATTGATGATGACACCTTGTGATGATCTACGAACATTTCACATGTGAATAATGAGTGAAAAAAAGAAAGAAAATCAGATTTATTATAACTGCTCTTTCTTCGTAAAAGTGAAGATGTAAGAAGATGTATTACTTAACCACTTAATGACTGAGCCTCTTTCTGAGATTTGGTTTTTTTTTTGCTAGAAAATTACTTAGACCTCCCAAACATTATATATATTTTTTCTAACACCCTAGAGAATAAAATGGCGGTCTTTGCAATACTTTCTGTCACACTGTATTTGCACAGCAGTCTTACAAGCACACATTTTTTGGAAAAAATACACTTTTTTCAATAAAAAAAAAAGACAACAGTAAAGTTAGCCTAATTTTTTTACATTGTGAAAGATAATGTTCCTCCCAGTGAATTGATACCCAGCATGTCACGCTTCAAAAGTTTGCCCGCTCGTGGAATGGCGACAAACGTTCTCCCTTAAAAATCTCTACATGTAATATTTAAAAAATTCTACAGGTTGCATGTTTTGAGTTATAAAGGAGGCTCATGCCGCGTACACACGATCACTTTTTGTGATGAAAAAAAATGACGTTTTATGTGATGAAATAAAACAACGTTTTTCAAACTTCATTTTCCAAAACGACGTTGCATACACACCATCGTTTTTCCAAAATGCTCTAGCAAAGCGTGGTGACGTACACCACGTTCGATGGCACTCTGTGCCATTGAAGCTCTGTCTCATAACTTGCTTCTGAGCATGTGCGGGTTTAAAAACGTAGTTTTCAACATCGTTTTGCCCACACACCATCACTTTTTATGACACAAAAAACAACGTTTTGAAAAACGACACAAAAAATTCAAGCATGTTCGAATTTTTTTTTGGTCGTTTTTTTGAAGACATAAAACAAAGTTTTGCCCACACACGATCATTTTAAATGACGTTTTTGAAAACTTTGTTTTTTTTTCATCACAAAAAGTGATCGTGTGTACGCGGCATTAGGGCTAGAATTATTGCTCTCACTCTACTGTTTGCGGCAATACCTCACATGTGTGGTTTGAACACCGTATGTGTTCGCTTCTGCACACTAGCTTGGTTGGACAGGGCGCAGGACTTTTTTCTTTTACCTTAATTTTTTTATCTTTATGTTCTTTAAAAAAAAAATGTCACTTTTGTTACTATGTAAACATCCCTTGTAACAGAAAAAAGCATGACAGGACCTCTTAAATATGATATCTGGGGCCAAAAAGACCTCAGATCTCACATTTAGACTAAAATGCAAAAAAAAATGAAATCTAATATAACAAAAAAAAAAAAGACTCTTTAAGAGCTATGGGCGGAAGTGACATTTTGATGTCGCTTCCGCCCTGCAATGGTATGGAGACAGGTGGGGGCCATCTTCACCTCAATCATCTCCAAAAAAAGCCAGGGAGAAGATCCTGATCGCTTTCACTGCTACCGACGGCTCCGGTAAGCGTCAGAGGGCACCAATCTGGTAGTTGCATTCCTCCTTCATTTATAGGCCTAGACAAGATCTCCGCAGAAATGCAGGATTTCTTTTTTTTCCATATGTATCTCCTTATTATTTTCCCCAATGTTCTAAAAAAAGTTTCTGGGATTTTAATTGGGAGTACTTGAAATATATACAGAATTTTGGGCAAAATCATCATTTTGATAATATTTATTCTCCCAAACCAAGATATTATATCTGTCCGATAGCCTTTAAGTTCTCCTTTAATTTTATGTAATAGGGAGATATAGTTATCTACATATAGCTCCCTTTCTGACTTTGACATGAGTATCCCTAGGTACTTCATTGCCTTTTTTTTCAATGTGAATGGGTAGAGGGCTCCAAGATCTCTGCGTTCTTTTGAACTCATAGATATAGTCAGAGGGCCAGATTCTCAAAAAATGGCGTATCTGGCGGCGTAGCGTATCGTATTGCATTTACACTACGCCTACGCAAATTACTGGAGCAAGTGCCGTATTCTCAAAGCACTTGCTCCGTAATTTTCGGCGGCGTAGCGTAAATGCGGCGTCGTAATGCCGCGTAATTCAAATAGTGAAAGAGGGGGCGTGCTGTATTTAAATTAAGCGCGCCCCCGCGTCAAACGAAGTGCGCATGCGCCGGTCGGGAAAAAAAGCCCAGTGCGCATGCTCCAGCTCACGTCGGAAAGCGGCGTTGAAACCGACGTCAAAACGACGTGATCGTCACTTACGCAATTCTCTATTCGCGAACGACTTAGTAAAACGACGTAACCGATGGAAAAAGACGACGCTGACCCGACGCCATACTTAACATGGCAATGACGGAACTTCGGAAACATAGGGCCAGATTCTCAGCTGATATACGACGGTGTATCTCAGATACACCGTCGTATCGCAGTTTTTTTCAATGGGTATCTATGCGAGTGAATCACTTACGCATAGATACACTAAAGATCTGACAGGTGTAAAGCAATTACACCGTCGGATCTTAGATGTAATGACAACACCAGCCGCTAGGTGGCCTTTACGTTGTTTTCTCATTTGCCTATGCAAATGAGCCTAATACGCCTATTCCCGAACGTTTTTACGCCGCCCCGTCGTCGTTTACGTCGTTTACGTACGCGTAAGTTTACCCCTGCTATATGAGGGGTATGTTTCCGAAGTTCTGTCGTTGCCATGTTAAGTATGGCGTCGGGTCAGCGTCGTCTTTTTCCGTCGGTTACGTCGTTTTACTAAGTCGTTCGCGAATAGGGAATTGCGTAAGTGATGTTCACGTTGTTTTGACGTCGGTTTCAACAACGCTTTCCGACGTGAGCTGGAGCATGCACACTTTTTTCCAGGCCGGCGCATGCGCACTTCGTTTGACGCGGGGCGCGCTTAATTTAAATACAGCATGCCCCCTCCTTCACTATTTAAATTACGTGGCCTTATGACGCCGCATTTACGCTACGCCGCCTAAAATTACGGAGCAAGTGCTTTGAGAATACGGCACTTGCTCCAGTAATTTGCGTAGGCGTAGTGTAAATGCCATACGATACGCTACACCGCTAGATACGCCATTTTTTGAGAATCTGGCCCTCACCCCTCATATAGCAGGGGTAACCTTACGAGTACGTAAATGACGTAATCGACGACGGGGAGGCGTGAAAACTTTCGGGAATCGGCGTATTAGGCTCATTTGCATAGGCAAATGAGAAAACAACGTAAAGGCCACCTAGAGGCCGGTGTTGTCATTACATCTAAGATCCGACGGTGTAATTGCTTTACACCTGTCAGATCTTTAGTGTATCTATGCGTAAGTGATTCTAAGAATCACTCGCATAGATACCCATTGAAAAAAACTGTGATACGACGGTGTATCTGAGATACACCGTCGTATCTCAGCTGAGAATCTGGCCCAGAGTCTCTGTTTTCTCTCTATTGATTTTTAGATTTCTCCATATTTACCATATTCCTCCATAATTTTTGGGATTGTCTGTATTGGATTTGATAACAGAGGTAAACAAAATGGGATAAATACTGCGCTGCTAGAAGATATATGGTAAGCTGCTAAACACGGCTAATAGAAAAAAATAAGCAAAATGGTACAAATGGGTGGGAAAAGTGCAGCGCTTAAATTAAGATATACATCTAACATAAATGATATATATAGAAAAGGAAAAAATTATGAAACAAAGGTGATAAAACAAAAGAAATTGAAATCTAATGTCCATAAACACCAAGTGAAAATGTCCATATAACAATTAACAATTTGAATCTTGTTAGATGGTTAATAGGTGAAATTTAAAGAATGGTGCTGTTAGAAAAACCAGGTGTTGTCCAAGAGTGTGACTTTCTTAGTTGAAATGAAAAAATCCTGTCACCCTTTCAGAAGGAGGCTTACCATAATGTATGGACTCCGAAAAATATATCTATTTTTAGAGTCATAAGAGCTTGGACAATCAGGCCAGACCGAGTCAGGATCTCATCAGGTTGCAGGATGTTCACCGATATTAAGGATGTGCAGAGGTTCTAGTGATCAGTACTCTAGTGGTCTGTACATGAAACGCGTCAGTAAAAAGACTCTGCTGTCGCCACGATTCTTTACATGCGCTGTATCTTCTATTTATGTAAGTGCAATACCTATTAAATGTACTCGTATCTACGAAATTACACTATATTGCTTCCTCTTCTTTTCAAATGTTTACATACATCCACATGGAGTGTCAAGTACTAATCACTAGAACCTCTGCACATCCTTAATATCGGTGAACATCCTGCAACCTGATGAGATCCTGACTCGGTCTGGCCTGATTGTCCAAGCTCTTATGACTCTAAAAATAGATATATTTTTCAGAGTCCATAAATTTTGGTAAGCCACCTAAGAAAGTCACACTCTTGGATAACACCTGGTTTTTCTTACAGCACCATTCTTTAAATTTCACCTATTAATCATCTAACAAGATTCAAACTGTTAATTGTTATATGGACATTTTCACTTGATGTTTATGGACATTAGATATCAATTTCTTTTGTTTTTGTTTTATCACCTTTGTTTCATAAATGTTTCCTTTTCTATATATATCATTCATGTTAGATGTATATCTTAATTTAAGCGCTGCATTTTCCCACCCATTTGTATTGGATTTGATACATAAAGCATTATATCGTCAGCGAATGCAGAGATCTTGTGTTCCTCCCCAACCACCTTCACCCCCTTTATCTCCTCATTAGATCTAATTGTGGCCAATAGGGGTTCCAGAGATAGTACAAATAGGAGAGGGAAGAGCGGGCATCCCTGACGAGTCCCGTTAAAAAGTGGGAAACTTTCTGACAAGGTACCGTTAACCCGGAGCTGCGCTGAGGGTTTAGAATATAATGCTCCTATTAACCTGAGCATTCTAGGACCCAGTTCTATATATCTTAATGTTGCTATCATGAATTTCCAGTCTAGTCTATCGAACGCTTTTTCAGCGTCAAGAAACATAAACATTACCGGTTTTCTATTCTTCCTAGCTTTTTGGATCAGGAAGAGCCCTCTCAGCACATTATCTGTTGTTTCCCTCCCGGGGACAAACCGGTGGAGACAGGCAGTGGGTGAGGCATGTGCTCTGGATCCAGGACCAGGATGAAGATATCTTCTCATGGCTGGACCCCGGCGGAGAGGAGATTATCTGTCGCAGGATACCGACAACGTTGGAGCGGGGACCGAGAGTTGATTACCACCGCTAGATTTTAATTTTTTTTTAATAAAGGACTTTTTCCACAGTGTGGAATTTGTAACTGACATTAGAGGAAAAAATTTCCACCACAAGGCTGTCCTGCATGTTACCAAACCCTGTTGTGTATCACACAAATGTCCCAGACCTTGGGCAACACACTACCACTTCAATATGCATCACCAGCTTATTAGCATTTCATCATAAACTACTATAAAAACAAAGAAGACATATCTATCTAATAAGTATTCAAATATTAAACATAAAGGCCAAAACAAATGTATTGTTTTATTTCGGTCCACAGTGCCATCGTTGTTTGGTCATAAAAAAGCAAATGCTTCTGTAAAATAGAATAAAAAAAACTGTATCTTCAAAATGTCATCCATCAGTTTTAACAGCACCAGCATCATATAACATTTATTAAAGCCGTAAAAAATATTCTATCACCATAAAAGTGCTTTTCTCTGTAATGGTAAATCATATTTCTTCGTAATACTCATATGGATAATATCTTTGTTGTTGCCTAGCTATATTTGGCTTCAATGCTCACTAGTTTGGAATAAGCATGCAATCAGCTGTGATGTGGCTAGCCTATATTCTTCTATACCCCATGATTTAGCCATCACTACAGTTCCCTATTTCATTAAAGGAGAAGTTCAGCCTGAGCTCGTTTGGCTGGGCTTCTCCTATGGATCACAGGAGTGCAATTAGTTTTGCACTCCTGTGCCCAGTTTTCAGCAGAGAGCGGGCTGTAGTCCACTCTCTTCTGATGTCACGGATATCAGTCCAGGCACAGCGTCATAGCGACAATAAAGTCTTGATCTGCCAGGTGCCTGGACTGACACTCGTCTCAGCCTCTCAGCAAGCCAGTGAGAGCTTGAGATGACCGCTCCCTGCCCCTCCACAGCTCAGCGCTCCAGTGGCGTGAAGGAGCAAAGAGGAGAGATGCTGGTTGACAGTCATCAGCCCTCTGTTTGGGGAGCTGTGAGAACCAAGCCATCAGCGATGTTCGATTGCTTGGTTCTCAGTGAGGAGGTGGCGGGGGGACAGATGAAGCATTGGACCGATGCTGCATCCACCTAGGTAAGTATAATGGAGGAAAAAAAAAACATACTTCTCTTTTAATTCATGTACAGTGCTATCATCATGAGCGCCTATATTCTGGAAGTGTTGTACTACCTTTTATTGCATATTTGTTTTATGTTTGATGAGGGCTAAATGGGGGGCAAAATTTTCGCCTTCATTCGACAACCTTTTTATTGGTTGGTGGAAGTGGTCCCACATCTTTGGAAACAAATCATACTATACTTCAGGTACATTGATGATCTCAAATTTGTAGGCAAGGGTATTGTACTTCTTGCATCTTTTTTTATTATTTTTGAATGACAATGCTTGCAACCCCAGCATCACAGGACAGCTCAAGTCTGATGCAATCGATTTTTTGGATGTACGTTTAACACATACATCCAACAGGGTGATCACTCAATTGTATAGGAAATCACTAGCGGGTTTATGGTTTACTTTCTGCCCAGTCTAGTCACCCAAACACACCATCAACGGTATTCCAGCTGGCCAAGTTTTCAGACTTTGGTGCATTTGTAGTGACCAATTAGACATTGAAAGGGAATCTGCTGCATTATTCAACAGTAGGGATGAGCCGAACAACCCCTCGTTTGGTTCGCACCAGAACCTGCGAACAGACCAAAAGTGTGTGTGAACTTTAGAACCCCATTAAAGTCTATGGGACTCAAACGTTTGAAATCTAAAGTGCTAATTTTAAAGGCTAATATGCAAGTTATTGTCCTAAAAAGTGTTTGGGGACCTGGGTCCTGTCCCAGGGGACATGTATCAATGCAATTTTTTTTTTTTCGGGAGCAGTGTTTTTAATAATGCTTAAAGTGAAACAATTAAAGTTAAAAATTCCTTAAAATTTTGTACCTGGTGGGGTGTATAGTGTGCCTGTAAAGCAGCACTTGTTTACCGTGCTTAGAACTGTCCCTTCACAAAATGTAATTTCTGAAGGAAAAAAAGTAATTTAAAATTACTTGCGGCTACAATGAATTATCGGCTCCTGGTAATAAAGAGAAAAATTTATTATAAAAAAAATGTGTGGGGGTCCCCCCAAATTCAACACCGTTGGGAAAGTCCTTTATTAAAAAGAAAAGATTCCAGCGCTGGTAATCCACTCTCGGTCTCCAGTCTTTTTATGAATGACTTTTCTCAGTATTGCCGGGATCCGACAATTCATTATAGCTGGGAGTGATTGTAAATGGCTTTTTTTCCTTCGAAAATTACACTTTGTGCAGGGACAGTTCTAAGCATGGGAAACAAGCGCTGCTTTACAGGCATACTATACACCCCCCAGGTACGGAATTTTAAATATTTCACTTTTATTGTTTCACTTTAAGCATTATTAAAATCACTGCTCCTGAAAAAATGTCAGTTTTTTAAAAATAATATTTGCATTGATACATGTCCCCTGGGGCAGGACCTAGGTCCCCAAACACTTTTTATGACAATAACTTGCATATTAATAGACTTTAAAATTAGCACTTTAGATTTCTCCCATTGTAACTTTAACAGGGTGTTCCACGGCTTTTTCGAATTTGCCGCAAACACCCCAAACAGGCAGAGAGGTTCTTGGCCAGAGGTTATTCCCAATGGACCCTGGACAGAGCTTTTTGTAAAGCTAGCAGAAAAAATAGGACTGATCTGTTATATAGGGGAAATTGTGCAAGAAAAACTGAACCGATGGACGGCTAACCGTTAGGTCAAAACCGATCATTAGTACGCACGAGCATCGGTTAGAAATCCACGCATGCTCAGAATCAAGTCAACGCATGCTTGGAAGCATTGAACATTGTTTCTTTTCATCACTTCGTTGTGTTTTATGTCACCGCATTCTGACACGATCGGTCCATGAACCGATGGTGTGTAGGCACATCAGTCAATCAGTCAGCTTCACATAGGCTTTCAGATCAGGTCCGCCTGTCAGTATTTCAGGTGGACCTGATCGGACACTCCATTCACTCCTAGGGAGCTTTGGATGTCAGCGATTACATGTCCGCTGACACCCGCTGCTATCCGATCTGAACCTGTCTGTCAAATCCAGATGGATGGAGACCCTATTTTCCATTTGTCTGGTGGATCGGATAAAACAGACAAACAGTCATAGAGGAGAGCGGGTCTATGATAGGTCCGTCTCAGGACAGTGAGCAGAGATGGACCTCTAATCCGCCTGCTTAGCACTGAGCAAAGCGGAGTCCGCCAGGTGGACCGCCTTTGTGAAAGGACCCTGAGGCCGCATACACATGATCAGTCCATCTGATGAGAACGGTTTGAAGGACCGTTTTCATCGGTTAACCGATATAGCTGACTGATAGTCTGATAAGCCTACACACCATCGGTTAAGAAACCGATTGTGTCAGAACGCGGTGACGTAAAACACAACGACGTGCTGAAAGAAACTAAGTTCAATGCTTCCAAGCATGCGTCAACTTGATTCTGAGCATGCTCGGCTTTTTAACCAATGCTTTTGCATACTAATGATCGGTTTTGACCTATCGGTTAGGCATCCATCGGTTAAATTTTAAAGCAAGTTCTCTTTTTTTTGACCGAAGGATAACTGACCGATGGGTCCCACACACGATCGGTTTGGACCGATGAAACAGACCTTCAGTCCATTTTCATCGTTTTTGATTGATCGTGTGTATGCGGCCTTAGAGAGGTGTTCTGGTTATTCAAACTCCATACTAGGATTCTGAACGGATTAAACTTTGAATATGATGTTACGCATTATTATGAGTGACATTGTGTTCACTTGTTTTTGGCCGTCCTTTCGTTTTACACTTTTTGACATCTGGATATCTATACCTCCATTGGATGTTCAGCTCCCTTTTTGTAGTCATATTGAGATCCATTTTCCAAACAGTTTGGAGTGCGTTAGTTCATTAATCACATTGTATAGACTTTACTGTCAGACTGATTATTGTTATATATACAGTATACATTTTTTTTATGATGTTTGGATTATTTAATGATCTTCTCCCACAGTAATTAGTCTTTGGAGCCTTTAATGATATTTCCATAATACATTATTCTGTATAGTTCTTTGACTGATATATTTGGGCTCTGTAGGATTGAATCTTTTCACTTCTAACTACAGTATATATTTAATGTATTTATATTATGTAAATAAGAAGTGCAGCACTAAAATTATATTTGCAATATATAACACAATGCATATAACAAGTACAAAGATTACTAAAGTGCATTCAGTGCAATAAATAGTGTATGAACAATATGGAAAATCAATGGCAAAATATTGCATAAAAAGGAATATGCAAAAAATAAAACATGTACTAATTAAAGTGCAATAATTGCCATCAATTGTGCAAAACCTAAAATCCAGCTAGAGATGAATTTTCAAGCATAAACACCAGTGCAATATACAAAAAGGGTGTGGGTCTCTGCAAAAGATCATATGGGATTAAAGTTCACGTGTAAAATCCAGTGCTAACACATATTGAAATGATGATCAAACACCCAACTGTGTGACTCTATCACAAAAGTAAAAATGGAGGCTTACCAGAAAAATTGAGACTTTCCAAAAAATTATTTAAAAAAATTACAACTTCAAAAAAACCTACCATGCTTCTTACTGAATACCTTGGACTGTCGACTTTTCGAAAAGGGGTAATTTGGGGGGTATGTGTACTGTCTTGACATGTTCAGGCCTCAAGAAATTAGATAGTCCATCAGAATTGATCAATTTTAAGATCTATTATACAATAGCTTGTGGAGTCTATAACTTTCCTACAGACTAAGTAATATACGATTTGGGTTATTTTCACCAAGAAAATGTGGCAGAATAAATTTTGACCTAAATTTATGAAGAACAGCTATTTATTTGCAACGTTTTATAAGGCTGCTTTCACACTGGGGCGGGGGGGGGGGGGGGGCGTCGGCGGTAAAGCGATGCTTTTAAGCTGCACTTTAATGTTGTTTTTGCGGCGCTTTTTGCCCACTAGCAGGGTGCTTTTAACCCCCACTAACAGCTGTAAAAGGGTTAAAATCCTCCGCAAAGCGGGGGTGCAGCGGTACTTTGCCGGCGGCGCTGCCCATTAATTTCAATGAGCAGGGGCACTTTAGGAGCTGTGTATACTGCTCTTACAGCGCTGCAAAGATGCGGCTTGCAGGACATTTTTTACCATCCTGCCAGCACACCGCTCCAGTGTGAACGCCCTCAGGATTTCACATTGGAGTGAGAGGCACTTTACAGGCACTATGCAAACGCTATTTTAAGCGCTATAGCACCTGTAAAGCGCCTTAGTGTGAAAGCAGCCTTAGAGAAACAAACAAAAAGATTTAAAAAAATAAAAACCCAGTGGTAATTAAATACCGTCAAAAGAAAGCTCTAGTTGTATCATCAAAATGATAAAAATGTAGTTTGGGTACAGTTATGCATGACTGTGCAATTGTCATTCAAAGTACAACAGTGCTGAAAGCTGAAAACTGGCCTGGGCAGGAAGGGGTGAAAAGGTGCCCTGTATCGAAGTGGTTAAGTGCACCAACACTCTTAAAGGGCCTCAATGATGGCCAGTAGAAAAACAACTCAAAGGTCTGCCCCTTCCATAATAATTATTCAGCAAGTCCCCTTTGTTCTCCTGACCCCTCCTCTACCATCCTCCTTTTTCTTATGGATGGTGCAATCCCAGTCGGCCTATGGCTAGCTTTACTACTGCTCACTGCTGCACTTCAGGTGGCCTTGCTACTATTAATGCGGATCTGGACTCCAAATGCCGTCTTATGCTTAGTCCTTACTGTTTATCACCTTGTATGCCAATTTGTGTTTATATCATTGTCAGTCCGTTTTATGCTTGCCTAGTTGCCAATCATATTTTGTGACAATACAGTATATTAAGTTTGCCTTTAGTGCCTGGTTTGATGATAGTTATCTTTGATATAGCACTACTACTGACTCTGAGTACTAAGTATTACTTTCAGTGATTTCCTGTGGTATTGTATGTTTGTAAACTAAACCTGGTATGTTTGCCTTGGTAGGTTTGCAGTTGTGCATCCATTTTTGGATGATTGATTGAACATTGTTTCATGTTCAAAGCTTGGGATATTTTTTTATAACCTAACCCTGCTTTAAACTCCTCCACAACTTTATCCCCGACCTGCCTGGTGTGTTCCTTGGTCTTCATGATGCTGTTTGTTCACGAAGGTCCTCTAACAAACCCTTGACGGCTTCACAGAACAGCTGTATTTATACTGAGATCAAATTACACACAGGTAGACTCTATTTATTAATTATGTGACTACATTTTAGTTAAGGGTATCAGAGTAAAGAGGGGTAAATAGAAATGCACATAATTATTTGTAAAAATGTGATAAACGATTTATCATTTTCCTTCCACTTCACAATCATATGCCACTTTGTGTTGGTCTATCACATAAAATTCCAATAAAATACATTTATGTTTTTGGCTGTAACATGACAAAATGTGAAAAATGTCAAGGGGTAGGAATACTTTTTCAAGGCACTGTAAAAACAAGAGTTGCAAGAGAATGAATCATTAGGATAATCAAGTATATTGAAATGCAAATAGCAAACACATTTTGGGGTTACATGAATCCATGTTTCAGGGCTTTTGAGTGGAAATGTCTTGTCCACTGTTGTTTCTCTGGATTGTGTTGGAAACACCAGCCACTCGTTTTTCCTGTCCCTACTTGTAATTGTAAACTCTGTAACAGCAGATGTACTTAAAGAGGAAGTAAACCCTGATGGGCTCCCTGCAAATTAAAAGCATAATGGCCTAGTATACATGGCATACTATCCCATTATGTGACACTTACCTGCAAACAAAGCACACTCTGTTCCCTGTATAGGCCGCATCCATCTTTGCTCCTCTTCCTTCCGGGGCCACAGACTCCGGCTCTGTGACTGGCCAAGGCCACGTGACGTCACGGCAGCTGTCAGTCATGGCGCACACACTTTCTTCACAGCGCACCCTCCGATGAAAACATCGGCGTACTACAAGTGAAACATCTCCTAAACGGCGCATGTTTAGGAGATATTTCCACTACCTGGATAAATTATATACGATTTGGGTTATTTTCACCAAGGAAATTTATGAAGAACAGTTATTAATTTGCAAAGTTTCATAAGGCTGCTCTCACACTGGGGCGGTAAGGGTGTCGGCGGTAAAGCGCTGCTTTTTAGCGGGATTTTACCGTTGTTTTTGCGGCGCTTTTCGCCCACTAGCAAGGTGCTTTTAACCCCCACTAGCAGCTGTAAAAGGGTTAAAATCGCCCGCAAAGCGGGGGGGGCGCAGACTCCGGCTCTGTGACTGGCCAGGGCCACGTGATGTCACTCCCGCACATGCACATGGGAGCCGTCAGTCATGGCGCACACACTGGGGAAGAAACGGCATTGAGGTCCGTTTCTTCACAGCGCTCCCTCCGATGACAACATCGCTGCACTACAAGTGAAACATCTCCTAAACGGCGCATGTTTAGGAGATATTTCCACTACCTGATGTAAGCCTTATTCTAGGCTTACAGATAGGAAGAAGTCAAACAAAACAGTTTACAACCACTTTAAAGCCCTGAAAAGTGGAGAGAAACAAGGCGGCTATCACCTCTAAATAAATATTTTTTTATTACACCTGATCACCATGCTGTTCCATTACTTTACCCTGCTGTACCCACACACAATAAGGTTTTGTAAGGGTCATGGCACCTGAGCTGACCTGGAGATGTGGTGATTTGCTGCTGTAGCCCCCAAATGATATAAGTGGTTAGCTACATTTTTCACATATTTATTTGTAAAAATGTGTGGCAAACACAAAAAATAACCCACTTGGGTAAACCTTTTTAACCTGATAAAACAGTACTATTTGAAAACAATAAAATATATTTAAAATATATATATATTTGTTAATTGACTTTCGTAGTACAGTTTTATATTTTTTTGATAGAAATTTGTACAAATATTAGAGGACTTACAAAATCTTCTATTACAGACATCTTCTATATCTGTGGGTCCTGTTTTTTTAAAATACATTTCCTGCGAGATCTTTTATAAGCTTTTAAAATTTGAATATGTTTATTTTAAAAAGAAAAAATGCAAAATGGGTTCAGGCATCTGAGATTCGGATGGGAGGCCGCCATTGACAGCAAAAATGTAAACAGTGCTGTACCATTGTGAAACATGTTTTTTGGAGATAAACATAGTTTATTCCTCCATTTCAAAACAGTTTTGTATAATCCAACAAAGTCATTCTAAGCCATTATGACCACATGAGACTGAAATACATCTGTACATCTGGAGGCCTGTATTGCTTTCTTTCTAATTAATTAAACTCCAACTGCCTAAAGCAATGACAAACGCCAGTCATCAAAATATGCAAACGCATTCCGGCAAGTCTGTTTGCAAAAATCAACGTATAAAGATGTTTAATGTGTAGAGATTCAAGCATTGGGTGGGATGTAAATTCTGTTGATGTAAGTGAATTCACAGAACACATCAGTATTATTTCCTTTCTGTAAAAAAAGGGGAGGCATGGATGAATGACAGAATGAAATGCATTACTTATTTTTAGGGCTGTTACTGATTAAAAATGTTTGTGTTTGATTAATCAACTAATTACATTTATTTTTATTTTTATTGATTAATCGACTAATTTAGATTAATTATAACGCACATACATTTTTTGGATCACCACCATATATAGCCCCCACTGTAATATCCACAGACATCCCCCACTGTAATATCCACAGACATCTCCACAGACATCCCCCAACTGTAATCCACAGACATCTCCCCCACTGTAATATCCACAGACATCTCCCCCACTGTAATATCCACATACATCTCCCCCACTGTAATATCCACAGACATCTCCCCCACTGTAATATCCACAGACATCTCCCCACTGTAATATACACAGACATCTCCCCCACTGTAATATCCACAGACATCTCCCCCACTGTAATCCACAGACATCTCCCCCACTGTAATATCCACAGACATCTGACCACTGTAATATCCAAATACATCTCCCCACTGTAATCCACAGACATCTCCCCCACTGCAATATCTACAGACATCTCCCCCACTGTAATATCTACAGACATCTCCCCCACTGTAATATCTACAGACATCTCCCCACTGTAATATCCAAAGACATCTCCCCCACTGTAATATCCACAGACATCTCCCCCAATGTAATATCCACAGATATCTCCCCACTGTAATCCACAGACATCTCTCATCAGTAATATCCACAGACCTCTCCCCACTGTAATCCACAGACATCTCCCCCAATGTAATATCCACAGGCATCTCCACACTGTAATCCACAGACATCTCCCCACTGTAATCCACACACATCTCCCCCACTGTAATATCTACAGACATCTGACCACTGTAATATCCACATACATCTCCCCACTGTAATCCACAGACATCTCCCCCACTGCAATATTTACAGACATCTCCCCCACTGTAATATCCACAGACATCTCCCCACTGTAATATCCAAAGACATCTCCCTCACTGTAATATCCACAGACATCTCCCCCAATGTAATATCCACAGATATCTCCCCACTGTAATCCACAGACATCTCTCATCAGTAATATCCACAGACCTCTCCCCACTGTAATCCACAGACATCTCCCCCAATGTAATATCCACAGGCATCTCCACACTGTAATCCACAGACATCTCCCCACTGTAATCCACACACATCTCCCCCACTGTAATATCTACAGACATCTGACCACTGTAATATCCACATACATCTCCCCACTGCAATATCCACAGACATCTCCCCCACTGCAATATCCACAGACATCTCCCCCACTGTAATATCCACAGACATCTCCCCACTGTAATATCCAAAGACATCTCCCTCACTGTAATATCCACAGACATCTCCCCCAATGTAATATCCACAGATATCTCCCCACTGTAATCCACAGACATCTCTCCTCAGTAATATCCACAGACCTCTCCCCACTGTAATCCACAGACATCTCCCCCAATGTAATATCCACAGGCATCTCCACACTGTAATTCACAGACATCTCCCCGCTGTAATCCACACACATCTCCCCCACTGTAATCCACACACATCTCCCCCACTGTAATATCCACAGACATCTCCCCACTGTAATCCACAGACATCTCTTTACTGTAATATGGTCCACATCTCTCCCACTGTGTTGCTCTAGGCTCACCTAGGCCACTGGGTGGAACAAGATTGCTGCTGCTCCGGGAGCCGAAGCCGTGGCCTATCCCATGGCTGAGGCAGCAGCGGAGCTTCGCGGCACACATGGTGTGCTGATCCACATATGGTGACTCGTTCGGATCACGGATCGTTTACGATCCGTTGCATCTCTAGCACAAATCAAAATAATTTTAATTGATCAAAAAAATTAACGATTAATCGAGGAATTAATCTTTAATTTCCACAGCCCTACTTATTTTGTGACTTTAGGTTCTCTTTAACCCCTTCCCGACCAGCCGCCGCAGATGTACTGCATCAGGTTGGCTCCCCTGGGCGAAATTACGTTACCTTACGTTGGTTCGCCTTTTTACCACTAGGGGATGAGATGCAAGTGCCCGGCTGGGGGGGGGGCAATGACCACCGGGCACAATGAAAAAACGATAACACATACAGATCCTTCACAGTAGGTGATACGTTTCCTGTTACTCAGGGTCCATTCAGTCCTATACGTTTGTAGCAGCACAAGTTTTGGGGTGCGGTACTGCAATGCATGGTGATGCACAATCTATGTCGCTGTGACATTTATTTAGAATACGCTACAGTAGTGAGAAATTAAGTTGTGCTGCAGTATATCACAATGTGCATGCTTTCTGTTGTGGTGGAGAGCTGCTTTTAAAAAGTGGGGGGTGTTGCCTTGAGGTGCACTGCCAGTCCGATCAAAAGGAATGGACTGCTTTAACACAAGAAGAGTCAGGACACTCTCTACATTGCAGATAGAGAAAGGAGCTATGTGTTAGTGGGTGTCCTGACTCTCCTGCTCGCCCCCTCCCCCCTCAAGGGAGGGGGCGAGCACGACACTTCACACCAGGGAGGAAGCCTCACATTACGGTGTGTAGTCACAGACAGAAGAACAGGAAGTGAGGATTTCTCAGAAGAAATAAGGACATTTAAAAGCAAAATGGAAGGAAGAGGTAAGTGAAGGAGGACTGCACTAAAGTAAAGGAAGCTATTTAGGGATTTTTTTTTACCTTTACAACCCCTTTAAGGGTGTTATTTTGAAATACATTGGAGTTTGTGGAACTACAAGAACTTTAAACCAGCCCATTTTAGGAGAAAGTCTGAACCTATATTAAGGAGTATAAGGAGAATATGAACAAAGCATATTCTTCTATAGTGTGTACTTGTCTCAATTAGGAGCACTAAGTGTAATTTCTGTCTGCTACCTTGTTCCTCTGCTATCAGCATGAAGCACTTCTGACAAGTTTTTCTGACACTTTGGGAGCCTCAGCGCTGTTCCTGTGTGCTGTGTGAAGGGGGTGTGTCCCTTCTATCCAATCAGCTTTCAGATCTCTCCTCACTGAGCTTCTTCAGTGTGTAACCTCAGATTTCTGCCCCCCTTTTTCTAGCAGCGTGGATAAGGTTCATAATTCTGGACTTTGAACAGCTGTATAGTAGAGAAGAACAGGTACAACTTATGTAGGCTAGTCACTTCACTAGATCAATGCAAAAATGTTAAATAACTTATAAATGTAACACATAAAGAGATATATTCCCTCTTACAAAGATCACAGCACTCCATTTGACAATGCCTTCATCTACTTTTGTCTCCAATAGTAAACTGTGTTCGGGCCAACGGCGGATCCAGGGGGGGGCAACAGGGCAACACAGCGCCAGATAGAAAGAGATCAGCTGGGGTATCATAGCCAGCTCTGACACTTCTCCCCTCCCCTTGCTGCCCCCACGGCCAGTTAGAGGAGAGGAGCTGCTTCTACTCCTCCCCCTCCTCTCTTCTTCTCCTCCCGTGTCTGCCCTCCCACTCTTCCGACAGACACTGTTCTGCTGCCTAAGGGATGTGGGCGGGAAGATTCAAGCCCAGCAATCAGAAAGGAAAGATGGAGTCTGATATCCATCCATCCAGTCAGTCCCTCCTGCCTCTGAGTGAGAACTGAGAGTACTGTACACTGATGTATGGGGTGCCCTTCATTCCCTTCTCTCTCGCTCTCTCTTCACCTTTCTTTCTTTCTCTCTCTCTCTCTTTTTTTTTTTTCGTTTGCACCCCCCACCAGCTGTCACTGTAGATAGATAGATAATAATCTATCTAGCTATCTATCTACAGTGGTGGCTGGTGCTCAAAATTTTTGGTGGGCGCAAATGAAAAAAAACCAGCCTCACTGTGCCCATCAAACGCAGCCACTGGGCCCATCAATTGTCACCACTGTGCAATGCCATCAAACGCAGCCACTGTGCCATCAAACACAGCCACTGTGCCAAACGCAGCCACTGTGCCATCAATTGTCACCACTGTGCCATGCCATCAAACACAGCCACTGTGCCATCAATTGTCACCTCTGTGCAATGCCATCAAACACAGCCACTGTTCCATCAATTGTCACCACTGTGCCATGCCATCAAACACAGCCACTGTGCCATGCCATCAAACACAAACACTGTGCCATCAATTGTCACCTCTGTGCCATGCCATCAAACACAGCCACTGTGCCATCAATTGTCACCACTGTGACATGCCATCAAACGCAGCCACTGTGCCATCAATTGTCACCACTGTGCCATGCCATCAAACACAGCCACTGTGCCATGCCATCAAACACAGCCACTGTGCCATGCCATCAAACACAGCCACTGTGCCATCAAGTGTCACCACTGTGCCATTCCATCAAACACAGCCACTGTGCCATCAATTGTCACCACTGTGCCATGCCATCAAACACAGCCACTGTGCCATCAATTGTCACCACTGTGCCATGCCATCAAAAGCAGCCACTGTGCCATCAATTGTCACCACTGTGCCATGCCATCAAACACAGCCACTGTGCCATGGCATCAAACACAGCCACTGTGCCATCAAGTGTCACCACTGTGCCATGCCATCAAACGCAGCCACTGTGCCCTTCAATTGTCGCCACTGTGCCAATTGATGCCCCTGTGCCCTTTAATTGTTGCCACTGTGCCCATCGTCGCCACTGTGCCCATCGTCGCCACTGTGCCCATCGTCGCCACTGTGCCCATCGTAGCGGCTGAGCCAGAGGGGGCGGCGCTCCGGTGCCCTCTATAGACGCACCGCCACTGTCTATCTATCTATCTATCTATCTATCTATCTATATCTATCTTCCTTCCTTCTCTTCTTTCTTTCTATCTTTATCTATCTTTCTTTCTTTATCTATCTTCCTTCCTTCCCTTCTTTATCTATCTATCTATCTATCTATCTATCTATCTATCTATCTATCTATCTATCTATCTATCTATCTTCCCTTCTTTCTTTATCTATATTTCTTTCTTTATCTATCTTCCTTCCTTGCTATCTTGCTTTCTATCTTTATCTATCTTTCTTGTTTATCTATCTATCTTTCTTGTTTATCTATCTATCTTTCTTGTATATATCTATCTATCTATCTTCCAATCTATCTTCCTTCCTTCCTTCCCTTCTTTCTTTTTATCTTTATCTATCTTTTGTGACAAAGTCGTAGAAATAGCGATAATGTTATGCAGCAAAGTCGCTGATCTTAAGCAACAAATACGGCTTTATTGCACTCAAAATAAATAATACAAAACAAAATGGCCTACTCCAATTTAGGAGGCTAACTGACAGTAGTGTCCCTCACTACACTGTACTGGAGGGGCTATTCCGGCCTCCAGTATAAAACAAACAGAATAACAGTCCAAAATAAACAAACCTATGACAGACCTTGTTCCTTCAATGCAGACAGTTTCCAACTTGTCCGTCCAGCTCAGCATACCTCTCACACTGAGCTCTCACTTCCCACTTCCTTACCAGGTGAGTGTTAATTAATAGGGGAAGAGAGGAGGTTTTACCTGTTGGCCAGGCTCAACCCCTTCCAGGGCAGGGAACGCTGACTTTTCCAGTCTCTCACTGATGTACATACAATTGTGTACCCTGTCACACATCCTCCCCCCCAGCTTAACACTTGGGTGGGAAGCCGCCACCTCTACAAACCCATGCACTCGGGACAGAGCATCTGCATTACTGTGGAGGAGACGTGCCCTATGTCGTACCACAAAAGTAAAGGGCTGTAGGGACAGAAACCACCTCGTGACCCGAGCGTTCTTGTCCCTGTTGGTGTGCATCCACTTTAACGGAGCATGGTCTGTGACGAGGGTAAACCGCCTGCCCAACAAATAGTAGCGGAGTGTTTCTACTGCCCACTTGATTGCCAAACACTCTTTTTCCACTGTGGCATAGCGCTGTTCTCGAGGTAACAACTTCCGACTCAAATACAGCACAGGGTGTTCCTCACCATCCACATATTGGGACAAAACTGCACCCAGACCCACCCCTGAGGCATCGGTCTGGAGAAAGAACTCCTTTCTAAAGTCAGGAGCCACAAGCACGGGTTGGGCACAAAGCGCTGCCCGCAGACCAGCAAAGGCTTCCTCAGCCTCGCTGTTCCACTTTACAGTGTCTGGACTTCTGGCTTTAATAAGGTCAGTGAGCGGAGCAGCCCTCGTAGCAAAGTGAGGAATAAACCTCCGATAGTAGCCTACAATCCCCAAGAAAGCTCTGACTTGTTTTTTCCTGGGCCAGCTCTGTATAGCTCCTATCTTGTTCATTTGTGGTTTAACAAGTCCTCTGCCAACCAGGTAACCCAAGTATCTAGCCTCTGCTAGCCCCAAGGCACATTTAGAGGGGTTAGCTGTCAGACCCGCTCTTCTATGAGTGTCCAAGACTGCCTGTACTTTATCCAGATGGCTTTCCCAGTCCGAGCTATGAATGATCACATCATCCAAGTATGCGGCTGCATACTCAGCGTGGGGTCTGAGCAACTTATCCATTAGCCTTAGAAAAGTGGCTGGAGCCCCATGGAGGCCAAAAGGCATGATCCTGTACTGGAATAGGCCATCAGGAGTGGCAAAGGCTGTCTTCTCTCGGGCGTGCTTTGTCAATGGGATCTGCCAATAACCCCTTGTCAGATCCAACGTGGTGAAGAACCTATCTTTGGCTAATCGCTCTACTAGTTCATCCACCCTAGGCATGGGGTAGGCGTTAAACTTAGACACCTCGTTTAACTTCCTGAAGTCATTACAAAACCTGATGGACCCATCAGGTTTGGGCACTAGAACAATGGGGCTGCACCACTGGCTATGAGACTCCTCTATCACTCCAAGCTCAAGCATTTTCCTGATTTCAGCCCTTACAGCTTCCCTCTTGGCCTCCGGAATGCGGTAAGACTTCACTCTTACGACAACCCCTGGTTCTGTAATAATGTCATGGGTAATCTCTCGGGTTTGTCCAGGGTTGGGGGAGAAAACATCTTTATTCCTCTCAACCAAGCCTCTAGCTTCTTTTATTTGCTCAGGTGTCAGCTCTGGAGAGATTGTCACCGAAGGACTAGGTGCCTGTGGACCAGGTGTGGTGTCCCCCACTGCGGCCATGCAGTCCTCTCTAGTCCTCCATGGCTTAAGAAGGTTTATGTGGAACACGGCCCACTTTTTCCAACACCTCATAGGGTCCCTGCCACTGTGCTAGAAGTTTGCTTTCTGTGGTGGGTACTAGAACCATTACTCTGTCCCCTCTTTCAAACTGTCTCACTAGGGCCCTCTGGTTATAGTAGGACTTCTGCCTACTCTGCGCCTGCTCCATATGCTGGCGAACAAGAGGGGCAATCTGAGCCATACGCACCCGCATATCTTCAACATACTGGAGGACATTGGTCCCAGTTACCCCCTGTTCTTCCCAGGTTTCCTTTAGGATATCCAGAATACCCCTGGGATGCCTACCATATAAAAGCTCAAACGGGGAGAAGCCCGTAGAACTTTGGGGAATCTCTCGAACTGCAAACAACAGGTAAGGAAGTAACAAGTCCCAATCCTTCCCATCCCTGCTAACGACTTTCCTCAACATCCCCTTTAGGGTCCGGTTAAACATTTCTACCAACCCATCTGTCTGGGGGTGATACACTGACGTTCTCAGAGTCTGTACATTAAATAGCTGACATAGCTCTTTCATAATACGGGAGACAAACGGAGTCCCCTGATCCGTGAGTAATGTCCTGGGTATCCCCACCCGTGTAAACATCTGAACCAACTCTTTTGCAATACTTTTAGCATTCGCCTTACGTAGTGGAATGGCCTCTGGGTATCTGGTGGCATAATCAACGATGACAAGGATGTACTGGTGCCCTCGAGCTGTTTTCTCTAAGGGACCCACTAGGTCCATGCCAATCCTCTCAAACGGAACGTCAACTATGGGGAGAGGTATGAGAGGGGCTCTCAACTTCGGTCTGGGAGATGCCAGCTGGCATTCCGGGCAAGAAGCACAATACCTTTTAATCCCCTCATATACCCCAGGCCAGAAGAACCTCCTGAGCACCCGTTCTTGTGTTTTCTCCACCCCTAAATGTCCCCCCAGCAGATGAGAGTGAGAGTAATCCAGGATTTTTCGGGTGTATGATGAAGGCACAACCAGTTGTTCAAGCTCTTGTCCCTCATCGGAGGTTACTCTGTAAAGAAGATCGTTTTTAAGGATAAAATAGGGATAGGCCTTTCCTGTTACCCCTTCTACTGGTACCCCATTAACCTCTACAACATTACTCCTGGCTTCCTGCAGCATGGGATCATCTGCCTGGTCACGGCCAAAGCCACTACCCGAGATATCCAGGATATCTGTATCCCCCTCATCGTCTTCACTGGTAGCCTCTGGGGCGGGTTCCGGTTGACCAACCTCTGCCTCATCTTCTGTCTGTCGTGGGGCCCCGCCTCTCCTGGACTGCTCCCCACGCTGATTCAACAGGACTTCCTGGACAGCCCTAATAAATCTTAGCTTGCTCTCCCTGCGTTCCTGTCTTGTTTTACCTCTTTTTGGATTAGAGATATACAAGTCAGGGTGAGCAAAGGGAAATACTTCATGGACCCCTGTATTTCTCTGCTCCACTTCAGGTTCCCCTTGTTCTCCCATCACAGGGGGCTGTAACAGAGCGTGGAAATTAGGGAAATTCCTTCCTATTATCAAAGGATATGGTAGACGAGGAACTACCACAGCTACGATCCTTACCAAACTGCCCTGTACTGACACTTCTATGTTGGCAGTAGGATACCGCACAGTACACCCATGAATACACAACACCCCCATGGTTTTATGCTTCTGAATCCAACAAGGTTTTACCAATTTACTGGCTACCAAAGTCAGGGCACTGCCAGAGTCCACCAAGGCCACTGCCTCTTGTTTGTCCAGCAGGACAGGTACTCGGAAGGAATGTCCCACTTCTACCAGGCCTGCTAAACAAATGAGCCCACAAAAGTCAGAGGAATCTTCCCCGAGTCCACACTGCATTGACTCAGGAAGATTGGGGCATCTCGCCCTGACATGTCCTTTGGCGCCACACTCAAAACAAGTTATGAAGTTTCTCCTAGGGTGGTCCTCTTTCCCAGGGTTTTGACTTCTAAAGTCTGTTTTGGTGGAACGGGCTTCGGATCCGAAGTCTGCTTCCACTCCACTCCTCCGGTCTCCTGGTCTCTGTATTTTCCCGATCGTCCTAGAGAGAGATCGTCCAAACTTTTGGTAGATCGGTACCGCTCCACTTGTGCGACCATACTATCACAGTCCAGGGGATTTCCCTGAGTGACCCACTCCCGGAGGCCATTTGGAAGCTCTCTCACGTAACGGTCCAGTACAAGCGCTTCTATAATCTATGCAGGTGTTTGAGTCTCTGGTTTGAGCCACTTCCGCGCCAGATGAATTAAATCGAACATCTGGGATCTTGGCGCTTTTCCTTCTTTAAACCTCCAGTTGTAGAAATGCTGGGCCCTCACTGTGGAAGTCACCCCTAAGCGAGCCAGGATCTCTCCTTTCAGTTTGGGATAGTCTGCAGCAGCCACCTCATCCAAATCAAAATAGGCTTTCTGTGCTTCTCCCAAGAGGAAGGGTGCAATGATTCCAGCCCACTGTTCCGGGGCCCAGCCTTCTCGGGTAGCGGTCCGTTCGAACGCCAGTAGATACGTCTCCACATCATCATCCGGGGTCATTTTCTGCAGACAGCTGCTGGCACGTATTTGGCTTACCCCCCTTGCTGGTGGGTTAGAAGACCCTTGGGTAGTCATGTGATCCAGGGTTGCTTTGAGAACAGCATGGTCTGACTTTTGTGCTTCAGCTAGCTGTCTATTAGTTTCTTGTTGTGCTGCAGCTGAGGCCGCTATCTGTCTATTAGTCTCTTGTTGCGCTGCAGCTACCTGTCTATTAGTTTCTTGTTGTGCTGCAGCTGAGGCCGCTATCTGTTTATTTGTCTCTTGCTGCACAGAGACAGCTTGTAACAGGGCTTTCACAATATCTTCCATTTTCTGGGTCCTGTACCTTTAAGGCCACTGTAACTGTACAATGACCGGTACAACAGCAAACATCCCACTTCTGACACCACTTGTGACAAAGTCGTAGAAATAGCGATAATGTTATGCAACAAAGTCGCTGATCTTAAGCAACAAATACGGCTTTATTGCACTCAAAATAAATAATACAAAACAAAATGGCCTACTCCAATTTAGGAGGCTAACTGACAGTAGTGGCCCTCACTACACTGTACTGGAGGGGCTATTCCGGCCTCCAGTATAAAACAAACAGAATAACAGTCCAAAATAAACAAATCTATGACAGACCTTGTTCCTTCAATGCAGACAGTTTCCAACCTGTCCGTACAGCTGAGCATACCTCTCACACTGAGCTCTCACTTCCCACTTCCTTACCAGGTGAGTGTTAATTAATAGGGGAAGAGAGGAGGTTTTACCTGTTGGCCAGGCTTAACCCCTTCCAGGGCAGGGAACGCTGACTTTTCCAGTCTCTCACTGATGTACATACAATTGTGTACCCTGTCACACTTTCTTCCCCCCCCCCCCCCGGGCTGCTCAGTCTAAAATGCCCAGGCCTATTTTTTGTCCCAGTCCGGGCCTGCCTGCAGCTGACGCTGCCGAGTCTCTCACTCTCTCTCTCGCATCACCAGGGCCGGTAGGCTTCCTGTCCTGAGGCTGCTTTGAGCTGTAGCTGACTGCAGCGCTCCCCTCTCTCCTGCGTGTATGACATTGGGCATCTCTGGCTGTGTGTGAGAGCTGGATCTGTGTTCGGCTGTGCTGCCTGTGCTAGACCTGCTTGTGTGATAGTAGATGGAGATAGAACACTGATTGAATCAGTGTTTTGTGTATCACACAAGCCCGTCTAGGGGGGACCTTGCTAGAGCACACTGCCCTGCCGAACATAGACCTACAGCTCCTGTTTGTTCCATGACACACGTCGGGAGAGGAGATACCTGCTGTGTGTGATCGAGGTAATGCCATGGTGAGTGCCATGCACAGTGTGGCTGCATAAATAGACAAAAGTGTGGCTGCATTAATAGACAAAAGTGGGACTGCATTTATATACAAAAGTGGGACTGCATTTATATACAAAAGTGGGACTGGATTCATAGACAAAAGTAGGACTGGATTCATAAACAAAAGTGGGTCTGCATTCATAGACAAAGGTGGGGCTGCATTCATAGACAAAAGTGGGACTGCATTCATATACAAAGTTGGGGGTGCATTCATATACAAAGGTGGGACTGCATTCATATACAAAGGTGGGACTGCATTGATATACAAAAGTGGGACTGCATTAATATACAAAAGTGGTAGTGTATTAATAAACAAAAGTGGGATTGCATTAATATACAAAAGTGGGACTGCATTAATATACAAAAGTGGGCCTGAATTTTTATACAAAGGTGGGGCTGCGTTCATATGCACAGTGAGGCTGCAATGATGGGCACTAATGAGGCTGCATTGATCTCTTGTACCATGTCTTCAGTCTCTAAACATCCCTTGTACCATGCCTGCAGTCTCTGACCATCCCTTGTACCATGCCTGCAGTCTCTGACCATCCCTTGTACCATGCCTGCAGTCTCTGACCATCCCTTGTACCATGCCTGCAGTCTCTGACCATCTCCTGTACCACGTCTGCAGTCTCTGACCATCTCCTGTACCACGTCTGCAGTCTCTGACCATCCATTGTACCATGTCTGCAGTCTCTGACCATTATTGTACCATGTCTGCAGTCTCTGACCATCTCTTGTACCATGTCTGCAGTCTCTGACCATCTCTTGCACCATGTCTGCATTCTCTGACCATCTATTGTACCATGTCTGCATTCTCTGACCATCTCTTGTACTATATCTGCAGTCTCTGACCATCTCTTGTACCATGTCTGCATTCTCTGACCTTCTCTTGTACTATGTCTGCATTCTCTGACCATCTATTGTACCATATCTGCATTCTCTGACCATCTCTTGTACTATATCTGCAGTCTCTGACCATCTCTTGTACCATGTCTGCAGTCCCTGACAATCATCTAGAAACTATGGGATAGATTTATGGCATTTATATTTAAATATTTTTTACTAGTAATGGCGGCGATCATTGATTTTTTAGCGGGAATGCAACATTGCAGTGGACACATCGAACACCTAATTGAGTTCTGTAAGCAACACCTTATTTTCTGGCAGTGCCCCTCCCGAGACTAGACTCTGGATCCGCCCTTGGTTCGGGCATCTGTTTTCGGGATTGGGATGCTGGTTTAGAGATTACATAATCATATAAATCATAGTGTCTCTGTATTCCTTGGCTGTTGTATAAATTTAGTTCATTAATTAGCCTCTGCTGCTGCCTCTCACCTTGTGACTTGGTACAATGTTGCACTACAGCAGTCAGAGTAATCATGGGATCTGTGGGATGGGAAATCGTTCTTTCTGCCTGCAGCAAACTGATGATATAATTTCCCAGATTACACGTGTCATCCTAGTATGAATTCATAATTTAATGCTCAATAAAAGCAAAAAACAATCATAGAAAAATAATAACTTACTTTCGACCTCATTCCTTAAATGCTTCCTATAGGCAATTACCTTGTGAAAATGCAGTACTCCCTCTTCCTGTTGTATTCCTCCTGTTTCATTTCCCATTCAGGTTCAGCTATTTCTTAATTTGCCATTTATTCTCCACTGAGAAAGGAGTGATGTAATTTTGTTCATGGATCATTTAGTTACTACTCTTCTTAATTCTAGTAATTACATGTAAAAATAAAGAAATCATTCAGAGTTATTTAAGGAATTTGCTAACTCTTTACAGCATCACTTTTTTCACATCTACTAATTTTCAGAAGTGCACATCATAACATACACTATATTGCCAAAAATATTAGGACACCCCTCCAAATCATTGTATTTAGGTGTTCCAATCACCTCCATGGCCACATGTATATAAAATCAAGCACCTAGGCATTCTGAAAACATTTGTGAAAAGAATAGGTCACTCTCAGGAGCTCTGGGAATTTAAGCATGGTACCGTGTTAATTTAGTCGACTAAAATATGACTAAAACGAAAACAATTAAGATGACTCAAATACAACTAAAACTAAAATGACATTTTAGTCAAAAGACTAGGGATGAGCTTCGCGTTCAATACGAACGTATGTTCGACTCGAACATTGTCTGTTCGTATGTTAGACGAAATTCGAACAAAAGCGGTCGTTCGTGCCAAATTCGAGTAACGCAAAACGGCCCATAATTCACTGCGGCATTGCGCGCTCATGATTGGCCAAGCATGCTGTATGTCCCGCATGCTTGGCCAATCACAGCGCACAAAAAACGAAGAGCCATAATTGGCCAAAGCCTGGGTGGTTTTGGCCAATTATGGCTCAGGGCTTTAGCACACGCCCCACACTATATAAGGCCGCCTGCTGGGCGGCCTCGTGTAGTGTGTTCTGGCTTGTTACTGAGAGCAGTCAGAGAGACAGAGAGATTGTCTTTTTAGATAGCTAGATAGAGCAGGCAGGCAGGCTAGTCAGTTTAGCTTAATTTACATTGTGTAGAGAATATATATACATCCCAGGAGTTGTACATATATTTATACACTGTATAGCTTAGATAGATCAGTTCTTCCTAATTTACTGGCAGGCAGGTGATTGTGCTATTTAAAGACGTTATCACAGGTATAGACACCCAGCAGGTACAATATTTAAAGGAATTTTTTTTTTTTTTTTTTTATCTAAGCATCAATAAAATCACTGCTCACCGGTTTTTAAACTTTTTTCCATTGATACATGTTCCCTGGGGCAAGACCCGGGTTAACAAAGACGTTTTCCGACAATAACTTGAATATTGGTCTTTAAAATGATCGTTTTTGAATTCGAACGTTCTAGTCCCATAGACTTCAATGGGGTTCTAAATGTTCAGGCGAACGGTCGGTCTTTTCTGGTGCGAACTGAACGCGGGGGTGTTCGGCTCATCCCTACAAAAGACTAATGCCGCGTACACACGGTCGTTTTTTGTGATGAAATAAAACAACGTTTTAAGTAACGTCATTTAAAACGATCGTGTGGGCAAAACATTGTTTTGTGTCTTCTGAAAAGCGACCAAAAAAAAATTTGAACATGCTTCAATTTTGTATGTCGTTTTTTCAGAATGTCGTTTTTTGTGTCATAAAAAATGATCCTGTGTGGGCAAAACGACCTTTTTAAACCTGCGCATGCTCAGAAGCAAGTTATGAGACGGGAGCTTCAATGGAACACAGTGCCGTCGAACGTGGTGTACGTAACCGCGCTTTGCAAGAACATTTTCAGAAAACGATGGTATGTAGGCAACATCGTTTTTTTAAATGAAGTTTGAAAAACGTTGTTTTGTTTTCGTTTTTTTTCATCAAACAAAGTGATCGTGTGTACGCGGCATAAGGGCCAGATTCAAGTAGATGGGCGTAACTTTGTGCCGGCGTAACACTGCGCATATACATTTCGCCGACGCAACCTTGAGAGGCAAGTACAGTATTCACCAAGCACTTGCTCCTAACTTTGCGCCGGCGTAGCGTAAATGTGAAGGCGCAAGTCGGCGTAAGTGGAAGTGGGTGTGACCTTATGTAAATGATGGCCTGAGCCTGGAGCAGAGACTTACGCCTGGCGTATAATCCACTTAGCATGCGCAGTGACGTTGACGCATGATCGCTTCCCTGTGTGCATGCTCACAACTACGCCGGCCCAACTTCCTGGGATGCGCCGGCGTACCGTCTTACGCGGAGCACATAAATACGCCCAGACATGCGCCCGTCCGACGCAAAAGTACTTCCTGCTTCCCCCCCCCCCCCCCCGAGCAAGGTACTTTTGCTTGGCGATGGCTACTACCGTTCCCCGGAAGGAGAGGAGGAAGAAAAATTTTAATCAACAGGAGCTGTCAGCCCTCATCTCTGCCATGGAGAGGTATGACACCTTCCTCCATGGTGCCCAAAGTCGCCAGACCAGCTGGGACAGGAAACAGGCCATCCTGGAGACCATCGCTGGCCAAATAAACAGCTTTGGCTATGAGACCCGGACAGGTAATGACATCAATAAAAAAATCAATGATGCCAGGCGCAAGGTCCGGGAGAAGGTGGCCGCCATCAGGAGGCACCCGAGGGGCACGGGGGGTGGACCCCCATGTGCGGTGAGCTTGACCCCGGAGGAGGAGGTGGTCGCCCGGTGTCTGGAGAGGGATCAGTTGGAGGGCGTGAGGGATTTGATTCCGTTGCTGAAGCCTCAAGGACAGGTAAGTGTTTTTTATCCCTTATTTGGTGTGTAGCATGTGGGCGGGGTGGAAGGGGACATGTGACAAGTGTGAGGGTCCACCAAGATGTGAATGCTTTGTGTCATCCACAGATGTGCAGGAGGGAGCGGGGCCATCAGCTGCTGCCGGTGCCCATACTACATCATCCCTGGAACATCAGCCTGATCCTGACCCCCTAGGAAGCCAGGATCCAGCGGTGGAGGGGAGTGGCCACACGTCTCCTCTGGAGGTGGTGGAGGAGGAGACGGTGATCTCAGATGAGACTTGGCTTTATTTTGAGGATTTCTCCTCTTTGCCTGGGCCCTCTTGAACCTCCTCCCCCATCAGGGGAACCTCCTCAGGCTCCGCCACCATCAGGGGAAGCCCCTGGCCCCAGGAAGCGACGCGGAAGACCAGAGGGGTGTCTGATGTCGTCCACGATGAGATAGCAAGGGACCAGGCCCTGAAGACGCGGCATATTGGGGAACTAGTCGGGCACCTGGACCGGGTGGCTGACAGCCTGGCCTCCGTGACAGATGCAGTGCAGGATGTCAGCTGCAAATGTGCTGCAGTAGTCACCAGCCTGGAGTGCAGGCAGACGTTCGCACCCTTACTGGGGCGGTCCAGGCGATCACGGCTGCCATCCGGGAAGAGGGGAGACAGAGGCAGCATGACCAGCGACTTCATGTCAACCTTTTTTTTGTTTATGCTCAGGTCATGAGCCTTTTTTTGTTTATGCTCAGGTCATAAACCTTTTTTTTTATACTGCACACGGTCAGTAGTGCAGACTACAGTGTGAATGGTGTGTGAATGTGGGGGTGGCACTCCTGCCAGTAAGGGGTGTCACCCTCGGTCGTTGGGGAGAAGTTATCCCCACGGCCGTGTGAATGTAGTATGAATGGACAGCGACATCATTGGGGCCTTGGCGCGGCGTTGCTGCTCCCAAGTCCTACATGTTGGACTTGGGCTAATCCAATGTAAGGTGGATGTGGTGTGTGTGATCGAGGGACCACAGTGGTGTGCATGCGTGCATTGTCCGTGTGCCATGATGAATGTGTGTGTTTAACGTCCAAAGATGTCTACCACGAGGCATCTCCTGACTGCTCTTCCCTCACCAGACGGGGTAGCCTTGGGCAGGTGGGAACTGTGTGGGTCGGGTGTCAGGTCATCACGTATGTCAATCTGCAGGCCCTTTCTCATGGCGTAGTTGTGCAGCATGCAACATGCACTGATGATCTGACACACAAAGTTTGGGGAATACAACAGGGACCCCCAGACTTATCCAGGCATCGGAAACGGGACTTCAGGAGGCCAAATGTTTGTTCCACCACTGCACGGGTACGTATGTGTGAAGCATTGTAGTTTCTCTCTCCTCTGGTTTGGGGAATCCGGTATGGAGTCATGAGATGGGGTCCAAGTGCATATGCTGAGTCACCTGGAAGGAAAAATTCAGGAGGATGTTAGTCATGCATGTGCCCCTCGTGATGTTTGCATCATGGGGTCGGACAGTCATGCCTGACTCCCATGTCACTCACCAACAAAGCCAGCTGTCCCTGTACACGTTCTGTTCGAATTCCGTTGGGATGGGGCTTTGACGGTATATAATGCTGTCATGGCTGGACACGGGGTGTTTGGCACGGATGTGCCATTGGAGACATTGGGCTTCGGCTACCACCTGTACGTTGATGGAATGCCAGTGCTTCCAATTGCGATATATGTGCTCTGTGGCACGGGGGGGGCTGTAGTGCCACATGTGTGCAATCAATGGCCCCGATGGTGCGTGGGAATCCTGCAATTCTGTAGAAATCCTGAATTGCCTTCTGCCGCAGATGCTCATTGATGGGTCTGATGATGTGGTGGGACATGCGTCTGAGGATTGCGGGGACAACCTGGTGCACACATCTGCTCATGGTGGATTGTGACATCCCAGCCACAACTCCACTTGTACGCAGGAATGAGCCACTGGCAAGGACATGGAGTGTTTTCAGTACCTTGACCAGCGGCTGCACTGCTTGTGAGCGGTGTGTCTTGCTGGTGATGTCATCTTTTAGGGCTGTGGTTTTCAGGATGGCATCAGGGCTGAATCTGAAGATGCGATACACCTCCTCATCACCCATGCCAAAGAGGCTTATGCGCGTGTAGTATATCCTCTCACGTGCCCTCCTTCTCCGTACCGGTGGACCCATTAGTAGTGCTAGGACCACGGCTGCCTCTGGCATGTTGGCAGACAGATGTGTTGTCCTGCAAGTGGGGTTGCTCAGCTTGCTAACTTCGTCCGTAAAGGTGCTGCTGTAGCTGCTCTCCAGATGACCTGTGCACGTCTGGTGCAAAGATAAACCAGCTATTTGTTGGACGTACGACTTACGCGCACCGCGCTTAGCCTGTGCCAGTCGCGCGTACATTCGCGAATCTGCGTTTCTCCCTCATTTGCATATTTGAATAGGAAATCAATGGGAGCGCCAGATGCGTCCAGCGTAAATATGCGCCTACGATGCGCCAGCGTAGGAAAGTTAGGTCGGTCGGAGGAAGCCTATTTTCAGGCGTATCTAGTTTTGAGGGTACAGCGCATAGATATGATGGCGCATATTTACACTTACGTGGCGTATCTCGAGATACGCCAGCGTAAACCTTGCTGAATCTCGCCCTAAGACTTGAAAAATTGAAATTTGACTTAAAAATTAACACTGGTCTGTAGTGCGCGTTCATACCTCAATACCATAAATAATAACATATTAGATTAAATGAGTTTTAGTCGACTAAAATTTACTGGAGATTTAGTCGATTAAATACAACTAAAACTAAAACAATTGCAGAAGACTAAAATGGGACTAAAACTAAAATGCCATTTTAGTCCTTAAGCCCCGTACACACGGCCGGGGTTCTCGGCAGAAACCAGCGAGATCCCAAATTTACCCATCTTTACCAACTTAATTTCCCACCCCTTCTGAAAGAGGTGCAGAAACTCTTGGACCGATGGAGCAGAGGACTCCACTCATGGTTCGGCCGCTGCAATATACTAAAGATGTCAATACTGCCCAAGTTTCTCTACCTAATTCAGGCCCTCCCAGTGCAGATACCGGCTGCATATTTCAGACAAATACACTCAACCTTTATAAAATTCCTTTGGGCAGGAAAGAAACCTTGCATACAAAGGAAAATTCTTACATTCCCCAAATGCTACGGGGGCCTGGCAATGCCAGACGTCCGCTCCTACAACTACTCTGTCCACCTCAACAGACTTTTGGACTGGTGTAGACACAAGGACACCAAGCTCTGGCCGAACAAAGAACAAGATCAGACAGGAGTTTTGCTTCAGGGGACACCATGGTGCTATGCAGACCTTCCCACAGATCTTAAGAGACATCCCTTGATCGGAACGACTGCTAAGACTTGCGCACAGTTGACATCTAACCACTCCCTTTTCTCCCGACACTCAGGCCTACGCCCGGTCCTGGGAAACCCCCAATTCGACCCGGGCATCAACGACTCACAATTTCAGGCTCTTAGAGAGAGGGGTCTTTGTCAGGCCATCCATTTCAGCAGAGAGGGAAGGTGGAGAACGACCGGCGAACTGCAAGACCCTAACGGACCGTACCAACTGGACTTTCTGAGGACACTACAACTCAGACACCTCACACAACAGACGCCCCCGACCATTGACTCCCACCCTATTACACCGCTTGAGGCACTATGTACAGAAGAAGGGGTACTGCCACACGCACTCTCACAGGGGTACAATATGCTTGTAACGCCGACCGACGACTTTCAACTCCCAAGCTTTGACAAGTGGGAAGGGGATCTAGGCCACCACCTCTCTACCAGTCAACGCCAATATATCCTTACCTTTACGCACAAGTCATCTCTGTGCTCTAAAATACAGGAGACTAATTACAAAATTCTTATGCGCTGGAACAGGACTCCTGACCTACTACATACAATTTTCCCCGGCACCCCGGACACCTGCTGGAGGTGTCAGGGAGAGAAAGGCACGCTGCTGCACATTTTCTGGTCTTGTCCGGAACTGCAGACGTTCTGGACAGGGGTCCGAGAAATAGTGCAGAAGTTTACAGAGCGCCAGGTCCCGAATAAGCTGGGATACTTCCTACTGCACTCCACAGACATCCCGACTCGCGTATACAAGAAATCAGTGATAAGGCACCTGCTGGACGCAGCCAAGGTCTGCATTCCTCTTTTGTGGAAATCTCAGCAGCCCCCGACCATTGCCATGTGGCTGAAAAAGGTTGAAGAGATTAACCTAATGGAGGATCTTGTCCTGTCGAGTCAAGACAGGAATGAGACCTACACAGAGACATGGCAACATTGGAACTTTTTTAAATATTCAGCTGAAGGCCAGGCCCTCAGAGGGGGTACCTGACTGTAACTCACGCCTTTGTGAGTGAAGGGACGGGACTACCCCCCTCCCCCACCCCCTGAACCCCCTGAGGAAACATAGTTCAATATCTGAAAGAGTAGAGACCCTGACATGGTCGCGAGTCCCCCCACCCCCCCCTCCCGACCTCACTCCACTCCCCCCTGTGCTCACCCCCACATCTTCCCTCTCTCACCCTCGTAGAGACCCGGCTGGGGTCTGATCTCCCTGCTACCCCCCCCCCCCACCCCCCTAGAGGGGTCCCTTTCTGATCTCTTTTCTATATCTCCACCCTGTACTTAATTTCCGTCTCCCATAAAAAGAAAAACTAGGGACGCGGGGCCCACCCTGTCCTCGCGGCCCCGATCAGAACGGAGATTGCCAGCTAGGCCTACTAGCTCATTATGAAATACTTACCTTAGATCAAAGCTGTTGCAGCGGTCCCCATATACCACTGTGACCAGTGACCAGTCTCCTGGAGTTTTTTCCGGGTTTGTAGGCTCTGGCACTGTGATTGGCCAAAGCCGTGATGACGTCAGTCCTACACATGCGAACGGGAGCCGCTGGTCACAGCACAGGCCCTTTAGAAAGGCTTACCTGTAGGTACAAGTGGTGTAACAAGGTTTACAACCATTTTAACTGACATTTTACTGCCATTTTGACCAGTTAGAGTTTTGGTATGTAATTTGCGGGGAGGGGGGAGTGATCCTATGCAGTTGGTCAGAATCAACCCATATAGTATCTTACTTTCCTGCACCCACAGATCAGGGTGCCCTTGTCTAGCCTGTAGAGATCTGTGTTTCCCTGCATGGATATGCCTCTCCGGACCATCACTGACCCACCACCAAACCGCTAATGCTGAACAATGTTACAGCTAGCATAACAGTCTCCACGGCTTCTCCAGACCCTTTTACGTTTGTCACATGTGCTCAGGGTGAACCCGTTTTTTTTCTGTGAAAAGCACAGGGAACCAGTTACTTACCTGACAATTTTGGTGTTCAATGGCAAATGGCAATCAAGCTCCATAGTGCCGGGCAGTGAGCACAGGGCTCACTGGAGGATGTCTTGCCCTCAGGTCACCCTTATGAAGTCTGTTTCTGATTGTTTGACATTCACACCGGTGGTCATCTAAAGGTCAATTTGTAGGGCTCTGGCAGTGCTCATCCTGTTCCTCCTTGCACAAAGGAGCAGATACTGGTCCTGCTGATGGGTTTAGGACCTTCTACAGACCTGTCCAGCTCTCCTAGAATAACTGCCCGTCGCCTGGAATCTCCTTCATGCTCTTGAGGCTGTGCTGGGAGACACGGCAAACAAACCTTCTGGCAATGGCACGTATCGATGTGCCATCCTGGAGGAGTTGGACTGCCTGTGCAACCTCTATAGGGTCTAGGTATTGCCTCATGCTACCAGTAGTGACACTGACCCTAGCCAAATGCAAAACTAGTGAAAACCAGTCAGAAAAAATGCATAGGTAAAACAAATGTCAGTGGCCTCCACCTCTAAAACTATTCCTGTTTTAGAGGTCATCTCATTGTTGCCCACCTAGTGCCCCTCTTGTTAATTTTGATAACACCAAGCAGCTGAGACTGATTAACAACCCCCTCTGCTACTTATCTGACCATATCAATATCCCAAGAGTTTAATTAACTTGATGCTATACTCAGATAAAAAAGTGTTCCTTTATTTTTTTCGAGCAGTGTACAGTATATTCCGTTCTCTCGGTTCTGTCTAATTAACCATAGAGTTGTGAGCATGAAATCATGAGCTTTAGTAAACCTTTTAAATTCTGTTGAAGCAAACTGATAGCCATTGTCTGCTACAAACACTTCCGAAATTCCATGTCAAACAAAATTGCGCTAGATGTCAATATGTTTTAGAAGCTTTGATTTAAAATAAAATAATCTGCTCTAACAGTCTACATGATATAGCACAAAAGAATTTGATTTGACCTTTCTTTCCCCGTGGACATTAGGATATTGCATAAGAACTCACAGATCCCACAAAGCTTGAAGCATTATGTCACAAGGAAATTTAACATTTATGCACAATTTTCTCAACTGAAATCCTGGTCAATAAAATATATTTAAGACTGTTTCTAAATTTTTCAACTACTATGAGACTTTAGAATATTTATTTTATTACTTAGTTGTCGTGGAAAAAAAGTTAACCTTTTCAGATATGGGCATCCCCAATAACCAAACCTTCGTCATGAAAGCTTCAAAACTCTGTCAGGGCTGGAAGCACAGGAATAATTTGCCTATGGCCAGACATGGAGCATGATGTAGTGATTGAGTTTGCCTGTCATTGGTTATAACATTTTTCTTCTTTTTTTTTTTTCTTTTTAGAAATGGGAAAATCAGTTTAAAAATGAAAGGCACTTGAGTTTCAAAAGCTCTCTCAGTAGCCTTGAAGTGGCAGCCTGTGTAGGAGATTAGCACATGGGATAATGTCCCAAGGCTTGTAAGGTACTAAAATGTCAGATTGTTGTAAAATCTTTTGTAATATAAATTCAGAAGATGCAAGAATATTCTGCTTTTGGTATAGACGATATCTGTCTAAGGGCCAGATTCAGGTAGTCCAGAGCATCTTTGCTCTGGAGTAACGCTTCTCATTTGCGTTGCGCTGCAGAAATTTTAGGAGCAAGCGCTGTCATTCACGAAGCACTTGCTCCTAAAGTTGCGGCAGCGCATCGCAAATGAGCCGGCGGAATTCAAATTGGGCGGGTACGGGGCGTGTAGTATGCTAACTAAGCGCGATCCCGCCGCCAACGTACTGCGCATGCGTCGAGTGTCAAAACATCCCCGTGCGCATGCTCCAAAATCTGTGAATGAACGTCAATGACGTCACATTCCCATTCATGACCGTTTTACGCAAGCGACGTTTTTTTTTTTTTTCCCGACGCGATGACGACGCCTATACCTAACATAGGATACTCCAACCCCATGTAGGTATATCTATGCGCCGCGTATCCCGTCCGGAAACGTCGTATCGTCATTGCGTCGCGCCGGAATTCGATCGTGAATTGCCGATTTCCGCTCATTAACATATTTTTTGAGCGTAAATCGGCGGGAACGCCCCCGACGCCATTTTTAAGTTGAAGTAACGATGCGATGGCGAAACTCAGTTACGCTGCTCGCATCGGAACTTCAACCCGGCGTTTCTTGTTTTCTGGTTACAGAAAACAGAAACGCCGGCTCAAAGTCACAGTTAGGCTGGCGGATCACTCGATCCGCCAGCCTAACTGTTCGTGAATCTGGCCCCTAATCAGAGATTAATCGGCCTATTAATAAAAGTGGGTCTAAAATCCACTGGACACTGCAGTGTTAATCGTACCTCCCAACTTTTTGAGATGGGAATGACCACACCCCCTTAAAAGAGCATTGTACAAGAAAAAATATTAGTTAAACCCACAAGTGCCTTTTTACCACTACTATTCCTTTAGGATGGCTTTTGAACATTTTGATTTCAATTTCTTTTTTTTATTAATCTTTTTACCAAATACAAAAACTTTCTCCATAATTCTAGCATTTGACTATTTATACATCTTTCTTCTCTTATCTGTTTTTCCATATATTGCATTTCGTTCAGTTCACATATCCAATCTGCTATATTTGGACTTATATTTTCTCTCCAATTACAAGCTATGATTGTTCAAGCAGCCGTTGTGATATGATGGAACATATCCTTCCATATACTGTTTATTGAATCTGAAGTCAAAGATAGCAGTGGAATATCTAAACCTGGAATCCTCTCTACTCCCGACACTTTCCAATATATCTCATGAACTTTTCCCCCAAAACTTCTCACCAGGTGACATCTATACCAAATATGGTCCAGGGTCCCCCTTTCGACTTTACATCTCCAACAAATATCTGTTTGTTCAATATTTTTTTTTTTACGCTACTAGGCTCCAATACAATCTCATTGCAATTTTGTAATTTCTTTCTTGATATTTATTTGCTATAGGTGATTTATGAATTATTGAGAATATTTTCTACCATTCTGTTTCTAATATTGATCTCCCTAAGGGAGTAATAAACTATATATCTTAGATCATTTCTTAGTTGGTTTTTGTTCTTCTGTTAATATTTAATCAAATTTAGTTTTTGGCCTATTTATTGATAGTAAATCTATATTTGTTGCAATATATGTTTTTAATTGATGGTATTGAAGCCATTTGTGTTTATGTTCAGGTCCCAGGTCTTGTATTTTTGGTATTTTACCTTTTACTAAGATCTGGGCCACCCTTGCGTTCTCCAAAATATTCCAATTTAAGTATTTGGTGGTTGCTAAAGCTGGCGAAAATTCTAGATTGGAGAACAATGGGGCAATTTTTGAACATTTTGAATGACGTAATTGAGAAATTGGATGGAAGGTTTAGCACTGGGAAACACTTTTTGAAAGATAAAAAGTGTTTTTTATACACAACTATGTAGATTAAATCAGGGACAGTCCCTCAAAATCAGGGACAGTTGGGAGCTATGGTGTTAATGTCACACTTTGTCTGTATTTTGCAACACATTCATAACATGAAAGCTGTCTTGCGAAGATTGAGGTGCTCTATGGCAGGGGTAGGCAACCTCTGCTCTCCAGCTGTGGTGAAACTACAAATCCCACTGCCTCTAGGAGTCATGCCTGTGATAGTCAGGGTCTTGCAATGTCTCATGGGACAACAACCAGAACTATTATAGTTTCCATTCAAAAACTATTCATTTACATTTTTACTTGGACTTGGCATAAGTCTAAGTAGGCACTTAAACTTTAATGCTTGTATCTCTATATTGTAATAAAAAATGTTATATGAAAAATTACTCTTGATGTTTCTTTATTTCTTTATATATGCCTTATTCTAAGAGAACAGCAGAAAGCTGAAATGATCTGAGAAATCATAATCTACAAGTTTTCGCAGTAGGATGTACATTGACAGATAGCTGGTGTGACCATGTTAGGAAAGACTCGCAATGGGAAATAATTGTTTGGGTTTTGAATTGAAGTGAGTTCTTTGAATTTGCAGACATCAATGTCACATTTGTGTAAATATATACAGGTATTCAACTGAGTAAGAATAAGTTGCTATGTATATTAAAACAAGTGACATGTTTACCATAGACTGAACATAATCACATTGAAATAGATACTTTAAAGTGGAATTTCACAAAAAAATGTTCTGCTGATTGTTCTCCCATGCATGTATTGAAGGTTTTTTCTTTAGGGAGCGGGTAGCTATTTTTTCATCTGTTCCAGGAGACTGCAGGTCCATTTACAAAGTGTGCAGTGGGGAGCCAACTAAAATGCATCAGGAAATTTCAGCTGGCTTCTCACAATCAAGATGGTGCCGCTGAAGATCCAAAGACCAATGAAGAACTGGCCCAGGTGAGGCGCTGCATCCCTCAGCTGGTAAGAGCCTGTATATTAACCGTCAGCAGCTACAGTTTTTATAACTGAACTTCCTCTCTATTTGTGTTAAAATGTTTGTTAAACCCCCAAAAAAATGGATCCTGCTCCTTTACCACTTGCTTACTGGGCACTTAAACCCCCCTCCTGCCCAGACCAATTTTCATCTTTCAGCGCTGACGCACTTTGAATAAAAATTGCACGGAGATACAACGCTGTACCCAAATAAAATTTGTATCATTTTTCCCCACAAATAGAGCTTTGTTTTGGTGGTATTTGATCACCTCTGGGGTTTTTATTTTTTGCTAAACAAACAAAAAAAAGATGGAAATTTAAAAAATAAAAATAAATCATGTATTATATTTTGTTAATTTTTTTTGCAAACAGATAATTTTATCCTTCATTGATATGTGCTGATGAGGTGGCACTGATGGGGACAGATAAGGCGGCACTGATGGGCACTGATGGGTGACACTGATGGGTGTCACTGATGTGGGGCACTGATGGGCACAGATAGATAGCACTGATGGGCACTGATAGGTGACAGTTATGGGCACTGGTATGTGACAATGACAGGCCCTGGTAGGTGACAATGATGGTCAACACTGTTTGCGGCACTGATTAGATGTTGCACTTTGGGCACTGATAGGTGACACTGTGGGCACTGATAGGCGGCACTGTGGGCACTAATAGGTGTCAATGTGGGCATTGATAGGTGGCGTTGGTGGGCACTGGTAGGTGACACTGACAGGTGGCACACATTTACACAGATGAGCAGTCTGCAGCTCTCCCTGATGGGGACCGATGTCCCCCTGTCTTCTGCCGGCGATTGGCTTTTTTTTCTTCCTCACGCTATCAACGGGAGGAGAAAAATAGCCGATCTTCACATCACATGATCAGCTGTCATTGGCTGACAGCTAATCTTGTGGTAAGGGGTCGGGAACGTCTATTGACTGCCTCCTGGCAATTCAGGTCTGCACTGTAGCCGTCATTCGGCTATAGCACGGATGGGAAGTGGTTAAAGCATGTTATATGACATAGTGCTTGTCTTTTGTCATTTGGCCCCCTGTAACACCTAAAAAAACCTGTCTGATCCTGCCAGTTTCTCCCCACCCCTCTGTAAACTGACCACAGTGTATCATGGTTGCTGAGCCCTGACACCGTGGACAGTTTACATGCCTCTGTCATCAGCAGCCTGCTATCTGCTCTCCTCTCTGCTCCTTTGTCTTCCTCCCCTCTCCCCTCTCTGTCTGTGTGTGAGCTGCCCCTCCCCCTTCTGCTGCTCTCATAACACTAATCTGTATACACCATCAGCACTGCCTCCTATTGCAGTGTCCCCCTCTGTGAATGATTTATAAATATAAATGCTGTAGATACCTAATTTAAGAGCCGAGATTGTGATCACATGACTAGCCAGATCTTTCCTCCTCTCCTCCTCCCCTCCAGACTGACATCAGTAGAGGAATCTCAGCCCTTCCCACTGCATCTCTCAGAGGAGAAAAGGAGGAAGCTGGTCAGTCATGTGATCGCAATTTCTGCAGTGAAATTAGGTGTTTGCAGCATTTATTTTTATGAATCACACACAGAGGGGGATACTGCAATAGGAGGCAGTGCTGATGGTGTATACAAGTTAGAGTGACTAAACAACCACTTTAACTTTGTATTATTAAATAGTGCAAACAGATATGCATATTGCAAAGTTTGAGCAGTAGATTACATCCCTCAAGTGTCCTTGGTAGTCCCATGTGGTATGGAAGAAGCCTACATAACACCCAGATGCATCATCTGGATAATAAAATTATAGTTTTAAACTAATCAGTCAAAGGTACTAAGAGGTTCCACCACCATCCAAATCAATATATGATTATGTCCATTTACTACATGGCATAAATGTTTTCTTCTATAATATTAACATATTCCAGGCACTAAGGCACACTCACACATAGGTGTCTATTTAAAATGTTTTCACAAGATACACGATTTTCACCCAGGGTTCCCAAATTTTTCCAGATAGGGCCAGATTCAGCAACACTTGCGCTGGAGTATTTCGATATGCGCCGCGTAACTGTGAAGATGCGCCGTCGTTTCTATGTGCCCGTACCCACCAAACTAGATGCGCCCGAAGACGCGCCATTTGCGACCGGCGGAACGTTCCGACGCCAGAGTATCGTCAGCGCATAATTTCGCTGGGCGCATCAGTCGCGCCTATTGATTTCCCCTGCAAATATGAAAATGAGGGAGATTTCCCGATTCGCGAACGGATAAGCACCATACGCTGGCTACATGCGCCGCGCGTATCTCATCCGTCCGGCGCAAAGTTATTTCTACAAAAGGCTGCTTTATCTTTACTCCAGACGGTCAGAGGTCAGCAGGAGAGCAGCTACAGCAGCGTTACCGACAATAGGAGCTAGCTGAACAACCACACTTGCAAGGACAACACCTCTGTGTGCCAACATGCCAGGAGCAATTGTGGTCCTCGAACTACTGATGGGTCCCCCGGAACGAAGGAGGCGGGCACGTGAGAGGATATACCGCACTCGTATGAGCCTCTTTGGCATGGGGGATGAGGAGGTGTATCGCCTCTTCAGATTCAGCCCAGATGCAATACTTGAACTAACCACAACCCTGCAGGATGACATCACCAGCCCAACACACCACTCACAAGCAGTGCAGCCACTGGTGAAGGTACTGGCAACACTTCATTTCCTTGCAAGTGGATCATTCCAGCGTACAAGTGGAGTGGTGGCTGGGATGTCACAGTCCTCCGTGAGCAGATGTGTGCACCAGGTTGTCCCTGCAATCCTCAGACGCATGTCCAACCAGTTCATCAGACCAACCACTGAGGACCTGCGGCAGAAGGCAATGATAGATTTCTACAACATTGCCAGATTCCCACGCACTGTGGGGGCCATTGATTGCACACATGTGGCCCTACAGCCCCCCAGTGCCACAGAGCACATATACCGCAATCGGAAGCATTGGCATTCCATCAACGTACAGGTGATAGCCGATGCCCAACGCCTCATATGGCACGTCCGTGCCAAACACCCCGGATCCAGCCATGACAGCTTCATATACAATCAGAGCCCCATCCCAGCAGAATTTAACCAGAACATGTATGGGGACAGCTGGCTGGTTGGTGAGTGACATGGGAGTCAGGCATGACTATCCCCTCCCGTGATGCACAACAGAAGTGGCACATGCATGACTAACATTCTCCTGTCTTTTACCTTCCAGGTGACTCTGCATATGCACTGGGACCCCATCTCATGACTCCTTTCCGGAACCCCCAAACCAGAGGAGAGAGAAAATACAATGAAGCACACATCAAAACCCGTGCAGTGGTGGAGCAAACATTTGGGCTCCTGAAGTCCCGTTTCCGCTGCCTGGATAAGTCCGGGGGGACCCTATTGTATTCCCCTACCTTTGTGTGTCAGATCATCGGTGCATGTTGCATTCTGCACAACTTTGCTATGAGAAAAGGCCTGCAGATTGACATACGTGATGACCTGACCCCCGACCCACACAGTCCCCACCTGCCAGAGGACACCCAGTCTGCTGATGGAAGAGCAGTCAGGAGGGTCCTCGCTGTAGGCATCTTTGGACACTAAACCAAAACATTAATAACACAGACAGTGCACGCTTGTACACCACTGATGTCCCTAGATCACACACACCACATGCACATCGCATTGGATTAGCCCAAGTCCAGCATGTAGGAGTTGGGAGCAGTAACGCCAGCGTCAAGGCCCCAATGATGTCACTGTCCATTCATACACCTTTCACAGGTCATTCATACAGCCGTGGGGTTAACTTCACCACCACGGCCGAGGGTGACACCCCTTACTGTCAGGAGTGCCACCCTCTCACATTCACACACCTTTCACACTGTCCCCTGCACTCCTGACCGTGTGCAGTAAAAAAAGAAATACAAAATCTCATAACCTGAGAAAAAAAATAAACAAAAACTCATGACCTGAGTATAAAATAAATAATACAAAATAAACAAAAACTCATGACCTGAGTATTTTAAAAAAATCATAGAAACCAAAACAAAAAAAAAGCCTCATCGGGGGTGCCGGGGGCTTCTTCTGGGGGCCCCTCTCTGCCTCCTCAGCTGCCTGGATGGAGTGGGTGGGGGTGGGGGGGCATCTGGAGGTGGCTGATCCCCAGGTGGGCCACTCCTGGCAGGTGTGGCCTGCATGCCCTCCAAGGCCATGGCTATCCGGCCGAGGTATGAGTTCTGGGCCTGCATCCGGAGCTGACGGGTGACCTGGTAATGCTGGGCCCGCCGACTCAGCCTCCCCTGGTCCCGGATGGCAGCACTGTTACCCTGGATGGCAGCAGTGTTGGCCTGGACGGCTGCAGTGAGTTGCGTAATATCACCATGCACCTCCCCCAAACTGGTCACCACTGCAGCGCAGTTGCAACTTACATCCTGGACTGCGTTGCTTATCTGGGCAACGGAGCCCAGGCTGTCAGACACTTTCTCCAAATGCCCAACTATGGCCCCCATTTGTTCAGTCTGTCTGGCGTGATCCCTCGCCAACTGGTCCTGGACAACATCAGACACCCCCCTGGTCTTCTGGGTCGCCTTCCTGGGGCCAGAAGATGGTTGTCCCCGGGGGGAAGGAGTCGCCCTTGAGGGGCTTCCAAGGATGGGGGAGGGGATAACAGATGGCCCAGGAGAAGGGGAGGAGACCTCCAAAACTAAAGTAAAGTCCTGCTCTGCCACAGCAGGCTCCTCCACAACCACCTCGGCAGGTGTGGTGTGGTCACTCTCCTCCACCACCTCTTCACCACCCAGGGGCTCGTGCACACGATGGCGTGGGGGGGATGGGGTGGAATGGACGCTGACCGATGATGGCCCAGCTCTGTCATCTGTGGATGACACAAAGCAGACACATGTTGGTGGTCCCACACACTTGGCACATGTACCCTCCCCCCCCAAATGCAACAAATCAAATAGGGGATAAAAAACACTTACCTGTCCTGGAGCCTTCCTCCATGGAGTCAAAGCCTGGGACCCCCTCCACCTGCTCCCTCTCCAGGCAGCGTGCGACCACCTCCTCCTCCGCGGTCAGGGTGACAGGACATGGGGGACCACCACCTGTGCCCCTCTCATGCCTCCTGATGGTGGCCACCTTGCCCCTGACCTTGCGCCGCAAGTCGTTGATCTTTTTCTGAATGTCCCCAGCAGTCCGGATGGAATATCCCAAGACATTCACCCTGGCAGCAATGGACTCCAGGATGCCCTGCTTCCTTTCCCGGCTGGTCTTGCGGCTTTTTTTCCCATGAAGCAAATCATTCACAGACTCCATCGCTGAGATGATAACCGAGACCTCCTGGGAATTAAAATTAAGGTTCCTCCTCTCTCTGGGGGTAGCGGGAGCAGCCATTACAGAGCAAAAGTATCTTCCCTGGGGTGGGGGGAAACGGATATACTTTTGCGCCGGAATGGCGTTTCCGCCTGCGCTTTTAAGCACCCAGCGGAACGCATTGCGCTGACGTTTCCCGTGAAGTGGTGCCGACGGAAGTTGTGAGCATGCGCACAAGGGGGCGAGTGGAGCCGCACTCACTGCGCATGCTCCGTGGATGATGCGCTGAACGTAAGCCTCTGCGCTGGGCTCCGCCCATCATTTACATATAATCACACCCACTTCCACTTGCGTCGGGTTACGCCAGCGCATTATCGTTACTCTGGCGCAAGTTTACGCGCAACTGCTATGTGAATAACAGTACTTGCGCTGAAAGGGTCTTCAGAGTAACGTAAATGAGAAGCGTTACTCCAGAGGAAAGATACTCACATCTACCTGAATCTAGCCCATAAATGCCATTCAAAAATATTGGGTAAAAATCACATGTATCTTGTGTAAAAACATTTCTAAATAGACCTCAATATTATTCACAGTCATGGATTATGTGAGGCACAGCCACAGTGTAAATTTAAGAAATTAATATGGAAATGACAGGATTTTCAAAGTTGCAGTTCGAGAAGCTCCAGAGTATTTGTTATGAGTGGAGTAAGCTCTGTTTTGATCCAAATACTTTTTTTTATTGAAGGTATGCAATGTACATTGCTCATTCATATTCAAAATGGCAACAAAAATTTTAATAGCAAGAAAAAAAAGAGTACTCGATAAGTACAGAATACGACCAGAAAGTTGAGACTTTGCTGCGCAGTCCGGGGTAATGCTTTGTAAGTAATACAGTTTGCTTGCCCTCTTACCCAAATGAAATAGCTGGAGAGGGTAGCAGGTGGTACCCCCACCCCCTATTTGGATACTTGCACTAAGAGTATCTGGCAGCAATCCCCCTCCCCCTTTTTTTTGTCTTCTTTTTGTTCTGTCTCGCTGATCTCCCCTCTTCTTTCCTCCTATCTTTAGGGTATAAGGGACTTTCTGGGGGAGGTCGATGGGAGGAGGGGTCTACCTTTTGGTGAACCTTCCCCCCATCCTTTCAGGGGTATGTAGCTTTTCAGAGAGAGACACAATAGTGAAGAGACAACTTAGACCGGGTGTGGTGGTTCCCTTGGTCTGCCATGCCGGGACAAATATCACTGGAGCTAGTTTAGACTCACATGATCCTTATTGGTGGGTGGGGTACCTAGCTCCTATGCTACATATAGTGTTGTTGTTCATGCAGGTACTGTAAATCCTGTTTAGGCCTTTCTAGGAGTGCATTGTATGTAACTGTGTCCTACATGTAAAAGGAGCTCCTTGGTCTGTATGTTATGTTTTATTTCTGTTGATGTTGTTGAAGATGCTTGTCAAAATGTGGGTCTTTTTCAATAAAATCTTTATGGGAAAAAAAAAAAGAATACGACCAGAAGTATGTGCATATTTTAATGTGAACTAATACAGTACAACAAATTTATAAAAGTGGTTAACAACTACGAGATATGCTAAGTCCCCCGATCACAGCAACAGCATTCAGTAATGCAGACCCGTGTAACAATATACAGCAATTTGGAAGGTTAAAAATTGAGTTTCTGCCCCAGCTTACACTTGAAGTGACCTGTCCAGAATGTAGATGTGGGGGAGCAAAACCCGGGATATCCAGACAACCCTACCATATTTTTAGGAATTTATTAGGAGAATTACAATGTTGATTCATCAGTTTTTCTCACATCAGAGTGGAATTAACTTGTTTTTTACGGAGCTGTTTTATCAGTTAATTGGCGAAATCCTGTTTCTTGCTATTAACTTTTCGAGCAATATAGAAAAGCTTCTGCACTTCCACAAGTACTATTGGTGGGAACAGTTTTTTATCCAAAACACCCAGGAAGCAAATGACCAAATCAGGGAGAATGGTAATTTGTGTGACCAATGATATGGTTTCTAAAACATCGAACCAGTATCTACACAATTTCAGACATCGACAAATCATGTGAATAAAGTCTCCCTTATCTCTTTGACACTTGGGGCTTATTGGGGATTCTCTCCTAACCCAGCTAAATAATTTCACTGGGGCTCTTTGGATCGAATGAAGTTTAAAATGTTAATAAAATGTTAATAAAATAAAATAACATTGCCTCCCTGTTTTGCTGTATGAAACTGAATGCCCTGCATGGGAAAACCTGATGTAAAGGACTTTGCTTTGACTTCTGTTTTAAATAAAAGTGGGTTTCCATACAGTTCGGACTGGCACAACAACAATAAAAAAAAAGGAATCTACAACATGAGCTAAACAACCCCCAGATCACAAAATATATAATTTATCTCCATACACTCTAAACTGTAGCCAAATCCCCAGTGTGTACACAAAGCAAAACCTAAATTAGCACTGACAGTGGGCAACTCTCAGCAACCAATCAAATTTCTGTCTATTATTGTACTCTAAGGCCGCGTACACACGATCAAATTTGTCCGCTCAAACTGGTCTGACGCACCAGTTCAGCGGACAAATCTGATTGTGTGTATGGGCTAGCGGACATGTCTGACCGGCGGACAAACTTTAAAACATGCTTTAAAATTTGTCCCCCGGCGACATGTCCGTCGGATATGTCCGCTGGTTAGTACACTAACCAGCGGACATATCTGCCCGCACAAGCGTCGTATGGATGTGACGCATGCGTGGAAGTTGTTTACTTCCTGGTGCAGTGACGTGGCGGCGTCAACATCACCGCCACGTCACCGCGCTGTCTGCCGGCGGGGATTTTGATCCGATGGTGTGTACATGCCATCGGACCAAAATAGCCCGGCGGACATATCCGATGAAAACGGCCTGAGGACCGTTTCCATTGGATATGTCCCTCCGTGTGTACGCGGCCTTAGTGTTGCTGTTTGCATTACATAGTTACATAGCTTAGACACAAGTCCATCTGTGACGGAGTCACTTTAGACAGGGGAGCCTGTTGAACCCAAAATCCCTTGGGGAGGTTGGGAAAACCTTGTTTCAGCTCCCTATGCACCTCCTATGTCTAAGTCACAATGTGTCTCTAATAGGGGTGCAGGGTAATGAAGAAATCCAGTCTGATCTGTACTAATCGCTGTACAGCCACACTGGAATGTTGTGTGTGTGTGTGTGTGTATATATTGTATATTGTCTCATTTTGTTGTGTACTCTTTGCTGGGTTGTTTGGGGTGTGACTGTATTTCAGTGTTGTATTGTGTCTGTCTGCCTTGGATATTATGGGATGTGTATGTAGATTAGCTGTGAGATTGGTGGGGGCAAAATTCCTCCAACAGCTCTCACTGCTTATTGGACATTCTACCCCACCCGGAATGCAAAGGTGGGGGGGAATGTTCAGAGTATTACCTGTGTACCTGTGTTTTCAATAAACAGTCCATGTTTAGCAACCAAACGAGTATTGTCTTGTTTTATGGTTGTTAGCGGTTGGAATATCTGATATCTATATTCAGACTGGGAGGAAGTGGTATATGACAAAAGCACTCGAGCGGAGTGTGGGACGTTACATTTATCTCCATACACTATAAACTGTAGCTAGATCCCCAGTGTGTACACAAAGCAAAACCTAATGAGCACTTACAATGAGCAACTCTTCAACCAATCAGATTCCTGTTAGACCAGCAAAAGGTGAACTCTGATCATTTGCTGTCCATTATTGTACTTTGCATGTTGCTGTTTGCATTACATAGTTGCATAGCTAGTCTGGTTGAAAAAAGACACAAGTCCATCTAGTTCAACCGATAAAAGGTGAAAAAATCCTAAAAAGAAAATCCTAAAAAAAATAATAATCATACAATCCTTTATACACAATCCTATACCCACAGTTGATCCAAATGTAGGCAAATAACCTAACGTGATCCAATTTGCTACAGCAGGGGAAAAAGTCCTTCATGATCCCGACAGGCATTTGGATTTTGCCTGGTCCACTTTACCTATACATGTTAGTACCCAGTTATATGTTCATTTAGGAAAATAATTAGGCCTTTTTTTTTTTTTTTACAGCAATCTACTGATCTGGCCAGAACCAGCTCTTGAGGAAGTCTATTCCATTTTTGCCCAGCTCTTACTGCGAAGAAGCCTTTCCATAGTTGGAGGTTAAATCTCTTTTACTCTAGACTTAAAAAGTGCCCCCCTGTCCTCTGTGATGATCTTAAAGTGAATAACTCAACAGTAAGTTCACTATATGGACCACTTATCTATTTATACATGTTGATCATATCCCCCCTAAATCTCTTCTTCTCGTTATTGAAAAAGCTTTGGTACAAAGAAGCATGGTACGTAAATTTAAATATTTTAAATCTGTATCCTCTTCTCAGATTGTTTTTATATCATATCAGGTCAGAAGGAGGCAGAATGCAACTGTATATATATTTCAGCCTTTTTTTTTAAATGAGTACAGCTATAAGCTGTTGTATGCTCAGTGTATCTCATTGTACAGTCAGCCTGTTCAGTTTCCTGCAGCCACCTGCCTGTTCTTTGTGTTTGTAGAATTATTATCTATCCCACTGGGAAGACGCTGCATGATTCTGTCATTATAGTAGTACATCCAGAAAATTTCCTGATGGTTAAGTAAGCCCATGCCTTTCACTGTTCTATTCCTCCTCTAAAAAACGAAATAAAAAAAATGTACTTATAAGTTTTAAAAAGGCATTAAACCCAAAAACAAAAATGTAATATATTGCACTTACCAATCATTAGATGTAGTGTAGGCTTTTTTCCTTCTGTTTTCAAGTAGTGATCTGGCCAGCAACACACCTCCTGTAATTGACTGCCCCCTCTCTGGAAGAAAGAGCACAGGGGGCACATTTGGACAGCAGCATTCACATTAGATCACAGGTGTCAAACACAAGGCCCGCGGGCCAAATCCAGCCCTCCAGGCCATTTCATGTGGCCCTTGCACCTCTGGTCCTCCTCCAGACCCTTACGTTCTGCTTTCAAGCTATGCATCCAGCTTCTTCCCAGCAGCAGCATAAGGTTTGGGGGATACACTGTGATGTAAGGGAGAGTGGGGGACTCAACTTCTGATGGTGGGGTGGCTCTTGACATTTAATGTAAGGGGAGGGGATGCGCTGGACATCTAATCTTACAGATACAACCGTCCCTTTTAAGGGCAATCGTAATGCTGATGTGGCCCACAATGAAATTCAGTTTGATACCCTTGTATTAGATGGACTAGCAGATTTAAATACTAACACATTGAAGCCAAACTTCCCTTTTGGGGTAAAGATTTTACATAAATATATAAAAGCAGATCATTGTAGGCACCCCTGCCCGTGTTAATGGTTTGTCTCATTTCTGTAAGGTCCCTTTCACACTGGGGCGGGAGGTGCGGTGGCGGTAAAGCGCCACTATTTTTAGCTTTACCGTCGGAATTGCGGCGGTATTCACCACAATTATACCCCCCCGCTAGCACATGAAAAAGGGTTAATACCGCCGGCAATGCGCCTTTGCACACAGCTCATTCACCGCTTCAAAGATGTGGCTAGCAGGACTTTTGGAGCGTTCCTGCTAGCGCACCGCTCCAGTGTGAAAGCTGGAAAAAAAAAAGAAGCATTGAATACACTATAAACAGTTCCTAATGCAATAACATTAACACTGTCTATTACTCAATAGTAAATGACATATTTTATATAAAAATTAAAAAAGACACAAAACTATTTAAAAAAAATACTCCATTTATAGTTTCTCTTTATATAACTTGCAATGTAAAATATTAGCTTGGAAACTTTTTCTAGGCATTTTCGTAAAAAACGTTAAATAAAATATCACGTTGCCAATAACAAACGTTCCAGCAAAAGCTCACAAGAGAGTCTATTGCAAACTTTAAACTTAGTTTCAGAGTTTTAATTGTTCCTCCTGGCCAATATTATAGTTGGATAGTTTTCAGACTCAGCGCTGCTCTGAAATCCTAATTTCACAAATTGTCATGTTTGTCTACACTGCGGAGTGCAAGGAAATGACACATATTAGGCAAGCAAATCCTATTATCCAATTATTCCAATGCTGAAAGCAAAACTTCAATCCCCCAAGTTTAGATTTTATGGAAAACTTTGCCCTAAGGCAAATATTTGGTTCTGGTTCATTCAGACAGGACTGCACATACTTAAACACTTAGGTCCCGTTCACACTCATGCATACTCATTACAGCAAGACCTGTAATGCACTGCCTGAGGTGTCGATATATGTTACCGGACGTGTATTTCTGCATGCTCCCATTCATTTCCATACACTTTTGTTTGTGCTGTGCTTTTTGGGAACACATAGAGATGATCAGGGCTGCTGTTAGAAATCATGGGGCCCCGTACAGCTTACCCGACAGGGACCCTTTAACCCCGCCCTCAAACCCACCCCAGGCTCCTCCCCTGACCCAACCTCTGCAGATTTGTCACTGTTCACATATGCACGCATACTGTTTCCCAGGAACTAGATGTTGCTGCTCACATCTTTAATTGGACCCCTGATTGAATGGGAGAGCTCAGTAAAAGATGACTAAGGGATGGTGGTGGAACCCCCTTCCATTACCTGTAAAAGTAATCCAGGGACTTCTTAGCCACTAGGATTACTTTTACTCTGTGCAGACTAGTACCAGTATGTTGCTGGACAGGAAGCTGTTAAAGGGGGTGGTTTGTCGGAACATGTTTACTGCCCCCTCCCAAACACAAGTGTAGAGTATCATCTTATTGTGTCTTACAATTATCAGCAATGGAAAACAATAACTGTGAAGAGGTATTGAAGGTCGGACTGTCGAGGCCAAGGAAGTAGTTTAAAAATATAGTTTTAATGTAGTCATAAAAATAAAAACAGATTGAACATGTACATAAAATAGACAGTGATACATATATATAGGTGGGTAAACCACTCAATACGCAAAAAATCCCAAAAGTCGCCGACGCGCGTTTCGCCGTGGGGCTTCTTCAGGGCGGATGTTTAAGGATTTTTGTAAGGAGATGTATAGAGATAGTTGTCTGCAATGATACAGGGTTGCATGTTATACATATTACCACCATAATAAGAAACATTTTTTTTTTAAAAATATACAACAAAACAAACAACAATGAGAGAGAAAGAAATTACGGCATATAATTACATGGCCGATGACTCTGCAATCAATGCACAACAGGGCACACACCACGATTGGATATTTGATAGTATGAGAAATACTGAATTCAGGAAGGTCCTCAGAGCTTGTTATAGATCTGTCTGATGGAAGGATATATATGTATACAATTTTGTATATTATCTATATATTCTATATCGCTTAATATTCTGGCAGGCATAGGTATGAAGTGAGAAAAAAGAGGGAAAAGAATAAGAATGGTCTGTGTGTGATAAAGAGAATTAAAAGTGATATTGAGGGAAATTACCTGTTAATTGACAATAGAGTCAAAATAAGGGTATTTCCAAATTATAATATGGTGCTGTTAGCAGCCTTCATTCTAAAAGTGAGACGTGAGATAAACACAATATATTAATAAGTAGAAAAAGTGCAACAAGTGCCTACATATATCCAAGATACAGAGGAAATGAGGATTTACCCTTAATAGTAGACCTTGGGGCCAACTGGGACACAGAGCCAAAGGAAATATAATCAACTTCAAATTGTCGAGGAGTACCATAGCACCAATCAGCACATAGATTATTAAGCTTCTAAATATGAGCCAGCCGATCTATATGGTGACAATGGAAAAACACCATGAGCAAACATTAGCTCAGACAGCATGAATGTCTCAAATGCAGAGAAGAGAGTAGTAATGAATCCTGCATAAAGTATCTTACCAGAGGATTAGCTCGTACAGGCGTCCGTGTCCCAGGGTGTACATCTGCATGACACACAGCATGCATTGTGGATGATGGCTTTAAATACCCTTAAGACGCTCTGATCGCGTGTAGCGTGATTGCGTCATCGTTGTGCGCCATTCGCGAGTAAAGGCGCATAAACAAAGGAGGGTAAAAGGGCGGAAGTGAGCGAGAACGCCCATATATCTTCTGCTCTTAATGGTGTCAGACGTATATCACGTCGTCGAATCGCAATGACCATTTGGACAGTTGTCAATGCTTTCAACGGGTGGGAGGGGCGGGGAGGGAAAAGTGTAATCATACCCGCCCATCACGTGTCCACCGCATCAATAGACCGATGAAAACATATGTCATCATTGCGCGCCACTGACAGGCAGAGGCGCACAAGCGCGGGGAAGGACAACAGGGCGGAAATAGATAGAAATGCCCATACATCGCGCCGGGCTTCAGCGTCAGATGCGCATCGCGTCATCACGTCGAAGTGTCCAACCATATGATGGTCATATACCTTCAATGACTAGCAGGAGCGAGGGGGGGAGGCACAACTCCACCCACCCATAATGCACAGCTCCCATCTCGGGGCGGATGATTGAGGCAAGAGCGTCACCCTGTCCAGAGTGTGCCATGTGTATGCAAGCTGCCCTCTGACTAGGGGGGAAGTTTTTAGAGAAGACATACCATATCTCAAGTATGGCATGAAAGGCCTGAGTGTGTACTTAATATAGAATAACGAGGAGTGGGGTTTATATTTAACCAGGGGATCTGTGTCACGGATCTCACTGTGTCACTTGGCTTTTGGGTGCTGACTTTGTTAACTTATGGCTGTATTGTGTGTTACAAACTATAACCCAGTACAGACATAACAAAGTCAGCACCAAACAGCAAAAGGACACACTGTAACAGATCCATGACAGAACACATGCCAACGGTGCTGCCTGCGTGAGTATCACAACGCTGATCATCATGACCTGCTATGCTGTGTGTAGCCTAAGTTAGACCCAGTGAAGGATTCTATCTTGTGTGCAACACTAATGCCGCGTACACACGATCACTTTTTGTGATGAAAAAAAAACGTCATTTTATCTGACGAAACAAAACAACGTTTTTCAAACTTCATTTTCAAAAACGACATTGCATACACACCATCGTTTTTCCAAAATGCTCTTGCAATGCGCGGTTACGTAAGACACTTTCGACGGCACTCTGTTCCATTGAAGCTCCCATCTCATAACTTGCTTCTAAGCATGCGCGGGTTTAAAAACGTTGTTTTAAACTACGTTTTGCCCACACACGGTCACTTTTTATGACACAAAAAACGACATTTTGAAAAACGACACAAAAAATTCAAGCATGTTGGAATTTTTTTTTGGTCGTTTTTTTGAAGACATAAAACAACTCGCGAATGGCGCACAACGATGACGCAATCACACTACACGCGATCAGAGCGTCTTAAGGGTATTTAAAGCCATCATCCACAATGCATGCTGTGTGTCATGCAGATGTACACCCTGGGACACGGACGCCTGTACGAGCTAATCCTCTGGTAAGATACTTTATGCAGGATTCATTACTACTCTCTTCTCTGCATTTGAGACATTCATGCTGTCTGAGCTAATGTTTGCTCATGGTGTTTTGGAGTCGGTTGATCAGGGTTCGGTGCCACCTGGACAGCTGTCTAGGTGGACATGTATTATGCTAGGCCGGGAAGCCTGAGGTCTATCCCAGGGACAATTGGCAGCTAAGCTGCCTGAAGGCCTTTTATAGGAGCAGGAGAGTAGCGTAGGATTGGGACTGCAGGCTTGTAGTCCAACCAGAAGTAGTGGTTCAGCCAGATGGGAACCGGCTGTGGTCAGAGATAGAAGAGGAAGCTGTTGCCATTAAGGGATCATCCACCTTGTTATCAGAGACCACTGTGAGTAAGCTGAAGCCAGTACCAGAGCAGTCTTCTCACCAACCGGGGACAGTGAAGAAGTGGGACACGGGACCCAGCGCGACAGTAGAGGTAATGCTTGCGGAGCATCAGTGGTACCAAGCCAGGGACCTAGTGGGTCAGCAGGGGTGATGCTTGAAAAGTGTCTGTGTGTGCCAAGCCAGGGACCCAGCAGGGAAGCAGGGGGGGGGTGACACTTGAGGAAGATACTGAGTGCTAAAAGTGGAAGAGCTCAGGGGATCCAGTGGCTTTTGGATCCACAGTCTAGTTGTCAGGTCACCCGTGGACAGGTGACAAGTACACCCCGTTGGGGTCAGGGATGCACCACAGGGTAGTGAACCCTATAGCCGATTGCTGCTATTAGATGAACTGTAACCCAAGATCGCCCAGGGCGCGGAGTCTAAGACTCAACTTTTTTTTCACCAGAGTCCCTACCACTTCCGATTTCCGGGTCCGTTGGTTTTCCGACGGTGGAACGCACGCCGGCTATCGAAATAGCAGCGCGACGGATTTTCGATCTATCTCCGAATATAACGGCACTTCGATGGTATAACGGACGGACGCCGGCTAGTGAGACCACCAGCGCGACGGAGCACCGTACCACATCGCAATCTGCGGATTCGATTGGATATCGAAAAACGCCCTAAAGCCTCAGTGCCGGGATCAGGGCACAATCCTGAGTAAGCAGCCATTTGGCATGTTACTTTTTAAAATTATTTTTTAAAATTATTTTAATAAACAGTATTGCACTATGATTGCTCTTCTGTTTTTACTTATATGAATGCTGGATCATCTGAACGTGCCTATCTGGATTACTCTGAGTCATCCTTTGACACAAGCGGTTTATGACTTCTTTTTTAATTAAAAGAGTCTACTAGTATTGGTAAGGAGCCATTTCTATTGATCTCACCGGGTGCAAATTTATGGTGGAGGTTCCAGAACTGCAATATTCACATGTTTTTTGCTTGAATCAAGAATTAATATTGGGTGCTTATTATTTAGCACTATTTGGACTTATTATATTATTTATTATATGTTTTATGGTTTGATTCATTATATGGACACTTTAATACTAATATATGTTTTTCTAAAGATTGCACATTTTTCTATGTATCTATATATACACATAATTTGATGTTGTGTTACTTAGCGCCCCTTCACTTCCGATTCTAGTGGTGGGGATAGCCTTCGCTGCAGCTGGATCCAGGTCGCGACCCCGAGATCACACTTCGCAGGGAGAGAGGGGAAGTAGCCAGCAGGACAAACGGTGGTGATGGGTAGGCCGAGGTCAGGGCAACAAACAGACAAGGGTAACCGAGGGACAGGCAAATGGTCAGGGGCACAGGCAAATGGGAGAAGTCAGGGACACGCCAAAACCGGTACACAGGAAGATAGCTAGATAACATTGCAGACAGGAACTTGGCAAACTACACTGTTGAACAGCACTGCAGACCTGTAGTGCGACAGTTAATATAGACTTCCTGTGATGACCTGGGTGGGGCCATACAGGAAGAGGAAGTAGGAAGTGATAAAATAGTATGGACAAACAGGTAAGCTGCCATACTATTGCATTTCCATGAAACTAGTGAAAGACTTGGAGTTCGTTGAGTGAAGACCCACAGTGAGTAAGCGGAGAACTGTTTGTTGCCATAAGTTGAATACAAATATCTTTAGTGACTGCTATACGATTGTTGCCATAGGAGACAGCGGTCCTACCTATACAGAAGTGGTGTCCGGCTGCAGGCCTTCACCTGTATAGCTGTCTACCATAGAAGTCTCAGAGTCTGCTAATTATCATTGCATCTACTTTAAGGGTGCCCTGGCCCCTAACCCTCTCTCCCTCAGTTTTGTTCAAGAGACAATAAATCTCTTTGCATTCAAAAAGTGTCTGGAGCCCACCATTTCATCTTGCAGTACACCCACCATGCCTTGTAACCCATTCTACACAGAAGGATGCCAGCTGTCCCTAACTCTGGAGGTCACCATTAGGCTTCAAGGGACTTGGGACTTTGCTACAAGCATGTACTGCTCCTTTCATTTTACCCTCCTGGCTAGTGAAATACCAGCTGGATGGAAAACTGTCATGTACCTGAAACTGGGAGATTGTATGTGGGAAAACTAGGACAAAAGGTGTAGAAGAAGGTATGGAAGACCCTGGTATTGCTGGGGATATTAGCTTGTAACAGAAAAAAAAAAAAACATCAAAAAACTGTCAATATACTCATTAATTAGTCTAGTGTTTTTTTACATTTTTTTCTTTACTAGCTGCACTCTTTTAACCACTTTCTAACCGCGCTATAGCAGAAATACTGCTACAGCGCAATCCTGTTATTTTGGGACAACGTCCCTGGGACGTCGTCCCGATTTGCGTTGATTGCGCGCCCCCTTCGACGTGCACGCAAAAGTTTTTGTGCTCGCCGGGTCGGCGGGACCCGACGCAACACGGATCACGGTGAAGAGCCAATGATAGCGGCTCTTCACCACCTGATCGCTTCCTCCAATGAGGGAGCAGTCAAATGTAAACACAAAAAAGGTCAATCTGAGGTTATCTCTTCTCTCCTCACACCGATACAGCGTGTGAGGAGAGAAGTGATTTTACAAGTGAGTGCATCTCATATTATGCCCAGCAGTGCCTAGCAGTGCCACACAGTGCCACTACACTACCCATCAGTGCCCCTACAGTCCCTATCTGTGCCACCAGTGCCACTACAGTCCCCACCAGTGCCACTAAAGTCCCTACCAGTGCCACTAAAGTCCCCATCAGTGCCACTACAGTCCCCACCAGTGCCACCTCTGCCACTTCAGTGCCCATTGGTGCTGCTAGTGTCTGTCAGTGCTGCACCAGTGCCACTACAGTGCTCATCAGTGCCGCCAGTGCTCCATCAGTGCCACTACTCTGCCCAGTGCCACTACAGTGCTCATTGGTTCTGCCAGTGTCCATCAGTGCTTATCAGTGCCACTACAGTGCTCATCAGTGCCCATCGGTGCCACCAGTGCCACTACAGTGCTCATCAGTGCCGCCAGTGTCCGTCAGTGCCACTACCATGCCCAGTGACAATACAGTGCTCATTGGTGCTGCCAGTATCCATCAGTGCTCATCAGTGCCACTACAGTGCTCATCAGTGCCCATCGGTGCCCGTCAGTGCACCACCAGTGCCACTACAGTGCTCATCAGTGCCGCCAGTGTCCGTCAGTGCCACTACCATGCCCAGTGACAATACAGTGCTCATCGGTGCTGCCAGTATCCATCAGTGCTCATCAGTGCCACTACAGTGCTCATCAGTGCCCATCGGTGCCCGTCAGTGCACCACCAGTGCCAATACAGTGCTCATCAGTGCCGCCAGTGTCCGTCAGTGCTCCATCAGTGCTACACCAGTGCCTATCGATGTCCATCAGTGCCGCCAGTGTCCATCAGTGCCACACCAGTGCCACACCAGTGCCCATTTGTGCCGCCAGTGTCCATCAGTGCTCCATTGGTGCCACCAGTGCTCCATCAGTGCCACTACAGTGCTCATCAGTGCCACCAGTGCCCATCGGTGCCGTCGGTGCCCAGTACCCATCAGTGCACCCTCATTAGACCAGCCTCATCAGCACCCATCAGTGCAGCCATATATGTTCCAGTTTCCCTACCATAGTTTGTCACCACAGCCCACAGTCACCAGTATGGCAAAAAGAGCGGGGAGCTCTCTGATTCTGATTCAGAATATGAACCGGCTGTAAGCAGTGGGTCTTCTACAGATTCAGAGGAAGAGCAAAGTGTGCCCATGAAACAAAGACGTATTGACATGGAGCAGCAGGCTACCACAAGTAGCGATGTGGCGTCAACCAGCAGCTCAGTGCGATCCACCAGAGATGCAGTGGCATCAACCAGCAGCTCAGTGCGATCCACCAGAAATGCAGTGGCATCAACCAGCAGCTCAGTGCGATCCAGAAGAGATGAAGTACCACTGCAGCAAAGGCCAAGAACCAGCAGAGTGTCATCTCAGCCCCAAAGGGTTAGGACCCATGCCAGCCTTCCCTATGCCCTTGAAAACCCTATGTGGCTTCCCCCCAATTCAGGAGCAGCAAACATCCCACCTTTCACCGCCCAGCCAGGTCTTCAGGTGAACACAGAGAACTTTGCCCCTATTGATTTTTTTCATTTAGTTTTTACCCAAGACCTATTATCCTCCATCGTGGCCCAGTGCAACCTCTATGCACAACAATTCATAACAGACCACCCTGATTCAAGTTACGCCCGTCCCTATGAATGGAGAGCATTGACAGTGGACGAATTTAAATTATTTTTAGGCCTAACATTTAACATGGGGCTCATAAAAAAAATGAATCATACTCATATTGGTCCAAAAGACCCATCCATCACATGCCAATCTTTTCATCCACTATGTCAAGAACCAGATACCACATGATAATGCGTTTCCTCCATTACAACGACAACACCCAGTGCCCTCCCCGAAATGACCCATCACATGACAAATTATTTAGAATTCGGCCACTTCTAAAATTTTTCTCTGAGAAATTTCCCCAGTTATTTGTCCCCGACCAAAATATTTCCATGGATGAGTCATTGGTCCACTTCACAGGCAGGCTTGGCATCAAGCAGTTTATACCAAACAAAAGAGCCCGATATGGAGTTAAGCTCTACAAGCTATGTGACCGGGTCACAGGGTACGTCTACGCCTTCCGGGTGTACAAAGGGAAGGACACCCAACTGAATCCCCCTGAATGTCCAGAATATATTGGAGCCAGCGGAAAGATTGTTTGGGACCTTGTATATCCACTCCTTGGAAAGGGTTACCACCTTTATGTGGATAATTTCTATACAAGCTTGCCCCTCTTCCGCAACCTTCACCGGATGGGCACTCCAGCGTGTGGTACAGTGCGACCCAATAGAAAGGGTTTCCCGCAAAGGCTCGTTATGGAAAGACTGCAAAAAGGGGAGACGGCGTCTTTGCGGAATGAGGAAGTATTGGCTATCCGGTGGAGGGACAAACGAAATGTCCACATGCTCAACAATACATGATGACACCCACGTAGAAATCCTCAGAAGAAATGGCCCTCTCCAAAAACCAGAATGTGTTCAAGACTATAATTTGTTCATGGGGGGAGTTGATTTCAATGATCAAATGCTCGAACCCTACCTTCCCACAAGAAAAAGACGCTTTTGGTATAAAAAGGTATCCATATATCTTTTCAGTTTGGCCATTTACAACACGTATGTCATTTACCGTAAATCTACAAAGACCCCCTTATCTTACCTTCAGTACCAAGAAGAAATTATCTCCTGCCTTGTAGACTCACCAGATGGCATTCGCTCTGATTGCGTGAGCAGACTGCATGAACGCCACTTTATTGAAAAAATCCCCCCAATGAATCAGGCCGAAAACGTCAAAAGAGATGCCGGGTGTGCACCAAAGAAGGAACTAGAAGAGACACTACATATCATTGCCCTGATTGTCCTTCCCAACCAGGCCTTTGTTTGAGTCAATGTTTCCGCCGTTACCATACTTTTCTAGATTATTAGGAAAGTATGGTAAATGTAATTGTCATTTACGGCCACACCTCTTATGCCACTGTACATACCGCTGCCTGCTCCTGAACTGACCCTGGCCTGTTATTCGACTACGCTTCTGCCCAACGCTAAACTTTATCTACTCTGCCTGCTCTGGAACTGACCCTGGCCTGTTATACGACTATGCTTCTGCCTAATGCTAAACTGTACCTACCTCTGCCTGCTCTGGAACTGACCCTGGCCTGTTATACGACTACGCTTCTGCCCAACGCTAAACTGTACCTACTTCTGCCTGCTCTGGAATTGACCCTGGACTGTTTGACCATGTTTTTTGCCTGCCCCTTGGATTGATCTTTTACCCTGCTATGCTAGTGGGAACACAGGGGTCTCGCATATGTGAGGGGCTCCAGAATTGTTTTTCTGTATGAAAAAAATAAATTTTTAGTTTTCTCATTCCCAGATTAGGGTCTGGTTGCCCGGAGGCTTCAAAGAGATTTGGGTGGGAGAAGCCTCTACCCCTGTCCCCATTCTTTCCTGGCCTGCTACTTGGACCATGTTCCTGCTTACTACCAGGACCAATATTTTGGCACTGCTGGCAATGTTTCTACTTGCACTGGCCCTGGAGTATATATGGACAGTATCCCTGCCTGTACCGACTATGGACAATATTCCTGCCTGCTGCCTGGACAATTCCATTCACTGTTGCTTCACCACGTCGATACCTGCTGCCTGGATCAGGGCTCTCCTCCTGTGGACAATTGTACTACTTTTACCCATTACTCAGCAGAATGTATTTTAGGGTGTAATTCTTGGTATGTGCATGCTGTGTTAGAAATATGAAGGGCCTTCAAAAATGTGATAGATTGTAAGGAAATTGGATGTGTAATTTGTGTACCTACAACACCTGATGGTGCTTCTTGGATGTTGGGTCTCTATGTGGCCACGCTATGTAAAAGTCTCACACATGTGGTATTGCCATACTCAGGAGGAGCAGCAGAATATATTTTGGGGTGTAATTTTTGCTATGTACATGCTATGTGTTGGAAATATCCTATAAATGGACAACTTTGTGTAAAAAAAATGCATTTTCATTTTTTTCCACATTTTCCAAAAACATCGGCAAAAAAATGAACTGTTCAAAAGACTCATTATGCCTCATAGATTATACGTTGGGGTGTTAGCTTTCCAAAATGGGGTCACTTTGTGGGTGTTTCCATTGTCCTGGTGCTCCAGGGCCTTCAAAAGTGTAATAGGTGGTTGAGAGATTAGATGTGTGATTTATGCTCCTAGAATGCTTGAAGTTGCTACTTCAGTGTTGGGCCTCTGTATGTGGCCACACTGTGTAAAAGTCTCACACATGTGGTATCGCCATACTCGGGAGGAGCAGCAGAATATATTTTATGGGGTCATTGGTGGAATATACATGCCATGTGAGAGAAATAACCTGTTATAATGACAATATGGTATAAAAAAAATAAAAAATAAAAAATATCCCAATTTTGCAAAGAATTGTGGGAACAAATGACAACTTCAAAAAACTAATTATGCCTCTTACTAACTACATTGGAATGTCTACTTTCCAAAAAGGGGTCATTTGGGGGGTATTTGTACTTTACTGGCTTGTTAGGGTCTCAAGAAATGAGAGAAGCTGTCAGTACTTCAGGTGTGATCAAATTGTTAAATTTTCAGAAATTGGTACCATAGCTTGTAGACCCTATAACTTTCACCCAGACGAAATAATCTCCCAATTTTTTTTTTTTTTTTACCAAAAATATGTAGCAGTATACATTTTAGGCAAAATTTATGAGGAAAAAATACTTTTTTGCAAAATGTTATGATAGAAATTAAGAAAAATTCATTTTTTTACAAAATTTTCGTTCTTTTTTCATTAATAGCGAAAAAACTAAAAACCGCAGAGGTGATCAAATACCACCAAAAGAAAGCTCTATTTGTGGGAAAAAAAGGACAAAAATTTCATTTGGTTACAGTTGACTGAGTTATTGTCATTCAAAATGTGAGAGCACCGAAAGCTGAAAATTGGTCTGGTTAGGAAGGGTGTGTAAGTGCCCAGTGGTCAAGTGGTTAAGATAAATTGTGTAAACATAATAATAAAGAGTGCAAAATAAAGTTAGATGCTGATTTTGCCAACAAAGACCTAATTCATATCCAATGCAGTGATTCACATTATTACACTTTTGTAATATAATGTGCTGGGATCAGTATATATTGATGATACATATTACATTTCAGTGTGCTAGATACTGTGACAAGTAATTATCATTGAAATGTTAATTGAGATACATAATGCACGTCCATTATCCAGCATTATAGTTTACACTCATCTGTTTTTCTGATGTACATAATTAATGCATTTGGTAATACAGTCATGTGTTTCAATGCAGTAAGCAAACAGCAGTGGGGAAAGTAGATCAAAGTAACAGCACTGGTTACAACTTTAATGACAGTATTAAAAGCAAGCTGGTTTGGTATAAATTAATATTTACCCTTAGTTAACCCTTAGTTTAATGCAATCTATGGATAGATAATTATGTGCAAGAAAAGAAAAACCTTATTATCACATCTGAAAATATAATCAACACAGACACAAATCTCACAGAAATTTGTTAAAGGGGTTGTAAACCTTGGTGTTTTTAGGAGTAGGATGCATTAAGGTGAAAAAACACCTTGCTGTGTCCGAGCCCCGTTTTACTTACCTGAGCCCTGGATTTCCGTGGGTGCGATCCCATGTCGTTCTCTCCATGACTTATCAGCTCCTCATTGGATAGATTGATAGCAGCCCAGCCATTGGCTGGGCTGTTGTGAATTAATGAATGAATGAAAACTTATATAGCGCAGCACATGCGAACTTAATCGCCTCTGGGCGCTTGTTGTTCCTGTCTCCTTTGGTATCAAAAGAGATGAGTCTTGATCTTTCTCCTGAACGCTAAATGATTCTCCTCCAACCGAATACTGGTTGATAATGCGTTCCATAGTCTGGGACCTTGGACCGTGAATCTTCTTTCTCCCTTGGACTTGTAGTTGGCTTTCGGTATCTGTAGCAGATTTTGATTGGTGGATCGCAGAACGCGATTGGGGTTATGAGCTTTTATTTTTGCGCATAGATAATGGGGAGCATTCCCATGGATACATCTATGCGTTAGACAGAGTGCTTTAAAAGTGACCCTGTCTTGTACTGGCAACCAGTGAAGTGCTCTCAGTGAAGGTGAGATTGATTCCCAAGGTTTTTTTCCAGTCACAAGTCTGGCGGCCGTATTTTGAACGACTTGTAGACGAGCGATTTGGTACTTGGGGAGTCCGAGGTAAAGGGCATTTGCATAATCCAATCTGGAGTTTACAATTGCTCCCACCACGACCGCCAAGTCTTCCTTGGGAATAAAAGGAGTAAGCCTACATAGTAGGCGCAGCAGATGGTGAGATCCGCTGACTACTGACCCTATTTGTGCGTCCATTGTCATGTAGGAGTCAAAGATGACCCCAAGACTTTTGACTTTGTCGCTAGGGGTGATGATTTTGCCCAGAATGGGCGGGGGGGTCCAGGTTGTTGCAGGTTGATTCATATGCTTGGCGTGAAACAGGAGAAGTTCTGTTTTCGCTCCGTTGAGTTTGAGATAACTCTTTGTCATCCAGTCCTCTATCAAAGAGAGGCATGTCTCTAGATTGAGGTGATGATCCTTTTTCTTGCAAATGCGGAAATACAGTTGCGTATCGTCTGCATATGAGTGGTAAAGCAGTTTTTGGCTGCTAATAATCTCAAAAAGAGGGCGAAGATAGATGTTGAATAACACCGGCGACAAAGGGGATCCTTGAGGGACTCCGCGCGATAATGTGCGTTTCGCAGAAGTGAAGGGTCCCAGCTTCACTATTTGCGAACGGTTTTCCAAAAAAGAGGAGAACCAAGATAAATCGCCTTCTGCGACTCTGGCTACTTCAGATAGCCGAGTCAATAAGAGCTTGTGGTCTACTGTGTCGAAGGCTGCACTAAGGTCCAACAGAACCAGAAGACAAGATTCTCCTTCGTCTGCGGCCTCGAGAGCGTCGTCCCATATTTTGAGCAATGCGGTTTCCGTCCCGTGTCCAGGACGGAATCCCGATTGAAATGGGTCAAGTAGCTTGTGGGTATCTAGATGCTGTTGCAGCTGTTGTACCACTACTTTTTCCATTACCTTTGAGAGTACATTTAGGCCTATTATTGGACGACGGTGGAGTGGGTCCTTGGGGTCCATGTTGGGTTTCTTCAAAATGGGTCGAATTATACCCTCCTTGAATTGGGAGGGCACTATGCCCTCCCTGAAAGATTGGTTGATAAGCTGCGTGATAGAAGGTGCCAGGATGTCGGCGCATTCCTTCAGCAGTTTAGTGGGGATGATATCATTCGGCGCGGTGCTGTTACGCAAAGTACCGATGATATTATTAGTGTCTTTGATAGAGATAGGTTCCAGCGTGAACTTACCTGGTTGTGATGAATTACTGCAGGTGTTGTGTATATAATTACAGGGAGGCTTGAGGGGAGAATTACTTTGCCGAATGCTTTGTCGGATCTTCTCGATTTTATTAATGAAGTAATCCGACAATTCATTGCAAAATTCTTGTGAGTCCGAATTCGGGGCTTCAAGACATCCTGGATTCATGGTCTGAGTGACCAGCTTGAAGAGTTCGCGTGGGCGATTAAGGGCGCTGTTAATAGCCTTAGAAAAATAGTTTTTCTTGGCTTTGAAGATTTCTTTATGGTATTTTCTTGTTGTTGCTTTGTAGACGCTGAGGTTCTCATCTGAAGAGCTTCTTTTCCAGGCGGCTTCCGCCCTTCTGCGCTCTTGCTTCAGTAACGCCAGTTGGTTGTTGAACCAGCTAGAGTTATTTTTCCGGATGCGGGTTTTGCGTTTCGGCGCTATTAAGTCGGCTGACTGTAATAGGGCTGTATTTATGGTATCCAGTGTTTCTTCAGCCGTTTGGTTCGGCTGAATTGTAATTATTTTCTTCCTTAACGTGGTTTTGAAGAGTTCCAAATGGAGCTTCTTCTGACATCTAGTCCAGTGTGCTGTCACTGGATTTGAAGTTTTAGTTAAGGGAGGGAAATCGGAAATAATGAATTTAATTGCATGGTGATCTGTCCATGGCAACGGTTCATTTTCCAAGATTTCTATTTCCAGATCTTGTCTGAAAATGAGATCGAGTGTGTGACCTGAAGCATGTGTGGGGCCACATACTAGTTGTTGTAGCCCTAATCCTTCAAGGTGATCGATGCAGGCGTCGGCAATAGGGTCTTGCGGGGAGTTAGCCCAGAGGTTGAAGTCCCCGAGCAGCAAAAGATGTTTGCTGTTAAGGGTATAGGTGGAGATAAAGTCTGTCAATGATGGTAGAAGCTGCGATTTTGGGCCAGGTGGCCTATAGCAGAGCAGAATCCGGACGGTCTCCTGGGAGTTTGCTTGGAGTTGCAGAGTAAGGGTTTCCATGAATGGAAGAGGGTTTTGAAGGACTGGTTTAGTGATCGCAAGACAAGTCTTATGGATCACTGCCAGTCCTCCTCCTCTTTGCCCTATTCTGTTTTCAGTTATAATACGATAGTTTTCTGGCACCAGTTCTCCTAGAATGGTGTTACAGTCGGCTGTGAGCCAGCTCTCTGTAATAAAGAGGCAGTCTAAATTGTATTGTAGGATGAAATCATGGATTTCCAGTCAGTGTTTTACTGCCGACCTTGTGTTAATCAAAGCACATGATATATGCTTAGGCTGGGGTAAACGGCTGAGATTTTTGATAGTCGATCGTCGATCGATTCTCAAAAGTCGCTCAGTTCTTAGGGCTTTTTTGGTGATGGCTGGTAGAATTGCGGCAAATTGCCTCAGATCCCGAATGGTTTCTGCAGAATATTGCAGATTAACCATAGTCGCCAAACACCGGGGGGAGAAGGGGGGGGGGAGGATATTTCAAGGATTAACTTAATCCTTGATCCTGGCTTGGTCCAGAGGAAGGCAAAAAAACCCTGTCTGTGCTATGCCAATATGCTAGGACAGGGAAAAAAATTCCTTCCTGACCCCTTGAGAGGCGATCAGGCGAACCCTGGATCAAGTTTAAATAGTATTGAGGAAGGGGGGAATGGGGCTTGGGTGTTGCAAGATGGCTACCACTCCGGCTGCAAGAGCCAGGGTGGTGACCTCAAGGGGGGGGGGGTTGCCAACTGGTAGTTATTGAGTCAGGAGAGGGTGGTAGGTGACCCAATTACACGGGGGTAGCAAGCTGGTATCTGGAGGGGAGGTGCGGGGGGCCACTCGGTCGTGACAGTGAAAGGGGGGGGGTGGAGGGGCCCTACCTATCTACATCCCGTGGGCCACACGTCCTACTCCTAGGAAGCGTGCGCCGGAAGCTACCAGGATGCAGTTCTAGCCCTAGGGAAGAGGGGGGTCCTGCTGGTGTCAAGGGGGGGGTAGATGTGCGGCTGGCGGGTCGCAGCAGTGAAGGGGGGGTGGAGGGGGGCCCTACCTATCTACATCCCGTGGGCCACACATCCTTTTTTTTTTTTTTTTTTCAATAAAGTTTCAGTTGTTCTATTGAAATTTCAAGGGAAGTAGGAGGGGTTTGCCAACTAGCCTTGCCTTGCTAGGTTGGAGAGAGAGAGAGAGAGCGCAGGTTATTTTTACAGCTAGTGATTTGGTGTGTATTTTCGGTCAATTAAAGTGGATGCAAACCCACTCTCATCCTTTCTAAACTACTGCCATAGTGGTGATCTATAAGGATATAGATGCCTCCTGCATGTATCCTTACCTGTCAAATGTCTCCCCTCTCTCTGTTATAAGAACTGAAAAACTGCAGATTCTGTGGGTGGGTCTGTTGTCTGGAGCTTGTGGGTGGAGTTGTGATGTCAGTAGACTCCCCGCCCACCTCCTGTGTATTCCTTACACTAAATTCTGCTATGATCACTAGCATCCCGTCAAAATCCAGAAAAGTAACCACATGAATTCAGAAAAGGAGTGGGAATTAAAAAAATAATGCCTGTCTCCAGGCTAGTGCATGAGATATGTAAATAACATGTCATTCACAGCAAGGGGGCGGAACGGACTAATGTTTTTCTCTGTAAGTCCATTTTTACTGAACAATAAAAGAGGATTGCTCAGAGCTGGATTAACTCTGTGTGGCAAGACTGGACACAGATGATAGGAAATCTTATACTGTACATTGTGACATAAAAGAAAATCAGGTTTACATTGCACAGTGGAGGTAAGTATGATATGTTTGTTATTTAAAAAAACAAACCCATAGTAAGGGTAGGTTCACACCTCGATTTTCTATACAGTTTTTGGATACGGTTTTTAAAAAAAAAACGTATTCTGAAAAACGGACCCAACCGTACTCAACCGTATGCTTCAAAAAGCAACCGTATATGGTTTAAAACCGTAAACGGTTACAAATAAGTAGTACGGTTACATACGGTTGTATACGGTTGCATCCGGTTTTTAAACGGAATTTTTTTTTTTTTTTTCAATAAAGTTTCAGTTGTTCTATTGAAATTTCAAGGGAAGTAGGAGGGGTTTGCCAACTAGCCTTGCCTTGCTAGGTTGGAGAGAGAGAGAGCGCAGGTTATTTTTACAGCTAGTGATTTGGTGTGTATTTTCAGTCATTTAACCATGCCTATTGTGCCCATTTTGCGCCTAAAGCTGGTACAGCTGCGGGAGCGTCAGAGGGAGCTTATGTGGAGGAGATTTTCACGTAGGTTTTGGGTGCACCCGGTGAATGCCATTCGGCCTAGGCTTGATGCATTTGATTCACTTTTTGTCCAGTTACGTATGTATCCGGAAAAGTTCCATGATTATCTGCGGATGGCCCCTTCCAGTTTTGACCTCCTGCGCATGTGCAAGGTTAACAACCGTATAGAAAAAAACGGTCAGAACCGCAACGACATACAGTTCTCATAGAGTCCTATGTTAAAATAACCGTATACGGTTGAAATACGGTTTTTGAACTGGACCAAAAACCGTGGTAGACCATACTTTAAGTAATAGTGTTCTCACTTTTGCAAATTGGATGTGGGTTTCCCTACAGCCAATTCGCATAACAGGAGATTGTGACATCTCTCTATGTAGCCGGCTCACACATCTTCGGAGCGTCTCTGGTGAGAATTGTACAGGAGTCCTGTGCATCTTCTGTGCATCTTCTTTTTAGGTCAGAATTTAGCCCAAAATTTGGGCTGAAATCGGAAACCCTGAATCAATGAATGGAGATGCACCGGACCCCTTGCTGTTAACCGCTTCGAGCTCTAGTGTGAACCCAGCTTTGAAGATGCATTCCAGGCAAAAAGCACATACTGGCCCAGATTCAGAGAGAATTGGATTCTCGTAGCGTATCAGAAATACACTACGCCGCCGTTTTTTACCTGGCTCTACGTGGAATTCAGGTAGATTTTGTCCAGTAAACGACGGCGGCGTAGTGTATTTCTCCCGTCGCAATCCATCTAGACGAGTAGGGGGCGTGAAGGATTTAAAATAGGCGCGTTCCCGCGGCGATCGAACTGCGCATGCTCCGTTCGCAAATTTCCCGCCGTGCATTGCGCGAAATCACGTTGTTACGTCATTCGTTGTTTGAGTAGCGTCGTTTACGGACATTTCTATTCCCGAACGAGTTACGCAAAAAAAAAAATAATAATTTAAATTCGACGCGGGAACGACGGCCATACTTAACATGGGCTACGCACCGTTAGACCAGCAAAAAGCTGGTCTAACAGTACGTAAAAAAAAACAGACGTAAGCGATTGCGAAGACCGCTCGTATCTTCGTGGATCGCCGTAAAAACACATTAGCATATCCCGACGCATGAAAACGACGCGAACTCCTCCCAGCGGCCGCAAAAATATCGCAGCGTAGATCCGAAGACTTACGAAGACGTAAGCCTCTCGGATCGAAGCCCGAAGCCGCCGTATCATGGTTTGAGGATTCAAACTAGTGATACGGCGCACGAAATTTGAAATTACTCCTGTCTAACACCAGTTAGACAGGCGTAATTGCTTTATGAATCTGGGCCACTGTATTTATTGGCATATAACACTCACTTCTCTACCCTGAAAATAGAGGGTAAACTGTACCTGCATGTTATATGCAGGGGGCTGTGGAAAGTTTTTTTCCTGAAACTTCCCTCTTAAAGTTGATAAATATGGTACATAGGGGCTGATTTACCTGTCAAACGATTTTTATTTCTATCCCTTTAGTCTTGAAATTTTTTATACATTTTCTAAAAGAATAAGACATGTAGATCAAAAAGATGGCAAGCTTGCTGGTGTGAATTGCTGGTGTCAGTGTTGGTTGGTTTATGAAGACACAAAATGTGCATTTCCACAAATAGTGTATATGTGTTACCAAGGTGCTTTGGGGTGCCATTAACTATAAATGGCACCGCAGTGCACCAACAAGAACATAATTTTCATACTCAGCAGCAATATGTGCTATCCCACATGTGAGAGAGAATTCCCATGATTCTGAGGAGGGCTGCAAGACTTGTGAATATACCCTGTAATTAGATCACGCCACCCCATAGCAAGAAATACCAGAGCGCAGGAGAATTTTTTTGCTTACTACAATCCCACATGTGTTCTCACATTGTAAAGATGTGAATGTGGAATCTTGTTCTCTTTTTTTTAAATTGTCTTTGACGTGTTTACATTGTTTGTTATTACTTGTGTTATTTTTTTTTGTTATAGAGGGCTCCAGTCACATATCAGGGATCTAAACAGACCCCTGACATCTCACTTTTAAAATAGAGAAAGAGATTGAGGACACAGATCCCTCAATCTCCTACCCCATTGCAGCTGCACTCAGTGACACTAAATAGTAAGTGCTCTGTACAAAGTGATTCCTGTTCATTCACATATGAGGCAATGGTATTTTGAAGAAGGTGCAGCTTAAAGTATTACTAAACCCACAAAAGTAAAATCAGTCTGTATATGCAGTAAAGAATGCTTGTTATACTTACTATGGAATCTAAGTGGTTAATCATCTGCATTGTGTCTTCTCTGATACTCCCCTTCTTCCACTGTCCCCAAACTCTTCATAGTACAGAGCCTTGGGGGAAAGCTGCACATGCTCTGTTTGGTGTGTATTGCTAGAGAGTTTTTTTTCTTGGGTGAGGGCATGTGATCAGCACAGGACCAATCAGCACTGTCCAGACAGAGGGTCAGGTGTCCTGTAACCTCATAGGACAATCTGGAAAGAATGAAAACCCCTCCAACAAGCTTTAAATAGACGCTCATAGAAGTCACAAGACTACTATATACTGCTGATGAGAAAAGGTATTTAGCAGTTTATATGTATGAATGTAGTGATTGCCCTGCAGGGCTACAGCATCCACACATTTCACCCTGCTGCCAGATATCCATTAGACATACTTCTCAGTCAATAAACAGTCTCTTGCTTGTTTTTGTTGTTTTTATTAGGGGATTGAACTTGGTTGGGGAAAAGGGACATGGGATGCCCATAGGATAAATTGTACTTTGTAGAAAAAAAAGTAACTGTGTCACTGCAGAACAAGATGGTTGACCCACTTCTTCCAACACACTTCCTCCACAACACTACTTCACTGTCCAACTTTAGTACTTCTGTCACACCATCAGTATGACTAGGCCTCACTCTGAATAATTCCCAGTGTCTTTAATTGATAGCCCTTTATAGGCCAGGGTCTGCAGTACCCCTTTGAGGTAGCAACCGATTCACTTGAGAAGATCCCAGCAAGTCCGACTTGCAAGTCCTGTCCGTCCTCCTGGCTGCATCGTCTTAACACAAAACCCTCACAGTCTCTCCCTTGGATTTACATCCAGCTCCCCTGGCAATTCTCTTCCAGAGCTTTCCACTACTTTCCACTCCCCGACACCTGTCCTGGATCCTTCCTGAATGACTTTACTCCGGATGTGCTGACCAACTGTCTCCTCCAGCTCCTGTTCCAGAACACCTCTCCATGACCGGGTAAGGAGAGTCTCCCTCCCAGCTCCTGAGCTCCCCGTCTGAGGTACACCCCCCAGAAAGGGAGTTCCCTCAGACACAACAGTCTAACATGCCATCATCCAGTTCACCTAGCTAACAACTCCCCCCAAGCAGGCTGACCATGAGTATATGTAGGAGGCCTGACCCCTGCCAATCCTAGTTGGGGATTAGTCAGAGCTCCTCACATTCACCCCATGTCACTCCAGCTCTCTGCCCTGCCCCTTTTCCAGAACATGCTCCCTGGATACAGAGGAGGCGCCCAAGAGCTGAAGTACATGTCAGTCACCTACTGCTACACTAAACAACTCCCCTGCCCCCAGATCAAAACAAACAGGCCTAGCTCACAGCATAGGCCTGCTTAAATTGACCTGCACTGGCAGCTTACACAAAAACTTACACTAGCACCTACCTTCCCACCTAACTAAGGTAGAGGGTGCTACGTGTATAAAAACGTTTGCATTTTCATGTTCTGTGTACTGTGGAAGATCAGATATAGTGAATGCAGGGTCCTGGGCTAAACCTTCCAACAGCACCTGGGTATCTCAAAGCTACAGTTATAGCCAATAAGTTTGTGCAGGAGACAGAAAGGGAACGGCAAGCTTCTTCACTATGAAGAAGTGTCAGAACCTTACCTGTCAGAGCAGCCCAGCATTCAGCTTTTTTAGAGGCTGCTAAGGATACTGTATATGCAGGGATCTCTAGAGATAGAAATAGCACATTCACACAGGTTCTCTTTGCTTATAGGCTCAGTTGAGCCCTCCTTACACAGGCTGTAATGAGCTGTCCCTGTGCCATGATCGTAGCACTTGATATCAAATTATTTTCTCAGTTATAATGATAGTGGTACTAAACCTTCTGGAAAAAGTCTATGGTAGGATTTGAGAACAACGTTTTCCAGGGCATGTAATGCTTTAATAAACTCATCCCTTATTCATTTTCTGAAATGCTCTTAAGCAAGACTGCTTCATACCTTCCCCTAGCATATATGGCCAGGCACTATATCTAGCTCTATTTTCTTAGCCTATAGCAGCTACCTTTCCCATATGGCAAGCAGGCCTACCGATACACGTAGGCTTGAGCTAAGTGCAGCAAACAGGTACTTGGGGTTGGGAGACAGACAGAGATGTCTACAGGCAGTCTGGGTTCAGGCCAGACAATGTACAGAGAGTAGTCAGGGTCAAATTTGTAATCAATAACAAAGAAATGGAAACTAGCAGGCAGAGCGGGGATTGTGCAAAGGTAAAGGTCAGAGCGTGGGAACAAGGCAAGTAAACAGGGAGCTTGAAGCACATGTTGCAAACACTATCACAAGCATGACACTAAATGCTTGGTAGTCTTAAACAGGTTAGGTCTCCACCCAGAGGCTGTGTCTGCACCAATCACCCTGCAGCTCAGCCAAAGCAGGGATGCTGCAATGAGACCAGCAGATGCCATGGAACAGGGGTGTAACTGCTGATCCTCCGGTGCTGATCAGGATAAGTTTTTAACCTATCCCTAGCAATGACTGACCAGATCAAATATTACTATACACTACTTTTATAACATAGGCTAAAACCCAATATTAAAGTATAACTAAAGGTAAAATGTTTTCAAGTTTTGGATAGAGTGGAGATGGATTAGAACACCTAGCTGATCTTGATTGCTGTCCACGCCTTGTTAGGGAGTTTCTTCCCCTCTATTTGTCCTGTTTACCATCATTGAAGGTGAAAGTAAAATCCCAAGTTTTGAGTTTTCCTAGAATAAGGGAAATCATATCTCCTACTGGGGATATTGGTTCTGGTGACCTGGAGGGCATCCCCAAGGGATACCCCTAAATTGCAGGGATTTCCCCTCACTTTATGTATTGGTTATGGGACAGGAAGTGAAGGTAAATCTCCCTAATTAGACAAAGATGTAAAAAAAATAATGAAAAATTGACAGGAGTTATACCCTCCATTACTCTAAAATGAAGAAAAAAGTTTTGCCTAGCTCTACTTTAAGCAACTAAATCTGATGAACAGCAAAATAAATCACATTTGAAAGCAAACACTGCTTGTTGTCGAAATGGATGGAGTATTTCATTAAATTTGATTAGCTCATTCACTGTATATAAAATTCAGTATTACATCTGCATGCTCAGAGGGAATACATATAAACCAAGGACAAACAAAATATAAAACAAACACTGATTAGCAGTTTATTTTAATAATACAAATTTGTCTTGTAACAAAGTAGTGAATGCTAATATAATTCTCAGCACAAACTTTTGAATCCGAGCAATCTCTTGGGAACATGAGACCACAACTGCATGTTTTATAGCCACACTGTTGTGGCCAGAACAAATTATCTTCCGTCCCAAGATGCAGGCAATCTTACTAGCTAACATTGCAGATTTATGGATGTACATCATTTTTAGGATATCACTAAAAGTGTATCTATTAAAAAGCACTGTAAAAGCAGAAAATGAATGTCGGTACCAATTACAGTATAAATCCCAGTGCTAAAGTTGTGAGTTTTGTGATTCAGTGTTGGGGTTTTTCATAGATTAATAGATTTTCATATAAGTTTTTTCAACATCATACAGGTAAAGGGATTGTTGTGTTAGGCCCTGTACACACGATCAGACATGTCCGAGGAAACATGTCCGACGGACCGTTTTCATCGGACCAGGCTGAATTGTCTGTTGGTCTGATGTGCGTACACACCATCGGACCAAAATCCCCTTGGACCAGAACGCGGTGACGTAGAACACAACGACGTGATGGAAAAACGAAGTTCAATGCTTCCAAGCATGCGTCGACTTGATTCTGCTCATGCCAGGGATTTTGGTCCGATGGTTTGTGTACTAACCATCGAACATGTCCGACGGACAGGTTTCCAGCGGACATGTTTTCAAGCATGTTTGGAAATTTTTGTCCGCTGGAAAACGGCCGTACACACGATCGAACACGTCTGCTGAAACTGGTCTGCGGACCAGTTTCAGCGGACATGTTCGATCGAGTGTACGCGGCCTCAAAGTAAATCTAATAATGGATGACAGCACCGTGCATCATAAACATCTACCATGGTTTATTTTTTATAAAAAAGGACTTTTCCCTTTTTTTTCTATCTTTTTATATCTCAGTGATGCTGATTTCTTCCGGTGTCCTTCAGCCACTTCTTGTCAATAGTCAACCTCCCTGATGCACATGATTGCTCTGGACTGGTTTACTGATATTGGCAACAGTAGACCATGCCTGAGCAATTTGTGTTGCCAAAGCCACATAAAGTCTGTAATATGTTTGGTTTTAAAGCATAAAAAAAGCCCGTCTATACTTACCTCCCCTTCAAATGTCTGTAAGCTCCTTTGCCAGTGCCAACAATTTTGCCGAATCTTCTTTCAGGTTCAGTATCTTTGGCCATCGTTTCTGGATGCATAATTATGACCGGGATTCCCTTATTGCCAAAATTGATATTACATCTGCTTTCTGTTCTTATATACTCACCTGCACAGTTTTCACATGTTAGGTTGCCAGTGGCAGGGTTCGTACTACGTTGACCGCTGTTTGGGAATAGGCTGCTCTTTTTCTCATTCACTGTTCAAAATCTTTAGTTTATTGGAGTGTAGGATTTTTCTGGCATCGCCTCACTTATTTACTACCTGGGTGATTTTCTGTGTATCAGTCTGTTGGCATTTAACATTTGTGGTATTGTGTTGGCAACGTTGTGAAGCATTTTGCATAAAACCAAAGGTCAAATCATAGAGATCAGTTTTTTTTAATACTGTTACCTATTCAAGGGCAATGAAACCTAATTTGCCATTGGAAAAATTGAAATTACTCAGGGTTGAGGTATTGTTCATGGTAGAAAGATATTTGACGGCAACAGCTCAAATCATTGCTAGCTAAATTGAATTACACCTGTTGGATCACTGGAGTAGATTTTGTGTTTTACCGATGCTTGCTACGTCTGGTGTTAGGGCCTGGGACATTATCTATGGGAACAACCAGAGCATTTGGAGGCTTGGAAAACATTCCTGGACTTCTTTAATTTTTTTAGAGTAAAGATAGAAAATGGGACATGAACTTTTTAGGTACAGTAACACAAAAGTTTTTATATAAAAATATATTTATTAATTACATATACAAATTCACAAACTCTCTAAAAACCCACATTTGATAGAGATACATATAACCAACAATACCGCTACTGTAAAAAACTATAGGGAAACTTTGGAAGACGCAGTGTCGTCATTCCATATTGTAGCAAGAGTCCAAGAGTATGGTTTGGTATCAGCAACACGGCAAAAAGATATTTAACAAGAGAAAGAATTGTCTCGACATGTTGCACGTTCAATCACGCTTCTTCAGGAGCATTGAATGTTAATGGATAATGTATGGTGTAAAGCAAAAAATTGTTTTATAAAACCAACAGCCAGATAATACAAGGAAAAGTAACGAGGTGCTGGATAACGGGGAAATTTATTGGTAGTGATCCAGTAACAAAGCTAGACACAACCAAATTCTGATTGCCAGGCTAGTAGAGAATAAATGAAAGCACTACAGAGGGCAGAATGGGTCTCAAAATCAAAGACTGTAGATAGTACAAAAATCGCATAGTAAAGGAACTTAATCCATGTGGAATAATAGATATATTCGACCAATGTCCGTTCTGAATGACAGCTGTCATTCAGGACAGACATTGGTTTCACAGAGGCTGCTGTTTATAAGGGTATTTTTTTATCAAGGCTTTTTTATATAGACACCCTTTTCTGGACCTATCAGCGCTGGATTTAAACTTCTTTTGTTTCCATTCTGGGCTTAATCAAATATGTCTATTATTCCACATGGATTAAGTTCCTTTACTATGTGTTTTTTGTACTATCTACAGTCTTTGATTTTGAGACCCATTCTGCCCACTGTAGTGCTTCTGTGCCAATCAATGTCACTTTTGTCTGCAGTTGAACACTTTAATTTATGCAGTCCATGTGTCCGGTCTTACTAATGTATTGGCAGATGCTTTGATTCAGTGTGACAAGTTCTGAGCGTAGGCACTGTGTATGGAGCAACATGGGATATCTCGTCACCAGCGGCTCTGAAGGATTGCCTTGGAGTGCCTGCAGGATTAATCCAGAGGTCAGAAAAATGCTGCAATTTTGGACAGTACACAAATGTATGGGCCAAATGGCTGGTGGTAAGTGCAGTTGTTTGTGGCTGTGTGGTCGAGAATTGGAAAACTATTGTGCTCTGCTTTTTGGCGTGAAAGTGGAGTTTTCTCTTTTCCTATTAATCATAAGGTGGCTGGGGTGGTGCCAGTTTATTTTTAAGATGCTGGGAATGAGTGACTACGCTCATGAATTTCTGATTCATCGTGTGCTCAAAGGCTATAGGTAGGGGTGTCAGCAGTCCATCTGTTCATCTTCTTATGAGGTCTCCTTGTTCAAGTCTGCTTTTAGGTTGGCCTTTTAATGGCATACAGATCAGAAAGTTGCTTAGCCTCTCTATGATGGCTTGGTGTAGAAGGCTCCCTGGCTTGCTGGGTCAGGCAGTGGCTGCTTTTCTGCCATTACATACACATGCAGAATTTTTGTGACAACTTAAATTTTTTGCTGTTATTTTTATACTGCCCATTCATTCCACATTGGCATAGTCACAGAGGCAGCAAGATTTGAATGAGGCTATTGTGAAGCGAATAGGTAAGTGGGCATCTAATACTGTACTTATTGCATATTCGGTTTGAAGGTAGCTGATACGATGTCTTGTTTTGTTTCTTGTGTATTTGTTTTGTTATGTATATTTTTTTTTAAAAGTGTTATGACTGCCTTTAGTATGTTATTTTATAATTTGCACTGAGTTTATTTTCACAGGGAAGCCAGCTTGCATTGTATGGATACTGGGGCACTTGTATGTTGTTTTGGGTACACATAGAGCTGGTGTCAGGCCCAATGGCAGACAGCTTAAGCAAACTGAGCATAAGATAGATTGCGGTACCAGAGATGAGAATAACCCTTGCTCCCTGTGCTGAAATAGAGGTCTCTCTACAGAGGTCATGAACACTCCCTGCTGAGTCAAAGTAAGTCCTATCCAATGAGATGAGGCATTGGGGCATGAGTTTAGCTGATTACAGTGCTATAGATCTGACTAAGCAGGGGGCATGCTGAAATTCTGCAGAGAGACCAATGCTTCCATACAGAGTGCAAGGGTCATTCTCTACAGCAAGCAGGTGGCGGACAGGCCTTCTTTTTTACTTAAGCTGTGGCTGCTTTCTACAGAAAATAAGTCCACTCAGATATGTCTAGTCGTGTGCACTGCATTAACAAATGTTGTACCATGCTGTAGGGTATGTTGTGTTTAGGCAACCCATTCATGTTGAATGGGCTACCAGCACAAAAGAGACCATCACAAAACACAGTAGAGCATTACCATATGCTATGGTGCACTCTAACACAAGCAAATTTGAGCTGCAACATGCTGTCGCACATAACATGTACTAGAATTCATTACCACAAGGCCCCACATCGCAAGGATGTATTTTGGTTCTAAAACTTTATACACCTTCATTTTTATGCATCTTGAATGTATTTAATGGATGTAAACTTAATGTTTAGTTACTGGTAGGCTTTAGCCTCACTTTACATAATAATATATTTAACAAAAATAAGCAAATAAGAGAATGTTTAGTACGGAAAAATTTGCGCTAACCTGGTGATTAAAAAAAAGGAATCATACACAGGCTTTTACAGAGTTGGGTTCAGGATCTTTGGCAAAAAAACACCAAAAGCTCCTAAACTCAAGTTTAGGAGCTGCTAATGTACATGAAGCCTTATGCCTTGTACACACGACCGGTTTTTACAATGAGAAAACTGCAATTTTAAAATTTTGGTTGAGAAAACCGGTCCTGTATGCTACCTAGCAGTTTTTTCAACAAAAAAACTGCCCGCAAATAATTGAAACCAGCTCTCTTTTTTCTCGTTGTGTTTTCCATCAGTCTTTTTCTCGTCGCGAAAAGCGGTCGTGTTTATGCTTTTCCGAGGGGAAAAAAACGTGCATGCTCAGAATCAAGTATGAGACGGGAGCGCTCATTCTGGTAAAACTAGCGTTCGTAATGAAGATAGCACATTTGTCACGCTGTAATGGACTAAAAAGCACGAAGACTGAAAAAGCGTGAATCGTCTCTCACCAAACTTTTACTAACACGAGGATCAGCATAAACAGCCCAAAGGGTGGCGCCATTTGAAAGGAGCTTACGCTTTATAGTGCCGTCGAAGTGTTGTACGTCACCGCGCTTTGGTCAAGTGTTTTTTGCATGAACGTGTGTATGCAAGTCAGGCTGGAGAGGAATCACGTCGTGAAAAACAATGACTTTTTGCACATCAGGAAAAACGAGGTTGTGTATGTGGCATTAGGGTTTATGTACATTTTTAATACATTGTGACAAGTGGCAGTCTTACAGATCTACATCAGTTCTTAGCTCAGCATACAATCCTAATGCTTTACTGCCGCAGTGAAGAATTTACTTAAAGTGGAGCTCCGCCCAGAAGGGGAAGCTCCACTTGTTTGCTCCCCCCGCCAGCTACCTTTGACAGGTACCTGATCCCACTTAAGGGGGACTTCGCCAGGTGAAGTCACTTGGAAGTTTGGGCACCCTCTTCCCCCATTGCCAGGCCATTTACAAATGGCAGCACGCTTTGTGCAAGAAATGGCAGCAGTAGCACCAAGGAGCCAACTGAAAAATCAGCTGGGGTGCCAACATTGTGGGATCCCTGGACAGGTACATGTCCTAATATTAAAAGTCAGCAGCTACAATATTTTAAGTGGAAGTTGGCAGAAAAGAATAAAGTTATTCTAAAGTTAAGACATTTTTTAACTTAATGCATTCCCCTGTTCCCCCTCCCATAACCACTTTCCTGAGCCTTCCAGCCCTGTGCCCCTCTGCAGCAGTGGCGTAACCAGAGTTATGGGCGCCCGGGGCCGAACTTTTTTTTTCGCCCCCCCCGGCGCTAGCGCATGACCACATACGCCCAATCACAGGGCGCCATGCCATCAAATGCAGCCACTGTGCCATCAATTGTCACCACTGTGCCATGCCATCAATTGTCACCACTGTGCCACCAATTGTCACCACTGTGCCATCAATCGTCACCACTGTGCCATCAATCGTCACCACTGTGCCATCAATCGTCACCACTGTGAAACCAATCGTCACCACTGTGCCACCAATCATCACCACTGTGCCACCAATCGTCACCACTGTGTCACCAATCGTCACCACTGTGCCACCAATCGTCACCACTGTGCCACCAATCGTCACCACTGTGCCATCAATCGTCACCACTGTGCCACCAATCGTCACCACTGTGCCACCAATTGTCACCACTGTGCCACCAATCGTCACCACTGTGCCACCAATTGTCACTGTCCAGACATCTATCCACCTCGGAGCTTTATATTATAACCTGCTGGGACTTGTAGTTCTCCATCGTCTCCTGGGGCTCAGGTGAATGCAATCCACCATCTTTGTTCAGTTTTTCTTACTGCTGGGACTTATAGTCCCATAGATGGTGGATCGCATACACCTGAGCCCCAGGAGACGATGGAGAACTACAAGACCCAGCAGATTATAATATGAGGCTCCTAGGTGGATGGGTGTCCAGACATCCATCCACCTCGGAGTCTTATATTATAACCTGCTGGGACTTGTAGTTTTCCATCTTCTCCTGGGGCTCAGGTGCATGCAATCCACACCCATCCACCTCAGAGCCTTATTGTATGTATAACCTGCTGGGACTTGTAGTTCTCCAATCCAGGAGAAGATGAAGAACTACAAGTCCCAGCAGTCTTACTAAAATGACAGGCTCTGAGGTGGATAGGTGGGGATCAGGCAGAGCACCCCTTTAGATTTACACCACCCCCCCCTTACCTTGCTGGAGATGGAGAAACTTGCCGACGCCGTGCTGTAAACACATGTTCCAGGCCAATCAGCGCGCCCTTCTGCCTGGTTGGCTGGTGTTTCCCGCCACTCCCACATCAAGGGAGACAGACAGTTCCACCAGCCAACCAGGCGCGCCGCCGCCGGGTGTACCAAGATGGCCGACAGCTCCAGAGCTAGGCCAAAGCCGCGGCCTTTCCTAAGGCGGCGGCGGCGGCACATTCCGCGGACGCCAAGATTTCGCCCCCAGCAATCTTTCGCCCGGTGCAGGAGCCCCCCCTGCCCCCCCCGCTACGCCAGTGCTCTGCAGCAGTGCTGCGCTTTCTCTCTTCCACTTCCTACAAGACAGACTGAAAGCAGTGGGAGCCATTGTTAGGGAATATGGAGTGGGGCCAAGCCAGACTGTGTGTGTCTATAGATGCACACATCCCAACTTAGGAGCAAGCCTGTGTGTGTGCCACCATAGGAAGAGGAGAAGCTGGCACCACTAGGAGGAAGAGAAGGCAAGCTACCACTCTGTGCAATACCTTTGCACAGAACAGGTAAGCATAGCTTTAATATTTTAGATAAAAAAATGTTGACTTTACAATCACTTTAAAAAAATGTAAAACCTTCTTTGTGCCACTGTTTTTAGTAATTCCCAATGCAAACACAAATGAGACCAAAAAAAGGTAAAAATTATATGAGGCATAAAACAGCAGTTTCCACTCTTAAAACAATTTAATAATATGTTTTCTCCATTAGGACTAATAAAAGCCAATTTATCCAATCGGCGGCAGAAAAATGTCATAATTATACATCAATTAGGATTGCTTTCAAATGAAAGAATATTTAATTTTCTCACTCGGGAAATGGAAATAATAAAATATAGATTTAATCTTAATTAGCAATTGTTATTAACTTTTGAAAGATATTTAGTAAAACACTTTTATTTTGTAAATATCTTTATTACATTTTAACCATTTATTACAGTCATTGCACTGAATTGTGATATTCTAACTTTAAATATAGTCCGTTAATAAACAGTGATGGTCATATATCTTCACTGATTTTCTTATTTTAATGTCAATTTATTTAAAGCGTAAGGAAGCCTAAAAACGATTTTAATTGTGTTGTGTATCATGCCTCATTGTATATAGTTTTCTTAAAGAAACATAAGCATGACTGAGAAAATGATGGCAAAATTCAGGACTTTTTAGGCATATAAACACAGAAACTTCATAAAAAGTCAATTCAACACCATTTAAAAAGTTTTTCGTCATAAAATATTTTAAGGTGAAAATGTAACAGAAAAGATTATGTAAAACAATGCACCGTATGGTTTAGAATCACCCCCAAGACAGAAACCAATAATACATGATGTTTTAGATCATAGATATACATATAAAGCATATGGGGATTCTTTAACCCAGGAGTACTTGGCTCGACATGTTTTGCAACTATGCGCTTCTTCAGGAGATTGTCAGATACATCTGAATAGAATGAGATCATATGAGCAATACAGAGTTATTAACATTGCATAAATAAATTACTATGTTCAGATCATTATGGGATACACTTACAGAAAGACAATTGTATATGGAAGGATGAGTGAGGGCGCATAGTCCAGAAAAATGTCAGATCCCAAAATGGGTCTGAAAAAAACACATATCTGCCAGCAGCAACCAACAGTGTGACAGCCAAAAAATAAGTAACTACATCCTCAGGATCACACAATTATCTTTTTGTATAAACACTTACAGAATTAACTGCACTGAGGGGGCCCAGCTGCTAGATGTGGCAAATGTCAAAATACCTAGTCCCTTAAGGCCACGTACACACGAGGAGACATGTCCGATGAAAACAGTCCGCAGACCGTTTTCTTTGGACATGTCTCCAGGGATCTTTTGGTCTGATGGTGTGTACACACGATCAAACCAAAATCCCCGCGGACAGAAAGCGCGGTGACGTGGCGGTGACGTTGACGCCGCGACGTCCGCAAACCAGGAAGTAAAATACTCCCACGCATGCGGGGGATTTCGGTCCGCTGGTTAGGTGTACTAACCAGTGGACATGTCCGACGGACAGGTTTCCAGCGGACATATTTTAAAGCATGTTTTAAAACTTTTGTCCGCTGGAAACCTGTCCGCTAGGCCGTACACACAATCGGATATGTCCGCTGAAACTGGTCTGCGGACCAGTTTCAGTAGACATGTTCGATCGTGTGTACGCGGCCTAACAGATAATGTACGGCAGGTCCTACAACATAATACTAACAACAACTAACAACTTGCCCGAAATGAGACATAGTTAACGATAAAATCAATTTATTGCTGGCTCACTTTATAAGAAATTATACAGTGCATCAGCAGAGGCTCCAATAGGCTAATCTCTGCAGAGACATTCCAACAAGACCAACTCTTGCCAATTTTTCTAGTATAGAAATGACCACCTGAAGGACTGGCTATAGGGGTGGTTCTCAAACAAAGGTGACTGCAATAGGGGCAAATAAAATATTATAATATATGTGGCCAAGCAGTGGGCCCAATAAGCCCACCAGGGTCCCCAAGCCAAACCAATAATCTAAACTTAAGGACAAACCTACCTTAAAATTCAAGGTTTGTTGTAATTTACCAGCCTCCAACCAACATCCATGCCGCAGCATCCGCCACATTTGACCATCTGCACTGTTGAGTGGCAGCCCATATACATGATATGCCCAGCCAAGACACCATCGCTGGTCAGCTAGCCCCACATGTGGCACCATCCTGTCCGATCATGCCTGCTGTGCAAGTGTGACGCCAACCACATCCCAACCAGAAGGATAGAAGAGATGACAGCCAACAACCCACACGCAGCCAACAGCGCCATCTAGCTAGGCCTCCAATCAGTGCAGTGTGTTCACCAGGGACAGATCTGCACCAAAACTCCACTGCCCACCAATTATTTAGAGGTTAAGGCCCATCTGAAATGTTTTTGTTGATGCCCATGTGTGGGCAAAACACCATTGTGTTTTTCCCGATGTGCCTGAGGCTCTGTTCCTCCAGCTGGAGGATAAGCAGCCTAAGATCTATATCCAGGCTTTTTGGGAAAGACTGATCATCTCCAAAGCTTTGGCATCATAATGAACACATTGAGGCAGAATTTCATCATCTCTATAAAGAATTCAGCCTTATGTGTCTAATTTTGAACACTGCAACACCTGGATGTTCGGGTTCGACGGGTTCGGCCGAACTTCGAAAAAAAGTCCGTGTTCGGGACCTGAACTTGACCCGAACTTGACCCAAACTTGACCCCTAACCCCATTGAAGTCAATGGGGACCAGAACTTTTGAGTACTAAAATGTCTCTAAAAAAGTAATGGAAAGGGCTGCAAATGGCAGCAAAATGTTGGTAAGAGCATGGCAAGTACTCTGCAAACAAATGTGGATTGTAAAATAACTTAAAATAACATAAAATACATAAAAAAAATAATAATAATAATCTTGACCTTGGAGGACGAGGTCCATATGGAGTAGGAGGATCTTGCAGTAAATGGGTGTTTTTTGAATAGCACAATAGAAGAACAGTATCTAAAGGGTGTATCTCACACGTACAGATAGGCAGGAAACGCACCAAAAAAAAAAATTATTTGCCCTAAATAAAAACAATTTGAATAGCACAATAGAAGAACAGTATCTAAAGTGTGTATCTCACACGTACATATATGCAGGAAACGCACCAAAAAAAAATTGCCCTAAATGGGTGTTTTTTTAATAGCACAATAGAAAAACAGTATCTAAAGTGTTTATCTCACACATACAGATATGGAGGAAACACTGCAAAATATATATTTTTACCCTAAATGGGTGTTTTTTGAATAGCACAATAGAAAAACAGTATCTAAAGTGTTTATCTGACACGTACAGATATGGAGGAAACACTGCAAAATATATTTTTTTGCCCTAAATGGGTGCTTTTTGAATAGCACAATAGAAGAACAGTGTCTAAATGGTGTATCTCACACGTACAGATATGGTGGAAACACTGCAAAAAAAATGTTTTGCCCTAAATGGATGTTTTTTGAATAGCACAATAGAAGAACAGTATCTAAAGGGTGTATCTCACCCATACAGATATGGTTGAAAAACATTGCATTGTAGCTTCTGAGGAATAAAGATTGAGAGTTTTTGTGACAATGACATTCTATAAAGAGCAAAATTGGTCCATAAAAGAGCAAACAAAATGTGGGAAACATATTTGTCTATCCTCTTGGTACTTTCATAAACATATGATCTATTTATGCTCTATGGAGGATCATCAACATGGCCACATTTATGAAAGCATGCATCTGATGTTTATTGTCACCCTGTAACTGCTTGCTCAACTTTTAAAATGACTCCTTCTTAAGTTGAACTTGACAGTAATAAAGCTTAGCTTGTTGTCTCCCAGATGTCCTTAGTGTTTCTTCTGTTGAACTGACCTGACCTTAGCCTGAAGTCTAACCCATACTGTCTCTGTTGACTTGAACTCAGGAAACACTGGTAGGATTTTTTGATTCAAAACCTTAGTTTATCTACAATGAACCCCACAATTTCAAATTCTGCTTGATTCTTTGGTTACTGGACCTCATAGTAAAGACCTGGGGAATATTTTACTAACTTATTTACCATTTTCAGCAATGCCTGTAACACATATCCAGAAGTAGGCAGGCAGAGTGTGAAAAAACATTAGAGTTTCTAAGAAAGGTTGCAGAGAACTTTTGTGTGACCGTGTGTGTGCAAGCCCAGCTTGACCAAGGTTTTTCAGACGGAAAATCCGATCGTGTGTAAGGGGCATAACTGTCAGCCTTGCAATGCCTCATGGGACTTGTAGATTCACAACAGCTGGAGTGCCACCAGTTTGAGACCCCTGGTCCTTTGCCTCCTCCTCTCCCCTTCCCTCTCTCCCCTCCTCTACCCCCCAGTGGCTTAAGCACCCAGGGACCTTAGTACAAATGGATAAACCAGTTTACATAAGAATTTTCTTTACCATAATACGGCCTTTTGCAATGGTTTGACCACTTGTACATTGACCATCTGGCATTCGGACGATTGTTTGTGTTATATGTTACGTGGTCGGTGTCACTGCTTTTTGATTTTTTTTGATTACTATACTTGCAGGGTCACTTTGCAAAGTGTCTGTTAAGCACACACAAAGACTTAGATCTCCATTACCTCTTTCCTTATTAGAGGCAGATCTATATGATCTTTTTTATCCTAATAAAGTAAATATTATTTTGTTAACCTGAACACTATATTCTGTATCTTTAATATGGCCGTCTTTTTCCCTCACAATTCTCTGTCGGGACTCGGGAGCCGTTTTGTTTATATGCTGTATAGGGGATAGAGTGACACTACCCTAATTGGTAAGCAGTGTAGGCATAACGTATTAGTTACGCATGCTACGTAGCAATTTTCCTTTTTACTTCTACTTACTTACTTACTTCTACACATAATATGCACCAGCATGGAAGAATACTTTTAAGTTCAATTATAATTCACTCAAAATTGAAACTATAGTTTTTGAGTATGGTGGGGGCATTAAGCTGTAAGCTCCTTCCAAATGCAAATGTGCTCACCTAAATGCTGTGATTTTTTTTCTGCACTATAGAAGCTCCAACATCCCCTCCTACTTATATATTGCTAGGATTAGAGCCCAAACTGCCTAGTTCTGAGCCATGTCTAGCTGTTGATAAGCTGTATGTCCAAAAAGCTGTATGTATGTCTGTTGGCAGAATAAACTCCCTGTAGACTTCTATGGCCCTCCAGTGTCTTCTGAAACAAAAAACTGTGAAAGGGTTGAGTAGATTTATAATGGTAAAGGGTACTTCAGTCATCTTCACCTATCCTCCCAGTTCTCAATGGAGCAGCAACCATCCCAAAAATATTCTAAAGGACTGTTAACCACTTTCTAACCGCGCTATAGCAGAAATACTGCTACAGCGCAAACCTGTTATTTCGGGACGACGTCCCTGGGACGTCGTCCCGATTTGCGGTGATTGCGCGCCCCCTTCGACGTGCACGCGAAAGTTTTTGTGTTCGCCGGGTCGGCGGGACCCGACGCAACACCGAATCACGGTGAAGAGCCAATGACAGCGGCTCTTCACCACCTGATCGTTCCCTCCAATGAGGGAGCAGACAAATGTAAACAAAAAAAGGGTCAATCTGAGGTTATCTCTTCTCTCCTCACACCGATACAGCGTGTGAGGAGAGAAGTGCTTTTTATCAGTGAGTGAATCTATATATTTTGCCCAGCAGTGCCTAGCAGTGCCACACATTGCCACACAGTGCCACTACACTAGCCATCAGTGCCCCTACAGTCCACATCTGTGCCACCAGTGCCACTAAAGTCCCTACCAGTGCCACTAAAGTCCCTACCAGTGCCACTAAAGTCCCCATCAGTGCCACTAAAGTCCCCACCAGTGCCACCTCTGCCACTTCAGTGCCCATTGGTGCTGCTAGTGTCTGTCAGTGCTGCATCAGTGCCACTACAGTGCTCATCAGTGCCGCCAGTGCTCCATCAGTGCCACTACTCTGCCCAGTGCCACTACAGTGCTCATCGGTTCTGCCAGTGTCCATCAGTGCTTATCAGTGCCACTACAGTGCCCATCAGTGCCCATCGGTGCCACCAGTGCCACTATGTTATGATATAAATGAAGAAAAATTCATTTTTTTACAACTTTTTCGTTCTTTTTTCATTAATAGCGAAAAAACTAAAAACCGCAGAGGTGATCAAATACCACCAAAAGAAAGCTCTATTTGTGGGGAAAAAAGGATAAAAATTTCATTTGGTTATAGTGTTGTATGACTGAGTTATTGTCATTCAAAATGTGAGAGCACCGAAAGCTGAAAAATGGTCTGGTTAGGAAGGGTGTTTAAGTGCCCAGTGGTCAAGTGGTTAATCAGCATTTTTTTTAACTAAAGACTTTTAATTACACATAAAACCTACAGAAAGAGTGTGCCTGAATTATGTTGCTGAAGCTAATTATCTTTTCATGACATGTGGTGTTTTATGTCGTAGTAAATTTTACATCTTGTTCCACAACATAAAGTGCAGATTTAACAGGTGTTTTTTTTTTACGGCACAAGATTGATGTTTTATTACAAATTATGATACTTTAGAGCAACAATAATTCATAGTTTAGAAGAATAACATACACTATTTTCACTAATGGCCCATATGTTCCATAGAAATACAGTTTTATCAGCATATATTAATATTTTAATACAATATGGGGTCAGATTTATGCCTAATTAACGATTTGGTATATGTGTAGCTTAGGCACCTGACTCTATGGCCGCGTACACACGACCAATAAATCTGTTCAAATCGGTCTGACAGATTTGTCTGCTGGGCTGTTTTGGTTTGATCGCTGTACACACGATCAAACCAAAATGCCCGCCGGCAGACGGCGCGGTGACGTGGCGATGACGTGGCGGTGACGTTGACGCTGCCACGTCACCGCACCAGGAAGTAAAACACTTCCGCGCATGCGTCAAATCCATTTGACGCATGTGCGGGCAGATATGTCTGCTGGTTAGCGTACTAACCAGCAGACATGTCGGACAGACGGATTCCCAGCAGACAGATTTTAAAGCATGCTTTAAAATCTGTCTGCTGGAAAAATCTGTCTGTCCGCCCTTACACACGATCGAATCTGTCTGCTGAAACGGTCTGTCAGACCGTTTCAGCAGATAGATTTGATCGTGTGTACGCGGCCTAAGCTGTTTTTAGATTTTAAAGCGGAACTTTACACTCAATTTTAGTTCTTATGATGCCAGCCTTAGTAAATAGATAGGAAGGTATATTATACTGTATTTAATTGTTTTAAACTTTTTTTACCTTTTTTCAGTTGACTCCTGGCTTCTGGCCTAGGCCAAAATGATGTCATACATCCTAGAAGTCCTCATGGGCTTTTTTTTTCTTTAATCTGGAGAAGTAGTGGTGGTGAAACTACCAGGGTCGCAGCAGTCACACTTGTGACAGGGCAATGAAGTTCCACCACTGTGGGGGGGGGGGGGTGTTAAAAGCCCAGAATGTGGCTCCAGTGTTGCTGGCTACAGTTATGAGCAGAGTGTCTATTACACTCCCTCTCCCACTTCTCAGTCCTCACACTGACAGTCTACCCCCCTCCTCATATGGACAGGAGTGTATTCATGGCCCAGTCCACATTCCAATCCTGGGCAGCTCCATGCCTTGAAAAAAGAACATCCAACAGCCAGCAGCTAGATAGTGAAGGAAATGCCAGCATGTACCATGAATGCTGCAACCCTTCACATGGGATTCACAGCTCTCCAGGACAGCCTTCCTTCCTAATCAAACATCTCAGTGTTGTGCACTACAAGCCCCAGCATACCCTGCCAGCCTATGTGTATGTATAGCACAGGCTAGTAGGCCTTGCTTGCTGACCACAGTGTCGGAACTCTAGGGCCCAAGCCTCCATCTATGGTGAGTGAAGCATCCCTCCCTTTTTCTCTTATTTAGCCAGCCTCTGAGCACACTAATGTAAGGGACTGCTCTGTGGACTGTAATGTAAGGGGGGACTCTAATGTAAGTTGGGGCTTTTGTGAGCAGAGACCCCCTTACATCAGGATTTCCATAGCACCCCTTATATCTAAATAACACGCCTGAGCTCATCTCTTCACCACACACAGCCACAAAGGCAAGAGAATTCTTGTTGGGCAGTGTATTAGTGCTCAGACGAACACACTTAGACCAAATTTTAATGGTTCAAAGAATGTCAGGCAAAATGGTCGGCCCTCACGCATGTTCACTTCATAAAATCTGTCCCTTTTTGAAAAAGTGTGGACACCCCTGCTCTAGAGTCTCACTTGATTGACAGATTAAATACCATGGGCCAGATTCTCAAAGGAGATACGACGGCGTATCTCCAGATACGCCGTCGTATCTCTGTTTTTGTGGCGTTGGATCTATGCGCCTGATTCTTAGAATCAGTTACGCATAGATTTGCCTTAGATCTGACTGGCGTAAGTCACTTACATCGTCGTATCTAAGTTGCATATTTACGCTGGCCGCTAGATGGCGTTTCCCTCGATTTCCACGTTGAATATGCAAATTACCTACATACGCTTATTCCCGAACGTATTTGCGCCCCGTCGTCGTAGTTTACGTTGTTTGCATAAGCGTAAAGTTGTTATCTCTGCTATATGGTGGGTTAACTTTGCGTAGGTCCGGCCTACGCAATGTTAAGTATGGACGTCGGGACAGCGTCATTTTTTTCCGTGGTTTACGGCGTTTTGCGTAACTCGTTCACGAATAGGGCTTTGCGTAAGTTACGGTCACGTCTAAACCAATGTATTTGAGGCGTAATTTGGAGCATGCGCACTGGGATACGTCCACGGACGACCCTTGCGCAGTTCAAAAAAACTTCAAAAACGTGGGGTCATGATTGATTGACATGAAACACGCCCACCATATACACATTTGAATTACGCAGGCTTACGCTGGCCCATTTACACTACGCCGCCGCAAATTACAGAGCAAGTGCTTTGAGAATACGGCACTTGCGTCTCTAAGTTGCGGCGGCGTAGTGTAAATAGGATAAGCTACGCCTGCCGACAAACTACAATGGCCCCATATCTTTATCTGCTGCACTACTGACATCACATGAAAGAGGGGGGTGCAAAGCAACAGTTTTGGGGCTTTTTGATATCTACACAAGGGAGAAATTTACAGTTAAATAAAATGCAGAAATATATTAAATGCACATATAATCTTATAGGAAGGTTTTTATAAAAATTATTGATCCAGCGATAGGGTCTCTTTAAAGCTCAACTCAACTCGGACTTATAAAAATCCCACTTAATTAAGTTTTCTATGCATTAAAGATTATAATATTTAGACATATGTAGACATATTGGTAGTTGCCCCCTCCCTTTAAGTAATGATATCTGTAGGTTCTACCCAACCATGGTAAACATGATGGAAAGGGGCTACATCTATAAAATTACTATGACTGTATTTTCACAAGTCGTAGCAGACCCAATCTCAGGTATAAATTTTAATGATAAGTGCATATTAACTAAGTAATATCTAAGTGTGACACTTATGCCCTGTGCACATCATCGGTTCATCCGATGAAAACAGTCTGATGGATTTTTTCATCAGATATCCGATGAAGCTGACTTCCATCATTCTTGCCTACACACCATAAGTTAAAAAAACCGATCGTGTCAGAATGCGGTGACGTAAAACACAACGACATGCTGAGAAAATTAAGTTAAATGCTTCCGAGCATGAGTCGACTTGATTCTGAGCATGCGTTGATATTTAACCAATGGATTTCCCCACAGACGATCGTTTTTCTCTATCGGTTTTTTAACCATCAGATAATTTTAAAACATGTTCTAATTTTTTTCCCCCGATGGGAAAAAAAATGATGGGACCCACACACGATCGGTTCGTCTGATGAAAACGGTTCATCAGATCATTTTTCTTAGACGAATCGATCATGTGTACGCGGCATTACAGGTACGCTTTACCTCTCAAAGAGATTATTGAACATTCTTTGACAAAGCCTTTGCCTACACTGCAGAAAAACAGCACATGCTTTGTTTAGGCATCAACCAGGGTCAGCATCTTTCTTGGGCTAAGATACAGGTCTACAAATAACTGGATCTTGTGCCTGCACAATATTCTTTATTTTCTAGGCTATTTTACACACATACAGTCCCTGCTGCCTCTCAAATTTAAAAAAAAGTTACAATGGACAGTCTGAGTGTATGATGACTAGGGATGAGCTTCATGTTCGTGTCAAACTCATGTTCGACTCCAACATCATATGTTCGAACGTTCATTGAAATACGAACAAAACAGGCCAAATTCGAGTGACGTGCCATGGCCCATAATTCACTGCGGCATCGCTGGCTGATGATTGGCCAAGCATGCACTATGACCCCATGCTTGGCCAATCACAGCGTGCAAAAAACGGAGAGCCATAATTGGCCAAAGCCAGGCTGGCTTTGGCCAATTATGGCTCAGGGGGTTTAGTACACGCCCCACACTATAAAAGGCCACCTGCAGGTCGGCCTTGTGTAGTGTGTTGCAGCGGTGGTTAGAGAGAACAGAGAGAGACAGAGAGAGTGTCATTTTTTGCAGATAGAGAAGGCGGGCAGGCAGGCAGGCTAGTCAGTTAATGTTACAGTGTGTAGAGGATATATATACATCCCAGGTGTTTTACATATATTTATAAACCTGTATAGTTTAGCTAGATCAGTTCTTCCTAATTTACTGGCAGGCAGGTGATTGTGCTATTTAAAGATGTTATCACAGGCATACTATAGACACCCAGCAGATACAATATTTAAAGGAATTTTTCATTTTTTTTTATTTAAGCATCATTAAAATCACTGCTCCCGATTCAGGAGCAGTGATTTTAATGATGCTTAAATAAAAATTCCTTTAAATATTGTACCTGCTGGGTGTCTATAGTATGCCTGTGAAAACGTCTTTGGCCGCGTACACACGATCGAATTTGTCCGCTGAAAACGGTCCGATGGACCGTTTCAGCAGACAAATCCGATCGTGTGTACGGGCTAGCGGACAGGTTTGTCCATCGGACAAATTTCAAAGCATGCTTTGAAATTTGTCCGCTACAAACCTGTCCGTCGGATATGTCCGCTGGTTAGTACGGGAAACCAGCGGACATATCCTCCCGCACATGCGTCGTATCCTGTGAATGGATCCGACGCATGCGCACGGAAGTGTTTACTTCCTGGTGCGTGACGTAGCGGTGACGTGGCGGTGTCAACGTCACCGCCGCGTCACCACGCTGTCTGCCGGCGGGGATTTTGATCCGATAGTGTGTACACGCCATCGGACCGAAATCCGATGAGACATTCCCGCTCTAAACTGTCCGTCGGAGAAGTTTGAGCGGACATATCTCATCGTGTGTACGAGGCCTTTGAGAACCTGGGTCTTGCCCGAGGGAACAGGTATCAATGGAAAAAAAGTTTTAAAAATGGTTGTTTTTTCAGAAATCCTTTTTTTCCATTGATACATGTTCCCTGGGGCAAGTCCCGGGTTCTCAAAGACATTTTACGACAATAACTTACATATTAGGCTTTAAAATTAGCACTTTTGAATTCGAACGTTCGAGTCCCATAGATGTCAATGAGGTTCTAAATGTTCGTGCAAACGTTCGGTCCGTTCGAAGGTTCTGGTGGGAACCGAATGGGGGGGGGTGTTCGGCTCATCAATAATGATGACTGTATGAATGAAGACAGAGGATATTCAAGACTCAAATACTAGACAACCAGGAGAGTGCCAGATCAAATGGTAAAATAAGCTAAATAGTTTAATTACTATTTGTAGGATAAACATCCAACATATTTCAAGTTTTTAATAATAAGTAAAATAACATAAAACATTTTAAGGGCCAAACTAATTCAACTTCACCAGGGTTTAATATTGAGTCAGAGCTTACAGTATGTGAACTCAATAAGATATTCTTTTAAGCTGATCTGTAATTAAGTTGCATCAGTGAGGATGTACCTGCTTGGATTGTAAAATAAATATTAACCTCCCTGGCGGTATGATTATGTCTGATTTTTGATGCTGAAAGTGGTGCATTGTTTTGTAAGGAAATTTGGCATTTTATATTGCAGGCCTGTAATAACTCACTTAAAGTGGTTGTCTTTTCCTAAATAGCTTTCTTTACCTTAGTGCAGTCCTCCTTCACTTACTTCATCCTTCCATTTTTCTTTTAAATTTCTGTTTTCTAGCTGGTCTAAAACCACTTTTGACTTAGGGGGGACACTTTTTTGGATGCTATGAAAATTCCAGGCAGAAAGAACGGTATATATAATATAAAACTGCATGCAGGGCACTGAACAAAGCACTAGGGACAAAAGGGAGGTGAAATTATTTGTTAAAGTAATGTAATCTGTAAAGCTGCGTACACACGATCGGTTCAAACCGATGAAAACGGACTGAAGTTCGTTTTCATCAGTCCAAACCGATCGTGTATAGGCCCCATCGGTCCATTATCCTTAGGTCAAAAAACAGATGGCTTGCTTTAAAATTGAACCGATGGACGGCTAACCGATAGGTCAAAACCGATGATTAGTACGCACGAGCATTGGTTAAAAATCCACGCATGCTCATAATCAAGTCGACGCATGCTTGGAAGCATTCAACTTTGTTTTTTTCATCACGTCGTTGTGTTTTACGTCACCGCATTCTGACATGATCGGTTCATGAACCGATGGTGTGTAGGCACATCAGTCCATCAGTCAGCTTCATCGGTGAACCGATGAAAACAGTCCGTCGGACCGTTCTCATCGGATGGACCGGTCGTGTGTACAGGGCTTAAGATTACAGTGTACTGTATGTATTATGTTTATTTTACATTTTTGAATTTGGTGCTGGACTCCAGCTTCATGAATTGTGGCATTCGCAGGGAACAGAGCCTGGCACAGTGATAGATCGAGTGGAGTACACAGCCAGCAGACACAGCAGGGAGGACATTGCAGGATCCTAGGGACAAAGTAAGTAACTTTGTTTGGGTCCTGGCTCGGGGTTACCGCTTTTGGTAATGAAAATTCACCCCGAGCCTCACTCGGGATTACCGTCAGGGAGTTTAGGAAGCAAGTCTACTTAAGCTCTGATTTGATTTTAAGCCCTGATGAAGGCGAAGTGATTCTGCCCTAAAAGGCATCAGATGCTTTATGAGATCTTACTAATCATTGGAAAAAATAAATGTTCCTGGACTGCCGCAGACTGATAGGCGATTCATTGAAACAAAGTGAACAAAGGATAAAATCCAAAGCTGTATGACATCTAAAAATTCATGCAACACTGCAATCAATAGTAGAAAGTGCACATAGGGGACAAAAAAGCTAACATGTTTCACATCATGGCTAGATGTTTAGTCATGAGCCATAACTAAGCATCTAGCCATGATGTAAAACATGTTAGCTTTTTTGTCCCATATGTCCACTTTCTACTACTTGCATGAATTTTTGGATGTTATACAGCTTTGGATTTTATCCTTTGTTCATTTTGTTTCAATAAATCGCCTATTAGGCCGCGTACACACGATGGAATTTATCCGCTGGAAATGGTTCAGCCGAAATATCCGCTCTTCTGTAGGGGCAAGCGGACGGATTTGGACGGATTTCTCCAGCGGAAAATTTCCAAAGCATGTTTTGAAACTTTTCCGCCGGACACATGTCCGTCGGATATGTCCACTGGTCAGTACACTCACCAGCGGACATATCCTCCCGCACAAGAGTCGTATAGATGCGACGCATGCGTGGAAGTTGTTTACTTCCTAGTGCGGTGACGTGGCGGTGTCAACGTCACCGCCACGTCACCGCGCTGTCTGCCAGCGGGGATTTTGATCCGATGGTGTGTACACGCCATCGGACCAAAATAGCCCAGCGGACATATCTGATGAAAACGGTCCGAGGACCGTTTCCATCGGATATGTCCCTCTGTGTGTACGCGGCCTTAGTGTGCCTATCAGGCAGTCCAGGAACAATTCTTTTTTCCACGGATCAGTACTACAGGGCGGGAGCACAGCATAGGTCGCAGGGCTTGGAGCGTTACTCTTTTCCATCTTACTAATCATATAAGCAATTTGGACCCCTTTTCTACTGGGTCTGGCGATCCTCCTGTTTGTCGCTTCTTTGAGTACCCATTAGAGTGTGTCCCTAAATCGTGTGAGTTGCCTAAACAGAGACAATAAACTTTCACATGATTACATTCTCTTCACTGCTCCAAACAAATAAGAGTTGAAGCCCCAGTGCCTCTTGGCTATGTCCACTTGAAGGTGCAATGCAAGGGTTGTTTTTTTTTTTTTGTTTTTTTTATTATAAAAGTTCAGTTTTCTTACTATATTGTTACTGTGTACTGTACATATTTGTCAGAAATGTATTTATGCACATTTAGAAAATTATTTATAGGTCACCCCGAGCCACACTCTGGATTACCGCCAGGGAGGTTAGGAAGCAAGTCTACTTAAGCTCTGATTTCATTTTAAGCCCTGATGAAGGCGAAGTGATTCTGCCCATAAAAGGCATCAGATGTTTTATGAGATCTTACTAATCATTGGGGAAAAAAAATCCTGGACTGCCACACTGATAGGCGATTTATTGAAACAAAATGAACAAAGGATAAAATCCAAAGCTGTATGACATCAATCAATAGTAGAAAGTGGACATAGGGGACAAAAAAGCTAACATGTTTCACATCATGAATAGATGCTTAGTCATGAGCTATAACTAAGCATCTATCCATGATGTGAAACATGCTAGTTAAATTTAAGGGTAGATTAGAGTGTAGTTAAACTCTGATCCAGATTGTTAAGTGCAAAACAGGGTCTCTGTCTCAGCTGGGCTGTGCTGTGGTCTATTCTGTTGCGCTGGGGTGTTCTTCCAACCAGGGTGCTGCAGGTGGCAGCAGTGGAGTCAAGGTTTGGGTGCTCTTTCCCAGCAGCCAATCAGGAGGTCTTGACCTCGCTGTGCATGCTGGGAGGGGTATTTATGAGGCAGACGCCATTGGTTCTGGGTCTTCTTCTTCGAGTGTGGCACCCGCCTTTAGGGTGACCACATCACGACACCCCGGCGTTATGGCCTACCTGGCCGGGGCGTGCGTACCACGCGATGTTCCTGGTTCCCGGGACCATGCTGGCCCAGAGTATCTGAACAGCGACGGGGACCCAGTGAGTGACTGGGTTCCCACCTTTGAGGATCCCAAGCTGTCAGTTATTGCTGTTCAGTGGGGAGTCCACCTGAAGAGCGCCATTGAGAGGCAGGCAATCCAAAAGGGCCTTGACAAACCACCGGGATCTAGGTAGCCGGACCTGTCAGTCGGTACCTAGGCGACAAGTTGAAGGAGATCCAGGCATAATTTATCTAAGGAGGAATGTCTCCGTGATTAAAATCCAGAGAGGCCCTGTGGCAGAGGTATCTTTCTGTGGCTCACCGAGGAGGGTCTGTGGCAGAGACTTTTCCTCACTTTCAAGTTCACCAAGGAGGGTCTGTGGCAGAGACTTATCCTACAATTGTCCGAGTGATACTCCGGCTGCCAGGTCAGTGAGAGAGGGCTGTCCGGGGACCTTAAACCCACTCAGGCAGGAGTGGTGCAGAGAAGTGTTACGCTTAAGAGCAGGACTGTTTCCTTATCACGCCTGAATCTGCTGTTCTCTCTTCTTCTTCAGCTTTACTTTCCTCACCACAAGGTTATTGTTTTTACCCGGCTGGGTAATAAAGAGCACAGCAAAGAACACCTGTTGCGGACATTCCTTTACTTCTACCTAATGCAATATGCATCATTCACCCCTAGAAATTTGTGGGAGCCATGAGGTAAATGTGCCACCCAAACAACCAGCAGCTCTTCCGGGGGTAATGCTACATAGATAAGGGCCCACATCCTGCAGAATAAACTTTTTTTACCATCTTAAATTTAAAACTTGCTACAGAGTTAATATTGTATCTGCATGAGAATGGGTGGCCTGCTCTAGCAGCATTCTTTACAACATGTACCTTTCTGCTCATAATCATATCTCTCACGCATCAGCAATAAATCAGAGTTGCTGTGCCAGTGAGTGATTATAGTTTTGAAAAAGACTCACATAGAGAAACAGCAGAGTTTAGCATCCTTATTTCTTAATACCATAGACATTTCAAAGTAGTAGTTTTGGCACGTTTGTGTTATTTAAAAAACAAAGCAATAAAGACTTTCCAATCGAAATAACTGTACTTCCACGATCTGCAGTTTGTATGAGCGAGTGTGTCACTTATGAAATCTTGAATACATTACTTATCTGTCATGATAGTTGTCATTCTCTTGTTTTTTTTTTCATATAAGGAAACGTGATCTGATTCTTTCATCTTAAATAAACAAGTATAGATTGCTACCAGCTTGTGCTATTTGTAGCCACTAAGTAAACAGTCAATTTCATGACTTAATAGTTGTTAAGTGTGTCACTTCCTAAAGCTATTTACGTAAGTGTATACTAGAATTATATGTTAAAGATAGAAGCCTCAATACAGTTTATTTCTGGGTAAGATGGCTCTGATTTATACTGAACAGCAAATTAAATACTGTACAGAACATAATAGACTGAAAGCATTGTAACTAGCAGACATCTCAATATGTGGCACATGGTCTTCATTTCGAAATAAACAAAACAGCACATTAACACAGCAAACCATCTATTATGCTGTTGAATGAAGTTGACAGTTAAAAGATCTTTCTTCCATCGAAGAAAATAAGTTTTGTTAAATCCATCCCTCTATTTTTTGGACTACAGAGGATATCCACAATAGGTTAAGGGGTCTGCTAGATGGCTTGTCAATTGACTCGCCCCCTCCTTTTCCCTGCACATAGGGCAAACTAATGACATCCTATTGAATTACAGCAGGGATTTCCAAAATTTGACCCAAAGGCCAAATCCAGATTCCAGAAGTGAGTAATAGGGATGAGCTTTGTTTTCGAATCGAACATCGTATGTTCGTTCGTTCGTCGAAATACGAAACAAAACGGGTCGTTCACGCCAAATTCGAGTGACGCGCCACGGCTCATAATTGACTATGGCATCGCTGGCTGATGATTGGCCAAACATGCACTATGACCCGCATGCTTGGCCAATCACAACGCGCAAAAAACGGAGAGCCATAATTGGCCAAAGCCAGGGTGGCTTTGGCCAATTATGGCTCAGGGGGTTTAGTACACGCCCCACACTAAAGGTTGGCCTTGTGTAGTGTGTTGCAGCGGTGGTTAGAGAGAACAGAGAGAGACAGAGAGAGTGTCATTTTTTGCAGGTAGATAGAGCAGGCAGGCAGGCAGGCTAGTCAGTTAATGTTACAGTGTGTAGAGGATATATATACATCCCAGGTGTTGTACATATATTTATACACTGTATAGTTTAGCTAGATCAGTCCTTCCTAATTTACTGGCAGGCAGGTGATTGTGCTATTTAAAGACGTTATCACAGGCATACTATAGACACCCAGCAGGTTCAATATTTAAAGGAATTTTTCATTTTTTTATTTTTTTTTATTTAAGCATCATTAAAATCACTGCTCCCGATTCAGGAGCAGTGAATTTAATGATGCTTAAACAAAAAAAATAATTCATTTAAATATTGTACCTGCTGGGTGTCTATAGTTTGCCTGTGAAAACACTTTTGAGAACCCGGGTCTTGCCCGAGGGAACATGTATCAATGGAAAAAAGTTTTAAAAGCAGTCGTTTTTTCAGGAGTCCTTAAAAAAACGACCGTTTTAAAAACTTTTTTTCCATTGATACATGTTCCCTGGGGCAAGACCCGGGTTCTCAAAGACGTTTTTCGCCAATAACTTGCATATTAGGCTTTAAAATGAGCACTTTTGAATTTGAACGTTCGAGTCCTATAGACGTCAATGGGGTTCTAAATGTTCGTGCGAACGTTCGGTCCGTTCAAAGGTGGTGCGAACCGAACAGGGGGGTGTTCCGCTCATCCTTTGTGAGGAAGGGTTAGAGCCTCTGTCAACTTTTATTGCAGTATGTGCCCCACTGGGGTAATTCCACATCACTCGCCATTAGAATGAGAAAGTGAGGAAAGATCTCTCCAATGGGGCTCTGGGTGACACCTTCTATATAGTGCACGGTGCATGGGGGTCAAAGATTAAAATCAAAGCTTGGGAAAAAATGTTTTTTTTTTCCACTATCCCAAATTTAAAAAAAACATGTCCTGAGAGGGTTTTAAATTTTACTAAGCGAAATATGTTTGCCAAGGCACGTGGGTACAAAGAAGAATTAATGGCATTCCATACATCTGGTAAAGAGCATGGCATTTCTGTGTAGGTCAAGAATGCAAGATTTTGTGCTCATTCGTGGCACACAGTAATATGAACCAGGTTTTACTTCAGTTAACCATAAAGTATTGAAGCCAGAGACAGTCATGGAACTATTGAAAAACAGTGGAAAATACTGCGCAGGTCTAATGAAAATAAAAATTGGATTGGTGGCAAAACCAAACGATTTTACATAAGAATAAACGTGAATGCTGCTGCAGCACAAATGTCAGATGAACAAAATATAAGCAGTAAATAGGGTGTGCTGCGCTGCTAAAATTAATACATCAATAGTGAAAGTGATAACAAAATGTGCATTGAGTGCAAAAAAATTGTATATAAAAAACCAACACCAAGTGTTCCAATGTATAACAAAATCATATAGGAAAACAAACTGAATTGACAAAGTTCGTAAAATGTTGGTAATCAGCTCCAGGGAAAAATCAAAGTTCAGTGAGTTCAGAGAAATATCCCAAGTAGGAGATTGAGATACTGCAGGACAGAAGAGAACCTCCACCTCCACCTCTTATAGTAAATCTGCTTACCAGATAGATAATAATCGTGAGCATCAACAGCACAGCAGGCTGGATTGCCTTAACGGGTATTAAAGTGGAATCCTGTGTGTGTCTCCAAGCTTGGTCTCAATGCGGCTGGATCCCAGAAAAACAATCACTCCCAGAGTGTAGCCAAGGGAAGAGAAAGGAAGCCAACATAGAGTAGTAACGTTTTAAAAGTTTAATAAAAGAAATTCGATTGCACTTACAAAAAACGAATCCTTTGGAAGCATATAAATAGTAAGCCGGCCGGCTCTCACAATCCGCCCGTCCTTCCGGATGGTCGTGAGGATAAAAACAATGGTGTCGTCAGCACGCCGTTCCTCCCTACGCCGTTTCGTCCAATAGCAGACTTCATCCAGGGGCACGATGAAGTCTGCTATTGGACGAAACGGCGTAGGGAGGAACGGCGTGCTGACGACACCATTGTTTTTATCCTCACGACCATCCGGAAGGACGGGCGGATTGTGAGAGCCGGCCGGCTTACTATTTATATGCTTCCAAAGGATTCGTTTTTTGTAAGTGCAATCGAATTTCTTTTATTAAACTTTTAAAACGTTACTACTCTATGTTGGCTTCCTTTCTCTTCCCTTGGCTACACTCTGGGAGTGATTGTTTTTCTGGGATCCAGCCGCATTGAGACCAAGCTTGGAGACACACACAGGATTCCACTTTAATACCCGTTAAGGCAATCCAGCCTGCTGTGCTGTTGATGCTCACGATTATTATCTATCTGGTAAGCAGATTTACTATAAGAGGTGGAGGTGGAGGTTCTCTTCTGTCCTGCAGTATCTCAATCTCCTACTTGGGATATTTCTCTGAACTCACTGAACTTTGATTTTTCCCTGGAGCTGATTACCAACATTTTACGAACTTTGTCAATTCAGTTTGTTTTCCTATATGATTTTGTTATACATTGGAACACTTGGTGTTGGTTTTTTATATACAATTTTTTTGCACTCAATGCACATTTTGTTATCACTTTCACTATTGATGTATTAATTTTAGCAGCGCAGCACACCCTATTTACTAGTCATGGAACTATCCTTTCTCTGTACATGTATCTTGTATTATAGGTTTCCTTGAATTAGAATAAAACAATCTGTTGGAGGAAGAAAGTAAACAGGTAACATTCTTTTTCAGTTGTTCATGCATGAAAAGCGATTTATATCAACCGGTAATTTACTATTCAAATTAGAATGATTGATATTCTTTTATAGGGCTCATTCCACAGAGATCTGCATGTGACTTCCACTACAATATTCATAAGTCTTTAACTATTGGTCATGCTTGGAAGGCAAGAACTTGTAATATTATTCTTTTCAGATACATTTTTAATTAATTATTTTATGCAATAGCGCTCTCTCTATTATTAAATTAAGAAGAAAACAATGGGAATTTATCCACTAATTGCCTCCCTAGACATGAATCATTCAAGAAGGAAATACTCGGTTGGCTCCATTTATTGAAACCAATATTTGAGGTAATAGGAGGTTGAAGTTCAATGTTGAGTAAAGAAATAATAATATATTACAAAACATCACAACAAATCATTACCATTGATACATAAAAGGAAAATTACGACCCAATGAGTCCTTCAAAAAAAAAATATGACCCAGTGAGTCCTTCTGGAACAGATTAATTGTAGCACTTAAAGTTTTTTTTTTATGTGTATTTGAATTCTATGTAAATTTGTTTTAGCTTTTATTGGCTTAAATTTCTGTTTAAAAATTGTCTCCTGCCAAGTAAGGATGAGTTTAGGCATGTTTGGATCGTAGCCTGAACCTGAGCTATCCTGCCAAGAGAAATCACTGCAGACCACCAAGGCATTTCTGCCCCACAGCCAAGTGCAGGCCCGGACTGGCCATAGGGCATACTGGGCATATGCCCGGTGGGCCACAGTGGTCTGCGGGCCACCGGGCCACATGACACGTCTCCCCCCAGTGCACTCTCAGCTACGAGTCAGAGCCACACTTGAGTGACACCCGTCGGAACATCAAGGGGCCGGGACCCACAACGATCCCCTTCTCTCTGGCATGGTGGCCGTGGCTCTGATGATATAATCAGTCTTGGTTTGGCTGTCTCACACAGCCGAGCAGAGTGAAGCCGCCTCCCCCTCCTCCTTTATGTCTGCACAGTCCCGCGCTGATCTGAGGTACATTATGGGTCTGTAGGGGGTGTCTGTATTGTAGGGGGGTTCTGTATTGTAGGGGGTTCTGTATTGTAATTGGGTGTGTAATGTAGGGGGGGTTATGTATTGAAGGGGGGTCTGAAATGTAGGGGGGGTTCTGTATTGTAGGGGGGTCTGTAATGTAGGGGGGGTTTTGTATTGTAGGGGGGGTCTATAATGTAGGGGGGTCTGAAATGTAGGGGGTTCTGTATTGTAGAGGGGTCTGAAATGTAGGGGGGTTCTGTATTATAGGGGGTCTAAAATGTAGGGGGTTTCTGTATTGTAGGGGGGTCCTGTATTGTAGGGGGGTCTGAAATGTAGGGAGGTCTGTATTGTAGGGGGTTCTTTATTGTAAGGGTGTCTGTATTGTAGGGGGGTCTGTATTTTAGGGGGGTCTGAAATGTAGAGGGGGCTTTGTATTGTAGGGGGGTCTGAAATGTAGGGGGTCTTTATTGTGGGGTGGTCTGTATTGTAAGGAGGGGGTCTGTATTGTAGGGAGGGGGTCCAGAGGTACAGGGTGCTGTGTAATGTAAAGGGGTCCAGAGGTGCAGGGTGCTGTGTAATGTAAAGGGGTCCAGAGGTGCAGGGTGCTGTGTAATGTAAAGGGACTCAGAGGTGCAGGGTGCTGTGTAATGTAAAGGGGTCCAGAGGTGCAGGATGCTGTGTAATGTAAAAAGGCCCAGAGGTGCATGGTGCTGTGTAATATAAAAGGGTCCAGAGGTGCGGTGCTATGTAATATAAAGGGGTCCAGTGTGCTGTGTAATGTAAAGGGGTCCAGAGGTGTAGGGTGCTGTGTAATGTAAAGAGGCCCAGAGGTTCAGGGTGCTGTGTAATGTAAATGGATCCAGAGGTGTAGGGTGCTGTGTAATGTAGAGGGGTCCAGAGGTGCAGGGTGCTGTGTAATGTAGAGGGGTCCAGAGGTGCATGGTGCTGTGTAATGTAGAGGGGTCCAGAGGTGCAGGGTGCTGTGTAATGTAGAGGGGTCCAGAGGTGCAGGGTGCTTTGTAATGTAAAGAGGCCCAGAGGTGTAGGGTGTTGTGTAATGTTTCAGGGGTATAAGGTGCTGTGGCTGAGAGTTGGGAGCTTGACAGTGGCTGCACTGGTCTAGCTCATCAGCGCTTCTATTCCGAATAGTCACAGTTTATCTCCTGTTGTCCTTCATGGGCTGCCAATAAGAGTAATTACATTTTTCATTCTAGTTATCTGCTGCCTTTTTTCCCCTAATACCTTTTTGGCATAAGGCCCTGTACACATGAGGAGACATGTCAGCGGACCGTTTTCATCGGACATGTCTCCAGGGATATTTTGGTCTGATATTTTGGTCTCTGGCATGGTGGCCGTGGCTCTGATGATATAATCAGTCTCGGTTTGGCTGTCTCACACAGCCGAGCAGAGTGAAGCCGCCTCCCCCTCCTCCTTTATGTCTGCACAGTCCCGCGCTGATCTGAGGTACATTATGGGTCTGTAGGGGGTGTCTGTATTGTAGGGGGGTTCTGTATTGTAGGGGGTTCTGTATTGTAATTGGGTGTGTAATGTAGGGGGGGTTATGTATTGAAGGGGGGTCTGAAATGTAGGGGGGGGGTTCTGTATTGTAGGGGGGTCTGTAATGTAGGGGGGGTTTTGTATTGTAGGGGGGGTCTATAATGCCTTTTTTCCCCTAATACCTTTTTGGCACAATGGGTTTGTACCTATGGGCATAAGGCCCTGTACACACGAGGAGAGAGACATGTCAGCGGACCGTTTTCATCGGACATGTCTCCAGGGATATTTTGGTCTGATGTGTGTACACACCATCAGACCAAAATCCCAGCGGACAGAGAACGCGGTGACGTAGAAGACACCAACGTCCTCAATTCGACGCATGCGCGGGATTTCTGTCCGATGGTTGGGAGTACTAACCATCGGACATGTCCGACGGACAGGTTTCCAGCGGACAAATTTCTAAGCATGCTCAGAAACTTTTGTCTGCTGGAAACCTGTCCGCTAGGCCGTACACACGATCGGACATGTCTGCGGAAACTGGTCTGCGGACCAGTTTCAGCGGACATGTCTCCTCGTGTGTACGCGGCCTAAGAGTTTGCTTTTCCCTGTAAAATCATTGGCCACACATTTTTTCCTTATTCTGAGCAAAAATACAGTAATTTATCATAAAGTTTTGTACACAGCCACAATATGCAAATCTGGATAGGGACCCATAAAACAGGAAAATGTTAAAAGGGTAATCCTAGGTTGAATGCGTGTAGGCTCCTGTGAGGGAAATCTGGGCAGAATCCTTGTTTGTTGGTTTTGTCACCGATGGTGGGAAACTGCATCATAATTCTCTGCACCTTCTGCAAATAAATAAAAGCATGATTACTCAACATTGTTGACCAGATGCTTTGGAGTATGGACTTCCCCAGTGAACCTATAAGACTCCAAAATACACCTTTACTAGTTCTCTGTTCACTAGAAAAGCAGCTGGTATCTGATTTGCTCATCACTAGGCATAGCTACACTGAAATGCCATTGTATCAGAAGCCTGTCTGCAAGGAAGGAGCAGCCATAGGAGCCAATCCATTGTAAGACATACAAAGTTGCTGAAAAGAAACAAGATGACAAGAGGAAAGAGCATAGAATAATAACCTCATCATTTTTGTCCCAGTCTCTGACACACCGTCACCCCCTCCTTCACCCCTTAACAAGGAATTCCAGTTATTAATATTTTATACATAATTACATGCAAGGCATTCTCTGATTGAAGAGGTGGAGCAGTGATGTCCCACTTCAGAAAATGCAAAGTAGTTTCTCAAAAGGTACCCATGCCAAGTGGATGACCTATTGTGTTTAGAATGCATATACTTTGGTTATTCCAATTCCCTGGGGCATTGGCCAGATATGGTACACAGTATTCATATTTACATTGGTCCAAGCTAGACCAATCTAACTATATATAAAATATGTATAAAATATCCATACCTGGAATTCATCTTTAACACACCCATCTTCTGGATGGTCCCACCTAGATTTATCCCATTTCCCGGCGGTCCTTCCTAGATCATGCCTATTTTTCAGACAGTCTCACCCCTAATTATGTAGGAATAGCCCACTTGTGGGTTTGATGCCCTCACTCTTTTTTGAGTCTCTGTACATGCTCAGTTACTCAAACAAGGAGGATGCTGTGTCCCCGGCTGTGCCAACTTGTGACACAACCTCATTGAGAACGAAGCAGCTAGATATAGTCAAAGCAAAAGCTGAACAGTAAGCATGTACAGCATGCCTCATTAGTCTCCTGCTGTCCTTTCATTGTGCAATTATAGGCTAGGGGGACCTTCACATCTTGGAAGTGTAGCACCACCCCCGAAGGAGCTGCTGGTTTGTTTTGGGTGGCACATTTACCTTGTGGCCCTTTCAGAATTCCTAGGGGTGTATGGTGCATATAGCAGTAGTAAAGGAATGTCCGCAACAACTGTCTTTTGCTGTGCTCTTTATTACTTAGCCAGGTAAAAACAATACAACTTGTGGTGAGGAAAAAAAAGTTGAAGAAAGAAGGAGAATAGCAAATTCAGGTGTAGCAATAGGGAAACAGTCCTGCTCCCATGTGCAGGGCCGGATTTGCTTTCCCTGCCGCCCCAAGGCCAGGTTCCACAATGCACCCCCTCCCCACCAACCGACAGGGGCGGCACGGTTAGTTCAAATATTTTTTGTTTCTTTTTTTTTTAACTTTTTTAGCACTTTTTTAATTTTTATTCATTTTTAGCTTCTCGTTTACTTGTTTTTATTTTTGGGTAATATTCTTATTATTCAGAAAATTATTTTTCTTATTCTTTACTTTTTAGTTACTTTTTTAATTTAATTATTATTATTTTTTATCAAATTTTTTCACTTAACTTTATTGCTATCACACAGGAGAAAACAATTCCCTGTGCGATAGCAATTGGAGGTGACGGGTTCTCTTTATTGACCCTGTCACCTCCAAAACAGAAGTCCTGTCACAGCTGAGATGGGAAGAGCACAGCTCACCCCTCTCACTGTGTACATCGGCGGCAGGGACAGGAGACAGACTCGGCGGCTGGGGGGAGGACGGAGGAGTGCCGAAGGCAGAGCAAGCCGAGAAAGGTATGTGGGGGTAGGGGAAAACGGACAGCAGCACAGATTTGACAAGTGATTTTGACAACATCGCCGTAATCACTTAATGAGCAAGCGGATTCCCCCACTCAATTCTCCCACACAGCAACGTACCGCCCTCAACTGTATGTTACGGCCGTCGGGGGACTCCATGCCACTGCCGACCCTTGGCACCCTGCCGCCCCGAGGCCTGGCCTTGGTGGCCTTGTGGGAAATCCGGGCCTGCCCATGTGTAACACTTCTCTGCACCACTCCTGCTTGAGTGGGAATAGTATACCTGGACAGGCCTCTCCCACCGACCCGGCAGCCAGAATATTGCTCGAACCTTTGAGGAAAAGTCTCTGCCACAGACCCTCCTTGGAATGAACTTGGATTTGAGGAAACATCTCTGCCACAGAGCCTCCCAGAATGAACTTCAGGGAGACACCTCTGCCACAGGCCCACTCTGGCTGCAAATATGGAGGCAATCCTCGTCGGAAGAATTACGCCTGGATCTCCTTCTTAACGTCGCCCAGGTACCGACTGACAGGTGATCAATCCTTCAGTGTCCGGCTACCTTGATCCCCGGTGGATTGTCGAGACCCTATTGGATTGCCAGCCTCTCATTGGCTCTCCTCAGATGGACTCCCCACCGAACAGCTATTCTGCTTGGGATCTTCAAAAGTGGGAACCCAGTCAATCACTGGGTCCCCGCTGCTGCTCAAATGTTCATTACCAACATGGTCCCGGAACCAGGAACACCGCATGGCACACGTGCCCGGGCCAGGTACGCCATAACGCGGGGGTGCCGTGATGTGGTCACCCTAAAGGTGGGTGCCATACTAGAAGAAGAAGACCCAGAACCAATGGCGTCTGCCCCATAAATACCCTCCCCCATCATGCACAGTGAGGCTCAACTCTCCTGATTGGCTGCTGGGGAAGAGCACTCAAACCTTGGCGCCACTGCTGCCATCTACTGCACTTGGGTGGGACTAACACCCCAGCACAACAGAATGAGCCCACAGCACAGGCAAGCTGAGACAGAGACCCAATTTGAACATTTTAACCAGATTAGAGTTTACTACACTCTGATCTCCCTCTAAATTTAAATAGCACCGGTACTTTGAAGTAACCAGACGTTACAGAAGTAATCAAAAAACAGGGCTGCCCTTGATTTTCACACTTTGCTGTCCAGATGCCAGCAGTGAAGAGCAGAGATCAGATCAGATTAATTCTCTAATTGAACTAAGAATTAGTAAGAGTTTCAAACACCCTTTAAAAGTTTTGTTACACACTAGGCAAGCAGCAGATATCTTGACCACTCATCTCTGGATGAAGCCTTACACTAAGGCCAATTAGATAACATCTGACTAGGTTACCTTGCTGTCAGAGCACAGGGGTGAGATGCTCAACCTGGTCCCTAGAGCTGTACAGTCACAATATAACGATCTAGCCACTATGCTGCTAAAAGTAGCTGTGTCTACCAGTAACACATGTAAGTGGCCAGTTTTGTAGCTATTTGAAATCAGACAAGTGTTCCAGAAAATATAAAAGGGTCTGACCTTCAGTGTATTAAATGGAGTCAAGCAGGAAATGTTCAAAAATATTTTTATTATTGAAAAACGCCTACGATGCCAGCTTGCCTACAATGCTGGCTTAATTAGTAACTGAAAATGGAACATTTCTGAAAACAAACTGATCAGTTTAGTACATCATTTAGAATTATATTAAATGCTGTTTAAAGTCCACCTACGCCATTACTGAGTGCTTCACTGGACCAGACTTCGCACTGGGAGGGTGAAGTCCTGTAGCAGGCTCACTGTTTAGGTGGCATTCTTTCAAATGTGGTGGTGATCTGTAAGAATGCCAATTGTCATTAGCAGAAATGTTGCTTATTTTGAATAAAAGTATGCTGTTCCATTCTTATGTTTTCCTCAGTCTTCAATGCCCTAATAATGAAAACACAGTTGTTATTTTGTTCATCAAAAAGTTGAAAATTTCAGTTAGTAATTGGCCAGTGCAGGATAATTTCCTAAAGTTGAACTCCAGGCAGATATAAAATATACACAATAATGCAGCTCAGTATTCAGTAAAAAATATATATATATATATATATATATATTAATATAACTAGCAATTATGACTAATGCAGGCCATACAGTATATGGTTTGAATTACGTGTAGCGCTACCCCATTCAGGATTTGGGATTGGCGTGTTTAAGTTACCTCTATGTGGTGTCTAGGGGTCAAGGTGGTGAGCAGAGCAGTGATTGAATGTCCAGACTGATGATTGAATTTTCCAATGCTTTATTCCTGATCAAACACGACCAATATCAACTTGAGGTAGACAGGATAGGTTGATGAAGAAAGATGAACCTTGCAGCATCAGGCTTTGGATAAGGAAAGCAGCACTGCCTTCAACAATTGTATCTATCACGTCTATTAGTTCTCAAATTTTCAGATCGGAAAATTGGTTCATCTGTAACAATTCTGACGCACAAAATTCTGACGCATACTCAGATACTCATAGTGTTGTATGTCACAGTGTTCTTCAGAGAAATTTTGTGTGACCATGTGTATGCAAGCCAAGCTTGAGCGAAATTCCAATCGGAAAAACCATCCAAGGTTTTTCAGACAGAAAATCTGATCGTGTGTACGCAGCATTAGAAAAGGATTTTCTAAAGAAAACATTTTTGAAATTTGACCTATGTATGGCTGGCCTAAGGTCAGGTTTACACTGGTATGACACGACTATGGATCTGACTTTGCCCTGCGACATCATGTCGGAATTCAATGAATGGGAACTTACTTTGATCCCAATAATACCAGGCCCTTTGAGTCTGGTATGAATCTGAAAGGGGTTGTAAAGGTTTGTTTTTTATTTTCTAAATAGGTTCCTTTAAGCTAGTGCCTTGTTGGTTCACTTACCTTTTCCTTCGATTTCCCTTCTAAATGTTTTTTTTCTTTGTCTGAATTTCTCACTTCCTGTTTCTCCTCAGTAAACTTTCCCCCATCATCTGGCTGGGGGTTAGTCAACCAGAAAAGCTTACTGAGGAGGAACAGGAAGTGGGAAATTCAGACAAAGAAAGAAAAACATTTATAAGGGAAATCAAAGGAAAGGGTTAGTGAACTAACAATGCACTGGCTTAAAGGAACCTATTTAGAAAATAAAAAAATAACCTTTACAATCCCTTTACGGTGGAACCCCTTTGACAACTTTTTTTTTTAATGGCGTATCTCCCCCCCGCCAAGACCATACCAGATCCTTTGGGTACATTGTAACCCTACTCATTCACCCAAAAAAGTGTCAAAAGTACACAGGTTTTTGATAAAATTATTTATTAAAGCAGCTCCAGCCTGTCTTCTCCTTCTTATTTCTTCTCCCTCTGGTGATTTCTTCATTCTCCGGTTCTTACTGCGCTGATGACATCTTCCTCCGGTTCTTCTCGCTGCACCGATGTCTTCTTCCGCTGTCGGTACTTCCTTCAGTCCTTCTCTCTCCGCTGTCTTCTTTCTCTGCCGGTTCTTTCTCCAGTTCTTCTCCTGACATTCACTCCCACTCTAATGTTTGGTCTGGCGTGTTCCAATATTTATATAGCCATGGGGCGTGGCCACCCAGCAATGTCATCCAGAGACTTGGCTCCTTGTTACGTCACCAATCGGGGCATGTTGGTGTGTGGCAGAGCTTTAAAATCTAAAATTAAATTGAATAGAAATCCAACTCTGTGTATAAAAATGTTTGTCTTGAGTTCAGCATTAAAGTAAATGATAATGGATGTGGATTATTATTTTTTTAAGTATATAAACTGTTATGGTTTATTTACATCAAAATTATTGGTCAACACAGTCCCAGTGCAAGAACAAGGCGAACTGATACTTCCATTCACCTAGGACATGTTGAAACGATGTGCATTAGTTTATAATGCACTGTAAGTCATTGTCAATGTCCTGTCGCATATAACAATACCAATATTCATTTTAACACTGTACTGCACTGCAATTTATGTTAGCATACCAGTACATGCATGTTATTTGCAGAATAACATGCATTGTGGTGTAAAAGGTCCCTAAAATGGATGCACTGTATGTATTTTTGGGTTGGGCTTTGGAGAGTCCAGGAAGGGGTTAAGAACAGCATAACCCAGGGGACATACTAAAACATTTAATGTGAAAATGGCTTAATGTAGCTTAACGAGCAAAAAAGTGCCTAAACCTCAATCAATTGCCCTGAAACTTTGCACACCCCAAGAAATCGGCGTTCCAAACATATCCAAGAAGTTTCAAGCGATTTGGTGTTCCACAAGGCAAACTATGGACATTAAGCTTGTTTTTTTGGGAGCTTAATGTGGCTTAACGTACGAAAAAGACCTTAAATGTTAACCAATCTCTCCCAAACTTCACACAATAGAAGACTCTATCCATAGTAACATATTTTGAAAATTTCAGCTCATTTGGTTAATCACACCAAAAGTTATTCACATTAAGCTATATTTTACAATACTAAAACATTTAATGTGAAATTGGCTTAATGTAGCTTAACGAGCAATAAAGTGCCTAAACCTCAATCAATTGCCCTGCCTGAGATCTCAACTACTCAAACATATCCTATAAGTTTTGTGCTATTTGGTATCCCACAAGGCAAACTAGGGACATTAAGCTTGTTTTTTTGGGAGCTTAATGTAGCTTAACGTACGAAAAAGACCTTAAATGTTAACCAATTTCCCCCAAACTTCACACAGTAGAAAGCTCTATCGATGCTAACATATTCTGAAAATTTCAGCTCATTTGGGTTATCACACCAAAATTTATTCACATTAAGCTATATTTTACAATGCAAAAACAGAGCTTAACGTACCATAATGTAACTAAACCTTGATCAATTGTCTTAAAACTTTGCACAGCCTAAGATCTTAACTACCCAAACCTATCCAATAAGTTTTGTGTGATTCAGGGTCCCACAAGGAAAACTATGGACATTAAGCTTGTTTTTTGGGGAGCTTAATGTGGCTTAACGTACGAAAAAGACCTTAAATGTTAATCAGTTTCCACCAAACTTCACACAGTAGAAGACCCTATCCACGCTAACATATTCTGAAAATTTCAGCTTATTTGGTTAATCACACCAAAAGTTATTCGCATTAAGCTATATTTTACAATACTAAAACATTTAATGTGAAATTAGCTTAATGTAGCTTAACGAGCAATAAAGTGCCTAAACCTCAATCAATTGCCCTGAAACTTTGCACATCCCAAGATCTTACAAACATATCTAAGACATTTCAAGTGATTTGATGGTCCACAAGGCAAACAAGGAACATTAAGCTTGTTTTTTTGGGAGCTTAACGTACAAAAAAGACCTTAAATGTTAACCAATTTCCCCCAAATTTCAAACAATAGAAGACCACATCCATGCCAACATATTCTGAAAATGTCAGCTCATTTGGTTAATCACACCAAAAGTTATTCACATTAAGCTATATTTTACAATACTGAAATTGGCTTAATGTAGCTTAATGTAGCTTAACGAGCAAAAAAGTACCTGAACCTCAATCAATTGCCCTGAAACTTTGCACACCTCAAGATCTCGACCTTTCAAACATATCCAATAAGGTTCAAGTGATTTGGTGTCCCAGAAGGCAAACTAGGGACATTAAGCTTGTTTTTTTGGGAGCTTAATGTAGCTTAATTTATGAAAAAGACCTTAAATGTTAACCAATCTCCCCCAAACTTCAAACAATAGAAGACTCTGACCATGCCAAAATATTCTGAAATTTTCAGCTCATTTGGTTAATCACAATAAAAGTTATTCACATTAAGCTATATTTTACAATACTGAAATTAGCTTAATGTAGCTTAACGAGCAAAAAAGTGCCTGAACCTCAATCAATTGCCCTAAAACTTTGCACACCCCAATATCTCACCTTTAAAACATATCCAAGCGATTTGGTGTCCCAGGAGGCAAACTAGGGACATTAAGATTGTTTTTTGGGGGGCTTAATGTGGCTTAATGTACGAAAAAGACCTTAAATGAATAAACCAATTCCCCCCAAACTTCACACAATAGAAGACCACATCCATTCCAACATATTCTGAAAATTTCAGCTCATTTTGTTAATCACACCAACAGTTATTCACATTAAGCTATATTTTACAATACTGAAATTGGCTTAATGTAGCTTAACGAGCAAAAAGTACATGAACCTCAATCAATTGCCCTGAAACTTTGCACACCCCAAGAGCTTGACCTTCCAAACATATCCAAGAAGTGTCCCAGAAGGCAATCTAGGTACATTAATCTGAAAATTTCAGCTCATTTGGTTAATCACACCAACAGTTATTCACATTAAGCTATATTTTACATTACTGAAATTGGCTTAATGTAGCTTAAAGAGGTGGTTTACCCTAAATATAAGCCCTCCCATGTGATCCAGCATACTGGCGTCAGCGCCAGTATGCTGTTTTTTTTTTTTTTTTTAATCCATCACTTACTGTATTATGGTGAATTTTAATCTCTTACCCCCGTGGTGGACGACGTCAGTATAGCGCGTCACATCTTACGGAAATACCCGATAAGGACTCGTGTAATCTCGGCGAAAATGCGGTGCCTGCGCACAGACCTAGGAGCTGACTGCGCAGGCGCCGTATTTCTCCGAGTCCTACGGCTATGGCGCGTCACGCCCTCCGAAAAACGCCGAAATAGGACTCGGAGAAATACGGCGCCTGCGCAGTCAGCTCCTAGGTCTGTGTGCAGGCGCCGCATTTTCTCAGAGATTACCCGAGTCCTTATCGGGTATTTTCATAAGATGTGACGCGCTATACTAGATCTGTCCACTGTGGGGGAAAGAGATTAAAATTCACCATAATACAGTAAGTGATGGATTAAAAAAAAAAAAAAGAAAAACAGCATACTGGCGCTGACGCCAGTATGCTGGATCACATGGGAGAGCTTATATTTAGGATGAACCTCCGCTTTAATGTAGCTTAACGAGCAAAAAAGTGCCTGAACCTCAATCAATTGCCCTGAAACTTTGCACACCCCAATATCTCACCTTTTAAACATATCTAAGCGATTTGGTGTCCCAGGAGGCAAACTAGGGACATTAAACATGTTTTTTGGGGAGCTTAATGTGGCTTAACATACAAAAAAGACCTTAAATGTTAACCAATTCCCCCCAAACTTCACACAATATAAGACTCTATCCACGCGAACATATTCTAAAAATTTCAGCTCATTTGTTTAATCACACCAAAAGTTATTCACATTAAGCTATATTTGACAATACTGAAAAAAGTGCCTGAATCTCAATAAATTGCCCTGAAACTTTTCACACCCCAAGATCTCGACCTTCCAAACATATCCAAGAAGTTTCCAGTGATTTGGTGACCCAGAAAGAAAACTAGGCACATTAAGCTTGTTTTTTTGGGGAGCTTAATGTGGCTTAATGTACATAAAATACCTTAAATGTTAACCAATCTCCCTCAAACTTCACACAATAGAAGACTCCCTCCATAGCAACGTATTCTGAAAATTATTAATAAGTATTCAGATCATTTGGTTAATCACACAAAAAGTTATTCACATTAAGCTATATTTTACAATGCTAAAACATTTAGGGCCAGATTCTGAAAGGAGATACAACGGCATCGTATCTCTGTTTGCGGGGCTGTGCATCTATGCGCTTGATTCTTAGAATCAGTTACGCATAGATTTTGCTTAGATCCGACTTGCGTAAGTCACTTACATCGTCGGATCTAAGTTGCAATGTTACGCTGGCCGCTAGGTGGCATTCCCTTCGATTTCTGCGTTGAATATGCAAATGAGCCTGATACGCCGATTCCCGAACGTTTTTGCGCCGCTTCGCCGTAGTTTACGTCGTTTCCGTAAGCACAAGGTTACCCCTGCTATATGAGGGGTAACCTTTCTTACGTCGGTCCGCCGTATGCCCTGTTAAGTATGGACTCGGGACAGCGTCGTATTTTTCCATCGTTTACGTTGTTTACGTAACTCGTTCGCGAATAGGCCTGTATGTTAATTACATTGCCGCTGTAATCAATGTATTTGCGGCGTACTATTGAGCATGTGCAGTGGCCTATGTTTAAGGCCGGCGCATGCGCAGTTCGTTTGGCACGGGGGCGCGCTTAATTTAAATACAAGCCGCCCCCTTTGAATTACGCGGCCTTACGCCGGGCCATTTACACTACGCCACTGCAAATTACGGAGCAAGTGCTTGGAGAATACGGCACTTACTCCTGTAAGTTGCGGCAGCGTAGTGTAAATAGCTTACGATACACTACTCCGGCATCTACGAGAATCTGGAACTTAATGTGAAATTGGCCTAATGTAGCTTAACGAGCAATAAAGTGCCTAAACTTCAATCAATTGCCCTGAAACTTTGCACAGCCCAAGATCTCAACCCCTTAAAACTATCCTATATGTTTCCTGCGATTTGATGTTCCACAAGGCAAACTAGCATCATTAAGCTTCTTTTTTGGGGAGCTTAACTTACAAAACTGACCTTAAATGTCAACTAATTTCCCCCATTTGGTAAATCACACCAAAAATTAGTCACATTTTACATGCCCAAAACACATAGCTTAGTGTAAAAAGAGCCTAATGCAGTTGGGTAGTAAGTCGGGGGCGGGGGGTGTGCTGCACCAGGTGCCACACACTGAAGGGGGTGTCAGGCCGGTGCCCCCCCTCCGTGACTAAAGACTAAAGGCAGAGACAGAGGGCAGCATGGCGTGATGACTGGGAGGCAGCGGCAGCCTAAGTAGCACACTGCAGGCTGAAGCCGCCTCGCTTTGCAGGGGGGGTGAGAGCCGCACCCTGAGTGATACCCATCCCGTCGGCGGACCCAGGTCCCGGCCGCAACAATCCCCTTCTCTCGTGGCCACGCCGTGGCTCTGATAAGTCTTGGCTGCGACTGTCTCGCAGTCACATAGCCGAGCAGAGTGAAGCCACGCCGCCTCCCCCTCCTCTGTGTTATCTACCATTGCTGTGTGTGCAGCACGCAGCACGCTGATCATCTGAGCCTAGCGACGTGCATTACAGGTCTGAAAGGGGGGGGGTGTTTGCACTGTTGTAGGGGGGTCTGTATTGTAGGGGGGTCTGTATTGTTGGGGGGGCTGTTTTGTAGGGGAGGTCTGTTTTGTATGACGGCTCTTATATAGGTGAGGCGGGGCCACCCGTCACGTGACCCATCCCCCTCTAACGCACCCTCTGACTACATCACTGGGGAAGCCCAGGCTTTCCCTTGTGTCAGAGGGGGACAGGTCACGTGAAGGGTGGCCCTGCCTTACATATATAACAGTTGTCATACCATCAACCACCGGGCAAGGGTTGTGGGGATGAGACCCTTGTCCCATCAACATGTTGAGGGCATGTGGCCTGGTACAGTTCAGGAGGGAGGGCGCTCTCTCGTCCCACCTTTTTTCGGTGGCAGGCCAGGTTACATGCTCTGATAAGGGGTCTGGTGTGAATTGTTGGGGGAACTCCACGCCATTTTTTTTTATTGGCGGCGGGGTTCCCCCTAAAATCCATATTAGACCTGAAGGGCCAGGTAATTGAATTTGGGGGGACCCCCATGCTTTGCTGGATATGTGCATTGGGTCCCTCACCGTGCAGTGGGCACACGCCTGCTATGGCTCTTAAAGGACATTTCTTCATTTGTGTTGTCACATGAAAAGATAAAATAGTTACAAAAATGTGAGGGGTGTACTTACTTTTGTGAGATACTGTACCTCCTCTGTACAGTGTTTTTTCCTGCCAAATGCCCCCACAGCAAGCAGCTTGCTATGGGGCACTTGAGCAGAGCCGCAGCTTTGTGTGTCCATTAAGACACAGAGCCGTGGTTTGGCAACGCCCCCTCTCTGTCTTCAATCTGTCCCTTGGCTCTCGGGTGGAGGTGCCGTCATCTTCGGTAAGGGAACCGGGAAGAGAAGTCTTGCTGATAATCCAGACTTTCCTCCAGGAATGGACATTAAATTACTTACGGTCAGCACAGGGAAACTTCTGGCCACTTACTGTCTCTCGGACAATAGGATCAAATCTCTTAACAGGTTGAAATCAGAACTTGGACACGCCTACCCCGGTTTTTGTTTCTATCTACAAACACAAGATTTTTTGGTCAATAGCAGGCTTAAGTTAGAATACTGTAAAACCCCCACCCAGTTGGAACAAATCTGCCTCTCAGGCTCCCCTATCTTAAAGACAACTTCCCTGGCCTACTCTTGGTTAAGCTCCCACCATACACCAGCACCAGATAAACACAAGAATAAATGGCAGAGTGAACTAAATGTCACATTCTCGGAAGGCCAATGGGAAAAAGCGTGCGTATTTGCACATAAATGTTCCTTAAGCTCCAAGTTCCAAGTAATTTCGTACAAAATCCTTACACACTGGTATATCACCCCCCAGAAAATAAAGGCTTGGTCACCGACCGCGTCTGATAGATGCTGGAGGTGCAAGAGTGACGTTGGGTCCTTCATCCATATTTGGTGGTCCTGCCCTATGATATCAGGCTTTTGGTCCCAAATAATACACCATATCAAACGGATCACGGACACAAGTATCTCACTTGATGCTGCTGCTTGTCTCTTGCATATTAACCACATGTCCATTCGTAGATACAAAAAAATCACTGACAAGGCACTTACTAACAGCCGCCAAAACGCTAATTCCGCTGTTTTGGAAGTCCTCTAAATGCCCCTCGATTGTGGATTGGTTGAACAGGGTACATTACATTTACAGAATAAAGGAATTAATAGCTATGAGAAGTGAAGATTCAAACCAATTCAATGAAACTTGGCAACCGTGGGTACTGTTTAAATACTCCAATGATTATCAGTTGTTGGTGGCTTGATTTGTACTGATTCTGTCATACATTATAGAATACTGATCCCTGTAATGTTTAGGGTTTATCTTTTAACATCTGTTATTGTCTGTTGATTGACAGAAGGTTTACTACCCTTACACGACCCCTGGATGTTTATATCGAAGGTCAAACTCCCCCCCCACTTCCCCCCCTTTTTTTTCCTTTCTTTCTACATAACAATGCTTAAGAATACGTGCTTTGACCCAAATTTTTCGAACACTAAATACTCGATCCAACTCGTCTTTGTTAATGTCATGCCCATGTTAATGTATGATTGGATTTTGGTCTTTCATATTGTCTGTTCTTTGATATTGTAACTTTGCTACTTTTGAATCAATAAACTTGATTGTGAAAAAGAAAAAGAGAAGCCTTGCTGCTTCACAGCCTGGCTCCCTACTGCGCATTCTCGAGTCGCTCTGCGCAATCCCACTGGTCCCTGCTGTCTTCTGGGACCTGTGTGTCTCCCAGAAGACAGCGGTGGGACGGAGGAGGAGCCGAACGTAGCGTAGTTATCGGCGGGTACTGCGCCTATCTATGCACGGGAGTGGGAGCAAAATACCTGTATTAGACAGGTATCTGCTTTCCCCTACCCCTGAAAGGTGTCAAATGTGACACGGACCGGGGGAGGATTCCAAAAGGTGGAAGTTCCATTTTTAGATGTAAGTCCGCTTTAAGATAATGACGTAATACGTACAACTTTTTTTAGGGTCAAACAAGTTTTTCTGTGAATATTGTCCTGCACCAATATTTTTATTTTATTTTTTTGCAATCCTTAGACAATTAAATGTAATAAAACTAAACAAAAGGCAGTAGATATATGTAAAAAGTTGTAAAAAATATTAATAAGCGAAGCAAACAAAAACCTGAAAAAAAGTTTATTAGATAAATAAAATAGAAAAGAAAAAAAAATCACCAGGAAAATTACATTTGAATAGAGAAGGAGAATATAGAGTTAATCAGTGCTGATTAGAGAAAACTAAAGGGTTAATAAGGGGTTCAACAGAGGAACATGTAATTAGAAAAAAAAATGTTTTGCCTTGTCATGGTTGCTTTAAATCTTTTCACCTGCAAACCAAAGTTCATCTCTATATAGATGCAAAACACAGACAATTGATACAATGGGGTGGATTCACAAAACAATTACGCCTGTCTAACTGGGGTTAGACAGGAGTAATTTCAAATTTCCCGCGGCGTATCACTAGTTTGAATTCTCAAACCATGATACGCCGGCTTCGGGCTTCGATCCGAGAGGCTTACGTCTTCGTAAGCCTTCGGATCTACGCTGCCATCTATTTGCGGCCGCTGGGAGGAGTTCGCGTCGTTTTAATGCGTCGGGATATGCAAATGTGTTTTTACGGGGATTCACGAACAAACGAGCGAGCGTCGCAATCGTTTTCGTCTATTTTTTTATACGTAAAGTTAGAGCAGCTTTTTGCTGCTCTAACTTTACGTAGCCCATGTTAAGTATGGCCGCCGTTCCCGCTTCGAATTTATTTAATTTTTTATTTTGTTTACGTAACTCGTCGGGACGTGGATCGCCCGTAAAGTACGCTACATAAACAACGAATGACGTCACGACGTGATTTCGCGCAATGCACGGCGGGAAATTTGCGAACGGAGCATGCGCAGATCGCTCGCCGCGGGAACGCGCCTACTTTAAATGTTTCACGCCCCCTACTCGCGCGGATGGATTACGACGGGAGAAATACACTACGCCGCCGTCGTTTACGGAAAAAAATCTACCTGAATTCCACGTAGATCAAGGTAAAAAACGGCGGCGTAGCGTATTTCTGATACGCTACGATAATCCATTTCTCTGTGAATCCACCCCAATGTTTCAATGTAACTTTCTGTGAAGTGTTTATTGATAAACTTTGCCAGCCTGCTTCTTTTTTTATTTATTTTGACAGCTGCTGCTGAATTGCTGTGTACTGAGACAGGGAAGGGTAAAATATAGCTTAATGAGAATAACTTTTGGTGTGATTAACCAAATGAGCTGAAATTTTCAGAATATGTTGGCATGGTCAGAGACTTCTATTGTATGAAGTTTGGGGGAGATTGGTTAACATTTAAGGTCTTTTTCGTACATTAAGCTACATTAAGCTCCCAAAAAAACAAGCTTAATGTCCCTAGTTTGCCTTCTTGGACACCAAATCACTTGAAACTTCTTAGATATGTTTGGAAGGTCGAGATCTTGGGGTTTTATAAGGTTTTAGGGCAATTGATTGAGGTTCAGGCACTTTTTTGCTCGTTAAGCTACATTAAGCTACATTAAGCCAATTTCAGTATTGTAAAATATAGCTTAATGTGAATAACTTTTATTGTGATTAACCAAATGAGCTGAAAATTTCAGAATATTTTGGCATGGTCAGAGTCTTCTATTGTGTGAAGTTTGGTGGAAATTGGTTAACATTTAAGGTCTTTTCGTACGTTAAGCTACATTAAGCTCCCAAAAAAACAAGCTTAATGTCCCTAGTTTGCCTTCTGGGACACCAAATCACTTCAAACTTCTTAGATACGTTTGTAAGGTCGAGATCTTGGGGTGTGCAAAGTTTTAGGGCAATTGATTGAGGTTCAGGTACTTTTTTGCTTGTTAAGCTACATTAAGCTACATTAAGCCAATTTCAGTATTGTAACGTATAGCTTAATGTGAATAACTTTTGTTGTGATTAACCAAATGAGCTGAAATTTTCAGAATATTTTGGCATGGATAGAGTCTTTTAGTGTGAGAAGTTTGGGGAAAATTGGTTAACATTTAAAGTCTTTTATGTACGTTAAGCCACATTAAGCTCCCAAAAAAACAAGCTTAATGTCCCTAGTTTGCCTTCTGGGACACCAAATCACTTGAAACTTCTTAGATATGTTTGGAAGGTCGAGATCTTGGGGTTTTATACAGTTTTAGGGCAATTGATTGAGGTTCAGGCACTTTTTTGCTCGTTAAGCTACATTAAACTACATTAAGCCAATATCAGTATTGTAAAATATAGCTTAATGTGAATAACTTTTATTGTGATTAACCAAATGAGCTGAAAATTTCAGAATATTTTGGCATGGTCAGAGACTTCTATTGTATGGAGTTTGGGGGAGATTGGTTAACATTTAAGGTCTTTTTCGTACGTTAAGCTACATTAAGCTCCCAAAAAAACAAGCTTAATGTCCCTAGTTTGCCTTCTTGGACACCAAATCACTTGAAACTTCTTAGATATGTTTGGAAGGTCGAGATCTTGGGGTGTGCAAAGTTTTAGGGCAATTGATTGAGGTTCAGGCACTTTTTTGCTCGTTAAGCTACATTAAGCTACATTAAGCCAATTTCAGTATTGTAAAATATAGCTTAATGTGAATAACTTTTGGTGTGATTAACCGAATGAGCTGAAATTTTCAGAATATGTTGGCATTGATAGGGTCTTCTATTGTGTGAAATTTGGGGGAAATTGGTTAACATTTAAAGTCTTTTTTGTACGTTAAGCTCCCAAAAAAACAAGCTTAATGTTCCTAGTTTGCCTTGTGGGATACCAAATAGCACTGTCAGGAAAAGGTCCATCCGCTGGTGCTATTGATATTTTGTCTTGCAGTGCTGCGTCCCACCAGCAGGGGTCTCCTGGCAGTTCGGAGCTGTCAGGGGAACTTCCCCCTGCTAGTATATCACCTTTGGGATGCAGTACTGACCTCCACCAGCGGATGGACCCTGGCAGTGTGGAACACCTGGCCTTTGCTCCGTTCAGGTGTGACCTGAACCCAATCAATACACCCACTATAAATACCCGGCGAGTTCAAACAGAACTTGCCCTGGTATCTGTTTACTAACCGGACCCTGAACCTGCTCTGGACCTCTGACCTGATCTGTCCTGTCCTGACCTGATCCTGATCCCGATCCCGATTCCTCTCCTGGACATTTCCTTCCTGCCCCTTCCCTGTCTGCAGCCTCTTTTGATGATTTCTGGTATTTGACCCCGGCTTGGCTCTGGCTTATGATTATTGCATTTCCCCTAAACCTGTATATAGCCTTGTGTTATTCGTGCACTGTTTTCACTTGTTTTCTCACCTTTGTAAATAAACACCTTTTTTCCACTATATACAGTGTTGGTCTCCTCTGTGTAGGCACACAGTCCTGGTCCATCTAGAATCCCTGACAAGCACAAAACGTATAGGATATGTTTGGGTAGTTGAGATCTTGGGGTGTACAAAGTTTCAGGGCAATTGATTGAGGTTTAGGCACTTTATTGCTCGTTAAGCTACATTAAGCTAATTTCACATTAAATGTTTTAGTATTGTAAAATATAGCTTAATGTGAATAACTTTTGGTGTGATTAACCAAATAAGCTGAAAATTCTAGAATATGTCGACATGAACAGAGTCTTCTATTGTGTGAAGTTTGGGGGAAATTGGTTAACATTTAATGTATTTTTTGTACGTTAAGCTTCCAAAAAAACAAGCTTAATGTCCCTAGTTTTCCTTGTGGAACACCAAATCGCTTGAAATGTCTTAGATATGTTTGTAGGGTCGAGATCTTGGGATGTGCAAAGTTTCAGGGCAATTGAGTGAGGTTTAGGCACTTTATTGCTTGTTAAGCTACATTAAGCTAATTTCACATTAAATGTTTTAGTATTGTAAAATATAGCTTAATGCGAATAACTTTTGGTGTGATTAACCAAATGAGCTGAAAATTTCAGAATATTTTGGCATGGTCAGAGACTTCTATTTTGTGAAGTTTGGGGAGATTGGTTAACATTTAAGGTCTTTTTCGTACGTTAAGCTACATTAAGCTCCCAAAAAAACAAGCTTAATGTCCCTAGTTTGCCTTCTGGGACACCAAATCACTTGAAACTTCCTAGATACGTTTGGAAGGTCGAGATCTTGGGGTGTGCAAAGTTTTAGGGCAATTGATTGAGGTTCAGGCACTTTTTTGCTCGTTAAGCTACATTAAGCTGCATTAAGCCAATTTCAGTATTGTAAAATATAGCTTAATGTGAATAACTTTTGGTGTGATTAACCGAATGAGCTGAAATTTTCAGAATATGTTGGCATTGATAGGGTCTTCTATTGTGTGAAATTTGGGGGAAATTGGTTAACATTTAAAGTCTTTTTTGTACGTTAAGCTCCCAAAAAAACAAGCTTAATGTTCCTAGTTTGCCTTGTGGGATACCAAATAGCACTGTCAGGAAAAGGTCCATCCGCTGGTGCTATTGATATTTTGTCTTGCAGTGCTGCGTCCCACCAGCAGGGGTCTCCTGGCAGTTCGGAGCTGTCAGGGGAACTTCCCCCTGCTGGTATATCACCTTTGGGATGCAGTACTGACCTCCACCAGCGGATGGACCCTGGCAGTGTGGAACACCTGGCCTTTGCTCCGTTCAGGTGTGACCTGAACCCAATCAATACACCCACTATAAATACCCGGCGAGTTCAAACAGAACTCGCCCTGGTATCTGTTTACTATCCGGACCCTGAACCTGCTCTGGACCTCTGACCTGATCTGTCCTGTCCTGACCTGATCCTGATCCCGATCCCGATTCCTCTCCTGGACATTTCCTTCCTGCCCCTTCCCTGTCTGCAGCCTCTTTTGATGATTTCTGGTATTTGACCCCGGCTTGGCTCTGGCTTATGATTATTGCATTTCCCCTAAACCTGTATATAGCCTTGTGTTATTCGTGCACTGTTTTCACTTGTTTTCTCACCTTTGTAAATAAACACCTTTTTTCCACTATATACAGTGTTGGTCTCCTCTGTGTAGGCACACAGTCCTGGTCCATCTAGAATCCCTGACAAGCACAAAACGTATAGGATATGTTTGGGTAGTTGAGATCTTGGGGTGTACAAAGTTTCAGGGCAATTGATTGAGGTTTAGGCACTTTATTGCTCGTTAAGCTACATTAAGCTAATTTCACATTAAATGTTTTAGTATTGTAAAATATAGCTTAATGTGAATAACTTTTGGTGTGATTAACCAAATAAGCTGAAAATTCTAGAATATGTCGACATGAACAGAGTCTTCTATTGTGTGAAGTTTGGGGGAAATTGGTTAACATTTAATGTATTTTTTGTACGTTAAGCTTCCAAAAAAACAAGCTTAATGTCCCTAGTTTTCCTTGTGGAACACCAATTCGCTTGAAATGTCTTAGATATGTTTGTAGGGTCGAGATCTTGGGATGTGCAAAGTTTCAGGGCAATTGAGTGAGGTTTAGGCACTTTATTGCTTGTTAAGCTACATTAAGCTAATTTCACATTAAATGTTTTAGTATTGTAAAATATAGCTTAATGCGAATAACTTTTGGTGTGATTAACCAAATGAGCTGAAAATTTCAGAATATTTTGGCATGGTCAGAGACTTCTATTTTGTGAAGTTTGGGGAGATTGGTTAACATTTAAGGTCTTTTTCGTACGTTAAGCTACATTAAGCTCCCAAAAAAACAAGCTTAATGTCCCTAGTTTGCCTTCTGGGACACCAAATCACTTGAAACTTCCTAGATACGTTTGGAAGGTCGAGATCTTGGGGTGTGCAAAGTTTTAGGGCAATTGATTGAGGTTCAGGCACTTTTTTGATCGTTAAGCTACATTAAGCTACATTAAGCCAATTTCAGTATTGTAAAATATAGCTTAATGTGAATAACTTTTGGTGTGATTAACCAAATGAGCTGAAATTTTCAGAAGATGTTGGCATGGATAGAGTCATTTAGTGTGTGAAGGTGGGGAAAATTGGTTAACATTTAAGGTCTTTTATGTACGTTAAGCCACATTAAGCTCCCAAAAAAAACAAGCTTAATGTCCCTAGTTTGCCTTCTGGGACACCAAATCATTTGAAACGTCTTAGATATGTTTGGAAGGTCGAGATCTTGGGGTGTGCAAAGTTTTAGGGCAATTGATTGAGGTTCAGGCACTTTTTTGCTCGTTAAGCTACATTAAGCTACATTAAGCCAATTTCAGTATTGTAAAATATAGCTTAATGTGAATAACTTTTGGTGTGATTAAACAAATGAGCTGAAAATTTCAGAATATTTTGGCATGGTCATAGTCTTCTATTGTATGAAGTTTGGGGGAGATTGGTTAACATTTAAGGTCTTTTTCGTACGTTAAGCTACATTAAGCTCCCAAAAAAACAAGCTTAATGTCCCTAGTTTGCCTTCTGGGACACCAAATCACTTGAACCTTCTTGGATATGTTTGGAAGGTCGAGATCTTGGGGTGTGCAAATTTCCAGGGCAATTGATTGAGGTTCAGGCACTTTTTTGCTTGTTAAGCTACATTAAGCCAATTTCAGTATTGTAAAATATAGCTTAATGTGAATAACTTTTGGTGTGATTAACAGAATGAGCTGAAATTTTCAGAATATGTTGGCATTGATTGGGTTTTCTATTGTGTGAAATTTGGAGGAAATTGGTTAACATTTAAAGTCTTTTTTGTACGTTAAGCTCCCAAAAAAACAAGCTTAATGTTCCTAGTTTGCCTTGTGGGATACCAAATAGCACAAAACGTATAGGATATGTTTGGGTAGTTGAGATCTTTCAGGGCAATTGATTGAGGTTTAGGCACTTTATTGCTCGTTAAGCTACATTAAGCTAATTTCACATTAAATGTTTTAGTATTGTAAAATATAGCTTAATGCGAATAACTTTTGGTGTGATTAACCAAATAAGCTGAAATTTTCAGAATATGTTGGCATGGATAGAGTCTTCTACTGTGTGATGTTTGGTGGAAATTGGTTAACATTTAAGGTTTTTTTCGTACGTTAAGCCACATTAAGCTCCCTAAAAAACAAGCTTAATGTCCCTAGTTTGCCTTGTGGGACCCCGAATCACACAAAACTTCTTGGATAGCTTTGGGTAGTTAAGATCTTAGGCTGTGCACAGTTTTAAGACAATTGATTGAGGTTTAGGTACATTATGGTACGTTAAGCTCTGTTTTTGCATTGTAAAATATAGCTTAATGTGAATAAATTTTGGTGTGATAACCCAAATGAGCTGAAATTTTCAGAATATGTTGGCATCGATAGAGCCTTCTACTGTGTGAAGTTTTGGGGAGATTGGTTAACATTTAAGGTCTTTTTCGTACGTTAAGCTACATTAAGCTCCCAAAAAAACAAGCTTAATGTCCCTAGTTTGCCTTGTGGGACACCAAATAGCACAAAACGTATAGGATATGTTTGGGTAGTTTAGATCTTGGGCTGTGCAAAGTTTCAGGGCAATTGATTGAGGTTTAGGCACTTTATTGCTCGTTAAGCTACATTAAGCCAATTTCACATTAAATGTTTTAGTATATCCCATAACCCAGTTGGTGATCAGAAGAAAAAGAAGTAACTTCCCATCACCCACCCTGCTGTTTTCCAGAATGTTTATTATGTTGAAAGTCTCAGCAGCCTGGCAGTTGTGGTCTTTGGCAGTTGTAAAAATCAATGCTAGTCTAATGGTTGGTGAACCATCTTTGGAATTTGGGACATGGAGATCTCTGTAGCTAGTTGAGATATTGTCCCTGAGATTATGTGTTTCAGCTGGGGGCCTAATATAATTAATTGGTTCTGCAGATCTTCTTTCTGGTTAAACTTGCTCCAGTCGGAACATCCGACATGTTGTAACAAACGTATTTCTTGTTCACTAAGAAATATTGAACTAAAAAAAAGTAGGATATGAGAGTGTAGACTGAGCAGAGAAGTGACCTTCAAAGATCAAAACCTTGAATATTTTTCTGTTGAGATATTCTTGTTATAGGTTAATACAAAGCTACTATGGCCATTTTTTTTTAAAACTTTGGGCCAGATTCACAGAGCGATTACGCCGGCGTAACAGGAGATGCGCGGCGTAAGTCTAAATTTGCGCGTGCGTTTCGATGTGCGGCATCCCCAAAACGAGATACGCAAGAAATCTACTTTTTTTGGCCCGGCGTAATTTCGATAGACAGGCGCATCCGTCTGACACACCATTGACACACCATTGATTTGCTAGTCAAATATGCTAATGGAGGAGTTACGGGGATCCACAAAAGAACGTTGTTGCAGCGCAGGCTACGCGCTGTGCGCAACAGCTGCACGTCCTGTCTAAAATTAGACCATATAAAAGGTGGTCTAAAATGAGACAATCCGTCTACATGTCAGAGAAAGCAACACTGTTAGTGAGGAGCTGAGCAGTCACACTTGTTGCACAACAATCTGTATGCCAAGATGCCAGGGACATCCTTGCTCATAACTATACTACTAACTTTAGAGGAGCAAAGAAGGAGGAGGGCACGGAGGAGGGCACGGGAGAGGATATACCGCACCCGCATAGACCTCTTTGGCATGAGTGATTCTGAGGTGTATCGCATCTTCAGATTCACCCCTCATGCCATCCTGGAATTAACCACAACCTTGCAGGAGGACATCACCAGCCCAACACACCGCTCACATGCAGTGCAGCCACTGGTCAAGGTCATGGCAACACTCCATTTCCTTGCCAGTGGCTCTTTTCAAAGAACAAGTGGAGTGGTGGCTGGGATGTCACAATCCTCCAAGAGCAGATGTGTGCACCAGGTTGTCCCTGCAATCCTCAGACGCATGGCCAACCAAATCATCAAACCCACCACTGAGGAGCTGCGGCTGAAGACAATGACAGATTTCTACAGAATTGCCAGATTCCCACGCACCATCGGGGCCATTGATTGCACACATGTGGCACTCCAGCCCCCCCATAAGACAGAGCACATATACCGCAATCGGAAGCATTGGCATTCCATTAACGTCCAGGTGATAGTCGATGCCCAAGGCCTCATATGGCACGTCCGTGCCAAACACCCCGGATCCAGCCATGACAGCTACATCTACAATCAGAGCCCCATCCGAATGGAATTCGAACAGAATGTGTATGGGGACACCTGGCTGGTTGGTGAGTGACATGGGTGGCAGGCATGACTGTACCCCCCCATGATGCACACATCAGAAGGGGCACATGCATGACTAACATCCTCCTGTCTTTTCCCTTACAGGTGACTCTGCATATGCACTGGGACCCCATCTCATAACTCCTATCCGGAACCCCCAAACCCCAGGAGAGGAAAGATACAATGAAGCCCACGCCCAAACACGTGCAGTGGTGGAGCGCACCTTTGGCCTCCTGAAGTCACGTTTCCGATGCCTGGATAAGTCTGGGGGTACCCTGTTGTATTCCCCAAACTTTGTGTCCCAGATAATCGGTGAATGTTGCCTGCTGCACAACTTCGCAGTGAGAAAGGGCCTGCAGATTGACCTACGTGATGACCTGACCTCCGAACCAGACAATCCCCCCCTAACCGAGGTTACCCCGTCTTCTGAGGGAAGAGCAGTCAGGAGACAGCTCACATTGGGCATCTTTGCACATTAAACACACACATTAATCATGGCACAATGAGAATGCATGCATGCACACCACTGTGGTCCCTAGCACACACACATCACATCCTCATCAAATTGGATTGGCACAAGCCCACCATGCAGGACTTGTGAGCAGCAACGCCACGCCACGGCTCCAATTATGTCACTGTACATTCATACACCATTCACACGGACCTGGGGATCACTTCCCCCTGGTCCTGGGGAACCCTTCTCCACCACAAATGAGGGTGACACCCCTTTTCCGACAGGAATATCACCCCCACATTCCAAAAACATTCACAACACAAAAAAAATTGTCCAGCAAAAAAAAAAAAATCCAGCAAAAAAAAAAAAAAAGCCCCAAAAAAAAAACAAAAAAAAAGGGGGAAAACAAATTAATGCCGCTGGCGTGAGCCACGCCTGGGGCGACCACGGCCACGGCCCCGGCTCCTCAGGGGAGACTCATGGGGAGGGGGGTAATCCGGGGAAGGAGGAGCAGCCCCTGGTCTTTGCCCACCTGGCGGCCTGCCCTCCAAGGCCACGGCAATTCTGTTCAGGCCAGCACTTAGTGTTGCCGTGTTGTCCCGGATAGCCTGGGTGAGGGCCCTCACATCCTGCCCAACATCTGCTGATGTAGTCTGCAGTACGTTTAGGCAGTTTGTAAGAGCCAGGGAGTGGCAGTCCAGGTCCCCAAGCGTATCCTTTATGGAGGACAGGCTCTCCTCCATCTGCCCCAAAGTCTGGCTGACCTGTCCAAGATGGCGGGTCTGAAGGGCCTGGTCTCTTCTCAGATTGGCGGGCAGAACCTGGGCCACCCCCTGGTCTTGTGGGTCGCCTTCCTGCCTCCAGCTGAGGCTTGTGGCCGGGGAGAAGGGGAGCCCCTTGGGAGGGGAGCCCTGTTGGGGGAGGAGTGGGAGGGGCTAGCCCTTATGGAGGGCTGGCTGCTGCCAGCCAGAGAGGAAGAGTCCTCCAAAAACAATAGGCCACTGCCTGACATGAACTCCTCCTCCTCCTCAACCTCCTCCTCTTCAACCTCCTCCGAGGACTCCGGCCTTGTCGGGGGGTCCTCATCAGGCTGCTGTCCTGGGGATGGTGCGGTCAGGCCAGATGGCCCAGCACCCTCCTGCACATCTGTGGATGACACAAAACATTTACAGGTTGGAGGATCCACACACTTGCCACATATTCCCTTTCTCCCCCCCCCCCACATGCTACACACCTGATAGGGCAAAAAAACCTTACCTGGCATCACGCCTTCATGACTTGAGTCATAGCCAGGCAGGCCCTCCACCTGTTGTCTATGAAAGGTCTGGGCCACCGCACGCTCCTCCACTGTCAGCCTAACAGGGCATGGTGGGCCCCCTCCTGTGCCCCTGGCATGGGCTGCCATTTTGGCCAGCTTCTTTCGGACCAAACGCCGGAGATCATTGATCTTCTTTTCGATCCCCTGGCGTGTCCGGGTCTCCCCCCCCGCTGAATTGACCTGGTCAGTAATGTGCTGCAAAATCTCTCTCCTCCTGGCCGGGGTGGTGTTGGCACTCTCTGGGCCGTGGAGGAAATGCCCATATTGGGTAATGGCCCGGGCAATTATTTGTTTCTGTTATTGGTGCTTATCATACACCATTAATCAGTGAAACTTGTGTAACAGAAACACAGTAAAAGGTGATATCACCCACCAGTGATAAAACAATTGTGCATAGGTGAATAAATGACTAAAACAAATGTCCATAAAATAGTGTAATAAGTCCAATCCTTCAGTTGGTGTGGTTGATCAGAATCCACCAAGTGCGAAGTGTTAATGGTATACAGTGATCCCACCACCACACGAATATTGTACTATTACCTCCGAATTAGACCACTGTTTTACCAGATGGTCAAACTGCGCATAGAATCCGCCAGGTAGCCCAAGGGAGAGATGTTGTACTGGGTCCTCTCACATCAATCATAATACATATCAAAAAATGAGGGATGAGAAAAAACAAACATCTAAGAGCTTCCGTAAAATAAAGGATTTATTGCAGCAAAAAACTCACAGCTTACTCACATTTGGTGAGAGAATAATGGGCATCAAAACAGAACCATAGGACCAGACAGAGATCACATCAGAGTAAGGTTCAGACACTGTACGAGCGACTGTGTGGTAGTTCCTGTCCCCGGACGCGTTGCGTAAAGAATACTTCCTCAGCAGGGCAGCCTGCCCTGCTGAGGAAGTATTCTTTACGCAACGCGTCCGGGGACGCCCATTATTCTCTCACCAAATGTGAGTAAGCTGTGAGTTTTTTGCTGCAATAAATCCTTTATTTTACGGAAGCTCTTAGATGTTTGTTTTTTCTCATCCCTCATTTTTTGATATGTATTATGATTGATGTGAGAGGACCCAGTACAACATCTCTCCCTTGGGCTACCTGGCGGATTCTATGCGCAGTTTGACCATCTGGTAAAACAGTGGTCTAATTCGGAGGTAATAGTACAATATTCGTGTGGTGGTGGGATCACTGTATACCATTAACACTTCGCACTTGGTGGATTCTGATCAACCACACCAACTGAAGGATTGGACTTATTACACTATTTTATGGACATTTGTTTTAGTCATTTATTCACCTATGCACAATTGTTTTATCACTGGTGGGTGATATCACCTTTTACTGTGTTTCTGTTACACAAGTTTCACTGATTAATGGTGTATGATAAGCACCAATAACATACCATATCTTATTTTATTATATTGTTTGCGCTGCACTATTTTTTGTATGTATTTTTGGGAATATTGTGAAAGTTTCTTTTGTGTTCAGCTGGCATTCATGCGAAATTTTAACTTTAGAGTTAATTTCAACATAATTTTTATTATATAAGTTTTCCTCATTTGTTTGCGCTGATTGCACCCCCTTTCTACTTTGTAATTATTTGTTTCTCCCCCAAAGTAAAATTTAACTTCCTCTTCTTCTCAGTCATACTCATACAACAACTCTCTCCCAAACAATCACCAAAAATCACTCACAAAAACAAGCAGGAAAAATCAAGCAACAAAACAAACAAAGAAAAATATATCAACCAAAAAGTCTCACAACCAGTCAGCAAAAAACACTTTCAAATATATTCTACCAAACACTAGATCAAACAGTCAACAAATATAACAAAGACAAGTCACAACGCAACAAACAACAGAACAAAAGCACCTTGCTGTATAGGGAGGGATACAAAGGGATGTACTTTTGCAAAGGAAGTGCGTTTCTGTCTGTCTATTTATGCTGTCTGCGTAGTTCAGCAAAGTTGCCCGGGTCCACTTCCAATTTCACTGATTGCGCCGTTCCCGAGTTGTGAGCATGCGCACAGTGGTGCTGACCATGGTCTGCTTCAAGCGCGCATGCGCGGGCCCTTCATTTGCATGGGGTCACGGCTCATTTCAATGTAACACGCCCACGTCCTTCCCAATTTCAATTACTCCGCCTTGCGCCTCTGAAATAACGTTGCGCAGGCGCAAATTTCTGCGCAAAACCTACGAGAATAGGGTGATTGCGCCGCTACATTGCGCCAGTCTAACGTAAAGGCGGTGCGCTACGCCGATCCAATAATGCGCAGATGTACGTGAATCTGGCCCCTTAATTTTATTTTTTTTAATTTAAGTAAACACCAACAATAAAAATCAAGGTCAAATCATCATTCTAAACAACCGTGTCTAGTTTTCCCATAATATTTAAAGATACTCAAAAAGCTATTCATAGTCAATCAGAAATATTCCAAATTTTTCAAGAATATTCAGAAGTATTCATAAACATTCAAAAATATTCAGAAATATTCAGAAATACTGCAGAGCAGGTAGTGTATAAATCTTTTATAGGTCTCCCCCATAGAGGATTTCAATTAAAATTAGAACATGATGCATCAATACTATGACCATTTGTGACTGCAGATTTTGTGTGGACTGATATTTGGTTGGTATCTTAAGAGTATTGGCTTGGGACAGTATAGCAGGTAACTGATAAGGATTGGGGACATCTGTTCCACCTTAGTCAAGGGCAGTGTGTGAAGAAGGGAATACGATCTGCCATATACTGGCCAGAACAAAGTGCCCCTGTAAAGAATAACAAGAATAATGCTGTCATATGTACCAGCCTGCAAATGTCAGCTGATAGAGATAACTCTGTCTAATGTTGCCAGAAAAAATAATGACAGTGAGGAAGCCAGTGACATTTCAGTCACCAGATATTTCCATGTGCACCATCATCAGATCTGGAATCTTAAGTGGGGAATGTTTAAGGCATTAGAGGACACAGTAATGAACAAGACCTTAAGCAATTGCTTTGGAAAAGACAAGTCTATTAGATATGTAATAATAATAAATTAGGGTTATTAAGTCTCTTGTAGAGAATGTAATGTTCTGTAACTTGAAGTACAGACTGCCTTCAATATTACATGGGCTGTTTCCATTTAATATGCAAATGCAACATCATTATATTTTTCAAAGAACAGTATTAAAGGTTGAAACTTTTGTTTCAAATTAAAATTTAAAGTACAAGGACAGGCATTGCAATAACTTCCTTTGCTCCAATGCTCTCTGCTTAAAAAAAATGGAGGAAGTTCAGGACTTTAAATGAGGCTCGTAAGTAGAACAATAGTATGCATGAGAAAGCAATTTTAATAAAATAAGCACAAGTTATACAAATATCTTGGCCAGCAGGCTCCACATAAAGATATAGGATAACGGCAATTCTTAAAAGGGCTAAGTCACAGTATGTATGATATCATCAAGCATTTAGGATAGCCTAAAGATTGACAAGGCTGTAGGCTCGACGTGTTTTGGCGATTTTGGCGCCTCATCGGGAGCAGATGCATATAATCTGGAAAAACATTATAGGAAAAAATAAAGACCAATAAAGTATATTCAAAACTCATAAAGAGGGCAAAAAGTAAAAAATATATAAATAAAAAAAATGAAAAGGAGGACAAAAATTAGGGGTATGGAGGAGGGATATGAACTAACCTCCTACTTACACAGTACGCATAAAATGTGCTGGTGGCACTGCATCAGTGGCAAACGCCACATATCTCTGCCGGGAGCTGAGGGGGCGTGGAAATCCAGGGGAGAGGGACACCAACACCTTGGCACTGGTGACGATGCCAGGAGGGAAACTGGGAAATGCGTGGGAAAGATGTAATAATGTGTTGAGAACAAATAAATGTGTACTAATGTGTGGGCTAGTGTGTGAAGGGACTGCGATGTTGAGAAAGAAAAAAAGAGAACAAAGAAGGAAAAAGAAAGAAACGTGAGAGGGAGAAAATGTATAAATTAGGTAAGAAGATGGAGAAAAAAGGAAAGAAAATAGAAAGGGTTAGAGGAAAGTGAGACTGAGGGGTGGGGATAGGTGTGGGTGAGAAGCGCATTGAATGACTGGGATAGATAGAAAATTACCCCATGTGTGCCAATGAATTGCTTAAAATAATGAGGTGATGATGGACCGGGCTATCGCAACTCACCCTGAGAGCACGCCCCCAACGTCACGCTGGCGTGAATGGAAGGGGAGGGACCCAAGTCTCGAGCAGCAAACGCCACTCATATAGACGAGCGGTCATCCACCCCACATGCACGCCATCAGATGGAGAAAGGACGCCGGCGTAATGGCGTCAAGAGTGATGTCACACACAGGACATCCAGCGTGGCAGCGATGCATGACTGGACAAGCCTGCCCACCCCCCAGGAAAGACCAGCGACTAGCTGGGGGGAGGAGGGAGGGCACCAGGGACGCATCGCAGCTCCCGGACATAAAGAGACAAAGGGCGAATGCAACCGAAACAGCGCCACCTAGTGTAAGCAAACAAAAAAAGTATATTAAGTTCTTTGATTAAAAAAATTTATAGTAAATAAACATAGGAAAATCAAAATGTTGAACAAGGGGGAAAATTATAAATGAAGTATTGATAAATAACAAAAATTGTTGAGGATACTAAATAATAAATACATTTTGTAAATGAATAAAGAGTTTGAAAATCAAATAACAAATATCTACCTATGAGCCTCCATCCCTGATTAATTATAAGTTTTCCAATAAATTGCTTTCTAAATAACAGTTTTTTTAGATTTATATATATGGTCACATGACTACAAAACTCCAGCCAATCAATGATGCTGAAGTATCTATAATTTGTGACATCATCCCATCCAAAGTGTCTACAAGGCGAGGAGTTATGCCCATCAGCCAAAGAGAGAGGAAAGGGGAATGAGTCAGAGCTTTGTGGTCACATGACTGCATACAGGAGCTTACGCTTATTAGAAAATTTAAATAGGAGGGATTTTAGCAAAGGGGAAACAGCATTTAACAAATACGTTATTTGATAAATTTCCTTCTACTTTCAATAGTAATCTGAAAAGTAACCAGGTAATTAAAGTGTTACCAAACCCAAAACCCTGCATTCACAATATCTGGTCTCCTACAGTACACAGAACATGGAAATACAATTATTTTAGTAAATATAAACTGCTAAATAACTTTTCTGATCAACAGTATATAGCAGACTTGTGACTTATCAGTGTCCAGCCAAGCACTGGTTAAAGGTTGTAGTAGAAGTTTTCATTCTCCTCTGACTGTCCTATGAGGCTGCATGCCCCCTAACTTCCTGTCTGGACAGTGCTAACTGGCCCTGTGCTGATCACATGCACATCCCACCCCCAAAAAAAGAATTTAGCAATACACATCAAACTGTGCAGAGTGCCTCCAAGGCTCTGTTCTATCAGGAGATGGATTGGGGATTCCAGTATGGAGTCAGGAGATGGGGCCCAAGTGCATATGCCGAGTCACCTGGAAGGGAAAAGATGAGAGGATGTTAGCCATGCATGTGCCCCTTGTGATGTCTGCATCATGGGGTGGGACAGTCATGCCTGACACCCATGTCACTCACCAACCAGCAAGCTGTCCCTGTACACGTTCTGTTCGAATTCTGTTGGGATGTTGCTTTGACGGTATATGTAGCTGTCGTGGCTGGCCCTGGGGTGTTTGGCACGGACGTGCCATATGAGGCATTGGGCATCGGCTATCACCTGTATGTTGATGGAATGCCACTGCTTACGATTGCCGTATATGTGCTATGTGGCACGGGGGGGCCATAGTGCCACATGTGTGCAATCAATGGCCCTGATGGTGCGTGGGAATCCGGCAATTCTGTAGAAATCCTGCATTGCCTTCTGCCGCAGATGCTCATGGGTGGGTTTGATGATGTGGTGGGACATGCGTGTGAGGATTGCGGGGACAACCTGGTGCACGCATCTGCTCATGGTGGATTGTGACATCCCAGACACGACTCCACTTGTACGTTGGAAAGAGAAAATGGAGTGTTGCCAGTACCTTGACCAGTGGCTGCACTGCATGTGAGCGTCCCGTTTGGCTGGTGATTTCATCATGCAGAGCTGTGGCTAAATCTGGGATGGCATCAGGGCTGAATCTAAAGATGCGATACACCTTCGATTCCCCCATGCCAAAGACTTTCATGCACGTTCGGTATATCCTCTCCCATGCCCTCCTCCTCCGTGCCTGTAGACGCAGTAGTGCTATGACCATGGCTGCCGCTGGCATGTTGGCATACGGATGTGTTGTCCTGCAAGTGTGGTTGCTCAGCTCGTCCGTAACGGTGCTGCTGCAGCTGCTCTACAGCTGACCTGTGCACGTCTGTTGCTGAGTTACACCTGCTTTATGGGGAATAACTTTGTGCCGGACTTACAACTTACACCCACATCGCGTAGCCTGCGCCGGGCGCATGCACGTTCGTGAATTGTCGTATCTCCCTCATTTGCATATTTAAATAGAAAATCAATGGGAGCGCCACATACGTCCAGCGTAAATATGCGCCCACTCTACGCCGTTGTAGGCAAGTTACGTCAGTGGGATGAAGCCTATTTTTAGGCGTATCTTAGTTTGTGGGTCCGGCGCACAGATACGACGGCGCATATTTGCACTTAAGCGGGGTATCTTGGGCAAGTGCTTTGTGAATCTGGGCCTAAGGGTTATTTGCTTGTTTTGACCTAGGGGAATAAAAAAGAAGATTTACTTACCGGATCCTTCACTCCTCCCCGCAGTCTTCTTCCTACGCTTCAGCAGTCTACAGTTGTGACAGCATCAAGACCAAAGCAGGGTCAATGGCCAGCCACCTAGACAAAACCTATTAACCTTTGCTTTTCTGGAACACTTATCATGTATCCATTACTGTTGCACTGACATCTAGTGGGAAATCAGGGTAACTACAACATGTAATTTAATGTCTGTAAAATTGTATATTCCAGTTTACTTATATACTGTTTATTGGGGCAAGTTGGTTTAGTCCTTAGCTAGACCGCCTCCCTTCATGTTTCCTAAGTAGACTACCAGCCTTCATAGCGGACATAAAGTTTAGAATATTATTGTTTTTTTACACTTCAACTGACTGGTGAACATTCCATGTACTGCATTTTAACACGTGAAATTCACTGGATTCATCTGCTATGTTTATTAGAGTGCCAGATTTATAAGGGAGCAAATTGGGAAACTGTCCCAGGCCTCCAAGCCAAAGGGGACCCTAGAGTTCCTTTATAAAAAAATGCCTCGAGACTTCAGTAGTGTGTTCGTTAAGGGAGCAGTCTAGTTTGCAGCCTTTGCCAAGCTCCTGCCTCACTCCATCTCAACAGGCAGTTTTATTACACGATGAAAGCCTTGTTGATGCCTTTCCTGGTGCTAATGTAGCTCTTAGAATATATTTGAGCAAGATGGTCACTATTGGTTCAGGAGAAAGGCAGTTCAGCAAATGGACATTAATAAAGATTTATCTGAGAACCACAGTGACCCATGAGGCAGCCCATAGATTATGCAATTTTCTTTCCTTCCATCTGGGTGTTGATAGGGCCATTCCTACCTCAGCGCTATTGTGTTCTGTTGGTGGGTGGGGGGATGCAGGGAGCCTTATTATTAGAACGTATACGGTTTATTTTTCACTTTTTTATTTGTAATATAATGTATTTCTATCTTGATGGGCCCCCAAACTTGAAGTGCCCCGGCCGCCTCAAGGTCTAAATCTGGCAATGTGTGAATGGTGACTATACTGGTTTGATGAACCGAGATCTGAAGGAGCTATGTCAATGTATAAAGTGATGCCTTGTGGTCCAAACACACATCAGGGAAAGAACATCCATCACTATGAGCCCTAATGTCTATGCATAGTTTTACTTTTAATTTTTAATGTATTAATATTAAGCCAGATGCTTTACCTTATGCTATCTATTATAAGAACAATGTCAAAGACTTAAAGGACACACATTTGACTACTATTGTACCACCGTCATAGTTCTCCAGCAACAGAATATTTAGACTTTGAATCAAAATGGCCTTTGTACAATAATTTACAACCTTATCAAGTTTATGACTCCCACAGTTAAGCCTCATATGACTCCATTTATGTGCTCTGTTGATTGAAAGCCTCATGTTTTCATCATCAGAACTGAGCTGAAACGTCCTCTACTATTTTCTTCCACGTAAATAACCCACAGAAGACATCATTGACTTTGATTTATTGCCTACAGCATGGACGAAACAACGTGTATGTTTGTAAAGAGAATAAAGCAGCTCTTATGGATGAAGGTTTCTGATTGACCTCAGTTTTATGATCTATATAGGTTGTACATTTATATGATGGAAAAGGACAATCTCTATGCCATTAAATTGCTTTTAATGTTTGTCCTTTTCTTTGCAACTTTTATAATGTAATATGAAATACAGGAAGATGTGCTATTCATAAACACGTATTTAAAACCTATATAGAGTTCATTTCATACAATTGGCAATAAATTAGATCAGCCTTTCTCAACCTTTTTACTGCTGGGGAACCCTAAAAATAATTTTTAGGTCTCGGGGAACCCCTGATAAAACCCATTCATTGGGGGTCAGTGGGAACAATGCCCCTTATTTTGGTGGTCAGTGAGAAGAATGCCCTTTTTTACAGTAGTGGTAAGAATGCCCCCCTTACAGAGAACTATGAAGATCATTGGTGTCATACCACTGGCTCCTCCAAGTGGAATTGGCTCAGAACTATGTAGGCACCATCAAACAGAAGGTAAATCAGCCACAGCTCAAAGAACCCCTAGCCACGGAACCCTGGTTGAGAATGGCTGCATTAGATGGTATATTATTGTAATATTATATAAAATACCTTTTGTTGAATTTTGTCTTTCGTTATTTGTTAATTATATTAAATTGGAGGTCCACCGTTTTTTTTTTTTTTTAAGCCAGCAGCTACATATACAGCAACTGCTGACTTTTAAAAAACGGACACTTACCTGTCCAGCGCGCCCGTGATGTCAGCAGACGAAGCTGAGCAATCGCTCGGTCCTTGGCTGCTTCCGCCACCATCCTCGGTTGCGGCTTCACTGCCTGATTCCCTACTGCGTATGCGCGAGGATTGCCGTTACTGGTCCCCTCTCTCTCCTGGGAACAGTGTTTCCCAGAAGACCGCGGGGGGGGGGGGGGGGTGACGTCACAAGGCTGGACTCCCGCAGAAGTCAGAACCCGGAAGTGGTGTAAATACCTGTCTCAGACAGGTATCTGCACCCTCTCCCCCTGAAAGGTGCCAAATGTGACACCGGAGGGGGGGAGGGATCCAAAAAGTGGAGGTTTACTTTTTGTGTGAACCTCCGCTTTAAACACTACAAATATTGTAAGGACTTTTAGCAGTTGAGTACAGGCATACCCCACTTTTAAGTACACAATTGGGTTTATTTACTAAAGCTGGAAAGCGCAAAATCAGGCTCACTTCCACATAGAAACCAATGAGCTTCTAAACCTAGCTTGTTCAATTAAGTCTGGTAATAAATCCTGGAAGCGCATTGGTTTGTATGCAGAAGTGAGCCTGATTTTTTGCTTTCCAGCTTTAGTAAATAAACCTAATTGTGTACTTAAAACCGGGGTATGCCTGTATGCAGTTTCTTTATATTTCATTCGTTGTCTATGTTCAAGTTAAGGCCATCTTCAAATTAAAAGTCGCGCGATTTCTGATCTGACTTCCCTGCGGCTTCATGTCTGACTTCCATGGGACTTCATTAAATGGGATCCGACTTTGATCCAACCATACCGGGTCCTTTGAGTCTGGTATAAATCTTGAGGGGGGAAACTCACACAGTTTTTGTTTTCAATTTTGACATGGTGTTCCCCCTCAAGATCCTCAGAGCACAAGTCGCATGCTTCAAGTCACCTCTATTAAGATGATGATCCCATCTTCCATTCAAATCAATAGGAAATCATACCCAAGTCATACCAAAGTAGTGCAGGAAGCGTTTTCAAAGTCGAACCAACGCAAGTCGGACCAGTTAAGACAGCTGCTAGGGAACCATTGATTTTGTAATGTCATGCGACTTGTGCTCCCTAAGTCAGAGCACATGTCGGACCAATGTGTACCGGTCTTCAATCTGGTGTTATAACCACTGCCCTAATTTTCCTGTTTTAGGGTGGCTTCTTTCTCTTACAGCATTCTATCAAGACACAGTTGCATGCAGGACCTAGTACTGGGTCTCCCTACACTGTTCATCAATAGAAAGACACCTAGGATAGCTCTTCCTACCTCTCTTCTCCAAGCTAACAGACTGGCTCCAGAGTGCACTGTCCACTGTTACATTTTCCTTTGAAGACCAGAAATTCAGGGAAGAAGCACTAAGAGAGCAGAAGCCAGGAGTATTGAGAGTTATGAACTGCAAGTTCATTGAATTGTATCCTTAGTTTCCTGTTCTTAGTTGACAGGAGTGGAACCCGGTGTGACCTTCTGCTGCTGTAGCCCATATGCTTCAGGGTTCAATGTGTTGTGCTTTCATAGATAGTATTCTGCATACCTTGGTTGTATCTAGTGGTTATTTGAGTTACTGTTGCCTTTCTATCACCTCAAACCAATCTACTGATTCTCCTCTGACATCAACAAGACCTTTTCATCCACACAGCCTCCATTTACTGGATATTTTCTTTTTTTCAGACCAGTCTCTGTAAACCCTAGAGATGGCTGTGTGGGAAAATCCCAGTAGATCAGCAGTTTTTGAAATACTCACCAGCCGCTTGGCACCAACAACCATGCCGTGTTCAAAGTCACTTAAATTCCCTTTGCTTCCCCATTCTGCTCGGTTTGAATTTCAGCAAGACATCTTCACCACGTCTAGATGCCTAAATGCATTGAGTTGCTGCCATGTGATTGGCCAATTATTAATTTGTGTTACCAAGCAACTGAACAGGCATATCTAATAAAGTGGCCAGTGAGTGTATGTAGCAATTCATTGTGAGAGCTTAGGGAATGTGCCTTTTGGTACATGAAAACAGAGTTGTGGGAAGAACCCATTGGTTTCACCCACTGCAAGCTGCCTGCATAAAATACCGGAGAGGATGAAGATAAGACCAGTCACCCTAAACAAGGAGAGAAAGCAGCAGTCATTGGACTTTAAAGAATATGTAAACCAAACATTTCATTTACCTGATATGTGCCTGCTGGACTATGTACTTGTATGAAAAGGTGTCCTGTTCTCCTTGTATTGCTTCCTTTGTGGTGAATCCTTGATGTTCCTGCTAGCTCCTCTGCTTTCCTATTAAGAACTGACCACACCAAGCAGAACACATCGTAGTCAGTTCTCAAGCTATGCTGGGAACTCAGCCTGCTCTTCTCCAAAGATCAAATTTGTCCTGACAACACTTCCCTATTCACTGGGAAGTCCAGTGTGCTGCTGTTTCCCATCCTCCCAGCTCATATGCAGCTAAGAACAGAGGGTATCTGGTCACTTGGCCACTTGGTTGTTTGGCTTTCATTTCTATTTTAAACTGAATAGGTTGTTCTACAAGGTGATCATCTACAATCACTTTAATACAGGAACTTTCTGCAAGAGGCACAGTTCAGGACATGTGTCATGTAGGACTGCTGTACAGATTTGGAAGAAATCCACAAGGGTTCCAAGATTCATCATTTGAGACTTTTATTTATTTATTTTTAAAGAACTTAGTAAAATGTAATTATTTCCTGTTTTGCCTCTATCTCTAGCTCTGAGAGGCCCTGGCCATCTAAGTGACTAAAAGAGGTAGGATGTCAATGAGGGGCAACTGTGTGGAAGGAAAGTCAACAGTAGAAGCAATTGAGACATATTTTCTGGTTATGAGGTGTGAGGTGATGGAAGATAATGGACAAAGGGTAAGAAGCATGCGAGACTGAAGACAAAAAAAGGGTTTAATGGAGAGGGGCCTAGTGAGGGTCTGGTGTAAGGTTGCGAACTGTACGAGATTCACCTGGACAGTCTGGGTTCTAAATCGTCTGCCCAGTTTTCAGACTGCCTAAACCCGGACAGACCACTCCTCTCCTGTACATACTGTCCCCATCATACCCCACACACTCCTCTAAATACTGTCCCATCATACCCTCCACACTCTACATAATGCCCCCATCATACCTTCCACAATCTGTGTAAAAGTCTCACACATGTAGTATGGCCATACTCAGGAGGAGTAGCAGAATGTATTTTGGGTTGTAATTTTTTGTATGTACATGCTATATGTTAGAAATAAAAAATTGCTTTTAATTTTCTTTCCACATTTTCTAAGCACTTGGGGAAAAAAAATTACATGCTCAAAAGATTATTCCTCATAGATTATGCGTTGGGGTATTTTCTTTCCAAAATGGGGTTGTCCTGGTGATCCAGGGCCTTCAAAAGTGTAAGGCCGCGTACACACGATCGAACATGTCTGCTGAAACTGGTTCGCAGACCAGTTTCAGCGGACATGTCGATCATGTGTACGGCCTATCGGACAGTTTTCCAGCGGACAAAAGTTTCAAAACATGCTTAGAAACCTGTCCGCTGGAAACCTGTCTGTCGGACATGTTCGATGGTTAGTACACGAAATCATCGGACCAAAATCCGGCGCATGCTCAGAATCACGTCGACGCAAGCTTGGAAGCATTGAACTTCATTTTTTCATCACGTCGTTGTGTTCTACGTCACCGCGTTCTGGTCCGAGGGGATTTTGGTCCGATGGTGTGTACGCACATCAGACCAACAGACCACTTTAGCCTGGTCCGATGAAAACGGTCCGTCGGACATGTTTCATCGGACATGTCTGATCGTGTGTATGTGGCCTAATAGGTTGAGAAATGAGATGTCTAATTTCTGCTTCTTTATTTATTTATGCTTATTTATGAATGTCTGAAGGTGCTACTTCAATGTTGGGCCTCTGTATGTGGCCAGGCTGTGTAAAAGTCTCACACAAGTGATATCACCATACTCAGGAGGAGAAGCAAAATGTGTTTTGGGGTGTCATTTTTGCTTATAAATGGACAACTTTGTGTAAAAAAAATGTGTTTTAATTTTTTTCCACATTTTCCAAAAACTTCTGGAAAAAAAAATTGTTCAAAAGATGAACGTTGAGGTGTTTGCTTTCCAAAATGGGGTCATTCTGTGGGCAATTCCATTGTCCTGGTGCTCCAGGGCCTTCAAAAGTGTAATAGGTAGTTGAGAAATGAGATGTGTAATTTATGCCCCTAGAACGCCTAAAGGTGCTACTTCAATGTTGGGCCTCTATATGTGGCCAGGCTGTGTAAAAGTATCACATGTGGAATCACCATACTCAGAAGAAGTAGCAGAATGTATTTTGGGGTGTAACTTGTGGTATGCACACGCCATGCAAGGGAAATAACCTGCTCATATGACAATTTTGTGCGAAAAAAATCTTAATTTTGCAAAGAATTGTGGTAAAAAAAAATAAAAAAATAACTATTCCTCTTACTAAATACCTTGGAATGTCTACTTTCCAAAAAGGGGTTATTTGGGGGGGGGGGGGGTTGTACTTTCCAGGCTTGTTAGTGTCTTAAGAAATAAGATAGGCTGTCAGTAAATGTGTAATCATTTTTAAATGATTGTCACCATAGCTTGTGGATAGGGATGAGCCGAACACCCCCGTGTTCGGTTCGCACCAGAACCTTCGAACGGACCTCACGTTCGCGCAAAGGTATCGAACCCCATTGACGTCTATGGGACTCGAACGTTCGATTTCAAAAGTCATCATTTTAAAGCCCAATATACAAGTTATTGTTGGAAAACAGGTTTGGCGACCCGTTTTTTCTGGAGCAGCGATTTTTTAATGATGCTTAAAGTGAAAAAATTAAAAATTAAATATCGTACCTGCTGGGTATCTATAGTAGTGGCACGTGTTTAGAACTGTCACTGCACAAAATGAGATTACTATAAGAAAAAAGTAATTTAAGGCTTTAACCTCCCTGGCGGTATGATTCTTTCAGATTTTAGGTGCTAAAAGCGGTACCATTATTTGCAAGGGAATTTGGCGTTTTAGATTGCAGGCTTGCAATTCTTAGGAATAACTCACCTAAATCTGTCCAAACCAGAGTCTCTAGTAGACTATGACAAAGTTTGAAACACAAAATCATAAATTATAATATAATAAATAATAACAAATAATAATTTAATAATAACAATACTTTTTATTCAATAAATTTTAACAAATAATATATTCATAAACTCAGATTTTTTGGGGGGTCAAAAAAGTGTGCAAAATCATTATTTAGTAAATGTCTCGGGTATGAAATTCTTTGAAGCAAGGAATGGCGCAAAGTCCAACGTCGCAGTCGAGACAACTGAAGCGCGTTTCTTTGCGTATTTTGTTTCCGCTGTTGTCGCGCTTGGAGCAGCAAACCACACACATCCGTGAGGGTGCTGATTTTTTTGCAGTGGGTGGTACATAGTCCATGAAATGACGACCAGTCAGGCGCTCAGGATTTACAACACCAGAAGCCCGTCGTCCAGAACGGTTTACCGCCGTTGGCGTCTGGCGTTTTAGAAAAATTTGTTCTGCCACCTTCCACATAAAGTCTGCATGGACCATAGACCTGGCATTTTTTTTTTTCAGCAGGATGAATGAATTCCACAGACATTGCTCCAAGAGATGTCTGAAATTTTTTTTATAATATTTTTTCTGCTGCTTTCGCATAGCTGGATAAAATGTCATGGCTTGGTCCGCCCTGTCCACACCTCCCATCGTGTGGTTGTAGTCCAATACAACTTGGGGCTTTCTCACATCTTTTCCACCTCTGGTATGCACCATGACGGTCGAGGTATTGTGCACTGTGCTCATCAGGGAAATGTCCTTTTTGTCCCGCCACTTTAGTGCCAACATTTTCCCTTTTTGCCATGCAGCAACTTCTCCTTTATCTAGCTTTTTGTTGTAAAATCCTGCCGGCATGTCCCGCCGGTTAGGCCTCACGGTTCCATAAGCGTCCGTCTTGTTCATAAGCAGGAACTCGTACAGTTCTGGGGAAGTGTAGAAATTGTCTGTAGTGAGACAGTAGCCCTGGTTGAGCAAGGGCTCTATCAATGACAGAACTGACGCGCTTGCCATCCCAAAAAAACTAAATCTCGGGGAGAATTTGGTCCCTTTCCCAGTGTACATTACTGTGTTCCAAATATACCCAGAGCTGGATTCACACAGCATAAAGGATTTGATCCCAAAGCGAGCGCGCTTAGACGCAATAAATTGTAGCCAACTGAGCCTACCTTTATAGGCCATCAGACTTTCGTCAATAGTAATGTCCCGCTCAGGAATATAGGTCCGCTGGAAGTTCTGCAGTATCATTTGGTAAACATCCCAAATTTTTTTTAGCTTTGGAGCTGGATGAGATTGTTCGTCGAATTCCTCATTATTTGCGAAGTGCAAATACTTCATAATCAAAGAAAATCGATATTCGGACATTACCGATCCAAAAAAAGGTGTGGCCAATAATTTATTTGTGGTCCAGTACCACTTTTGGAGTGGTTTCCCCACCACTCCCTGTAAAATTAGGAGGCCAAGGAATTTCCAAATATCATCACTGGTCACAGGCTCCCATTTTCTGCGCCGCGAAAATAGCTGATGGGTAGCAGCTTGCTGATCTTGATACCTGTTAGTCTCCAACACTATTTTGTCGATCACCTCATCCGTCAAAAAAAGCCGGAGGTAATCCAACGGATTGTCACCCTCTATGTCCACTTTTATCCCAGGTGATCCTGTGAAGGGAAACCTTGGGGGCGCTACGTGCTCTGTAGCGCAATCAATTGCGCACCAAGTCCGCACATCGCTGGGCACAGGTGCAGGATCGTCACTCGCATCTTCATCTTCACTTTCTTCATCCGATGACGAGCTTTCCCACGCGTCGCTATCGCTCAGCTCCTCCGCAAGGGATTCTGCATCACTGTCGCTGTTTGGCAGCATGTCGCATAGCGATTTGGATGTAGAGGCGCGCTTTGCCATGATTGCAGTACCAGTGTCTGTATACTGAGCAGCAATCTGCAGACAGGTCACTTGAGAAAACACTGGGGGGGGCAATCAAAGGTCACTGTATTTTTTTTTTTTTTTTATCAGTGTGTTTTTACTGTGTTTCACTATGTTTCTACTTATACATTTGAATTTGGCGCCGTTCCCCCCCCCTTCCCGCCCCCCTGCGTCGCGACGCTCGCGGCAGGGAAGGGAATCGGAGGTACACAGCATCAGGGGACATCGGCGGCTGCGTGTCTTCGCGCTGGATCGCGGAGAAAAGGTAAGAAAACGTTTTTTCTGCATCCAGCGAGGAAAGCTCGTGTGTGGCACGGGGTTACCGATCGTAGCATGAAAATCTCACCCCGTGCCACACACGTGAAGACCGCCAGGGAGGTTAATGTAATGTTTGGTCCCTGCAATATGGATAAAAATCACTGAAAAAAATAGCATGGGTTTCCCCGCCACCACTCCCCCCAGGTCAGTACAAACCCCTTTGGCCCTATATACTTTGAACAGCAGTATACGGGCGGTGCAAACAAGACAGGGACTGTAGGTTTGTTGTTAAGTAGAATCTGTTTGTAAGTTTCAAGTAGTACTTCTTTAAAGTGTAGCTTCAGCCATAAAATCTTTTTTTAAGCTTTTCTGAAAACATAGAGAAGGGTTATTATCACCCCTGTAACATTTGTTTTGCTGTCTGTGTGCATCTGTTCAGAAGATTGCACCTCACTTTCTGTCCCAATGACAAATGATTTATTTTTATTTTTTGGTGAAACAAGGATTGGTGATAAAGCATCAGTGGACAGGAGACACTTTTTACAGAAGAGAATTTCCCTTCCTAGGGGTAGATTTCCTCTCACTTCCTGTTGTCTTCTTCTGTTTGCAAGTAGGAGTCGTTTGTAGGCGCTGGAACGCCCTGCTGTGAAATATTAGATCAAGAATTGTAATTACACGCCCCTGTTGAACAGAGGCAGAAAAATTGGGCCTTAGGCACTTCTGCTGGTGCCACAACACTGCAACCCCTCACAGATACTGTAATTGGAGCCCAGCAAAGAGCCACATGCAAAGTATTGCATCAAAAATTGTAATTACAGGGGCAGAAAAATTGGGCCTTAGGCACTGGTGGCGATGCCCAAAACCAACAATGTTCATACTAGCTATCAGCAAGATCATTGAGGAGGAAAAGGATATTCAGTCAGCATAACAGGATAGTCACTCGGCATTAGCAGTCTCCAAGGGATCTGACACTTCCAAAAAAATATTCCGTTACATCAGCATCAGGTGCTTGGTAGCTGGTGTTGATCCAAGCCTGATTCATTTTTATGAAGGTCAGTCGATCGACGAAGTCGGTGGAGAGGCGCACCCTGTGATCGGTCACAAAGCCTCCAGCAGCACTGAATGTTTGTTCTGAAAGAACGTTGGATGCAGGACAAGCCAGTAGCTCAATTGCGTACTGTGCAAGCTCTGGCCAGTGATCCATCCTCAAGACCCAGTAAGCCAGAGGATTTTCGGTGGGGAAGGTGTCCAAGTCTGATCTTGCCCCTAGGTATTAACGCACCTTGTAAACCAGACGCTGGTGATGGTTGCTGGAACCGATCATACCTTGGGGCTGCGGACTAAAAAATTGTCTGAACGTTTGGGAACTTACCACTGAGGTACCGCACATTCCACAAACTCATGGAAGGGGGCAGAATCTACCAATTGAGAAGGCACCAGTTCAAGTGCTAACAATTTCGCTTAGCTAGCATTCAAACGCTGGGCATGTGGATGGCTGGGAGAGTACTTCTTTTGGTGCTGCAGCAGCTGGGGCAGGGAAATTTGGCTGGTACAATCTGACATTGGTGTACCGATAGTAGATTGCCCGCATGTACTACTAGGTTGTGACACACCTAATTCTACACCTTCAGTCCTATCAAGTCAGGCTTCAGAGAGGACTGAGGGTATAGTGGGGTTGGAGATCCCAGCTGATGAGGGGCAAGGGGAGGTCCGCTTTGTTCTTTGGTGTGGGTCTTTCAGGTATGCTTGCCAACTAACTGCATGGCAGGTCGACATATGTCTGGTCAAGCATGTGGTGCCCAAGCGGGTGATGTTTTGGCCACACGAGATACGCTTGAGACATATGTTGCAAATAGCAATGTGCGATCTGTCTCAAAAAAGGCCCACACCAAAGAACTTTTGCAGTAACGCTGAGACACAGCAGCGCCCTGCACAGGCGTAGCTCTGCAATGTAATGCAGTTGGTGTGCTGCCATTAAGCTGTGCCTTAGAGGGCATCCTGCCTCTTTGGAGATGTGCTCTCCTATCAGGCACCCACTCTCCTCTCTCCTATCAGGCACCCACGTAGAGTCAGTGACCTCATCATCCCCTCCCTCCTCATCACTGTCAAAAACCTGGCAGTATGCTGCAGCTGGGGGAACATGACTGCCAGATTGCTGTCACTCTTGGGCACTCCCTCTCTCTGGGCTCACATTACTGCCTTCCTCTATCTGTGTTCCCTCATCGGAGCCTTCAAAACGCTGTGCATCTTCAGGCAGGATGTACCCAACGCTGTGTTGAAACAGTTCGGGGGACTCCTCAGGAGGACATGGTGGGACTAGGGAAGGAGTAAGTGATGCCATTGAACAGAGGGAAGAGGATGCCTTGGCAGCTAATTTGCCTGACAAAGTACCCTGAGCCTGGGTGAGAGAGGATGAGGAGGATGAGGATGGCTTGGTCATCCACTCTACCAATTTGTCTGCATGTTGAGGCTCAACAATGCCAGGTCGCGAAAAGGACGAGCGTGTGCAACGGCCATGTGCTAAAGAGGATGCACCGTGTCCACCACCAGCACTGTTGCCTCTAGATGCAAAGCCTGCTTGCCCTTGTGACGCTCTGCCTCTCTTTGTTGTCCTATCAGACATTATAATGGTCTGCAGAGGACAAAATCAGTACACACACCTCGTAGCTTTAGGTGTAAACTGCAGAGGACAAGTGGTGTACACACCAAGTAGCTTTATGTGCAAATTAATGAGCACACTTGCAGTATACACCAAGTAGGTTTAGGTGCAAACTATACAGCAGGAGTGCAGTAACCTCCAAGTACGTTTAGGTGCAAACTATACAGCACAAATGCAGTAAATTACAAGTAGGTTTAAGTGCAAACTACACAGCACAAGTGCAGTAAACACCAAGTACGTTTGGTGCAAACTATACAGCACAAGTGCAGTAAACACCAAGTACGTTTAGGTGCAAACTATACAGCACAAGTGCAAAAAACACCAAGTACGTTTAGGTGCAAAATATACAGCACATGTGCAGTAAACTACAAGTAGGTTTAGGTGAAAACTATACAGGACAAGAGCAGGAAACACCTAGTACGTTTAGGTGCAAACTATACAGCACAAGTGCAGTCAACTACAGGTAGGTTTAAGTGCAAACTATACTGCACACAGGCAATACAACACGTTAGAACACTGCAGCTAGCACAATCAACTGCCTGACAAATAGGAATAGCTGATCTAGCTAAACGTTACAGTGTATAAATATATGTAAATCTCCTGGGATGTATATATATCCTCTACATGCTGTAAATTTAACTAAACTGACTAGCCTGCCTGCTCTATCTATCTATCTAGTAAAAAATACACTGTCTCTCTCTCTCTAGGACTGATCTTTTTGTTAACACCGCCGCAACACACTATACGAGGCCGCCCAGCAGGCTGCCTTTTATAGTGTGGGGCGTGTTCTAAAGCCCAGGGCCATAATTGGCCAAAGACACCCTTGACTCGAACATGGGTTCGAGTCGAACGCAAAGCTCATCCCTACTTGTGGACTCTATAACTTTCTTATTTAAAATGTGAGAGCCCTGAAAGCTGAAAATTGGTCTGGTTAGAAAGTGGTAAATAAAGGAAAAAGTTGTGCTACTAGAATATTGTAGAAAATTAACTAGGTGAACAAGCAGCCTGCATCAACGACAGAACAATATCGTAACAAAAACAGAAAATACAAAAATGCGGCGCTGAAAAGAGACAATGTAATCCACTACCATGTGGAGAAATAACTCAGAATATATGGAAAGAAACAAACCATACATCCCGAGAGTGTAGAAAATAATACAGTGGTAAATATAGCGATAAACCAACAACTAGGTCCTATTGAGAGACCATAAATCATGAAAGGTGAACTTCTTGTGCATTGATGCACCAACAAATAAGTCCATAATTACTTCCGTAATTATGCAAACAGATAGTGTCCTAAAAAGTCCAGTGAGGACATGTGAGATGAAATATATCGCTTTAAGGTAAAAGATGGAAGATGGAACAACCACAACACAATCCAGGACAACCAAGAAGATTGGATACTCTTACCGGATCTGGTGGACACACTGACCGGTGGTAGTATGTCAATAGGGCAGATATTGGATCCTCAGCCTGGTTAGGTTCAAAGGAAATCCAAGGGTCTTTTTGTCCAAACGTCCAGGATAACAAAAAAGTTCCTCATGTGGTTGAGATCATATGGAAGCACCACTGTTCCCACACAAACTGGTCACCAACTGCATCCCAGCCTGCTGATTAGGAATCGAAGAAGCAGCACATTTGATAAGGTCATCACTGAGGGCCCCTTTGCCCCTTCTTCAACCACTTCAATACGTTTTGGTGGATGGAGCCATGGATGGCTGTGGAGGGTTAGAAAGGAAGTTTCCTGGTTTTACACTTATTCCCTATGGTCTAAACTTTTGAAAAACTTTTTTTTTACCTGAGAAACATTTGTAAACATTTCTTTTGTATTTCATTACTGATTGAGTGCTGGTTATTGTTTGGTGTGGGCTCATGATTAATTATCAACTTAACTATCAACAATGACTTGTAAATATATTAAGACTGAGAACGATATTATTGTGGCTTTCAGATACAGAATAAGGAATGTTTAAAAGAAAATGGATGACTAGTCTATTTCATAAATGAGAATAAATCCCTGGGCACCAGGAACAATAAAGACCGAACAAAATAGTCTAAGCATTATATGGAAACATAGTCGCATCATGGCTGGACTTAATCAATACAGCAGTGTGTGGTCCACAGATTAAACATTGCGCCATATTGAAGAAAAACACTGGGTCATTTGTTATTTTTTATTTGAAGCTGTTATATTGAGTTGTTATTAGAGTCAAGGCCTTAAAGTTGCTAGCATTGATTGCAGCTTTTTTTCACACTACATACATTTGTCACCGGGACAGAAAAATGTAGAATTTCATTATTCGCAATATACTGAGTTCTTGCTTTCTAATATTACTCTGTAGACTTTGAAAAGCTCCTAACTCCAATTGTAATTTTTCTCTCCACTAAAGACTCTGAAAGTACCTCTTTTGTTACAAAGTAAAGTTAGAGATTAAATGTGGGTAACAAAAGAAAGCCTAAAAAAATAACTAGAATATACTGTAGAGAGAGAAAACTAAGTAAGGAAAAATTGTTCTATAGGCAGGCTATTAGGTGTACCCTAAACAGGGCCGATCCACCCTATACGCTGACTACACAAGCTGCGTAGGGCCCCCGCAATCTACTCGAGGCCCCGCCTCCCCCTCGTTTTGTTACATTCATTTGCTGGAAAGAAAATTAGGCTATCTGCTCCCTCCAGCCTGCAGGGGGAGATAGACAGCTAGCAGGCTTCCCTCTCTCCACTAAATCACTTGTCACTTATCACATGATGAATGGAGAGAGAAACAAGATGCTGCCTTCAGAACTGTGAGTACATGTGGGAGGAGAGGGGGGACACACTGATGTAATGGGGACACGCTGATGTAAGGGGACACGCTGATGTAAGGGGGCTGCTGTTAATGGGGACTCTGCTGGTAAGGGGGACTCTGCTGGTGTAAGAGGACTCTGCTGATGTAGGGGGCTGAAGGTAATGGGGACTCTGCGGTTTATGGGGACTCTGCGGGTAAAGGGACTGTTGGTAATGGGGACTCTGCTGATGTAAGGGGGCTGCTGGTAATGGGGACTCTGCTGGTAATGGGGACTCTGCTGGTAATGGGGACTCTGATGGCAGTGGGGACTATGATGGCAGTGGGGACTCTGCTGGGGACACTGATGTAAGGGTGTGCTGTTGGTGACACTCAAAATTAAAGTAGGCCGGTCTGAATGAAGTCCAGGGACAAATTTTTGTCCCAGTCCAGCCTTCCCCTCGTGTCTTAGCGCAATTAATGTCACGGGCGCGGTGACGTCACTCGTGTGTGCACTTCTCTCCGGTCAAATGGTTTACATAGTTCACGACATCACGGGTCAGGTAGAGGGCCCCTTAGCAGAATTCTGCTTAGGGCCCCAGGAAGGTCCGGATCGGCACTGACTCTAAAGGTAGGTGTATTTTAGAAGTGTACGTATCCTTTTTGACCCCAACCTTATTGTGCGAATCCTGACCCGAATCCCCAGATGCAGATTAAAGGATACTTTGCAATTCTTTAACCACTTCCCGACGGCCGTAGGAACACTGTATAGTATATGCGGCCGTCGGGCGGTTCTGAATCTCTGACAGGACGCATATATGCGTCCTGTGCTCTTAATGGCCACTAGAGGGCGCGCGCGTGCCCGCTGCATTCCTGAGATACCGATGCGCGTGCCTGGTGGTGCAATCGGCGGTTACAGGGACAAGACATGGATCTCTGTGTGTAAACACAGAGATCCATGTCCTGTCAGGGGAGAGAGGAGACCGATCTGTGTGTCTTGTACATAGGGACACAGCATCGGTCACCTCCCCCAGTCACCCCCCTCCCCCCACACAGTTAGAACACACCCAGGGAATACATTTAACCCCTTCCATGCCCCCCTAGTGTTAACCCCTTCACTGCCAGTCACATTTATACAGTAATTGGTGCATTTTTAAATGTATAAATGTGAATGGCGCCAAAAATGTGTCAAAAGTGGCCGATGTGTCCACCATAATGTCGAAGTCCCAATAAAAATCGCAGATCACCACCATTACTAGTAAAAATAAATAATTATAACAATTAATAATAATTCTGTCCCCTATTTTGTATGCGCTATAACTTTTGCGCAAACCAGTCGCTTATTGCGATTTTTTTTTTTTTTTTTACCAAAAATATGTAGAATAATACGTATCGGCCTAAACTGAGAAAAAAATAATATTATTTTTTTTTTTTAAAATGGGCTACTTATTATAGTAACAAGTAAAAAATATTGACTTTTTTTCAAAATTGTTGCTCTTTTTTTGTTTATAGCGCAAAAAATAAAAACTGCAGAGATGATCAAATACCACCAAAAGAAAGCTCTATTTGTGGGGAAAAAAGGATGCCAATTTTGTTTGGGAGCCACGTCGCACGACCGCGCAATTGTCAGTTAAAGCGACACAGTGCCAGAAGCTGAAATTTCACCTGGTCAGGAAGGGCTATAAGTGCCCAGTAAGGAAGTGGTTAATATGATTTTTTATGTTTTGGTATATACGGGATGCCTGATACCTCTTTATCACATACAGTGCCTCATACCGCTGGGTTATACAAAGTGCCCTTCCATCACACTCAGTGCCTTACACATTTCTGTTACACGTAGTCCTTCACACTAGTTGCACTGGATGCAGAATTACTGGAGCACTGGATGCTGGAGCACTGTGGGGTTGTGCTTGGATTATTGGAAATTACTCATAGGAAGCTTATTGATCACTGTTCACTGCTCCATTGATTGTCAGGCTTTTTTGAGGATCTTTGGCTGTTAATTTTTCTATCCATGTGACTGTTTTTGCCCTGCATCATCCTTTACAACAGACATAATCTATTTTCCTGAAGAAGCAGGCTTTGCCCTGTAGAAGGAGCTGCTGCTCCGACCGTTAAGCCTATTCTCTGCCCTATTCGTCCCGTCTATCCCAGACACATCTCAATCCGGTGACGTCATTTCCGGCCGCTTGGGCTGCGTTCCACGCTGGTTTTCGGTTCCTGTTTCCTACTTCCTGGTGGCCACAGGGCGCAAAGAATATCATCCACTCATCCACACAGCCTGCAAAGTTACTGGGAACGCTAAAGGATGCCAAAGGGCTTAAACATCTCCTTCGCCCTTTGATCTTAAGAGCCTGTATCACTTTCTATTTTGTAAGTGTTACTTATCTTTGCGCTAAAAAAGAAATTTTTAATCTCTTCACTTAGGTGGTGCTTCACCTTTTTCTTCTCCCTCCTTTTCTTACAACAAACAGTTATACATAATGAATTTATATTCCTGAAGAAGCAGGCTTTGCCCTGTGAAACGTGTCAAAGGATACAGTCAAGATGCTATGAGTGAAATTTTTGTTAAATCTCTCTGGCAGGAATTATTATGAAGGGTTGATGTAAAATATTGTGTGACTGTCTTCATGCAGATTTTAATTGCACAGTTTTGTCATTGTGTGTATTAGATAGTCCCTCATATAGGGTCTTTTAACTAAATACATGACATGAAAATCGTTCGCTTTTACTTGGAGGTCTTTTTTGGTGTGGTACCGTTAAAGTCCTATTTAGTTATGTGTTTTGTCTTTTTCCTATGTATTATTTCACATTTCTCTGATAACGTGTGGAACTTCAAAGTTCTTAATGCAGCCAGAAATGAACACACCAACAAATCTCATCCAGCGGTATCAGTGCTTTATAATTCCACATAAATGAAGATGACAAAAATCAGCTGAGCCACTCACAGCTAATTCAATCCTTTTTAACAGAAAGTAGAAAAGTACTGTACAGGACTATTGGGTTGAGTTACTAAAACCGAAGACTGTAAAATCTGGTGAAGCTCTGCATAGAAACCAATCAGTTTCTGGATTTTGTTTCAAAGCTTAATTAACCACTTCAGTCCCCGCTCATCGTCAATTGACGGCAGCTTAGGGGATCTGAATATCCAAGCTGCCGTCAATTGACGGCATCGTTTTCTCCGGCCACTGGGGGGCGCGCGCGCCGATGGCGGCGCGCACCCGGCGCGTCCCCGAGATGCCAATGCGCGTGCCTGGCGGTCGTGATGTCCGCCAAGTACCCGCCGATCGCCAGTTTTAGAGCAGGGACGTGGAGCTCTGTGTGTAAACACAGAGCTCCACGTCCTGTCAGTGAGAGGAGACAGATGCTGTTTCTCTTGTACATAGGGAGACAGCATCGGTCACCTCCCCCAGTCACCCCCCTCCCCCCACACAGTTAGAACACACCCAGGACTCACATTTAACCCCTTCCTCACCCCCTAGTGTTAACCCCTTCACAGCCAGTCACATTTATACAGTAATTAGTGCGTTTTTATAGCACTGATCGCTGTATAAATGTGAATGGTCCCAAAAATGTGTCAAAAGTGTCCGATGTGTCCGCAAATATCGCAGTCCTGACAAAATTCGCAGATCGCCGTATTACTAGTAAAAAAAAAAAATTTCAGAATTCTATCCCTTATTTCCTAGCCACTATAACCTTTGCGCAAACCAATTACTATACGCTTATTGCGATTGTTTTTTTTACCAAAAATATATAGAATACATATCGGCCTAAACTGAGAAAAAAAAATATATTTTTTTTAAAAAATTGGATTTTTATTATAGCAAAAAGTAAAAAATATTCAGTTTTTTTTTTCAAAATTGTCGCTCTTTTTTGTTTATAGCGCAAAAAAAAACAACCCGCAGAGGCGATCAAATACCACCAAAAGAAAGCTCTATTTGTGGGGGAAAAAAGGACGTCAATTTTGTTTGTAAGGCACGTCGCACGAAATTTCGCCTGGGCAGGAAGGGGGTATATGTGCCCAGTAAGCAAGTGGTTAAACAAGCTAAAGTTAGAAGCTGATTGGCTAACATGCATAGCTGCACCAGATTGGGCTCTATGCAAACACTCTGGCTAACAGCCATTTATTGTGAACGCCATCTTTTCACACTCGTTCTAGTATATATACTACTCAGTGTAATATTTTAAATCACATGTGTGGTGTCTTTAGGCTCCATGCACACTAGACTTAAAAAACATAGGCCCAGATTCACAGAGCGATTACGCCTGCGCAACAGGAGATGCGCGTGCGTAAGTCGAAATGTGCGCGTGCGTTTCGATGCACGGCATCCCCAGAACGAGATACGCAAAAAATCTACTTTTTTTTATCCCGCGTAATTTCGTTAGACTGGCACATCCGTCCGTGCAAAAGTGCGCTAGACAGACCATTGATTTGCTAGTCAAATATGCTAATGAGGGACTTACGGGGATCCACAAAAGAACGTTGGGGCAGCGCAGGCGACGCAGTGTGCGCAACAGCAAAATGTCCTGTCTAAAATTAGACCATATAAAAGCTGGTCTAAAAAGAGAAAAAAAGTCTACTTGTTAGATAAAGCAACACTGTTAGTGAGGAGCTCAGCAGTCACACGTGTTGCACAACAATCTGTATGCCAAAATGCCAGGGGCATCGTCGCACATAGCTATACTACTGACTTTAGATGAACAAAGAAGGATGAGGGCACGGAGGATGGCACGGAGGATGGCACGGGAGAGGATATACCGCACCCGCATAGACCTGTTTGGCATGAGTGATTCTGAGGTGTTTCGCATCTTCAGATTCACCCCTCATGTCATCCTGGAATTAACCACAACCCTGCAGGAGGACATCACCAGCCCAACACAACGCTCACATGCAGTGCAGCCACTGGTCAAGGTCATGGCAACACTCCATGTCCTTGCCAGTGGCTCTTTTCAGCGTACAAGTGGAGTGGTGGCTGGGATGTCACAATCCTCCATGAGCGGATGTGTGCACCAGGTTGTCCCTGCAATCCTCAGACGCATGGCCAACCAAATCAATAAACCACCACTGAGGAGCTGCGACTGAAGGCAATGACAGATTTCTACAGAATTGCCAGATTCCCACGCACTGTGGGGGCCATTGATTGCACACATGTGGCACTCCAGCCCCCCCAGGAGACAGAGCACATGTACCGCAATCGGAAGCATTGGCATTCCATCAACGTACAGGTGATAGTCGATGCCCAAGGCCTCATATGGCACGTCCGTGCCAAACACCCAGGGTCCAGCCATGACAGCTACATATACAATCAATGCCACATCCGAATGGAATTCGATCAGAACGTGTATGGGGACACCTGGCTGGTTGGTGAGTGACATGGGAGTCAGGCATGACTATCCCCTCCCATGATGCACACATCAAAAGGGCCACATGCATGACTAACATCCTCCTGTCTTTTCCCTTACAGGTGACTCTGCATATCCACTGGGACCCCATCTCATGACTCCTATCCGGAACCCCCAAACCCCAGGAGAGGAAAGATACAATCAAGCACATGCCCAAACACGAGCAGTGGTGGAGTGCACCTTTGGCCTACTAAAGTCACGTTTCCGATGCCTGGATAAGTCTGGGGGTACCCTCTTGTATTCCCAAAACTTTGTGTGCCAGATCATTGGTGCATGTTGCATGCTGCACAACTTCGCAGAAAGAAAGGGCCTGCAGATTGGCCTACGTGATGACCTGACCCCTGAACCAGACAATCCCCCCCTAACCGAGGCTACCCCGTCTTCTGAGGGTAGAGCAGCCAGGAGACAACTCACATTGGGCATCTTTGCACGTTAAACACACACATTAATCATGGCACAATGAGAATGCATGCATGCACAACACTGTGGTCGCTAGCACACACACCCCACATCCACATCAAATTGGACTGGCACCAGTCCACCATGCAGGACTTGTGAGCAGCAACGCCACGCCAAGGCTCCAATTATGTCACTGTACATTCATACACCATTCACACGGACCTGGGGATCACTTCTCCCTGGTCCTGGGGAACCCTTCTCCACCAAAATTGAGGGTGACACCCCTTTTCCGGCAGGAATGTCACCCCCACATTCAAACAGCATTCACAACCCAAAAAAATAAAAAAATAAATTACCTGCAAAAGCAAAAAATTTCCAGCAAAAAAAAAAAAAAAGGGGGGAAAAAAATTAATGCCCTTTGCGTGAGCCACGCCTGGGGCGCCCCCGGCCACGGCCCCGGCTTCTCAGGGGAGACTCATGGGGGAGGGGTAAAACTGGGGAAGGAGGAGCAGCCCCTGATCTCTGCCCACCTGGCGGCCTGCCCTCCAAGGCCACGGCTATTCTGTCCAGGGCAGCACCAAGTGTTGCCGTGTTGGCCTGGATAGCCAGGGTAAGGGCCCTCACATCCTGCCCAACGCCTGCTGATGTCGTCTGCAGTTTGTTTAGGCAGGTTGTGAAAGCCCGGGAGTGGGAGTCCAGGTTCCCCAGCGTATCCTTGATGGAAGACAGGCTCTCCTCCATCCGCACCAATGTCTGGCTGACCTGTCCCAGATGGCGGGTCTGGAGGAACTGGTCCCTTCTCAGAGTGGCGGGCAGGAGATCGGCCAACCCCCTGGTGTTCTGGGATGAAATCCTGCCTCCAGCTGATGCTTGTGGCCGGGGAGAAGGGGAGGCCCTTGTGAGGGAAGCCATGTTGGGGGAGGAGGGGGGGGGGCTCCCCCTTAGGGAGGGCTGCCTGCTGCCAGCCAGAGGGGAAGAGTCCTCAAAAACCAAACGTCCAGTGCCTGACATGGACTCCTCCTCCTCATGATTCTCCTCCTCCTCATGATTCTCCTCCTCCTCTTGAACCTCCTCCGCGGACTCCGGCCTTGTTGGAGGGGCCTCATTAGGCTGCTGTCCTGGGGTTGGTGCGGTCAGGCCAGATGGCCCTGCACCCTCCTGCACATCTGTGGATGACACAAAACATTCACAGGTTGGAGGATCCACACACTTGCCACATATTACCTTTCACCCCCTCCCCCACACATGCTACACACCTGATATTAAAAAAAATACTTACCTGGCACCACGGGCTCTGGACTTGAGTCAAAGCCGGGCAGGCCCTCAACTTCATGCCGATGAAAGGTCAGGGCCACCGCACGCTCCTCCGCTGTCAGCCTAATACGGCATGGTGGGCCCCCTCCTGTGCCCCTGGCATGGGCATGCATTCTGGCCAGCTTCTGTTTGACCAGACGCCGGAGGTCATTGATTTTTTTGTCAATCCCAGACCGGGTCCGTGTCTCCCCCTGCCCTGCTGAATTGACCTGCTCAGTGATCCTATCCAAAATCTCCCTCCTCCTGGCCGGGGTGGTGTTGGCACTGTCTGGGCCATGGAGGAAACGCCCATACTCGCTAATGGCCCGGGCAAGAATTTGTTTTTCCCCAACTGTAAAATTGAGCTTTCGTTTTCTCTCTGTCATACTTCCAAAAAAACTCACTCCCAGTCAACAAAATTCACTCACAAAAACAAGCACAACCAATCAAGCAAGAACACACACAAAGAGAAAACTACTCAGCAAGAAACAGTCACAAAAAAAAAAAAAAAAAAAACAGCAGGAAAACAAACGAACAGAACTATATCAATCAAACAAACAGTCTCTCAAACAATTATCAAAAAACACTTTCAAAGATCTACTAACAAACACTTGATCACACGAACACTAATCTGACAACTACAAAACACACCGCAACGAACAACAGGACAAAAGCACTTGGTTAAATGGGAAGGGACAAAGGGATGTACTTTTGCAATGCAAGTGCGTTTGTGTGTGTCTATTTATGCTGTTTGCGTAGTTCACAACGTTGCCCTAGTCCATTTCCAATTTCACTGATTGCGCCGCTCCCGAGTTGTGAGCATGCGCACAGCGGAGCTGACATGGTCTGCTTCAAGCGCGCATGCGCGAGCCGGCCGGCACTTCATTTGCATGGGGTCACGGCTCATTTCAATGTAACACGCCCACGTCCTTCCCAATTTGTATTACTCCTCCTTACGCCTCAGAAAAAACGTTACGCATGCGCAATTTCCTGCACAAAAGCTACGAGAATAGGGTGATTACGCGGCAAAATTGCGAAAGTCTAACGTAAAGGCGGTGCGCTACGCCGGTCCAATAATGCGCAGATGTACCTGAATCTGGGCCATATATTCTACAGGCGTTTGACGTTTTTTTCTCCTGCCTCTAGAAGCACTTCTATTGTGCTCTATGGGCCAGATTCTATAAGATCCTGCAGCGGCGTCGTGTAAGCTATTTACACTACGCCGCCACAACTTACTGGAGCAAGTGCCATATTCTCCAAGCACTTGCTCCGTAATTTGCGGCGGCGTAGTGTAAATGGCCCGGCGTATGGCCACATAATTCAAAGTGGGCGGCTTGAATTTAAATTAAGCGCGCCCCCGCGCCGATCGAACTGCGCATGCGCCGGCCAAACAAATAGCCCAGTGCGCATGCTCCAGCTCACGATGGAAAACGTCAATGAAGCCGACGTGAGCGTCATTGACGTAAAGCCCTATTCGCAAACGACTTAGTAAAACGACGGAAAAAGACGACGCTGTCGGTTTACGCTTATGGAAACAACGTAAACGACGACGAGACGGCGCAAAAACATTCGGGAATCGGCGTATCAGGCTCATTTGCATAGTCAAATGAGAAAACAATAGTCAAATGAGTAAACGCCACCTAGCGCCAGAGAAGAATTACATCTAAGATCTTACACCTGACGGATCTACGCCGTATCTATGCGTAAGTGATTCTAGGAATCATACGCATAGATACCCGGGCCAAAAAACAGAGATACGAGGGTGTATCTTGAGATACACCCTCGGATCTCTTATGAGAATCTGGCCCTATGTGTCTTTGCACATTATTGACTGCTACAGGCGTTTTCTGTCAGGGACGTTCAGAGGCAGGAAAATAAAACCTTCTCTATCGCATTTCCTGGAGGAGTTTAGGAGCTGTAAAAACGTCAGTCTCTCCTAAACTCCTCTTATCTATTCTGAACGTCAAGTGCCAACGTTTCTTTAGGTGTGTTGTGGTAGTAAAAACTTTTGCAGAGGGGAGTGTAGTGCAAAAAAACGCCTATAAACTAAACTCTCATAGACTCGCCTAAACTCTCATAGACTCGCCTAAACTTTGTACAATAGGCTTTCATTTTGCGTCTTTTATGCCACGTTTTTCAAGCTAAAAACGTTGACTTTTTTTTCTGCTCCTAGTGTGCATGGAGCCTTAAAGTGGATGTAAACCCAAGCACTTGCTCCGTAATTTGCGGCGGCGTAGAGTAAATGGCCCGGCGTATGGCCACATAATTCAAAGGGGGCGGCTTGTATTTAAATTAAGCACGCCCCCGTGCCGATCAAACTGCGCATGCGCGGGCCGAAAAAATAGCCCAGTGCGCATGCTCCAGCTCACGACGGAAAACGTCAATGAAGCCGACAGGAGCGTCATTAACGTAAAGCACTATTCGCGAACGACTTAGTAAAACGACGTAAACGACGGAAAAAGACGACGCTGTCCCGACGCCATACTTAACATGGCATACGACGGACCTTCGTAAACTTACCCCTCATATAGCAGGGGTAGGTTTACTCTTACGGAAACAACGTAAACGACGACGAGACGGTGCAAAAACATTCAGGAATTGGCGTATCAGGCTCATTTGCATAGTCAAATGAGAAAACAATAGTCAAATAAGTAAACGCCACCTAGCGGCCAGAGAAGAATTACATCTAAGATCTTAACCTGTCGGATCTACGCCGTATCTATGTGTAAGTGATTCTAGGAATCATACGCATAGATACCCGGGCCAAAAAACACAGATACGAGGGTGTATCTTGAGATACACCCTCGGATCGCTTATGAGAATCTAGCCCTATGTGTCTTTGCACATTATTGACTGCTACAGGTGTTTTCTGACAGGGACGTTCAGAGGCAGGAAAATAAAACCTTCTCTATCGCGTTTCCTGGAGGACTTTATGAGCTGTAAAAACGTCAGTCTCTCCTAAACTCCTCTTATCTATTCTGAACGTCAAGTGCCAATGTTTTTTTAGGTGTGTTGTGGTAGTAAAAACGTTTGCAGAGGGGAGTGTAGTGCAAAAAAACGCCTATAAACTAAACTCTCATAGACTCGCCTAAACTCTCATAGACTCGCCTAAACTCTCATAGACTCGCCTAAACTCTCATAGACTCGCCTAAACTCTCATAGACTCGCCTAAACTTTGTACAATATGCTTTCATTTTGCGTCTTTTATGCCACGTTTTTCAAGCTAAAAACGTTGACTATTTTTTCTGCTCCTAGTGTGCAAGTGGATGTAAACCCCAAAAAAATGTTGTTTTGCCACACAGAGTTAATCCAGCTCTGAGTAATCCTCTTTTAAAGTTCAGTGCATATTAACAGAATTCCAGATAACTTGCCAAATTATAAAGTCCGTGGGCCAGATTCTCAAAGAAGTTACGCCGGGGTATATGGAGATGCGCGGCATAAGTGTAAATTTGCGCCGGAGTATCTATGCACCGTACCCACAGAACTAGATACACACCAAAATAGGCTACTCCTGACCGGTGTAACTTGCCTACGCCTGCACATTTTGGGCCAGATTCTCAGCGGCGCTACACCTGCGTAAATGTATATGCGCGGCGTAATAGTAAATGTGCGCCTGCGTATCGATGCGCGGTAAACACAGAACCACATACGCGCGATTTTTTTTTCCGTCTGGGCGGCGAAAATGCATTAAGCTAGCGCGGCGTAGGCGCATAGTTACGCATCAAAAATATTCAGTTCCCATTGAATTAGCATGCAAATATGCAAATGAGGGAGATGCGCGTATTCCCGAAAGTACGCGCGTCCGGCGTTGGCTACTCGTGGTGCGCGTAACTCGAAAGCCTTGAGTAAACATACCCCTCATAAAAGCACGGGTAACTTTGCTCAAGGCCGTGTGCAAGTCAGCTGGAGAGCAACTACAGCAGCACCGTAACGGACTAGCTGAGCAATCACACTTACTGGACAAGACATTCATATGCCAATGATGCCAGGGCCAGCCATGGTCTTATCAATACTAAGGTATGCAGAGGAAGAGGAGCATAGAAGGAGGAGGAGGAGGACGGGGGCACGTGAGAGGATCTACCGAGCGCGCATGAGCCTCTTTGGCATGGGTGATGAGGAGGTGTATCGCATCTTCAGATTCAGCCCTGCTGCCATCCTGGAAATAACCACAGCCCTGCAGGATGACATCACCAGCCAGACATACCGCTCACGTGCACTGCAGCCACTGGTGAAGGTCCTGGCAACACTCCATTTCCTGGCCAGTGGATCATTCCAGCGTACAAGTGGAGTGGTGGCTGGGATGTCACAAACCAGCATAAGCAGATGTGTGCACCAGGTTGTCCCCGCAATCCTCAGACGCATGTCCAACCAGTTCATCAGACCCACCACTGTGCACCTGCGGCAGAAGGCAATGACAGATTTCTACAGAATTGACGGATTCCCACGCACCATCGGGGCCATTGATTGCACACATGTGGCACTCCAGCCCCCCAGTGCCACAGAGCACATATACCGCAATCGGAAGCATTGGCATTCCATCAACGTACAGGTGATAGCCGATGCCAAATACCTCATATGGCACGTCCGTGCCAAAGACCCCGGGTCCAGCCATGACAGCTACATCTACCGTCAAAGCAACATCCCCGAAGATTTTGAGCAGGACATGTATGGGGACAGCTGGCTGGTTGGTGAGTGACATGGGTGGCAGCCATGACTATCCCCTCCCATGATGCACAACAGAAGTGGCACATGCATGACTACCATCCTCCTGTGTTTTCCCTTACAGGTGACTCTGCATATACACTGGGACCCCATCTCATGACTCCTTTCCGGAACCCCCAAACCAGAGGAGAGAGAAGATACAATGAAGCACACATCAAAACCCGTGCAGTGGTGGAGCGCACATTTGGCCTCCTGAAGTCCCGTTTCCGCTGCCTGGATAAGTCTGGGGGGGCCCTATTGTATTCCCCCAACTTTGTGGGTCAGATCATTGGTGCATGTTGTATTCTGCACAACTTTGCCATGCGAAAGGGCCTGCATATTGCCCTACGTGATGACCTGACCCCCCAACCACACAGCCCCCCCCCGCCAGAGGAGACCCCGTCAGCTGATGGAAGAGCAGTCAGGAGTGTCCTCGTGTTACGAATCTTTGACCGTTAAACACACACATACAGCATGGCACACAGACAATGCACGCGTGTACACCACTGATGTCCCTAGATCACACACACCACATGCACATCGCATTGGATTAGCCCAAGTCCAGCATGTAGGACTTGGGAGCAGCAACGCCACGTCAAGGCCCCAATGATGTTGCTGTCCATTCATACACCTTTCACACATCATTCATACAGCCGTGGGGTTAACTTCACCACCACGGCCGAGGGTGACACCCCTTACTTTCAGGAGTGCCACCCTCTCACATTCACACACCATTCACACTGCACCGTGTGCAGTATCCAAAAATATATAAAAAAAGCTCTTATCCAGAGCATAACAAAAAATAAATAAGCTCTTATCCAGAGCATAACAAAAAATAAATAAGCTCTTATCCAGAGCATAATACTAAAGAAAAGTCAAATTAATGGGCCTGGCGGGGGCTCTGCCTGGTGCCACGGGTCCTGCCCCTCACTTGCCTGGGGGCAGCCCTAGATGGGGGGGGGGATACAGGTTGAGGAGGAACATCCCCACGTCCCTCCCTGGCTGCCTGCATGCCCTCCAGGGCAACCGCTATGCGGGTCTGCACAGCAGTCTGCGCCTCGATAGCAAGGCGCAGGGCCTGAACCTCCCCCACAAGTTCTGAGGTGTTTTCCTGCAGCTCCCCCAAGCTGGTCAGCGTTGCTGCGCTGTTAACAGCAACATCCTGGATGGCATCTGTTATATTGTCCGAGGATGCCAGGCTGTCGGCCAGGCGCCTCATCTCCTCCACGACCTCGGCCAGGTGTTTATTTTGCTGGTCCTGCTGTCTGACCAGCTGTTCCGGCAGGACCTGGGATACACCCCTGGTCTTTGACGTCGCCTTGCGGGGAGTGGCAGGGGACCGGGCATAAGGGGAGGATGTTGAGGGGCCGGAGATGAGGGGGGGGAAAGAGAGGGACTGGAGAGGTTGGAGGGGGACACTGAGGGGTTTGCTACAGGTAGAGGAATAGCCTGGGCTGGTCCGGCCAACCCACCATCCTCCTCCACAACAACATAGAGGGCCTGGTCCTGGACTACCACACCCTCCTCAACCACCTCCTCCGTTGAGGTGTGCCCACTTCCCTCCAAGTCCTGTTCCAGGGGGGCAGCCAGAGGGACTGTATCTTCAGGGGATGGATCCTGATGGGCCCTGGCATCAACAGATGGCCCCGCTCCCTCCTGCACATCTGTGGATGACACAAAAGATGCCCATGTTGGTGGAGCCACACACTTGGCACATGTTCCCTTCCACCCCCATACATGTACACAACAGATAGAATAGAAAACACACTTACCTGTCCTCACGGCTGGCTTCTGGGACTCATAGCCCCCAACTCCCTCTACCTGCTCCGTCTGCAGGCAGCGGGCAACCACCTTCTCCTCCTCAGTCAGGCGGGACAGGGCAGGGTGGGCCCCCTCCAGTGCCCCTGGCATGCCGAGCTATGGCAGCCAGCTTGCCCTTCACATGACGCCGCAGGTCATTCATTTTCTTTTGAATGTCCTGCGGTGTCCGGACCTCATGAGAGAGGGCATTGACCTGGCACGCCACCCTCATTAATATCTGATCCCTCCGGGACTTGCTGGTCCGGGCACTGTCAGCACCATGGAGCCGCGAGTCATACTTCTCCATGGCCCGTATGACAATGGCCCTCTCCTCTGGGGAGAAATTCTTCTTCCTCCTCTCCTTAACAGCAGTTGCCATCTTGTCCAGCACAAACTTTCGCCGTCACTCTCTAAAAAAATGGGAGACGTTTGCGCTGCACGGGCGCATGTGTGGGCGCATTATATACCCTGCGCCGGCGCATCGTAGGGAGGCTTTGCGCATGCGCAGAAGGCATCCACGTCACGGCGCGGGTCAACCACGTCATGGCGCGGGTCATCCATGTCACGGCGCATGCTCCGTTCGTCCCGGCCTGCATTTGCATGGGGTCACGCTTCATTATAATGCAACACGCCCACTTCCCTCCTACTTTGGAGTTGCGCCGGATTACGCCCATGATTTTACGCGACGCAGGCGCATCTTGGAGCGCATTTACTTAGGGAATACGGTACTTGCCACTCCGTGTTACGTCGGCGTAGTGCATCTGAGATGCGCAACGCCTGCATAATTAGCCGCGCATCTACGAGAATCTGGCCCACAACAAGGTGCATATTTATGCCGGACGCATCTGGCAAACCCATTGGGGTAGATTCATGTAGATCAGCGGATCTTTTGATCCGCGTGATCTATCTTTTTTACGATCCGCCTGCGCCAGTTTTTGAGGCAAGTGCTGTATTCAGAAAGCACTTGCCCCGTAATTAGCCCTGGCGGATCGTAAATCTCCCGGCGGAATGCAAATTCCGCGGCTAGGGGGAGTTTACTATTTAAATCACACGCGTCCCCGCGCCGATCGTACTGCACATGCGCCGCCGGCAAAATTTCCCAGCGTGCATTGCTTTAAATGACGTCGCAAGGACGTCATTGTTTTCGATGTTAACGCAATTAACGTATGGCCGTATTCCCGGACGACTTACGTAAACGACGTAAAAATTCAAAACTCGACGCGGGAACGACGGCCATACTTAACATAGGATCCGCCGCACTTACCCCGCATATAGCAGGGGTAACGATCCGCCGGAAAGAGACGAACGCAAACGACGTTAAAAAAAAGCGACGGCCGGGCGTTCGGTTCTGAATCGGCGGTTCTCCTCATTTGCATATTCATCGCGTAGAAAAAAAGAAGCGCCACCTAGCGGACGGCGGGAGAATGCAGCCTAAGAACCGACAGTGTAACTCACTTACACCAGTCGGCTCTAAGGGAGATCTATGCGGAACCTGATTCAAGGAATCAGCCGCATAGATCCGAGCGTCGGATCTCACAGATCCGACGGTGTATCAGTAGATACACCGTCGGATCTCTACATGAATCTACCCCATTGATTTCCTATGCAAATATGCAAATGAGGAAGATACGCCGATTCCCGAACATAGGCCCGTTCGGCGCAGGCTACGCGCGGTGTGCCTAAGCTGTTTGGCCGGCCTAAAGTTACCCCTCATAAAGCAGGGGTAACTTTGCACCAGACTTGCTCAAGTCAGCTGGAGAGCAGCTTCAGCAGCACCATTACAGGACAACACATGGCAGCCGTGGTCCTAGCACTACTAATGGGTCCCCCGCCACCAGGGCCGCCATCAGGGGGGTACAGGCAGTACACCTGTAAGGGGCCCGGGGGTCCCCAGGGGCCCTGATGGGAACCCCCTTAAAAAAAAAAGAAACCTTTTTTTTCTTTTTTCTTTTTTAGCGGTTCGGAGGCCACCAGGGCCCCAGATGGCAACCTCCCTTTTTTTTTATATATAAAAATAAATTACCAAATAAAGGGGGCATTCCATCCGGGACCTCTGGGCCCTTTAATAATAATAATGATAATAATAATTATATATATATATTTTTGTCCGAAAAGGCAATGGCCGTGAACTTGTTCTGCATACAGACGGCAGAACTTTTTCAGCCAATATTCACGAAACTACGTAGTTTTTCTGCTCTTTTGTCCGATGGAGCGTACAGACGTTTTGATTATACGACAAAACATGTCCATCGGAATATTCGATCGTGTGTGCGATCTTTTAGCCTGTAGGGTTCAATATTGGGTTGGCTCACCCTTTGCAGCTATAAAAGCTTCAACTCTTCTGAGAAGGCCGTCCACAAGGTTTAGGAGTGTGTCCATGGGAATGTTTGACCATTCTTCCAGAAGTGTATTTGTGAGGTCTGGAACTGATGTTGGACAAGAAGGTCCGGCTCACAGTCTCCGCTCTAATTCATTCCAAAGGTGTTGAGGTCAGGACTCTGTGCAGGCCAGTCCAGTTCCTCCACCCCAAACTCACTCATTTATGTCTTTATGGTCCTTGCTTTGTGGACTGGTCCAAATCATTTGATGAAAGGGGGGTTATGGTGTGGGGTTGTTTTCAGCAGTTGGACTTGGCCCCTTAGTTCCATTGAAGGGAACACTTAAGGCGTCAGCATACCAAGACATTTTGGACAATTTCATGCTCCCAACTTTGTAGAAACAGTTTGGGGATGGCCCCTTCCTGTTCCAACATGACTGCTCACCAGTACACAAAGCAAGGTCCATAAAGACACAGATGAGCAAGTTTGGGGTGGAGGAACTTGACTGGCCTGCACAGAGTTCTGACCTCAACTCGATAGAACACCTTAGAAATGAATTAGAGCAGAGACTGCAAGCCAGGCCTTCTTGTCCATCAAAAAAATATAAATAAAAATATATTAAAAAAATATATATTTTTTTATAAAAATAAAATAAAAAAAGGGGGGTTCCCATCCGGGCCCCTGGGGACCCCCGGGCCCCTTACAGGTGTACTGCCTGTACCCCCCTGATGGCGGCCCTGGTCATAAGTCTCCATTGCTGTTATGAGGGCTGACTGTGGGGAACAGGAGCAGCCATCTCACAGCAAAAGTACCTTCCCTGGGGGGGAATAAAACTGGATGTACTTTTGCATCGGCTGGGCGTAAGTTGGACCGGCGTATCTCTGTAAGTTGGGCCGGCATAGTTGTGAGCATGCTCACAAGGGAACGAACGTACTGAGCATGCTCCGTTCAAGATACGCCGGGCATAAATCATTTGCATAACGTCTCACCCACTTGCAGTTGCACCGGCTTACGCCAAAGGAATTAAGATACGCCGGCGCAAAGTTAGGTGCAAGTGCTTTATGAATACTGTAGTTGCCTCACTGGGCCAGATTCTCTAATATTTTCGGCGGCGTAGCGTAAGCCAGTTACACTACGCCGCCGCTGCGCACTGGAGCAAGTGCTTTATTCTCTAAGCACTTGCTCCGTAGGTTTCGCCTGGGTCGCGTAAATCGCGCAGCGTAAACCCGCGCAATTCAAATGGGGCGGCTTGTATTTAAATTAAGCGCGCCCCCGCGTCGAACGAACTGCGCATGCGCCGGCCGGGGAAAAAGCCCAGTGCGCATGCTCCAGCTCACGTCGGAAAGCGTCGTTGAAACCGACGTCAAAACGACGTGAGCGTCATTTACGCAAGTCCCTATTCGCGAACGAGTTAGTAAAACGACGTAAGCGACGGAAAAAGCCGACGCTGGCCCGACGCCATACTTAACATGGCGTCCGACGGGACACGACGGCATCCGACGGGACCTCGTAAGGTTACTCCACATAGAAGCTGGGGTAACCTTACGAGTTCGTAAACGACGTACGCGACGACGGGGCGGCGTAAAAGCGATCGAGAATCGGCGTACTACTTCATTTGCATATGCAAATGAAAAAACAACGTAAAGGCCACCTAGTGGCCGGAGTTGTCATTACATCTACGATCCGAAAGTGTAATTGTATTACACTTGTCGGATGTAGAAGCGTATCTATGCAAAAGTGATGCTCAGCATCACTCGCATAGATACGAGTCAAAAAAAAAGGCGATACGACGGGGTATCTGAGATACTCCGTCGTAACGCCTCTGAGAATCTGGCCCTCTGAGTTACATCGGTTACGCCCGCCTAAAGATAGGCAATTCTATCTGAATCTGGCCCCGTTTCTCTCTTCTTGCTTTCAGTGACAGGTTATTTACATATCTAGCTTGGACATGTTTATCATACAAAGAGGTGATCCAAAGTTCATTGTATATTACTAGGATGTGTTATGATGTTATATCACCTCATGTTATGATAAACAAAACAGAACATATAATAAACATGTCCTAGCTAGATATGTAAATAACCTCTCACTCAAAGCAAGAAGAGAGAAAATTGACTTTTTATTTAGGCAGGTTTTTATCTGGAAGGCTGTTCATTTTCACTGAACATAAAAGAGGATTTCTCAGAGCTGGATTAACTCTGTGTGGCAAGACTGGGCACAGATGATAGGAAATCTTATACTTTACATTTTGACATAAAAAAAAAAAAAAATGTTTGGGTTTACATCCACTTTAATGATAAGCACAAAATGTTTTTTTCTGGAATATAACATACATACATACATACATATATACATACATACACAGTGTTGCAAAATATTGTAAGCATGCAAACAAATATATAACTCAAGAACTTAATTTTTTTTTAAAGAAGATAACAATAAAGAGAATAGGAAAAGGCAAACAAACAAAAAACAACTGGGATAGGTCACAACATGTATATGTTTTTTATTTCCTATCTTTAAACCAAAGGGTGCCAATAACTTCCAACCTTTAATTCTACAGTATTCTGTGTTGAAGCAAAAGCTAGCAGTAATCACCCCTTGTAAAGGAAATAATCTCTATGGTCCAGATTCAGGTAATACGCCGGCATAACTCTGACTTTGCGCCGGCGTATCTGTTTTCTGTATTCAGAAAACAAGATACGCCGGGTTTCAGGAAAGATCCAACAGGCGTAATTGTATTACGCCGTCAGATCTTAAATGCAATTTTAAAATGGGGCGCCAGGGGCGTTCCCGCTGATTTACGCCGAGAATATGTAAATCAGCGAGATACGCCAATTCCCGAACGTACGCCGCCCGACGCAGTGACTTTACGCCGTTTCCGTAAGGGGTTTCCTGGCGTAACGATAAAGCACCAAAAAGATGGCGCATCCTATGTTAAGTATGGACGTCATGACCGCGGGAATTTTGAAAATGTTTACGTCGTTTGCGTAACTCGTCCGTGAATGGGGATTTACGCCGATTATGTTCACGTCGAAAACACTGTCATAATTCGGAGCATGTGCACTGGGATTTTTCAATGGTCGATGCATGCGCAGTACTTCGGTGCGGGGACGCGCCTAATTTAAATAGCATACGCCCCCTACCTGCCAAATTTGAATTAGGCCGCCCAATTTACGCTATGCCGCCGCAACTTTACACGCAAGTGCTTTGTGAATACAGCACTTGCGCGTAAAGTTGCGGCGGCGTAACGTAAATAGGAAAAGTTACGCCGCCACAGATATGCTACTGTGGCATAATGTAATGTGCTTTGGTATCACACTAAATTGGACTGTTGATAAAATATCCTAATTCTAGATTTGTGAGTATTATTACATTATTATTGTTCTTATACTGTAGGAATGTATATCTTCTCAACAAGACTTAAACATAAACTATACATTTCAGCAATAAGTTAATATATAAATTGTACAAATATTTCACTGCCTTATCAGTACTCTGCCTATAATAGTGGTTCGCACCCAATGTACACAAACCTCAGACAGAGCCAGGAAAAGGGAGGGGGAAAGAGGGCAAATGCGCCACAACTTGGAGAAAAGCATTTGGTACTTGACTGGTACATGAACATCTTTATGTGAAGCACATCCATCCCAGTGTGGTCAGTTACACCTAACCTCAGGGCATACACCTAACCCCAGGGCATACACCTAACCCCAGGGAAATTAACCCAGCCTGTGCCCTAGTGCTTCCTTTTTGTGAAATACTGTGTCCTAGTACTTCCTTTTTGTGAAATACCTGGTGATCCTATCAGTCTCCCTGCTTTCCTGATCATGCTAGGCATAGAAGCACATCCATCCCAGTGTGGTCAGTTTTTTTCTTTGCTTTCTACTTGGGAGCACAACCTGGTTGTACCACAATAGTCAGACATCTGTACACACGCCTCCCGCATAGTTATTATTGTTATTATTATTTTAATACAGAATTTATATAGCAACGGTTTAAGCAGAGCTTTACAACTCGAGGGCAGACAGTACAGTTATAGTACAATTGAATACAGGAGGAATCAGAGGAGCCCTGCTCGTTATAGCTTACAATCTTGGATCGCTATAAAGATCAGTGTACTGCTATTTCTTTTCCTTCCACTGACACACCTCTTTGCAGTCTCCTCCCCCAGTACTTTAAGCCCCTTGTGCAGCTGAAAACAGAGGTCATGTAATTAATAAACGTGTTAAATGTTTCTGGTATCAGTGTGGTGCATATCACAATTCACAAGCTGGGAGCAGGGCCAGACTGGCCTACCGGGATATCGGGAGATTTCCCGGAAGGCTGCCTGTCCTGTGGCTGGTTTCAGCTGTGGGACTGCAGTACTCGCTGTCTCCTCTCTCCTGTGTATCATCACAGAGCTTGCTGGCTGGGTTTGTGTTCGGCGATGACGCTGTAACACGGTCCCGCCCCCCTAGACCGGCTTATGTGATAGGGCCAGATTCAGCAAGACTTGCGCTGGAGTATTTCGATATGCGCCGCGTAACTGTGAAGATGCGCCGTCGTATCTATGTGGCCGTACCCACCAAACTAGATGCGACAGAAAACGGGCTTTCCCCGACCGGCTTAACTTTCCGATGCCAGAGTATCGTCAGCGCATAATTTCGCTTGGCGCATCCGTCGCGCCTATTGATTTCCCCTGCAAATATGCAAATGAGGGAGATTTCCCGATTTGCGAACGGATTAGCACCATACGCTGGCTACATGCGCCGCGCGTATCTCGTCCGTCCGGCGCAAAGTTATTTCTACAAATAGCTGCTTTATCTTTACTCCAGACGGCCACAGGTCAGCAGGAGAGCAGCTACAGCAGCGTTACCGACGATAAGAGCTAGCTGAGCACCCCCACTTGCAGGACAACACCTCTGTCCCTGCTTGTCTGTCAACTTTTACAGCCATGGAGGAAGACATCATAGGTCTCCATAGCCGAGATGACGGCTGACAGCTCCTGGCCTTTAAAGTTCAGCTTTCTCCTGTGTTTGCGGGGAACGGGAGCAGCCATCTCAGAACAAAAGTAACTTCACTGCGGGGAGGGGGAACAGGATATACTTTAGTGCCAGAATGGCGCATCTACGGGCGCATTTAAACGTCCAACGGAACACATTGCGCTGTCGTTTCCAAGGAAGTGGTGCCGACGGAAGTTGTGAGCATGCACACTGGGATGCATTGACAGTCGACGCATGCGCAGTACGCTCGCCGCGGGATCGTGCTTAGTTTAAATAATACACGCCCGTACCCGCCCAATTTGAATTCCGCCGGCTTATTTTCGATACGCTGCCGCAACTTTAGGAGCAAGTGTTCATGAATAACAGCACTTGCTCCTAAAATTTCGCCAGAGTAACGTAAATGAGAAACGTTACTCCAGCTTAAAGATGCTCCCATCTACCTGAATCTGGCCCTAAGTAGATAGAATTAGTGTTCAGCCTATCACACGAGCTGGTCTAGGAGGGCGGGACCGTGTTACAGCTTCATCGCCGAACACAGACCCAGCCAAGCCAGCCAGCTCAGTGATGATACACAGGAGATGTCATGCCCGCTGTACAGTCTGCCCGAGGTGCTTAATAGGAGGATCAGATTCGGCAGGGTGGCTGCATATAGAGGAAATGAGCTGTATATTTTCCTCCATACAGCCGCTGAATGCTTGCAGAAGGGAGAGGAGGAGAATCAAGCATTCCGCAGCTGTATGGAGGAATATAGACAGCCCAATTCCTCTATATGCAGCCCGCCGAATCTCCGCCTATGAGGTTCTCCTTGAAGCTCCCCCCAGTGTTCTCCTCCCCCATCACACTCTCCAGCCCCCCCCCCCACAGTTCTCTCTACCCCTGTTCTTTCTGCACCCCTGATCTCCCCATCCTTCTCCAGCCACCACCCCCTGTTCTCCCCCCCAGTGCACTCCACCCCTATTCTGCTCTCCACCCCTGTTCTCACCCCCACAGTGCTCTCCAGCCCTGTTCTACCTACCCCTCAGTGCTCTCCACCCCTGTTCTCCCCACCCTCCCAGTGCTCTCCATCCCCCCCAGTGCTCTCAACCCCTGTTCTCCTCACCCCCCAGTGCTCTCCACCCCTGTTCTCTCCCCCTCCAGTGCTCCCCACTCTATTCTTTCTGGCCCCCCAGTGCTCTCAAGCTCCACCTATCACTCTCCAGACCCCCAGTGCTCTCCACCCCTGTTCTTTTGGCTCCCCCTCCAGTGCTCTCAAGCTCCCCCCTAGCACTCTCCGCTCCCCACTGCATTTTGCCCCACCCATGTGCTCTCTAACCCCGCCAGTGCTCTCCGCTCCCCCTGCATTTTGCCCCCACCCATGTGCTCTGCAACCCCGCCAGTGCTCTCCACCCCCCATAGTGCGCTCCAGCCCTCCGTACTTTCCACCCCTGTTTTTTTCTGGCCCCCACTGGTGCTCTAAAGCTCCCCCCATTGCTCTCCACTACCCCCCTGCTCTTTGTACCCCCAGTGCTCTCCAGCCCCCGTGCTCTCCACCCCTGCTCTTTCTGCCCCCCCCCCGTGCTCTCAAGATCCCCCTTAGTGATCTCCAGCCCCCCCCCCTCAGCTCCCCGTGCTCTCCACCCCTGTTCTTTTTGGCTCCCCCCAGTGCTCTTAAGCCCCCCAGCGCTCTCCGCTCCCCACCCCTGTGATCTCCACTCCCCCCTGCTCTTTGCCCCCACCCATGTGCTCTCCAACCCCACCAGTGCTCTCCGCTCTCCCTTCTCTCCAGCTCCCACCCAGTGCTCTCACTTCCCCAGTATCAGAGGACAGGCTGACTGGGGGCAGAAAATGAGGACAGCTAAAGGTGCAGGTGGCCAGGGACCACTTCATCTCACATCAAACAGATCCTCTGAAAGGAGCACTGTCCCTATCCAAAACAAGAACAGACCCTGCATGCTGATGGCGATCATGGATATCCTGCATTTGATGGGCACAGTGAGGGTGCATTTGATAGGCACAGTGAGGCTGCATTTGTTGGGGACTCATGAGGCTGCATTGAGCTCTTGTATCATGTCTGCAGCCTCTGACCATCTCCTGTATCATGTCTGCAGTCTCTGACCATTTCCGGTATCATGTCTGCAGTCTCTGAGGGAGTCTGGAGAGGAGTCAAGAGTGGGAGCACCGGTGGGATGGGGGTCATGGGAGAAGTCAGATGTCTGTGGACTGTGGAGAGGAGACTATGTAGGATAAAACTAGAGCCACCAAGCTGGAGCCGACTGACTGTGCCCTGCATGGTGCACCTAAGAGGAGTTTGGTGACAGCACTGATGTAAGGGGGAAGTGAATATGATAATGTAAGGGGGCACTGATATAAAGGTTTCCCCCTTATATCAGTAACCCACTACCCTTACCGTATCCTTTCTGTGGAAGGTGCCCCCCCCCCACATTCTAAAATTCCTGGGGTCCCCCTTGATGATTGACCACTTTTACCTGGAATTTGCGTTTATAGATATAAAGCCCTATGTGCTTTCATATCTGTCTTATCTATATATACACTCTTCAAATCATGTGCTTTAAAATGTATGGTTTTCCTTTCCATGAACAAGAAAATAATGACGCTATGCTGTTATGCTGGTATAATAATGCTGTGGGGCTGGTATGAATTTTTTTTTCAGGGCTGGTTTTTATTCCCAGTCCGGCCCTGGCTGGGAGGCAGCTGACTTGATTGTACAAGGACTAATTGTTGTGTGATGGTCAAGAGAGGGTGGCTACATTCCTACACACAGAGGGACTATGGAGAACAAATCTAGCCACCCTCTAATAGGAAATCAGATCACAGCAGCATAACAAAGAAACTAGGAGATTTGGCAGGGGCTAAGAGCAGTAGAAGGTACTTTTCTGAGTTAACTTTACTTTAAATGTACTCACATTTACTTACAGTGCAGAGTTTCTTCATTGATATCTCATCTGTCTAGCAAGTTAAAGGAGGGGAATTTTAAAGCAAGTTCTATCTGGCAGATAGCTTTCTGCAAGTCAACAATTATTTCTTTAGAAAGCAGCTATTTAGACATTTAACACGGAGCAACATAGAAACACTCCAAAAATTTTAAATAAGCAAGTGTTATGATTTATTCATGTCCCAAATGTGATTACAAATATTTATAATGACCTCAAGGTGGACATTATCTTTGAGAGATAACCGCAGACTTTCCAGTTATGCATATTGTAAAATGCCATTTACTTATCAACTAAACTCTGGGTTATAGTGCACACAAGTTTTATCATTGCCATGCTGTTCACATTACAAGTATGAAAATGGAAATTCTGGGAACTTTTCTTGGCCATTAATATATCTTTCTCATTGCACATTGTTAACTGGAAATGAATTCCTTAATTAGCTTAGAAAACTTAAATCACACAGGGAACACAAAGAAACGTCTAGTTGGTCATCTCACTGTAATGAAATATAAAGTGGCAACTTTCTGGCAAACAGAGGTGCGCCCTCGTAATGAAGCCAGGCGCTAGATACGGGAATCGGAATTAATAGCAGAAACACAAAGCACAAGAAGGATTGAATTTTTATCCACAGGAGAACTAATGCTATATTTCATAATTAAACAGAAGAGAGAAACGGGGTTTGAGATAGTCATTATTTTAAAATAAAAGTAATTGATGTACTCTCAAAGGAAACGGCGAGCAGAATGAGATCACAGGAAAACAAATTGACCCCATGGTCTATTGAGAAATACATATATCTGGTAATAGGGAGTTAAGAAACCTGTGGTGTACCACTCTTGTGAAAACTACAGATCACAGCATGCTTGAGAAACAATACACATATAGTATAAGGGAAGAATTTCCATTGAATGTGTTATGAGCCATGAATAAAAATCCCCCCTCCGAACTCTTAGCTCTGTCCCGGGCTCAGTTTGAAGTGAGCCGCCGACATATACCGAGTGCAGTACACTCGGGTACATTCGGCTAGGCTCGGCTTCGCTCGTGCTAACGCATAAACGCCACAGAGCGTGAGCACGAGCGAAGCCAAGCCTTGCCCAATGTACCCGAGTGTACTGCACTCGGTATATGTCGGCGGAGGCGTTCAAACTGAGCATGGGAAGCGGGGAATCGACTCAAGACAGCGCTGGAGAAGCCGGGAGGACACCACCGAGGCCGCAGATGGATGCCGGACCGGACGATGGACGCTGGGCAAGACACCAAAACTGTAAGTAATAAAATGTTATAACATTTTTTTTTACTGGAATTTCGGAGCAACTTTAGGGGTGCGCACTATACGCAGGAGCGCGCAATACCCCGATAAATACGGTATATAACATTTATTATAGAAATACAACATAAATTGAGTTAAAACATGAACATGATCTGGAGTGAACATAAGCTAGTGTACAGTTCAGTTCAAAACACAGCATGATTCTCCAAATTATCCCGACGTTTCTGAGAGATGTCTCTCTTTCCTCAGGGGTATAGCGAAGAGTCAACTGTTAATAGCTGGAAAGCTGTACCGTGGATAGGTCATTCCGATCATGTGTTTAAAAACAAAGATACATGAGCAGCATTCTGGTCTAGATTCACTGGGGTGGTCAATCCTGGGGGGGAGTAGTAGTTAAACCCCCTGGTATGTGCCCTGGACTTCCCAAATACAGTGCTGCTGGAGCCAACCACCGCTGGGCCCAAATTGTTCGCTGGATAGTGTACTAACCAACGGACATGTCGGAGGGACAGGTTTCCAGCAGACAAGTTTTAAAGCATGCTTTAAAACTTGTCTGCTGGAAAAACCTGTCTGCTCGCCTGTACACACGATCGGAGTTCTCTGCTGAAACGGTCCGTCGGACCGGTTTCAGCAGATAAATTTGATCGTGTGTACGCGGCCTTAGTGATATACTTACGCTATCAAGTGCTGTATAGAACTGGGTATCAACTGCCAAGGGTTTGTACATTGATACAGTGTTCATTCCATAGGTACATTTCATTCATCAGTGCTGTTTTTCTTTTTACTATTAACATCAGAGAGCATACCCAGATGGACAGAGATATGGTATGGAACATAGAAAACGAGACTGGTATACCACAAACAAGCACCTTGTTAGTCTTCACAGAGCAGAATGCTATGGATCTAGTATACAGGGAGACAGGTCCAAACATTGTAGTGCTCCCGAAGAGAGGGAAAAGAGATACTAAGGGAATATAGCTTAACAAGTATACACTGGCAATCTACACCTGATTGACTGCTGCACGATGTCTGCTTATGCCTACTGTGTTTTGCGCCAAAGACTTCTATCAGTATGTCAATGTAATATTAATGTCACAGCCATCTTTGCAAGCCACGGAAAAGTGCAGAAAATATATTTCTTGTGTGGACATTCCTTTCTTTATGAATATAAAGACTCAAGACTGGTGATGTCATGGGCAGGACTATGGCCAGGAGTTAGGCACAATATGGCAAAGGCTTCAATCTACCAGAAGCGGGTAGATTGAAGCCTGGATGCAGGGACATGGATGGAGGGACATGGATGGAGGGACATGGATGGAGGGACATGGATGCAGGGACATGGATGCAGGGACATGGATGGAGGGACATGGATGGAGGGACATGGATGCATGGACATGGATGGAGGGACATGGATGCAGGGACATGGATGGAGGGACATGGATGGAGGGACATGGATGCAGGGACATGGATGCAGGGACATGGATGGAGGGACATGGATGCAGGGACATGGATGGAGGGACATGGATGGAGGGACATGGATGCGGGGACATGGCTGCATTAGTGTGGGGGACATGGCTGCATTAGTGTGGGGGACATGGCTGCATTAGTGTGGGGGACATGGCTGCATTAGTGTGGGGACATGGCTGCATTAGTGTGGGGGACATGGCTGCATTTGTGTGGGGGACATGGCTGCATTTGGAGACACATTTAAAAAAAGTATCGGTATTCGGTATCGGCGAGTACATGAAAAAAAGTATCGGTACTTGTACTCGGTCCTAAAAAAGTGGTATCGGGACAGCCCTAATAACAATATAGAATTTTTTTCTGTAATGTCCTGAATACATTTTCCTACATCATATACACTTTAATAACTACAACCTAAGCCAAGAATTAATGTACATTGCTAATATCTTTACCTTTTATGTACCGTATTTACTAAAATGCTTTTAAATAAATAAGCAATATAATACATAAATAATAAATATATATGTGTGTGTGTGTGTGTGTGTGTTTACCTAATGCAAGTTTTAAAATAAAAAATTTAAGAGGAGGGTTTGACCTTGACTATCTTAAAAACCCTATATGCTACCTGAGCCACTGGCATTTGTAAAGCTCCAGTAAACTTCTAAATGAACATTTGGCATTTCTGAAATAATGACGATTGCCTGCATTGACATTTGGATTTCTGCGAAACAATACAGACCAGATAATTAGATATTGGAAATGGCAAAACTCAGTATATATGGTCATTAAGCCCTGAAGATGCTGTTATAACATAGTTAAAATGGCTGTAGGATTAACAATATCAAAAGATTTAGGAGTTTTACTCTCTGTAGTTTTGACTACAATATCAAGAAGGAAGTTTAGAAGTCCTTCAATATGACATTGAAGGACTTCTAAACTTAAGATATTCTTGAAATATATTGATACTCTCAGTTTATAACTTTAAAGTGTCATTTCAGGAAAACATTTGAGTCTTGAGCCTGTCTCTGGTTGATAGTCCTACTGTTTGCCTTCTACATCTCAGTCCTACCTCAAACAAATATTTTTAACACTCCCTGTAATTCACCTCAAATGCCGCAAGAATTTGTATACCAGCTACTGTAAGTGGAAGCATACATCCCCTGCAAAGGTGGCATAATGGATTATTGTGATAACCGATATCATGAAAATGGAAGACCTCACTCTGTCACTTAGATAGCAAGATGAGTATTTAAAAAAAAATATGATTTAATTGGATTCAGTTCCAATTCTCAACTAAATATAAGGACAAATTTTCTTGTCAAACCCCATATCCTTTGAGGAAGCGTAATGCACATATGCTCTGATTGAATCCTCTTTTCACACTTCTCTGCCTCTCCTCTTTCTTCCTTCTTTTTTTTTTTTTTTTTACTGCTCTTCTTTCTTCTACACTGCCAAGTGCCAACCCTTCCTACCCTAGTGGGCTCCCCTTTTTCACTACCCTCTCCTTTCCCTTCTTCCCTATTTCCACTTTTTGATAAAAAAAAAAAGAAACAAAAAAAGAAACCTGCTAAATCAGGACCTTAAATCCCTCTATCTGAACTGAGCAATAATATGGTAATTTCATGATGGCTACTGAGTTTAGCTTAATGTTGGTTAACACAACCATTGTGATCTTATATGCCAATGAAAAGGAATTTTAAGGATTTCTCAGTGGCGGTGCATCCTTAAGGGCACAGGAGCGCCACCACCCCTCCTGTCACTATCTAATTACCATAGATAGATTCATGCATCGAATCTAAGGTGTTTTTGCGTATATCTGTGAATGCCATAAAGATATATAAGCATTTATTCTGATTATAGGGGTCACTACAGTGTAGACATACAGTGCATCACTACAGGACACAATGGCGATGTTTGGCCTTTAATTGGAGACACAGCATGCAGTGGGGGGCAGGGAATCTGACACAATCTTTGTGATTGATGCTAAAGATTCTAAAGATTCTTCATTTACTGTAGCTATTGAAGAGTTTAAGTTAGTAATATTACTTGTCATTTGCAGAAAAGAAAGCTTTTTTTTTTACCTTTTCTTCAAGGGCTCTTATAGAGGATGGGGGGTTGGTGTTAGAAGGGTAAAAGACCTACAAATCTTTGGCCAACCAAAGTTTTTCCTTTCACAGATATTTTGCCCATTACCAATGGACTTGTATTATGTCTAAAACAATAGAACGCATAATTGTTTTTTTCAAGCAGTATCCTCTCAGGTGAAATCTGAGTTTACACATGGTGCAGAAATATGGAAGATCCACCTATATATTCCTATAACAGGGTCTAATTTTAGCCTAAACTTTAGTCAATAAACTAAATAGTAGACATGTGCATTTGTTTTCGTCCGAATGTATTTTTCAGGGATTTTCACATTCGTTTTAACAGATGATAACGAACGTACAGAATATAAAATAAAAAATGCTTTATTTTCGTTTTGTTGTGACAACAGTTCGATATAGATTCAAGATTCAACATGACTGTGACAATAGTGATCTGTGTCTATCAAACCTGCAGTTGAATGTGCCTAACCTAACTCTAGTAGTCCAAGATTATGCGACATAGAGAGAAAAGATTTGACATTATAGATACATGAAGATCCGACAGAGAGAAAAAATTTGACATTATAGAGACACGAAGATTCGACATAGAGAGAAAAGATTTGACATAGAGAGAAAAGATTTGACATTATAGAGACATGAAGATCCAACAGAGAGAAAAAATTTGACATTATAGAGACACGAAGATTCAACATAGAGAGAAAAGATTTGACATAGAGAGAAAAGATTTGACATAGAGAGACATGAAGATTCGACGAAGCAGCTAAAAATATTTGATCGCCGTGAGCGGACATGTATGGTCAAATGCTTCGCCCATAGGCTATAGAAGAATTATAATGTTGGTTGACTAGTAACCATAATTAATAAATATAATTATTACTAATCATACAACATTAGAGATCTACTATAGCATTCGACCGTAAATGTACAATTGTGACTTCGTCCAGTTTAGCTGCTTCATCAAATCTTCTTATAACATCTGACAGATACCATAAGCCTTTAATTGACAGATTCCACCTTAATTTGGATTTTCGGACGAATGCATTTTTTAAACTAAACAAAATAAATAAAAACTAATTTCGGGAGTAACTAAATAAATACATTTTTCGGATGAAACTGAAATTTCGAAACAAAATATTTAAGTGTACACATGTCTACTAAATACTAAATATACCTTTACTGTGCCAAATTTGCAAAGAAGCAGTATCAAAGCTAAGTATTGTATAACTTTAGAGTGCTTGTAAGGACAGAAAGTGATGTGTCATCCTTTCATAGTGTAGGTGAGCACATTATACCAGCAAAAATTCTGCCACCATCGGGTTCCTGCTATATAGTGTCATTTTTGCTTTGTTTTGTCTGCCCACATTACAGGTTTACATAAAAAGATTTTTAAATAATGGATTTCTCATTATCATTATTACACTTTAATTTCCATATTACATGCTGTTAATGGGCTCCACCATATATAAATCATTAATGCCTGTATTGTAGGTATTTACTTTAGTGTTTTTTTTTCAGCAACGGCATTAAATATTTACCTGCAGGATATTCTGTATCGAATAAGCAAAAATTATAATGAGAGCTAATTAGCTAGCAAACTAGCTGGGGATTTGCAAACGTAATGAAATCACATCTCACTCTAGGCTACATAGAATGAAGTGGACATTTTTATTAAATTCAAATGCTTAACCCTTTCGAGATTGCCAATTAATTTTTGTTAAACTTTTTGCACTTTTGTACGTTTTTTATATTTGATATTTAAAATGATTATATTTGAGGATAATAAATTATTATAATAATTTATATCCTCAAAATTTATATTTGTTTAGTTTTTCCTTTAGTATCCTTGAGTAAATGAAAGTACAATGCTATACTATAATAATAATAATACACAATATCATGCATTGTAAATGAAAGTACAATGCTATACAATAATAATAATACACAATATCATGCATTGTGTATAGATGTGACCAAAAGTTATGAGAATGACACAAATATTCAATTAAACAAACTCTGCTGCTTCAGTTTTTATGAAGGCAATTTGCATATACTTCAGAATGTCATGTAGAGTGATTAGATGAATGGCAATTAATTGCAAAGTTCCTCTTTGCCATGAAATTAACTTAATCCCTTTAAATCTACTGCATTTGTGGATTTAGGGTGCCCAAGAAAGTCCAGCTAGTGCCAGAACCATCTCCTATAGTTGATTCAGCTGCAGGATCGGGGCACCACCAGTGCGGAGCTTGCGCCAGATAGACAGCAGGCAGGTGTGAGAGCATCTACACACACAGTGAGGAGAAGACTTTTGGAGGATGGCCTGGTGTCAAGAAGTGCAGCAAAGAAGACACTTCTCTCCAGGAAAAACATCAGGAATAAACTGATATTCTGCAAAAGGTACAAGGATTGGACTGCTGAGGACTGTGGTAAAATTGTTTGGGACATCAGGAAAAACCTTGTCCGAAGAAAAAAATCAGTCCTGTTTCATGCCAACAGTAAAGCATCCTGAGACCATGTGTAGGGTTGCTTCTCAGCCAAGGGAGTTGGCTCACAATTTTGCCTAAGAACAAACTCATGAATAAAGAATGGCACAAAAACATCTTCCAAGAGCTTCTCCCAACCATTCAAGAAAAGTTTGGTGACAAACAATGTTGTTTCCAGCATGATGGAGCACTTTGCCATAATGCAAAAGTGATAACTAAGTGGCTTGGGGAACAAAACATAAACATTTTAGGTCCATGAGAACTGTAACGCCGTCAGCGTTACTTGCTGTGACGGGCACAGCTGCCCCTGCTATCGTAGCTGCGCTCCGTTCACAGTACTGTCATCCCATTCTGTGAATGGGATGACGTCACTTCCGTGCGCCGTGCGCTCCACGGTGGAACGCGAAAGTACGCCACCGCCGCTCAGCGCGGCCTATTTAAACTGGCCAGGCTGACAGTGTGGCGTTGCTCTATTGCGTGGGGACGCCCCACTATCAGCTGGCTCCTCCAGCACCACCGGCCTGCTATCCCTGGGACCAGGGCAGCATCGCCCTGCAGCTCCAACCAGGACTCCACAATCCTACTCAGTGGAACTACAAGTCCCAGCAGCCCGGGTCCTGGACTCTGCCAGCCAGTACCTCAGTATCGCAAGTACCCTGATCTATGCAATGTGTACTGCCCTGTGAATTGTACTACTATGTATGCTATGCTATGTCAGGACCTGCTGCAGCTATAACCTCTGTGTTTATGCCTCTATGAGACTTTTCCATGTGTCCTGCAATCCTGGATATAACTAAGTATAACTGGAAGTTCTTCTATGTTCACGTATCTTCTTCTCAAATGCTTGGGTGCATACTGCTATTTACCTGAGGACTTGTCATACAGTGTAATTCACATACCATGCATGCTCGGCCTCCTGCATTATCAGAGTCTGGTCCATAATGTCTGGGGACCTTCCATAACGTTCCAGTTCGCCATTTCCTCAATACTGCTGCGCTGTGGCAGCCCATCTCTATTGAGGCATATGGCGTTAACTCTATTTACCTTGCTATGAAATATTGTATTTTATGTCTAGTACTCTAGTGGACGTATCCCCTTCCGCGATCACGCCAACTATTGTATCTAGAGTAACCTTAACTTGCCTTGGACCTAGCGTTCGGTATCTTCCCTTAAATCGCACAGGCGCCTATGAAGGAATATGCGCCATACTGCGTGACTGAGACTGTGATGCTAGGATACCAAACTCTCTGCACAAAAGAGTGAAACCTGGGTCCGAACCTGAGAAGTCTCCGCAGTTGAGATCCGTATTCCTAAACCTATCGGGCGTAACCTTACAAGAACAAAAAATGGTGAGGCACAGAAGGTCAAATCTTGACACCACATCCCTTGTAAACAAAATTAGTTTACCCCTCCCATTCCTATATTTAATTTTGGGTCCATGGCTAGGAAACTCCTCAGACCTTAATTCCATTGAGAACTTGTGGTCAAACTCCAAGCATTGATTATGCAAGAATGGGCTGCCATCAGTCAGGATGTGGCCCAGAAGTTGATCGACAGCATGCCAGGGTGAATTGCAGAGGTCTTGAAAAAGAAGGGTCAACACTGCAAATATTGACTTTGACGTTGCATAAACTTAATGTAATTGTCAATAAAAGCCTTTTGACACTTATAAAGTGTCCAAAGTTGCAGAAACAAATGGAGAAGGTGGAAAGCTGTGAGAATGCCATCATCCCAATCAAAGTATCAACAAAATACCCTCTAAGGACATAGGGACTATTATAGGGCATGTCAGATAAAGTAAATCAGATTCAAATATATTGGATCTAAAATAATGGCTTGTAGACATATGTACAGTGTCAGTACAGCAGTATGATATGATTACCAAAACCTCAACCATAACATATTGGTAAGATGATGGGAGCGGATGTCTCGTCTTACCATTATGTTTTGGTTGAGGTTTTGGTAATCATATTATACTGTTGTACTGACACTGTACATACTGTAAATAGGGAGGAAGTTGAACCTGGTTTTGTCAAGTTGCACATCTCATAATTCATATCCCCATCTAAGTTACCCCCCCCCCCCCCCAATAAAACCTAAAACAAAGTTTAAGAACTGGTCAGCGTGTTCGGATGCAAGCTGAAGTTGTTGTGTGCCGAGCTGTGCAGCAGCGGGGAATCCTGTCATTTGCAACCCCTATGGGGGTAGTGCTACACGTGGGGTCTCGTTAACATATCTCACAACACTTCATAATAGGGAAATGGAATTTGGATAATTGCTACAGGAAAAAAATAAATACATTTTGTTTTCCTTTAATGCACATATACATGAGGCCCAAAATGTGAAAACATTAAAAAACACTATAAACTTCTTGACTAAGGAATGAGTGGTTGATACTTCGCCTCTGGCACTAAATATATCACTGCCATGCTGAACCATTAACAGATACTCTGAACCACAATAAGCATATTTAGTGTGAACCAGTGGAAATGGGACTGCTAATAATTTCTCAGCAGTTCAGGCATGGCCAAAGCATGCCACATTGACTGCAGTAAAGAGCTCTCTCTATGGCTTCTTTGAAGCCTAACCAAGGAAATCAAATCCATGATGTGCTTGGAAGTAATGAAAACGTGACATCAAAAAATCTTGGATCTCCATAATCAAATATGTTTTCTCCCCTAAAGGAGCATCTTATAGAGCAACATAAATATTGGAGCAATATTAAATGTTTTATGTATTTCACATGTGTCTCAAATACATAACAGAAAACAGTTTAGGTATTTTACAGCTTGTTATGCTATTATAATACTATCCCTTGATTATGTGCCCATGGAAAATAAGCAGAACAAAGGTTCAAAAGTCTGAATATTGTAACTGTCAAATTATTTTACTCAAAGTTATACCTTACCCCCTAATATAGCAATTGAGGTGCTCAAATTGCTATTAGAAAGTGGGTGGAACTTTGTACTAGGAAGGCGGGGTTTCTGTTACTTCGGGAGGAGCCTCCCTGCTTCAGGTATCTCTCTCCACTTCATTGTAGTCATTTTATGTCCATTTACTATAGTCTGTGTGTATTTTAAGTAGGTTTTCAGCAAAGCAGCAAAGCTGTTCATTGATTAGCACTTACAGATATTATTCCCAGTGGGACCCTTCCCCCACCCCTATATAGCAGCCTTTCTCAACCAGGGTTCCGCAAAAACCATGGGGTGCAACCAGAGGTCCTCAGGGCTGCCGCAGCATCCTGGCAGAGAAAAGCTGTTAGAGAAGACCGAGCTCCTAATCCCCAACTGTACTTCAGCAGTAAGGGAGCTTGTTAGACTGTTCAATACACTCAGCAAAGTGAAAGCAAAGGAAGGGGGAAGTATGTGCTGTGCTATCTGCCGCCCCCTACAGTGCAGTAACCTGCTGTGTGAAGGGAGGTACCATACTGCAACTTTTAAAAGGGCTCTATATATGTGTTTGTGTGTGCATGTGTACATGTGTGTATATGTTTGTGTGTATATATGTGTGTGTGTATGTATTTGTGTGTGCATGTGTTTATGTGTGTGGTTGTATGTATGTGCCTGTGCATACATGTGTTTCTGTATCTGCACATGTGTCTGTATGTGTGTATGTCTGTTTTTACATGTGCCTGTATCTGTGTGTGCACATGTGTATGTTTGTGTGTGTGTGTGTGTGTTTGTTTGTATGTGTGTGTGTGTATGTTTGTTTGTATGTATGTGTGTGTACATGTGTCCGAATCGATCAAATCTATCTGCTGGAAACGGTCTACCTGACCGTCCCAGCAGACAGATTCAATCGTGTGTACGGGCGAGCAGACGGATTTGGTCAGCCGACAGATTTTAAAGCCTGCTTTAAAATCTGTCGGCTGGGAACCCGTCGGACCGATATGACTGCTGGTTAGTACGCTAACCAGCAGACATATCTGCTCGCACATGCGTCGAATGGATTCGACGCATGCGCGGAAGTAATTTACTTCCGGGTGCGGTGACGTAGCGGCGTCAACGTCACCGCCACGTCACCGCGCTGTCTGCTGGCGGGGATTTTGGTTTGATCGTGTGTACAGCGATCAAACCAAAACGGCCAGCAGACAGATTTGTTCAAATCTGTCGGTCCGACCTATTTGAACAAATCTGTTTGCTCGTGTGTACGGGGCCTTATATTTATAGTGTGGTCCCTAGTTACAATAAATGGTAAATGGCAGATTCCAAATAAATATTTATCCCTATTGCACTTTGACTTGTCTTACATAGTACAAATTCATGCTTTATTATTGTGGAAGGGCTTCATATCATAAAAGCACACTGTAAACTGCAGATGTAAGTTGTAATACTGTAGGGGATTATAGATTCATATAAATAAACCATCATCATCAACCATGCTGCATTATTAAAAAAAAAATCTTGCACAAAGACATTTTAAGGCATTTTACCAGCTCTGATGACCTTTTACAAGCCTACATTGTGTTAGGAGATGTCTTTAACCACTTGCCTACTGTGCACCTACACCCACTTCCTGCCCAGACAAAATTTTAGCTTCCGGCACTGCATCGCTTTAACTGACAATTGCGCGGTCGTGCGATGTGGCTCCCAAACAAAATTGACGTCTTTTTTTTCCCCACAAATAGAGCTTTCTTTTGGTGGTATTTAATCGCCTCGTGCGGTTTTTATTTTTTGCGCTATAAACCAAAAAAGAACGACAATTTTGAAAAAAGACACAATGGGCCAGATTCAGATACACTTAATATTGCGCTGCGTAATCGAAATACTCTACGCTGCCGTATTTCACCAGGCTTTACACCGAATCCTGATAGATTTTTGCCCGTACGCTACGGCGGCGTAGTCTATTTGTCGCCGCGTAATCGAAATACGCGATTGGGGGCCGTGAAGCATTTAAATTAAGCGCGTCCCCGCGGCGATCGAACTGCGCATGCTCCGTTCAGAAATTTCCCGCCGTGCATTGCGCGAAATCACGTCGTTACGTCATTCGTTGTTTGAGTAGCGTCGTTTACGAACATTCCTATTCCCGAACGACTTAAGTAAAAAATAATAAAAGACGTCGGAAAACGTAGAAATTCGACGCAGGAACGACGGCCATACTTAACATGGGCTGTCCAATATTAGACAAGCAAAAAGCTGGTATAGTGTTACGCAAAAAAAAGATGACTAAAGGTGCCGTAAGAGATTGCGAATGAAGATCGTAATTTCGGGGATCGCCGGCAAAAGCTCATTACCATACCCCGACGCGGAAAACGACGGGAAGTCCACCCAGTGGCCGCAATTTTATTGCAGCGTAGATCCGAAGGCGTACGAACACGTAATCCAGTCGAATTGAAGCCCGCAGCCGTCAATTCATGGTTTGAGGTTTCCGACGAGCTAGAAAACGCGCGTAATTTGAAATTACTCCAGTCTAACACCAGTTAGACAGGCGTAATGGCTCTGTGAATCTGGCCCAATATTTTTTTGCTTTTTGCTATAATAAATATCCCATTTAAAAAAAAGAAAACATTTTTTATCTCAGTTTAGGCCGATACGTATTCTTCTACATATTTTTGGCAAAAAAAAATAAAAAATCGCAATAACCGTAAAGTGACTGGTTTGCGCAAAAGTTATATTGCCTACAAAATAGGGGACATAATTATGATTTTTTTAAATTAATTTTTTACTAGGAATGGCGGCGATCTGCGATTTTTTTTCGGGACTGGGACATTATAGCGGACACATCGGACACTTTTGACACATTTTTGGGACCATTTACATTTATACAGTGAACAATGCTATAAATATGCATTGATAACTGTATAAATGTAACTGGCAGGGAAGGGGTTAACCACAAGGGGGCGGGGGAGGGGTTAAATGTATGTCCTAGCCAGTGTTCTAACTGTAGGGGGAGGGGGGTGACTGGGGGAGGTGACCGATTGTGTCCCTATGTACAAGGGACACAGATCGGTCTCCTCTCTCCCTGACAGGGACGTGGAGCTCTGTGTTTACACACAGAGCTCCACGTCCCAGCTCAATTGTCGGCAATCGTGTGTGCCCGGCGGCCGCGATGTTCTCAGTGACGCGACGGGTGCGCCCCTAGCAGCTTTAAATGACAGGACGTCATAGAGTATCCCGCCCTCCGTCATTTGGTTAACCACTTCAATACTGGGCTTTTATACCACCTCCCTACCGGGCCTATTCTGACACTTCTCTCCTACATGTAATAATCATCATTCTTTTTCTAGAAAATTACGCAGTACCCCCAAACATTATATATGTTTTTTTAGCAGACACCCTAGGGATTAAAACGACGGTCATTGCAACGTTTTATCTCGCACGGTATTTACGCAATCATTTTTCAAACGCCTTTTTTTTGTAAAAAAAATTGTTTCATGAATTAAAAAAATAACAAAACAGTAAAGTTAGCCCAATTTTTTTGTATTATGTGAAAGATTATGTTACACCGAGTAAATAGATACCCAACATGTCACGCTTTAATTATACGCACACTCATGGAATGGCGCCAAACTTCAGTACTTAAAAATCTCCATAGGCAACGCTTTATTTATTTTTTACAGGTTACCAGTTTAGATTTACAGAGGAGATCTAGTGCTAGATTCGTTGCTGGCACTCTAACGCACGCGGCGATACCTCACTTATGTGGTTTAAACAGTGTTTACATATGTCGGCGGGACTTTCGTGTGCGTTCGTTTCTGCACACGAGCTATCGGGGACAGGGGCATTTTAAATCTTTTTTTTATCTTTTATTTATTGTTTTGGCTTATTTTTTATTTATTTTTACACTTTTTTTTCAATTTTTTTTTCCACTTTTATTCCTATTACAAGGAATGTAAACATCCCTTGTAATAGGAAATGTGTGTGACAGGTCCTCTTTAAGGAGAGATGCGGGGTCAATAAGACCTCACATCTCTCCTCCAGGCTGGCAACCATGAGATCGGTGAAAAAAAAATCACGATCTCATGAATGGTTGCTTACAGCCGCAATCGTGGCTTTGTTTACTTACGGGGACCCGGGCGTGACGTCATCACATCGCGCCTGGGTCCTCCGACGGTCAAAGAGATGACTGGTGACCATCTGGTTACCAGTCATCTCTATGCTTCCTGCCGACGCCGGACGATTCGTTCTCCGGGCCCCCGAAGGCACGGGAGAGCCTGGAGAAGCACCGGATGGCGGCGGGAGGAGGGGGTGTCCCCTCCCGCGGCCTGTAAGAACGATCAAGCGGCGGAACCGCCGCTATGATCATTCTTATGTCGTGCAGAATCGCCGGCTGAAGAAGAGGATATCTGGATGATGCCTCTGCCTGCAGGCATCATTCAGATATCCACCCGCAAAGTCCAGGCCGTCAATTGACGGCCACTTAGGATGGGAGATCCCATCTCTGGCCATCAATTGTCAATGGGCCGGTATTGAAGTGGTTAAGGAGTTGTAAAAGAAAAAAAATGTTTGCCTAAAATTAATCTCTGTGAGGTAGACAAACAGAATGGTGTAATGATTCTGTTAAAAACGGAGTAAATACCTATGAAAATCCTTCATCTATATCACCTCCGGCGTTCTAGTTATGCCATAAAACTATTCCATTATTTTGTAGACGCTATAACTTTTGCGCAAACTAATCAATATATGCTTATTGCATATATTGTATACATTTTTTTGGGGATAGTTATTAAAGCAAAAAGTAAAAAATATTGTTTTGTTTTTTTTTTCAAAATCGGCACTCTTTTTGTTTCTAGCATAAAAAAAAACGCAGAGGTGATCAAATACCAAAAAAAGAATTTTCCCCTAATAACCCGAAGATAAACCTTTCTAGTCTCAGAGTGCTACCTGGTAGCCAAGTGAGCCAATGCTTGTATAAACACATAAATGATTAGTAACCTGATCCACCAATAAGAAATAAGGTTATTGTGTATTGTCTTCACTCAATATATTGCAACAGGTAGATATGAAGGAGTCACACACATACCTCAACGGGATACATTTTAGAAATTCAAGGCACAATCTTTGTGTCTATGTCATATCGCAATTTTACTGTTATATGGTGTTTGTAAACAACTTATGTAAAATACATTTTATTTATTTTACAGTCTGCAGTCCATACTTTCCCATGCTTTTTATTTCTGTCTCCCCATTAGGGAAGTTTCTCTTTGACTCTCTGCATTTATCACACCTCTCCTGGTGTGTTTTTTCCATATAGCAGCTTTTTTGGGCTTACGCAAAACGCAGTTTTTTCCCATCTTCATCAACATCCCGGTCATTTGGCGCCAGACTTTTTTTGCTGTCTGAATTTTCGAATAAAAGACTCTGAACTGTTCCAGCATTTCTCTATGGAATGGATGGACAGGAATTCCGCTGTGCATTGAAAAATATCTCTTTTTCACTAGACTGCATGCATTTTAAATCTACTTAGTTCTGAAAATGTTTACTTATTTATATTATCCATATGACTAAAAAAAAATTATTTTCAATTTATGATTTATGCTATGCTGTTTACAATAAATATATATATTATTATTATTATTATTATTATTTTAATCTTAGGATATATCTAAACACTTTTTTTGTCCTATGTAACACATTTACTGTGTTGCAGTAATATACGTATATGTTTTATTTATGACAGAGTAGTGATTTGTGTAAAGGAGTGGTGATTTGTGGTTTCAGGGATTTGCTATCTTGAACTCTCATTGGGTACTTGGATCATGCCTCTGTAACATGCTGTGCAGAAATGCTTCTGGAATTGCTTGATAGCATGCAGAGAAGTGTATTCACTGTGCCAGCTTATGAAACTGCAGACTGTTAACCAAATTGTAAATTTATTCTAAACCACACTATGAAACACCTGAAAGAAGACCCAATGGGGCAAGGAGAGATATGGAATGGTCACCAGGTGTTTACTTATTTACATAACTGCCAACATTCTGAAGTAATTAGTTGAGTTTTAGGGATATTTCTCTGCTGCTCAGCACATAAACTTGGCATTAATAGCCAGAAGTCTGCCTTCGGCTCAGACAGTTGCACATACAGAGTTCTATATCACCCCGCACAGTCTGCAGGTGGTTTTAGATTTGGAAATATAGTTCACTTACACACAGAAAGACAGGTCGGCAAAGGTGCTGAGCATTCAATCTCACCTTTGCAAGGAGGGTGTCTCTGTATAGCTTCCCTGAAAATTAATAAAGTGTTTCCACCAAAATTACAATCACATTAAAGTCCTTAACATCTTTCCAACCATGTAACACATACAAGTGAAACTCCAAAAATTGAATATCGTGCAAAATTTCATTTATTTCACTAATGCAACTTAAAAGATGAAACTAATACATGAGATAGACTCATTACATGCAAAGCAAGATAGTTCAAGCTGTGATTTGTCATAATTGTGATGATTATGGCTTACAGCTCATGAAAACCCCAAATCCACAATCTCAGAAAATTTGAATATTACATGTAATCAATAAAACAAGGATTTTAAATTTTTGCAGCAATTACTGCCTTAATGCGGCGTGGCATGAAAGCGATCAGCCTGTGGCACTGCCATGGGCGTCTGCTCCATAGGGCAAGGGAGGGCGCTTGCCCCCCCCCCCCCCCCCCTAGAAACCAGTGCCATGATCCTCGGGGAGAAAAACAGTGGGCAGGAAGCAAGGCGGCGGCACGGCTAATCCAATTAGGGCTGCTCTTTCACTCTTCTAGCTCCAGCTGACAGAGAGGTGGAGGGGGGCGATTGGGGGAGATATACAGTACAGCCAGCCCGCAGCTCTCCTCTCCCTGTCACAGCGCCGCTGCCGAGTTCTCTGGTAAATGGGGCAGCGGCGCTGTGACAGGGAGAGGAGAGCCACGGGCTGGCTGTACTGTATATCTCCCCCGATCGCCCCCTCCCCCTCTCTGTCAGCTGGAGCTAGAAGAGAGAGAGCGTCTCTAATTGTATTCGCCGTGCCGCCGCCTTGCTTCCTGCTTTCCTCGCAATGATTGGCCACAGCAGATAGCCAATCAGAAGATTCTGGGGACTGGGGGCATCATGGGAAATGTAGTCCCATAAGAGTGGCGGCCCCAGCGTGTCCACAGACACCATGCTAAAGCCCACAGCATACAAGCACTCTGCTGGGGGGGGGTTACAAGAGGAAATAAGAGAATACTGTGCTTATGCTGGGGGAAGCCAGAGCCACGGTGTGCCCGCACAGCCAGAGAGCCACTCTGTATCCACACCAACCAGAGAGCCATGCTGTACCCGCACCAACCAGAGAGCCATGCTGTACCTGCACCAACCAGAGAGCCACGATGTACCCTCACCAACCAGAAAGCCACGGTGTACCCGCACCAACCAGAGAGCCACGCTGTACCCTCACCAACCAGAGAGCCACACTGTACCCGCACCAACCAGAGAGGGAGTCCCACTGTACCCGCACCACCAGAAAGAGAGCCCAGCTGTACCCACACTACCAGAGAGGGAGCCCCGCTGTACTCGCACGACCAGAGGGGGAGAAAGACTGAGCCGCTGCCAGGGTACAGGAATGCTACACTACTGACTAGAGTCACCCCAGGCAACCCAGAATGAGCGAACGTCCAGCCAGAGGGATCACTGTTGTGGTTTCACCAGGTCTGGTAAGAGGGCCTGTTGGCCATTATCCGTTACTGTTCCTAGCGACTGAGCCATTAGGAAGTGTCTAACCTGATATCCTCCCATCTATGCTGAGGGCAATTATTGCAGAAAATTACACCAAATGCTGGGAGTTTTGAGTGAGGAAACTGACACCATTACTGAGGGTCATTATTATGCACATTGGTACAGATGCTGAAGTTTTTATTCTAGAAATCTGCACCGATGTGGAGAGTTATTGTTGTTGCTACTGACACCAATGCTGGCGATTTTTATTGCGGAAACTGACAGCAAAGCTGGATATTGTTATCTCCTGGGGCCTCCATCTTTTATGATATTGTTATTCAAAGTTGCTAGTTGCTCGATAGTTGCATCAGGTTTCTTAAACCTTTGCATGCCTGTGCTTTATGTGATAATGACTAAGCCCCTCCCCTTCATGACATTGTCAAAAAGGGACCGAGCATGGATGACCTTAAAATGATGCCCCCCCCCCTGAAAAAAGTTCAGCGGATGCCCATGGCACTGCTGAGGTGTTATGGAAGACCAGGATGCTTCAATAGCGGCCTTCAGCTCTTCTGCATTGTTCAGTCTCATGTCTCATCTTTCTCTTGGCAATGCCCCATGGATTCTCTATGGAGTTCAGGCCAGGTAAGTTTGCTGACCAATCAAGCACAATAATCCCACGATCACTGAACCAGGTTTTGGTGCTTTTGGCAGTGTGGGGGAGGTGCCAAGTCCTGTTGGAAAATGAAGTCAGCATCTCCATAGAGATCATCTGCGGAAGGAAACATGAAGTGCTCCAAAATCCCCTGGTAGACGGCTGCGGTGACCCTGGACTTAATGAAGCCCAGTGGACCAACACCAGCAGATGACATGGCTCCCCAAATTAACACAGACTCTAGAAACTTCACACTGGACTTCAAGCATCTTGCAGTGTGTGCCTCTCTATTGCCAACCTGTTCCTAAGATAAGTTGTTGCCTGAGATAGTGTAGTCATTTTCATCAAACTTTAAAAGCGTCAGCTATAATGAGATATAAATTCAGCCAAACTTTGATCGTCCAACAATATTTGATCCCTCAAGGTCCATCTGTCAACAAGCTCTCAAATCATTTTAATTTCCAAACAGCTCCTGAAATGCATTACGTATATTTGTGTAATACAAAATCTATACTTTTCTCCTACAGCAACAACACTTCTTAGAATATTTTCTTTTACGCGATAAAAGGAAAATTGTCATGACAACCATGGTAATGATGCCCAGTGGGCATTCTTGAATATCGAGTTACAATGGTATACAACATAAGCCTTTGGAAGGACGGCCATTTTAAATATAAACTCTAAACAATAACATTAGTTTCTAATACAATTCTGCAGCAATATCTATCAGTCAAGTGTGTGTTTTGAAGTTTAGGATGATTCAATTGTAAGTTTCGCTGTTGGCACCAGTAAATTGAACAATGTGTTTTTTATTTATTAAAAAAACTTAAACTTTTCTTATCTATCTTTTCAGCTGTGCAAACACTAAGCAAAATTGGATTCTCAAATGGCCACATGAAATAACCACATTTTATTTAAAAAAAGCTATAACATTTTCTTGGCAAACATATATATTTCTTGGTACATCATAGATAAATATGTCTGTTTTTTTTTTTTTTTTTTTACCAATCTCTACTGCTGTTACGTATCACCTATTGGCACTGTCCATACTCAGCTGGTTCTTGAATTATGATCACTCCTCGTTTGACCTCTTGGCACTGTTGACTTGCTCAGGTTTGACTCAGGTTTCTACACCTTGTCCATGTTGGGTTTTGCCCTCATATTTTATATTTATTTTGGATATGTCCGGCTAGTGCTTGAATACCCAATTGGTCGTGCAACATTGGGCCAGATTCAGTAAGAGTTACGTCGGCGTATCAGTAGATACGCTGTTGTAACTCAGAATCCGCGCCGTCGTATCTTTAGGCGTATTCTCAAAGTGAGATACGCCTAAATGTTGCTAAAATACGACCGGCGTAAGTCTCCAACACCGTCATATCTCAGCTGCCTATTTACGCTGGCCACTAAGGGCGTGTACGCTGATTTACGCCTAGAATATGTAAATCAGCGAGATACGCCTATTCACGAACGTACGCCTGTCCGTCGCAGTACAGATACGCCGTTTACGTAAGGCGTTTTCAGGCGTAAAGATATTCCAACAAAAAGATGGCGTAGCCAATCTTAAGTATGGACGTCGGGACTGCGTCAAATTTTTTAAAGTTTAAGTCGTTTGTTTAACTCGTCCGTGAATGGGGCTGGACGTAAATTACGTTCACGTCAAAACCAATGAGTCATAGCGGCGTCATTTGGAGCACGTGCACTGGGATACGTCAACGGACGGAGCATGCGCCATTAGTAAAAAACGTCAATTACGTGGGGTCACACTTAATTTAAATAAAACACGCCCACATCGAACACATTTGAATTCGACGCCGGCCCATTTACGCTACGGCGCTGTAACTTAGCTTGGTGAATACAGCACTTGCCTCTCTAATTTACGGCGGCATAGCGTATCTGAGATACTGTACGCCCGCATAAAATTACGCCGCTCTACGTGAATCTAGCCAATTGTACCCAAATAAAATTGAAGTCCCTTTTTTTCCCCACAAATTTTTTGTGCTATAAACAAAAAAAGAGAGACAATTTTGAAAAAAACAACAATATTTTTTACTTTTTGCTATAATTAATATTAAAGAACACCCCCCGGTTCGGTTCGCACCAGAACTTGCGAACAGGCAAAAAATTTGTTCGAACACGCAAACACCGTTAAAGTCTATGGGACACGAATATGAAAAAGTCCTGCCCCAGGGTATATTGCTGGTCAAAGACAAGGCCACTTTTTGCAATTCAGCACTGCGTCGCTTTAACTGATAATTACGCCGTTGTGCGATATGGCTCTCAAACAAAATTGGCGTCCTTTTTTTCCCACAAATAGAGCTTTCTTTTGGTAGTATTTGATCACCTTTGCGGTTTTAAGTTGTTGCGCTATAAACAAAGATAGAGCGACAATTTTGAAAAAAAATTATATTTTTTACTTTTTGCTATAATAAATATCCCCCAAAAATCCCCCAATACGTATTTGTCTACATATTTTTCGTAAAAAAAATCTCCATAATCGTTTATTGATTGGCATCTCCCGGTTCTCGCTCTGTAATGAGCGATCACGGGTGCTCGGCGGCGATCGCTCCCACCAGGCACTGCGCCGGGATCAGAGATGAGTGGGGGGCACGCGTGCGCGCCTCCGGCGGTGCGGGCGCCCCAATTGGCTGCTGGGAGAGATGACGTATAGCTACGTGATCTCGCCCAGCAGAGCCGACCTGCCGCCGTATAACTGCGGCGGCTGATCGGCAAGCAGTTAATAATGCTTAAAGTAAAACAATAAAAGTGAAATATTCCTTTAAATTTCATGCCTGGAGGATGTCTATACTATGATTGTAAAGTGGTGGATTTTTCCAGTGTTTAGAACAGTCCGCAGCAAAATGACATTTTTATGGCATTATTATTATTTTTTGGAAGTTTGCCATGTATTAGTTAAGAGTGCTATTCTGTGTATAAAGCACAATTTTCATGGAACATTATCCCCATGATCTACAGTACACTCCTACTTCAATTTTGAAAAGTTATTTATCGTTTTGATGTAAAAGGCTTGATCCCAATTGCTCCACTGAGTACAGTTGAGATGAAAGCATTTGAGGGCCCAAGTTCACTTAATCCCCCCTTTTTTAATGAAAAAATTTCCTTTTTCTGTTGTGTTTCACTGAGTGTGCCAATTTATTTTCTATAAAAAATTTCAAACATGCATCCATGGACCAAAGACAGGTACATGACTTCATTTTTTCCAGCACACTGCAAGACGTCCCAGTCTCGCTGTGTGTTTATCCTGCCTAACAAAGCCATGTCTCTTGTTTAATTTAGTGTTAGTTAATGCTAGGCTGTAACAAGCCCAAGCTGTTGTTTACCTTTTCTGGACTCTACTAGTCTTCCCTAAAGTGGTGTTGATTGATTCGCTCCAAATTAGTTTTTCGATGAAATTTGACAAACTTCTTAATTTCGGAAACCATAATATTAACGAAATGCGAAAAATTCGGAAATTCGAAAATTCGAACGAAAATCAGAAAAATTCTAAAGAATGAAAATAAGAACTAAAATCTGAAAATTAGAAATGATAACTAATAATAATTATTAATAACTATTAAATTATAGGTATAATTTCCTTTCAAATTTGCGCCGGCTGCCCATGGTTGGCCAATCATTTGCTTTTTAAGCAGCTAGAAGATAGTTGTGCATGCACGGTATGTTTTTCATTTTTTACTATGAACACATCAGGTTAGAAGTGGGCATTTTGGAGCACATTGTGACAGCTGTAGCTGTGAATGCAGACATAAAGCCGCAGCCTTCTGGTTGCTAACCAATAATCTGGAGAGTGTGGTGAGGGTGCACCCACCCCGTTACCACTGTGCTCAGGGTGGCTGCCCCTCCTTCCCACCCCTAGTCCTTGTTCTGAGGCTCATGGTGAGGAACACCCTGAGGATACAATGATGGTATGGATGGCCATTGGAGAAGTATCACCTACCTATTCTGTTGTAGAGAAATTTATTCAGGATATTGTATTTAAGTTAACAGAGTTGCTTTAATTTGAGTATAGAAAAGTGAGGTCTTGGTTTTTACTTTCTGACAGGTTTGAGTAATCCTCAGGAACGGCTAAACAGGATTACAGAGCCTTTGTCAAGTACCTATAGTACTAATAAATGTGTAAGAAAAGAGATGGTTGCACGTTCAGGAATTTCCGATTGCCTCTTATTGTTCAAAGTGATAACTCCAAAGACACCAACACAAGGTCACATAGACATGTTTTACACATACATCTTGTGCTTAATCATGATTAAGCACAAGATGTATGTGTGAAACGCGTCTAAGTGACCTTGTGTTGGTGTCTTTGGTGTTATCTCTTTGAACAATAAAAGGCAATCACAATTCCTGGATGTGCAGCCATCCTTTTTCTTGCAAGTTTCATTACACCTGAGGTTCTCATTATACAGCTGGAGTAGCAACTCTTTTTCTTTGTATAGTACTAATAAATACTGTATATGTTTTTTTGGGCAAGTCATATATAAAGTATACTGTATATACACATACAGTGTATGTATGTATATATATATATATATATATATTTATATACATATATATATATATATATATATATATATATATATATATATATATATTTATATACACAAATTGTATTTGCAATATATTTGCAATGAATAGTTTTCCTGAAGTACAACTTTTAGAAGTGTCACTCCAAAAGAAAAACAAATTGGGAGGTCTGATCACATATTGTTTATACAGACAAATCTATGTCTATTTCCTATGGGAAGCTGATGACTTTATTCATAAAACATGCACTAGAAATCAAGAACGTACACAGCTTACTCCTTTGTGACATTTTTAAAGGATAAAAGGTAATCAGGAGTATTTAATGTGACTTCACTAGGACAGCCATGCTTGTCATCTTCCAATAAAAAGCAAGTCATTTCAGACTCAAGCTGTTCGCCATATAAATCAGAAGAAGACAAGCTCCTCGAGGACATTGAGTAAGTTTACTGGTGGAATGTTCTGCACTCCTTCAGTTTATACTGGGATCAAGGGGGAGATCAATCAGAGACAAGCTACAACTCTTTCCTTACTTTAATGATCCGATTACTCTGAGGACATTTCAGAACACTTTGGTAGAAGAAACAAAATGTTATTCTAAAACAAGAGAGCATATATTTTATTTATGTGGATCGATAGGTTTTTTATACCATCAGAAAACAGCATCATCCAGTGTGGTTCAATAAACATCTGCCTATATTATATAAAACAATCAAAACTTTGTTAATAACTTTGAGCACATCACATTTTGTTCACTATTTTTCTCAGTTTAATTTTGTGTTTTCTTTCTTTATTTATATATTATAAAACCTGTTTTCTTACAGGATTTTGCCACGTGGGAACTTAAAGGTATTGATGAGTGAAGAAATTTTGCCAAAATTGATTTAAGTGCAAAAAGATCCGACTTCGTTGAGGTGGAAAACACTTTTGCCTCATTCACACGATCGTTTTTCCTGTCTGGAAAACTGCTGTGTTTGCATTTGGTTGGGAAAACCTATGTGTATGCTCCATAGCAGTTTTCCCGACAATAAAACTGCAAGCAAAAAAATGAGAACTTGTTCTCTTTTTTCCCGCCGTGATTCTATGCGTTTTTTAGCTCGACAGTTTTCCTATCGGAAACACTGCGAGGGAGCATACACATGGCCGGGATTCCCGACCAAAGCTGTCATGGCAGTTTTCATGTCTGGAAAACCGGCCGTGTGTACAGGGGAAAAGTAACCGAGCAGGTTCTTGGTTTTCCCGGCGGACTTTTGACCACTGGGAAAATCAATCGTGTGTACGAGGCATTACTCAATAAGCTGATTAGCTAAAATCTGCTAAAAAAAAAAAAGATCTGGGGGTCTATTTATGAAGGTATAACTGGGAAATTGGCCCAGTAAGTTCTTTGCTGCTGCCAAAATCAGATTCAACAGCATTGGCCTGGCATCCCACCATCGCATTAGCCTATTTATATTAAGATAAATGTGCAATGGGCTAATGTAGCAGCTGGTGAATGACACTTGTAATGTAGATGGAAACAAATGGTTTTTAGCCCGCAGACGATTTTGCCAATAGGAGCTCTCCATGGTGCTGAAACAGCGTATTTCCCTTTCCATTTGGGGCAGTTTAGTTTAATTAAAGCAATATTAAACTCAAAACCCAAAATGTAAAATATCGCAGCTTAAAGTGGAACTTCAGTCATTTTTCATCTTTCCATCTATTAAATCTTCTGCCTTTGTTGTTTTAACTTTGTAAAATAAAACATTTTTTTCTGCCAGTAAATACCTTATACAGCCCACTTCCTCTTTCTTGTCTGAAAAAAAGCCTAGGCTTATGACATCATGCACAGCTATCTCTCTCTCACTCTCCTGAGAGTTTGCCAGGAAGGGAGGGGGATGAGTTATGAGAGGGCCAATGAGAGCTGCAAAGCTGGAGGTGTGCCTCTGTGTGTCTGTGCAAATCCAAGAAGTGAACAGGCAGCAGCTTCAGCTGCCCACAGTGAACAAAATGCAGCCAGACTTAAAGCGGAGCTCCACCCACCCGCATTTTTTTTTTCAAAGTCGGGAACTACTAACAGTGTAGCTGCTGACTTTGAATAAGGACACTTACCTGTCCTAGGCGCCCACGCTGACGGCCCCCGCCGATGCCGATCCTCGATCCCGGCACCGCCATCCACAGTCAGGGAAACAGGCAGTGAAGCCGTGCGGCTTCACTGCCCGTTTCCTACTGCGCATGTGCGAGCGACGCGGCGCTTTGTGAATGGTCCGGCTGCTTTCTGGGATACACACAGTTCCCAGAATGCAGCGCGGCCCATTCACAAGAAGACACCCAGAAGAGGAGGAGGAAGAAAACAGCACCGCGGATCGTGAGGGCAGATTCGGGACTTCCGCATAGCAACAGCCTATTTAGGGTGAGTATTTTTTATTTTTTTTTCCATTTCATTTTTATTTATTTTTTTCAGATTTTAAAAAAATATATATATATCAGGGTGGAGCTCCGCTTTAAGCCACGTACACACAACTATTTCTGTACCTTAATGCATTCTCTGTATTACAGTAACCCTCCCCCTTATAGTTACCTGAGCCCTATCTCTATCCAGGGGCTTGCAAGGGGTAATCAGAGAGGAGGGGCCACCAGGGTTGCTGACAAGGGACTCGAGAAGAGGAGCTAAGTATGACATGTTTTTTGTTTTAATAAAAAAAGATTAGGCATTTACAACAACGTTAAATGCCAATAAATGACAGCTTGCTGTCAGCTTCTTTTTCTTTGACAAAAAGACCCATAAGGTTCTAGTAAATTTTAGGGGGACCTTTGGGGAGCCCATGTGTCATCTTTAAAAAAAAAAAAAGCCAGCGGTGAAATATCATTTTTTAGCAATCTGTTTGTTCTTTTCGTTGTAGCTGTCATTTTTGAGTTGGAACATCCTACAGCAAAAATGAGAAAATAAATGGTGTAAGGGTTCCCCAAAATCCATACCAAAATGTTGGATCAATAAAACCCCCAAAAGAGGGGGGTAGCCTTGCCAGAGGGGACCCCTCTGACAAACTAACTTGTTCCCATGTCGATGAGGATCCCATGTCATCCAGCGATGTAAGTTCTTGTCAACCACAATAAATGAAACCTGGCAAAAAAAAATACAGCAATCCTAATGCCGTCATTTAAAACGTCATTTAAATTGATCGTGTGTGGGCAAAACGTCGTTTTTTGTCTTAAAAAAAACGACCAAAAAAAAATTCCAACATGCTTGAATTTTTTGTGTCGTTTTTCAAAACGTCGTTTTTTGTTTCACAAAAAGTCACCGTGTGTAGCAAAAACGTCGTTTAAAACGACGTTTTTCAACCCGCGCATGCCCAGAAGCTAGTTATGAAGCGAGCTTCAATGGAAAAGTGTGGTGAACGTAACCTCGTTTTTTGTGAAAAAAACGATGGTGTGTATGCAAAATTGTCTTTGAAAGTGACGTTTCAAAAACTTCGTTTTTTACTTCACAGAAAACGTCGTTTTTTTTCATCACAAAAAATGATCGTGTGTACGCGGCATGACACAATGATGGCCACTCACAGCTCCCAAGGAAAGGGACGGGAATAGGGGAGACATGATTGCCCAAATATGGGCATTGTCATATTTGGTCTATGTTATTGCTTAAATATGACCATTTGGTCAAGTTTAAGACATGCCACCCTCCCATGCACTCCCCTTTGCTTACATAACCAGGGATTGCTTGTTAAGTAGGTGAATGGGCCGGGTGATGTCAATAGTTGCTAAGGACATGGCAGATTGCTTCTTTAGCAAACATTGACAGCAGAAAACTGTTATGTTTGTCTACGTTGAATTCACATCTATGTACGTCAATAGGCCGGGTGACATCAGTGAATACTAAGGACATGGAGGATGCAGGCAACCATTGACAGGAGAACTCTGTCATGTTTGTTCACTCCAAACGCCCTAAGTGTTCAGTGTTTGGATGACAGTCTGAATAGAAAATGCTAAATCTGCTCATCCCTATCATGTATGGAAAGTGTGTGACTCATACTTCTTGCCATGTGATAGCACTTCTGCTTGGTGATTGGGCAACCAGCGATAGAAGCAAGGATAGAGTCCTCCACCTTGTGTAAGCTCCAAGCTCCCACCTTTCCTATTATTTTGACCCCTGTATAAAAAATGAAGCAAGCAGCTGTAACTGATAGTTCTAACTGTCCTCCATTCAACTGTCTGCTCTTGGTCTACATCTCTGTTGAAGAGATCTCCCATTATTGCTTGTCCAGACAAGATGTGATGGAAAGTATCCCCAACAGGGAAACAGCAATAAAAATTAGACACAAGCTCCTCTTTGTTTATATAAAACTAGGTAAAATATGTTAGTATGATTTGAACTTTAAAATATACTGTACATTAACATTTTTTATTTTAAAGAGAAAGCTAAGTTGCCCCTCACTCACTGTTACAGTAGTGGGCAATGCACTTCAATGCATCACAACTTATAGACCGTGTGTTGTGTTGCATTGCGATACAGTAAAGAAATGGGTCCAGTATGATATACTGCAGGGGTGTCCAAACTTTTTTCAAAGAGGGCCAGATTTGATGTAGTGAACATGCATGAGGGCCGACCATTTTGCCTGACATTCTTTGAACTATTAAATTTTCAGTCTAAGTGTGTTCGTCCGAGCACTAATACACTGCCCAACAAGAATTCTCTTGCCTTTGTGGCTGTGTGTGAGTAAAGAGATGAGCTTGGGCGTATAATTTGGATATACTGTATTTATTAGCGTATAACACTCACCTTCACTTTAAGAGCAAAGTTTTAGGAAAAAAAAAACATTTATAAAGAACTGTGAAGCAAAATAAGGGTCAGTGCCCATCTGCAGACGCACCATTGCCATTAATGTAGCCTCACCATTGCCAGGAATGCACCCACCATCGCCAGGAATGCAAGCACCATCGCCAGGAATGCAGCATCATTGCCAGGAATGCACTCACGAGAGCCAAAGATTAATTACAGGAGAATCTCCTGTTTACACAGTGGCCTCTTTAATAGAAAGTCCCACCTCCTTTTATCGACAGAACAGTTGTCCAATGGCAGTACAGGACTTCCTATTACAGAGGCCGCCCGGAAATTCTGTGTGTGTATGGCGGCAGCGCTCCTCCCTGTACCATTCCAAGACATACTGTATACATCTTTTGTGGCCCCGGCGCTGGGACCAGGGATTGCTTGTTAAGTAGGTGAATGGGCCGGGTGATGTCAATAGTTGCTAAGGACATGGCAGATTGCTTCTTTAGCAAACATTGACAGCAGAAAACTGTTATGTTTGTCTACGTTGAATTCACATCTATGTACGTCAATAGGCCGGGTGACATCAGTGAATACTAAGGACATGGAGGATGCAGGCAACCATTGACAGGAGAACTCTGTCATGTTTGTTCACTCCAAACGCCCTAAGTGTTCAGTGTTTGGATGACAGTCTGAATAGAAAATGCTAAATCTGCTCATCCCTATCATGTATGGAAAGTGTGTGACTCATACTTCTTGCCATGTGATAGCACTTCTGCTTGGTGATTGGGCAACCAGCGATAGAAGCAAGGATAGAGTCCTCCACCTTGTGTAAGCTCCAAGCTCCCACCTTTCCTATTATTTTGACCCCTGTATAAAAAATGAAGCAAGCAGCTGTAACTGATAGTTCTAACTGTCCTCCAGCACTAATACACTGCCCAACAAGAATTCTCTTGCCTTTGTGGCTGTGTGTGAGTAAAGAGATGAGCTTGGGCGTATAATTTGGATATACTGTATTTATTAGCGTATAACACTCACCTTCACTTTAAGAGCAAAGTTTTAGGAAAAAAAAAACATTTATAAAGAACTGTGAAGCAAAATAAGGGTCAGTGCCCATCTGCAGACGCACCATTGCCATTAATGTAGCCTCACCATTGCCAGGAATGCACCCACCATCGCCAGGAATGCAAGCACCATCGCCAGGAATGCAGCATCATTGCCAGGAATGCACTCACGAGAGCCAAAGATTAATTACAGGAGAATCTCCTGTTTACACAGTGGCCTCTTTAATAGAAAGTCCCACCTCCTTTTATCGACAGAACAGTTGTCCAATGGCAGTACAGGACTTCCTATTACAGAGGCCGCCCGGAAATTCTGTGTGTGTATGGCGGCAGCGCTCCTCCCTGTACCATTCCAAGACATACTGTATACATCTTTTGTGGCCCCGGCGCTGGGAGATCGCCGGGGGGCCACAAAAGATAAATATGTCTAAATAACCAGGCGAGCCATTCAAAACCGAAAACGCGGACTTTGGACATGCCTGATTTACTGATCATTAAAAGGTACACTGTGAGCCCATTCTAAATGATTAGGCTACTTTACCACAGAGGACCATAATGCACAAAAATGCATTGCACTAACATAAGTACAATAAAGCATTACATAATTTGAAGGCAATCTTAAAGTACATGATGACATTTCGTTTATTATAGCACTGTCTATCATAAGCTACTATTTTCACCCTTTTTTCATCAATTTAACTTTCTGTCTAAATTCATATACTCCAGTGATGGCTTTACAACATTTGTCAGGGTGAATTATTGGCCATTAGGAGAGTGTGTGACAGGATGACAATGCAGAAGCACAATTGGGAAGATAGGGAAATCATGTTGTCCCCCAATAATAAGAGGCAGGAAATGAAAGCTGAATATTAAAAAATATTTAAAACTACTTTTAAAAACAGTCATTTGGCTTACTTATACCTTAAATTTATTTTCAGTTTCAACCTTTTTATTCCTAAAGAACCCTTAAAATAATTTTCAGGTCTCTGCTAAAATAAATAATCAGGGTTCAATGGAAATAAGGCCTATTACATTGGTGGTGTGACAGGAAGTCAGGTAAATCTGTGGGTGTTGTCACAGATGGGAGATACATTTCTGCCTTGTTTAGACAATACACCAATTACTACCAGGTGTCGGCTGCAGAAATAGCCAGAAAGGTTTAGGGCGTTGGAAAACCTCAGCTGTTCAGAATGAGGCAATTAAGGCCTCTATAAGTTATCCAGAGGATTACTACTGATTGCTGCATCCTGAGGCTTTTTGAGTTAAGGAGAGCAGTGAGAAAGACTTCTGAAGAGATGAGGTGGTTGTTGATTTTTCTGTGTGATAAAAATCAAAAAGACTATTGTTTCTCTGCTGTATGACCAGCAGTGTCTGCCCAGCAGTAGGCCAGGGTTTATTTTATGTTTTGTTTTGTCTATGCTGTTTGGATGCTTGCACTTGTTTCCAGCAATATGGAAGAATAAACCAAACTCTTTGGGCCAGATTCATCATTAGTTACGCCGGCGTAACTAAGAATCTGTGCCGGCATATATTTAAGCGTATTCTCAAAGTGAGATACGCTTAAATATTGTTAAGAAACGACCGGCGTAAGTCTCCTACGCCGGCGTATCTTAACTGCATTTTACGCTGGCCGCTAGGGGCGTTCCCGCTGATTTACGTCTAGAATATGTAAATGGGTCAGCTTACGCCGGCCCATTTACGCTACGCCGCCGTAACTTAGCTTGGTGAATACAGCGGTTGCCTCGCTAATTTACGGCAGCGTAGCGAATTAAAGCTACGTTACGCCCGCGTAATTTTAAACCGGGCTACCTGAATCTGGCCCTTTGTTTTCAACCGTCTTCGGCTGCCTCTCTGTATAGTTCCGTGTGTAATGAACCCATCCAGGGGGTCACACACCCCCGCTACCGAGCTAACCCCTTACAGTGGTCAGAGGGAAGAATTCCACCCTTACAGGACAACTAAAATGATCATTGGCATCTGGGGATGGGCCGATTGACCCCCTGTTTGGTTTGCACCAGGACTTTCGAACATGGCAAAAGTTCAGTACCGAATAACAAACCCCATTGAAGTCTATGGGACCCGAACTGAAAAAAGTCTAAAGTGCCCATTTTGAAGGCTTATATGCAAGTAATTGGGATTACAGTGGTTATGGAGGTCTGGGTACTGCACTTAGGGACATGTATCAATGAAAAAAAAGTTTGTAAAAAAACTAAATTTTTATGATTTATTGGTGCTTAAAGTGAAAGCATAAATATAATATATAATATAGTGCCTGGTAGGGCAAAACGGGCCTTTTGCGCCAAATTCGAGTTACGTTTCACAGACCACAATTCACTGCGGCATCGCTGGCTGATGATTGGCCAAGCATGCACTATGACCCGTATGCTTGGTCAATCACAGCTTGCAAAAAACGGAGGGCCATAGTTGGCCAAAGCCAGGGTGGCTTTGGCCAATTATGGCTCAGGGGGTTTAGTACACGCCCCACACTATAAAAGGCCGACTGCAGATCGGCCTTGTGTAGTGTGTTGCGGCGTTGGTTAGAGAGAACAGAGACAAACAGAGAGAGTGTCATTTTTTGCAGGTAGATAGAGCAGGCAGGCTAGTCAGTTAATGTTACAGTGTGTAGAGGATATATATACATCTCAGGTGTTGTACATATATTTATACACTGTATAGTTTAGCTAGATCAGTTCTTCTGGCAGTGCCTGGGGTGTCCCCTTAGTCTACCTGTAAAGTGGAACATATGTACTGTGTATAGAAGCTGCTGCAACAATAACTGCATTTATATAGCCAAATAAAATAAGATTTTCCCTGCAAGCTTTCATTATTTTGAAAGCAACGGCTTGTATAGCTAGTCCAGTCTGTATCACGAGGCCACAATGTAGTGCACTGGGAACAAGATTAGAGATGTTTGGGATAAATTCTGGTGTCTCTTCCACAGACTTTAGATAGAAGTAACAGGTGCAGAAAAATTGGTGTTTGGGTGTCGGTGCCGTCTTAGCACCGTAACCTCACAGAGGTACTTTTGATGAGAGCAAGAATTGGCCTTGCTGTCCAAATTTTAATGATATTTACCTGTCAAACTGGTGCGTAAAAAATAACCCTTAAGAGGCACTCTTACTGAAAGCAAGAATTGGCCTCACTTTTAAAAAATTTAGATGATACGCACAAATGGTCTTTGGGTTTTGGTGGCACCTTCACACCCTAACCTTACTGAGGTACTCTTGATGAAAGCAAGAATTGGCCTTGCTGTCAAAAATTGCAATAATATGCACCTATGACGAAACGCATAAGTGGCGGGGCTTGTGATGTGATTGCGTTGTCCTAGGAAGCATATGATCATCCAGGAGGCAGCAGTGCCTAGGACTTGCGGATGAATTATTCTGTGACTCCAGGGGCTGATCTATATATGTCTAAGTTCATCACCTGTATGCACCAGGGCTAGTGCATTCTTAAATGTGAGTGGGACAGTTGTATTTTTTTTTAATACATTATGTTTACAACACTACACTATGTTAGTTCCTTCTTTATCCTTATGTTGCCATCACCTATGAGAGACTACACCTAAAGGATCCCATGGATGGGAGTTTAAAAAGTAATCTTGGATTGTGGTCCCAAAAGGATAAGGTGCTACTAGACCTAATCACTCTGGGAGGTGAGCGGCTAGTGTGACTAGTGGAGGGTGTTTGTCACTAACTTGTCATCTATTCACGGCTGGATACCTTGCGGATTGCAGCTGTTCATAAGAAGATTGCCCTTATCATATGGACTTTGTTATTTTTATTTAAAGTCATATGTGTCATATTTTTTGCCTCCACTAGGGGACACTGTTGTGCACTTTGTTTTGTATATTTAATATCACAAGTGTTATATTTATTACTCCCACTAGGGGCCACTCTTTTGCACATACTACTTATATTGCTAAGTAAACATTATAAATGTGTGGTATTAAAGGGTCACTAAAGGAAAAAAATGTTTTAGCTAAATAGCTTCCTTTACCTTACTGCAGTGCTGTTTTCATGTCCTCATTGTTCGTTTTTTTTTTTTGCTTTGATGTTGCTGTAATTCTGCTCTGATCTCCACACTTCCTGGTTGTCTGTTTCCTTATAACCACAGTGCTGGGAGCTTTCTCATCGTGGTCACTAATCAAGGAGGTGTGATTACTGTGTGTAAACTGAAACTGGGTTGGTGCTGAGGGGTTTTAGACAAACCATCACTGCCCTCTATTGGCTCTCTGGCATTGTACATCAGAGAGACAGGAAATAACAGCAAAAACGAAACTAGAACTGTAGGTTGACTTTATGATTGATTTTTATCTATTTTAATCATTTTTAAAAGGAATCAGTTAACTTTTATGTCTCTATACCCTGTAAACAGTCATTTCAGCCCAAACATTTTTTTCCTTTAGTGACCCTTTAAGGTAGCGCTTATTGGTCTTTGGGTGTCGATGACGCCTTCACACCGTAACCCTATAGAGGTACTCTTGATGAAAGCAAGAATTGTCCTTGCTGTCAAAAATGTCAATGATATGCACCTGACAAACTGGTGTGGAAAATTGGTCTTTGGGTGTTAATTGTGCCCATGAAACATACACCAAAAAAATTCTTCCAGATGAAATCAACACCCACAACGCTAGGCAGCCTAGAAGTCCTGCAGAGGTTCCACATCCCAAAAACACTTAATCAGCGATATCGGCATTAGAAGCTTCATAGCTGCTGGTAATCCAGGACTAATTAATTTTGATAAATGTCAGATGATCCACGGAATCTGTCGACAGATGCGTTCTATTATCAGTAACAAAACCTCCAGCAGCACTGAATGCCCGTTCGGCAAGCATGTTGGATGCAGGACAGCCAAGCAATTAAATCCTGGGCAAATTCTGGCCATGGTCTATTCTCATGACCCAGTAAGCCAGTGGATCGTCGACAGGAAGACTCTCGATCTCTGATTTTGCCCCTAGATAATCGTCCACCATCTGATGCAGATGCTGTCCATGGCATGTGGAAGCTGACAGCCTTGGGTGGCGAGGACAAAAAAAATTGTGAAATGCATCACTTAGGCCTTCTCCACCACTCCTCTCCTGACCAACAGAAGCCTCAAAATTATGTTTTTCATGACACTATAACCTAAAAGAGTTGGAAAAGGTGTTAGATAAACTCCTCTTTAAGGTGTCCCCAAGAGATGTCATCTTCTGCACTCTCTGTGAGGATGGGGTGAGTTCTGAAACTTCCCCTTGTAACGGTGGTCAAGGAGGGTTGCCAACCAATAGTGATCCTTCTCCTTTATGCCATGCATTTTTGGGTCATTTCACAGGGGCATGCAGGGGCATGATGTAACACCATCGGCGTTACTTTGTACAGAACGAGCGCAGCTGTACCATCCTTAGACAGCTGCGCTCCATTCAGCACCCTGTCATCGACACTTTCGACGCGCCGTCGAATCCTGCGCTCCGTCCAGCACCCTGTCCTCGTCACTTCCGACGTGCCGTCGAATCCTGCGCACCACGCTGGAACGCGGAAGCGCGTCCAGCGTGTGTCCCGCGACAGGCTGGCTATTTAAACCCCCTCTGATGGCGGCTGGGTGTCTGGTTATTGAAGTTGACGCTCGCCGCCATCTGAGACCCGAGACCCCCTCCAGAGACCCTCAGATCCTCACCCTGTGAGGAGATCACCAGGATCACAGGATCAGGTTCTACTCCAAGGACCGTGCTACTGTCTATGACTTTCTCCTGGACCACAGAGCTGGCAATCTACAGAACCATAGAGGCATCTTGCACCTGCTTTTAGTCTCTCTCCAGGAAGGAACTCCTAACCACATCACATTTAAACCGCAAGTACCCACAACTAACCATACCAAGTCTGTATACTGGAATACTGTTCATGCTGGATTGGATACTGTGATATGTTCTGGATTGCCTGATATCATATGTTTGTAGAGACTGTAACGCCTTACCAGAAATCTCCAATAATCTATGGTAGATACACCACACCATCAATAGGAGATAGTTCACAGGAGGTTGTGATGAATTAACCCCATAAGCTCTGTATAACATCCACTGGCATAGCGAGGGGGGGGGGGCAGGGGGGGCTCCTGCACCGGGCGAAAAATTGCGGGGGGCGAAATCCTTGCGTCCGCGGAATGCGCCGCCGCCGCCGCCGCCGCCTCAGGAAAGGCCGCGGCTTGGGCCTAGCACTGGAGCTGTCGGCCATCTTGGCACACCCGGCGGCGGCGCGCCTGGTTGGCTGGTGGAACTGTCTGTCTCCCTTGATGTGGGAGTGGCGGGAAACACCAGCCAACCAGACAGAAGGGCGCGCTGATTGGCCTAGAACATGTGTTTACAGCGCGGCGCGGCGGCGGCAAGTTTCTCCAGCAAGGTAAGAAGGGGGGGGGGTGTCGGTGTAAATCTTAAGGGGTGCTCTGCCTGATCCCCACCTATCCACCTCAGAGCCTGTTATTTTAGTAAGACTGCTGGGACTTGTAGTTCTCCTGGGGCTCATGGAGATTGGAGAACTACAAGTCCCAGCAGGTTATACATTATCATACAATAAGGCTCTGAGGTGGATGGATGTCCGGACACCCATCCATCTCGGAGCCTTGTATTATAACCTGCTGGGACTTGTAGTTCTCAATCGTCTCTTGGGGCTCAGGTGCATGCGATCCACCATCTATGGGACTACAAGTCCCAGCAGTAAAAAAACTGAACAAAGATGGTGGATTGCATGCACCTGAGCCCCAGGAGACGATGGAGAACTACAAGTCCCAGCAGGTTATAATATAAAGCTCCGAGGTGGATAGATGTCTGGACAGTGACAATTGGTGGCTCAGTGGTGACAATTGGTGGCTCAGTGGTGACAATTGGTGGCTCAGTGGTGACGATTGGTGGCACAGTGGTGACGATTGGTGGCACAGTGGTGACGATTGGTGGCACAGTGGTGACGATTAGTGGCACAGTGGTGACGATTGGTGGCACAGTGGTGACGATTGGTGGCACAGTGGTGACGATTGGTGGCACAGTGGTGACAATTGATGGCACAGTGGTGACAATTGATGGCATGGTACAGTGGTGGCAATTGATTGGCATGGCGCCCTGTGATTGGGCGTATGTGGTCATGCGCTAGCGCCGGGGGGGGGGCGAAAAAAAAGTTTTGCCCCGGGCGCCAATAACTCTGGTTACGCCACTGATAACATCTTAGAGCAAACCAGGTGGTTTAATCTGAGTATCCTCCAGAACAAGTGACTACCCTTCATCTCCTATTCATGGTGACGGCGTAGTCATTACAGAATAACCAGACCTAATATATATATATATATATATATAGATGGATCCCGCTGATTTAGCGAATCATCTACTGGGACTCACTCAAAGGGTAGATACCCTAACTAACTCTTTAAATGGATTACGCCTTGAGAATGAAGCTCTCCGCCAGCAGAACCTTGCTCAGGTTAGAGAGAGACCAGAACCAAAAGTCTGTTCTCCAGAACCTTTCTCTGGGGATAGGAAACTCTTCCGGCAATTCATCAGCTCTTGTCGCTTGATGTTTGAGCTACGTCCCCGTACTTATTATTCTGATAGAATTAGAATTCTCACCCTCATCTCCTACCTCAGGGGAGAACCTAGAGTTTGGGCCGACGCCTATCTGGAAGAACACGGAGATCTCCTTGGAGCTTTGGACACTTTCCTCGCAGAAATGTCCCTCCTCTATGAGGATCCCAATAAACAGTTGACTGTTGAAAATTCCATCAGAAACCTCAAACAGGGGAAAAGACCAGTGGAGGACTACATTTCTGAATTCAAATGTTGGTGCCGAGAGACCCAGTGGTCGGATATCGCACTCAGGAACCAATTCCGGCTTGGCCTGACGGAAACTTTGAAAGACGAAATCGCACGTGTAGAACTTCCACCATCCCTAGAGGATTTAATGCAACTGTCCATCACCATTGATCGACGTATTCGTGAGAGAAGAGCTGAACGGGCCAATGCGTATTCTCCTTCACCTTTCAGGAGAGCCAGATCTCCCCCCAAGGAGCTTCCGATGGAACTTGGTGCGATTAAAGGACCATTAAGCACAGCGGAGAAACAACGCCGCAGAGACCAAAACCTCTGTATGTACTGTTCAGCTCCTGACCACGTTGTATCCACCTGTCCCCTTCTTAAGAGGAATTCGGAAGGTAAAGATCACCACAGAAACAAACTTAATTTCACTTGTACTATTTCTAACCGTTACATTTTTATTGTTCTTACATTACACTGGGATCAAGAAAGGTTCTCCATTGAAGCAATGGTCGACACTGGAGCCTGTGGAAACTTTATTGACTCAAAGATTGTAGAATCTAATAAAATACCTTGTGTGTTCAAGCAAACCGCTGTGTCACTCACTTTCATTGATGGTTCCAGTTCTCCCACAGGTCCAATTACATTCCAAACCTCACCCCTTTGGGTGACTTGCGGTTCAGGTCATACTGAGAGCCTCATTTTTGACGTCATCCCATCACCTCTATTTCCAATAATTCTCGGATTACCTTGGTTACGTCTTCATCAGCCTACCTTCCAATGGTCCACTAGTTCCTTAACCTTACAATCCTCTTACTGTAAAGAGAGTTGTTATCCTAATTGTTCTATCTCTTTTACAGAATTATACCCTCCTGATCTTCCACCTTATCTACATGATTTCGCCGATGTTTTTAGCAAAACCAAGGCAAACTTGCTCCCCCCACACAGGATCTATGATTGCCCCATAGATCTCATAGCTGATGCACCGATTCCGACTGCTCGGATTTATCCATTATCTCAACCTGAACTTGTACACCTCAAGGATTATATCGACGAAAACCTCAAAAAAGGTTTTATCAGACCTTCAACCTCTCCAGCGAGTGCAGCAATGTTCTTTGTAAAAAATAAAGACGGCTCACTCCGACCAATTATCGACTACCGTGCACTCAATAACATCACCATAAAAAACAGATATCCACTACCATTAATTCCAGAACTCATCGAACGACTCCAGACCTCAAAAATCTTCACTAAATTAGATCTGAGGGGTGCCTACAACCTCATAAGAATTTGATCTGGTGATGAGTGGAAAACTGCTTTTAAAACTCGCTATGGCCTCTACGAGTACACCGTAATGCCCTTTGGGTTATGCAACGCACCTGCTACTTTCCAATACTTTATCAACGACATTTTCCGAGATTTGCTCGACGTTTGCGTTGTGATTTATTTGGATGATATTTTAATCTATTCAGATTCTCCCGAAGAACACATCAAACATGTACGCTGGGTTTTGGCCAGATTGAGAACACACTCTTTATATGTCAAACTTGAAAAGTGTGTTTTTTAGTCAGCGCAACATTTCTTTCCTGGGATATCTAATTACCCCAAACGGAATACAAATGGAATCATCGAAGGTACAGTGCATATTATCCTGGCCAGTTCCCCATTCCAGGAAGGCTCTGCAACGTTTCCTCGGATTCTCAAACTACTACAGAAAATTCATTAAGCACTTCTCTACGATCGTGAAACCACTGAACAATCTCACTAGTAGTAAGACGCCTTTTTCCTGGTCTGATCAGGCACAGAAATCTTTTGACCTTCTGAAGCTTAGTTTCACCTCCGCACCAATCTTACAACTTCCTAACCCACTTTACCACTTCACATTAGAGGTAGATGCCTCACACTTTGCTTTGGGAGCTGTACTCTCTCAACAAGCTTCATCATCTGAACCTCTACATCCGGTAGCCTTCTACTCTAGGACACTATTACCTGCCGAAAAGAATTACCCCATTGGGGAAAAAGCACTCCTTGCTATAAAGGATGCCCTGAGCAATTGGAGACATCTCTTGGAAGGTTCCAAACACCCCATTACCATCCTCACTGATCATCGTAATTTGCAACATTTGAGGGCCTGTAAAACCCTTTCCGCCCGCCAAGTCAGATGGAGTTTATTTTTCGATAGGTTCGACTTCAACATCTCCTATCGTCCTGGTACAGAAAATGTCAAGGCTGATTCGTTGTCACGTATGCATGATAACCAGACAATTCAGACACCTCCCCTTTCTATTATTCCACCCGATCGATTCATTGGAGCATCTATTCCTTTCCTGGACCTACTGGTCCAATCTCTCCCTAGCGAGGTTCCCCTAATGCCCCAGGGTCTCAAGAAAGAACCTAACGGGCTATTTACCTACAACAATAAGATTTACGTCCCCGCCACCTTACAACCTCTACTTCTCAAACAACTTCATGATGCTCCTCTGGCAGGTCATCCAGGAATAAGTAAAACCATTCATCTAATTAAAAGAAATTACTGGTGGCCCAAGCTTTCACAGACAGTTAGTGATTATGTAAATTCCTGCGTGATATGTGCTACCAACAAACATTCCAGGAAGCCGCCCTATGGTCTCCTTACTTCGATTCCAATACCTGAAAGACCCTGGGATGTGGTCTCTATGGATTTTATAGTCGATCTCCCCAGGTCTCAAGGTGCCAACACAATTCTAGTTACAGTAGATTTATTAACAAAGATGGCTCACTTCATCCCATTGAAAAATTTACCAACTGCTCTAGAGACTGCACAAGCCTTCCTTCAGAATGTCCTTAAGTTACATGGGTTGCCCTCCCAGATTATCTCTGACAGAGGCAATCAATTCATTTCCAAATTCTGGAGAGCCCTTTGCCAGGCCTTGCAAATTGATCATCGAATGTCCACTGCTTATCATCCTCAAACGAACGGACAGACAGAACGAGTAAACCAAACACTGGAGCAGTATTTACGCTGTTATTGCACCCATCTACAGGACGACTGGCTTCAATTTCTTCCTCACGCCGAATTTGCGTATAATAACGCTTCCAGTTCTTCCTCCGGATTTTCTCCTTTCTATGCAAACTATGGGTTCCATCCCAAATCTGCTCCAGTCTCCGTTCTCCCTAACAATGTTCCCACTGTAGAACATTACCTCTCCACCTTAAAGAGGACCTTAGGAATACTCCATTCTAATCTTTCTGCAGCCCAACAAAGACAAAAGAAGTATTATGATTCCCATAGAACTCCACCGCCTAAATACAAAGTTGGGGATTTAGTTTGGCTCTCCACTCGAAATCTACGCCTTAATATCCCTTCAAGAAAACTCGGCCGCCAATTCACTGGTCCCTTCTCCATTTCACATCTCATCAACAATAACACCGTTAAGCTACTTCTACCTCCGGATTGGAAGATACATCATTCTTTCCATGTCTCACTTATTAAGCCTTTCAATCCTAATCCTTTCCCTAACAGAGACCCTCAACCCCCTTCTCCTGTTGAGGTTCTCGGTGAGACTGAATATGAGGTACAGAAAATTCTGGATTCCAGGAGACAAGGATCTTCCCTGCAATACTTAATCCGTTGGAAGGGTTACAGCCATCTTGATGACTCCTGGGTAGATTCCTCCCACATTCATGCTCCCCGGCTCATCAAACAATTTCACCGCAGATACCCTGATCGACCATCACCTTCTGGGTGTATATTTGGGACCCCCTTGAGGAGGGGAGTATGTAACACCATCGGCGTTACTTTGTACAGAACGAGCGCAGCTGTACCATCCTTAGACAGCTGCGCTCCATTCAGCACCCTGTCATCGACACTTTTGACGCGCCGTCGAATCCTGCGCTCCGTCCAGCACCCTGTCCTCGTCACTTCCGACGTGCCGTCGAATCCTGCGCACCACGCTGGAACGCGGAAGCGCGTCCAGCGTGTGTCCCGCGACAGGCTGGCTATTTAAACCCCCTCTGATGGCGGCTGGGTGTCTGGTTATTGAAGTTGACGCTCGCCGCCATCTGAGACCCGAGACCCCCTCCAGAGACCCTCAGATCCTCACCCTGTGAGGAGATCACCAGGATCACAGGATCAGGTTCTACTCCAAGGACCGTGCTACTGTCTATGACTTTCTCCTGGACCACAGAGCTGGCAATCTACAGAACCATAGAGGCATCTTGCACCTGCTTTTAGTCTCTCTCCAGGAAGGAACTCCTAATCACATCTAAACCGCAAGTACCCACAACTAACCATTCCAAGTCTGTATACTGGAATACTGTTCATGCTGGATTGGATACTGTGATATGTTCTAGATTGCCTGATATCATATGTTTGTAGAGACTGTAACGCCTTACCAGAAATCTCCAATAATCTATGGTAGATACACCACACCATCAATAGGAGATAGTTCACAGGAGGTTGTGATGAATTAACCCCATAAGCTCTGTATAACATCTTAGAGCAAACCAGGTGGTTTAATCTGAGTATCCTCCAGAACAAGTGACTACCCTTCATCTCCTATTCATGGTGACGGCGTAGTCATTACACATGAAAAGCAGACTCTTTGGGGTCACTAAGGATTATAGTATCTGGAAGAGGGTTCTGTGGATGGAAAACCTTCTTACTGTTTTGATGTATGTCTTTCTCTGCTTCAATGGATCCACAACTGCCAGAATCCTCCTCCTCCTCCTTATGTGTGTTCTGTGGCGTAGAAGCAATGTTGTCTGCATAAAGTGGGCCTTGAGAGGAAAGGAAATCCTCCTCTTCCTCCTGCTGCTCTGCCTTAAGGGCCCTGTCCATACTGCCACGCCGAGTTTGCTCCAGGAGGAACACAACAGGGATTGCATGATGCATGCATTCTTACGGCTTACCATCCTTGTGTCCTCAGTAAATGGTGACAGTACAATGCATGCGTCCTTTATGAGCAGCCATTGGTGTGCAGGAAAAAAAGCAGAATCGGTCTGAGCCTGTTATTGTGACATACTCACTAAGGTACTCGTTGATGGCCCTCTGCTGCATGTGCAGCCACTGAAGCATTGCCAAAGTCGAGTGGGAATGTCACAAATCAGGGGACTGTGGATTAAAGATGTTATATTGTAAAGTTCAGAGGTTAGACACTGATGTGAATCAATAATTACTCTGTAAAGTGCTACATAATATGTCCGAAATAACGAAGAAAAGGAAATAATAGATCTGTTATCTAGTCAGATGAAATTCCCACAGAAATTCAGGCAACGGAGCACTGGCTGTCTATGACCACCTAAAATGGCTACAGACTCTTCTGGCCTGCCATAGCAGATCGCCCAACCCTGGGTACCTATTTAGGAAATGCTGCACCATCAAATTGAGTATATGTGCCACGCATGGCACATGTGTCAATTCTCCCTGTCTAAGTCTTAGCGGGGGCAGACTGAGGTGAGTAAGGAACATAATTGCGCCCCTTTTGTGTGGCTTGCCAATGGGGTGAGTGGTGGGAGTTTAATTGCCTTGTCAAGCATGTGGTACCCAAATGGCTGGTGTTTTTGCCACGCTTGATGTGCTTGAGACAAATTTTGCAAATTGCAACAGTGAAATCGGCTACACATTTGCCAAAAAAGGCCCAGGCAGCTGGGCTGTGGGAAGTGGGCCAGGAGCTAACAGCTCCACAATGTGACGGAAAAGGGTGGCTACTCTCTAATCTTCTGTGATGGCTACCTCGTTGGGGTTGTGCCTCACCCTCACCCTCACTTTCCTCCTCTGCTCTATGCGGCACCCAAGCCACGTCAGTGACCTCATCATCATCATCATCATCTATTCCTCCATACTCATTACCATGAAGGAATGGTTCGGCCCGAACCATTCACCCATCCCTATTGGTGTCATGCCAAGTGGTGTTGGATCCAGGACTATGAAGACACCATCAAATGGGAGGTAAATCAGTCACAGCGTAAGGAATCCCTAACAATCTGTGAAGGAATCCTGGGGTTCCACAGAATCCTGGTTGAGAATGATTGCTCTATAACAGTGGTCGACAAACTTGGGCCCAGCCCTTTGCTTGATTTTATCTGGTCAGCGGGGCACTATCCCACCAACTGAAACCAATGATGGGGCACCATTCACTTTATTGACACCATCAATCGGGCACTATTCTTCTCATTGAGATCAACAATGAGGCACTATTTCTCCCATGACAAAACAGCAATAGGGCACTGATTCCAGTGCATCTACCACGCTGGCCACAGTCCAGCCTCATTAAAGCCTGAAGGACAGTAAACTGGCCCGCTGCTTAGAAAGTTTGTAGACCCCTGCTCTAGAAGGACAGCCATATTGATGACAATATTCAAATATCAGGCTGGTTTATTCCAATGCAGGCAAGTCCCTTACTCAATGTTTGTGTTCCTGGAGCTGCTTTGGTTCCCTGACACAATCTTAAGTATCCCGCTAGCCTAGTTGGCTTCTCTAACAATAGTATATTAGTCACTGTGGATTAAATATGGTATATTGTAAAGTCCAGAGGTTAGACACTGATGTAAATCAATAATTACTCTGTAAAGTGCTACATAATATGTCCGAAATAAAGAAGAAAAGGAAATAATAGATCTGCTATCTAGTCATCGCTGTCACCTCATCCTGCCATTAATGCGATATGCTGTCAATGAGCCCTAATAATAGCAGCATTTGACATTATATAACACTGCATCTAGAAAATGGATTCGAATTTTAATGTAATCAAGTTGACCTTTTCATTGAATATACATACATTAAATTGCATAATAATGGAAACTGCATTATTTGTTAAAGGGATTTTCCAGTGTGCTCACCCTTTTCTCCATCATGAGAAAATGCATATCTAGCGGAGGAACGTCAGACACTTTTCTATGCTTTCATTTCTAGAAAAAAAAAAAATGTTGTTTAAGGTAAAATATGGAAGAATTGTATTGCCAACAGGAAGACATATTTTTGTGTCACTGGGACAGGAAGTGAGGGGAAAGTTTCCCAATGGGTAGATAGCAAAAAGAACATGACAGTGGTTATGATCCTTTTTCACTGTATTAAAAAAATAAAAATAAAATTTAGCCAAGATTCTACCTTACTGGGGTTGTAAAGTCAGAAGGTCTTTTTATCTTTATGCATTCTATAAGATAAAGTCTTCTGTGTGCAGCAGCCCCCCTAATACTTACCTGAGCCCCATCTCTATCCAGCGATGTCCACGAGTCCCTCGGTCATCGGGGACACTCCCTCATGATTGTCTGAGACACAGCAGTGGCGCCGTTGGTTCCCGCTGCTTTCAATCAAAATCAGTTAGCCAATCAGGAGAGAGAGGGGCTGGGGCAAAACAGCACAAGTCCATTAAGTCCAACCTATGTGTGTGATTATAAGTCAGTATTACCTTGTTTATCCCTTATGTGGCCGTTCAGGTGCATGCGTGACTTACAGTCATAGCCGTCTTTACCGCAGGGCAAAATGGGGCAGCTTCCCAGGGCCCTGTCACTGCTAAGGGCCCAAAGCAGAGCCGCCCGTTCAGGCAGAATTTTAGTGGCGATCGAGACCTCAGATCAGCAGCGCCGCGCAGGGTGCAGTTCACCCAGGCGCCACGGAGGTGGAGGCGCGCAAGTGCCAGAGTATGCAGCTCCCTTGTTCTCCTTCTCCTTGTCTGAGGCCACGGCGCGGTATTTACTTTTTTTTCAAATCCTCCTTCAAGATCCACCCGGGCGGTGCAGCTGCACACTGTCCTCTCCAGCTGCCGTCCGGGTGAGGTTTGTCCTGAGGGGGAAGGTTTGTGGTGGCCTCTGTGAGTGCACTAGTGGAGGGGTCTGTACTAATGGGGGGTCTGTAATAATGGGGAATGGCTTGTGGGGGGCTCTGTACTAATGGGGGATGGCTTGTGGTTGTGGGGGGCCCTGTAATAATGGGGGATGGCTTGTGGGGGGCTCTGTACTAATAGGGGATGGCTTGTGGGGGGCTCTGCACTAATGAGGGATGGCTTGTGGCAGGCCCTGTACTAATGGGGGATGGCTTGTGGGGGGCTCTGCACTAATGGGGGATGGCTTGTTGGGGGCTCTGTAATAATAGGGGATGACTTCTGGGGGGCTCTGTACTAATGGGGGATGGCTTGTGAGGGGGGTCTGTACTAATGGGGGATGGTTTGTGGGGGGCTCTGTACTAATGGGGGATGGCTTGTGGGGGGGGTCTGTACTAATGGGGGATGGCATGTGGGGGGCTCTGTAATAATAGGGGGTGCTTTATTGGGGGGGCGGCCTGTACTAATGGAGGCGGGAGGTTTGCTCACCACACAGGCCAGACACACGCCCGCAGAGCCGCCACCGCGACTTACAAGGCTTCAGAAACAGGCAAGGGGGGACCTGTTTTAAAGTTTCCTGTTTAAAAAAAACACCAAATCCCTGCAATAATATATTAAGCAGCCTGTATAATGTATTATTGCTGGGATTTGTTGTTCCTCTATAGCTGCTGGTATTCTGTATTGTGTTTTATATAATGTATTGCTGGGATTTGTAGTCCTCTGTAACTGCTGGTATTCTGTATTGTGTTTTATATAATGTATTGCTGGGATTTGTAGTCCTCTGTAACTGCTGGTATTCTGTATTGTGTTTTATATAATGTATTGCTGGGATTTGTAGTCCTCTGTAACTGCTGGTATTCTGTATTGTGTTTTATATCATGTATTTACAACATAAAAATAGTGCAGCGCAAACAATGCAATGTGATGACTATAATGGTGTTTCTCATACACCAAATATCATGTGTAATTAAAAAGCAAAAACAAAAACACAAACCAAATAAAAGTGATATATTACACCAATTAATAAGTGCATAAAATATCTTAATAAGTGTCCATATAATATTCTGTGCTGTAAATCCAATGATCCAATTGATCTAATAGGAATCCACCGGAGTGTAAATGAGATAAGAATTAATCCAAAGGTTGTGATCAGATCCACCAAGGTGCAGACTGGATAAGATAATAAACAGTGCTCCCACCACCAAATGGATATTCTACTATTACCTCCAAGGACGACCACTGTTTTACCAGATGGTCATACTGCGCATGAATATCCAACAGGAAGCCCGGGGCAAGGTTGTTATGAAGTCCTCATATGTCAAACATGGTAGTGTCAAAACAAAGAGAGAGGAGACAAACATCTAAGAGCTTCCGTAGGTACCAGGGATTTATTGCAACATAAAAAGTACAGTTTACTCACATTTGGTGAGGAAATATCAGGCATCAACGAAATCAAAACGGGACCGAACGAGAAGATTAATACAGGATAAGGTTCAGACCATGAACGAGCGACTGTGCAGGTAATTGCTGTCCCCGGACGCGTTGCGTAAAAATTTACTTCTTCAGCAGGGCCCTGCTGAAGAAGTAAATTTTTACGCAACGCGTCCGGGGACAGCAATTACCTGCACAGTCGCTCGTTCATGGTCTGAACCTTATCCTGTATTAATCTTCTCGTTCGGTCCCGTTTTGATTTCGTTGATGCCTGATATTTCCTCACCAAATGTGAGTAAACTGTACTTTTTATGTTGCAATAAATCCCTGGTACCTACGGAAGCTCTTAGATGTTTGTCTCCTCTCTCTTTGTTTTGACACTACCATGTTTGACATATGAGGACTTCATAACAACCTTGCCCCGGGCTTCCTGTTGGATATTCATGCGCAGTATGACCATCTGGTAAAACAGTGGTCGTCCTTGGAGGTAATAGTAGAATATCCATTTGGTGGTGGGAGCACTGTTTATTATCTTATCCAGTCTGCACCTTGGTGGATCTGATCACAACCTTTGGATTAATTCTTATCTCATTTACACTCCGGTGGATTCCTATTAGATCAATTGGATCATTGGATTTACAGCACAGAATATTATATGGACACTTATTAAGATATTTTATGCACTTATTAATTGGTGTAATATATCACTTTTATTTGGTTTGTGTTTTTGTTTTTGCTTTTTAATTACACATGATATTTGGTGTATGAGAAACACCATTATAGTCATCACATTGCATTGTTTGCGCTGCACTATTTTTATGTTGTATCTACTTTGGGAATTTTGTGAAAGTTTCTTTGTGTTCAGCTAGCATTCATAGAAAATTTAACCTTGGTGTTATTTTTCACTATTGATTTCATATATTTTTCTTTTTTCCTCATCATTTTGCGCTGAGTGCACCCCCCCCTCTTTTCTTATATCATGTATTGCTGGAATTTGTGACATGGCATGCATTGCAGGTGCAGGTCTGGTCAGTGTTTTAAAAAGTTCTTCTATTTTACACACACATGGCATGGGGATAAAGAGCAAAATTGCATTGGGGGGCCCAAAAAAATGTTTGCCCAGGGCCCAAACCATATTAAAGACGGCCCTGCTTACAGTATATTTGTAAAATATTTAAAAACATTTTCTTTAAATGCCTCTCTCCTTTTTTTCTTTTTTTTCTTGAACTAGAAGTCATGTTTCTGTATAACATCCTATGTGCTTGTACTCTTTTACCTACAATAAACAGCTTATGGAGAAAGAAACAAAACAAAAACAAAAAATATCTTTCAGTTTCAGTTATAAAATTTAGCAGATAAGAAATTTTTCTCCTTCACTGATGTGCACTGATGAGGCAGCACTGATTAGGTGGCACTGATGAGGAGGCACTAATATGCAGCACTGATGGGCAGTGATAAGGCGGCACTAATATGCAGCACTGATGGGCACTGATGAGGACGCACTAATATGCAACACTGATGAGGCTGCACTGATGGGTACTGATAGGCGGCAGTGATGAGGCGGCACTAATGAGGTGCCACTGATGGGCACTGATGAGGAATCACTAATATGCATGGGTGGGGTGTTATCTAACTGCAGAGGGAAGTACCTTTCTTGGACCACATTGCTTATATAGATGAAGTATGAGATGTTTTCGAATTTGTTGACCTAGATTACACTTATGCCCGGTACACACGATCGGTTCGGCTGATGAAAACGAACCGATGGATTTTTTCATCAGATATCTGATGAAGCTGACTTTCATCAGTCTTGCCTACACACCATCGGTTAAAAATCTGATCGTGTCCAACGCTGTGATGTAAAACACAACGACGTGCTGAGAAAAATAAGTTCAATGCTTCAGAGCATGCATAGACTTGATTCTGAGCATGCATGGATTTTTGACCGATGGATTTCCCCACAGACGATCGTTTTTTCTATCGGTTTTTTAACCATACGAAAATTTTAAAACAGGTTCTATTTTTTTCACCGATGGGAAAAAAAACTGATGGGGCCCACACATGATCGGTTCGTCCGATGTAAACGGTCCATCGGTCCGTTTTTTAGACGAACCGATCGTGTGTACAGGGCATTCTAATTTTGTGTACTATTGGCAGTGTGCTTGTAAGTGCAATTAAAGCCATTCAAGCAGTCTACCCCCAGATATTTTGAATGCGTATATAGGTCTCAGATAAATTATATGCAGCAGGTAAAATCTAATTTCACTTTAAAGCAGAACTCCAGCATTTGCCCATTCAAATAAAGAAAATGCTAAATTGGATTATTACACACGTATTTATAATTTAATTTTCAGTTTCATCTGGAGTTCCCTCTAATTTTTTACACAAACAGATCAGATTAGACGCAGTTTTAATGAAATACCTAACGGGTTGCTTGTGCTTTGGTGATGGTGAAGTGGCACAATCAGTTAACAGACTCAAATGCAAGGTTCATGACGTTTATCGTACTCACATGTTATCATAATCTAAGGCTTTAGCATAATAATCTCACCGTGGAGATTAGACTGTTTCTGAATTTCTAATCACACATAATTGTTTCACGAAATGTACTTATAATTACATAAACAAGGCTCACGCTGCTATGTAGAGCTACACTGCCCCCTAGTGACTGCAGGAAAAGTTAAGGCCACAAACTGCTGAACTTCGCAAAAGTTACTTTATTAAACATTAATTCGCAATTCATCACATATCTTCATGTCAGAGTGAAGGGAGTGCTAGAAGTGGCATTTTACAGAAGTTTGTATTCCTCAGAAGGTAATCGGTAGAAGATTAATTCATCATAGACACAAGGGCCCAGATTCAGAGAGAATTAGATTAGCGTAGAGTAACAGAAATACTCTACGCCGCCGTTTTTTACCTGGCTCTACGTGGAATCCCGGTAGATTTTGTCCAGTAAACGACGGTGGCGTAGAGTATTTCTCCCGGCGCAAGCCATCTACGCGAGTAGGGGGCGTGAAGCATTTAAGATAGGCGCGTTCCCGCGGCGATCGAACTGCGCATGCTCCGTTCAGAAATTTCCCGCCGTGAATTGTGCGAAATCACGTCGTTACGTCATTCGTTGTTTGAGTAGCGTCGTTTACAGACATTTCTATTCCCGAACGACTTACGTAAAAAAAAAAAAAAAAATTTAATTTGACGCGGGAGCGACGGCCATACTTAACATGGGCTACACACCGTTAGACCAGCAAAAAGCTGGTCTAACAGTACGTAAAAAAAAATAGACGTAAGCGATTGCGAAGACCGCTCGTATCCCGACGCATGAAAACGACGCAAACTCCTCCCAGCGGCCGCAAAAATATCGCAGCGTAGATCCGAAGGCTTACGAAGACGTAAGCCTCTCGGATCGAAGCCCGAAGCCGCCGTATCATGGTTTGAGGATTCAAACTAGTGATACGGCGCGCGGAATTTGAAATTACTCCTGTCTAACACCAGTTAGACAGGCGTAATTGCTCTGTGAATCTGGGACAAGGTTTTGGAAATTATTAAACACTGTATTACTAACACCTGATTAAAGGTCACTTCCATCTGTACGGCTGGCATAGTGAATCTCATCATCAAAAATGCACACTCCTTCTAGTAGACAGCAAACAAAGCTGCATTCATAATTCCTCCCAAACACTGCCAACCTTGTTAGCTGAAATGGCACTTAAAGGCCACATACAGCCACTGTTTTGTTGCAAGCTTTACAGGCGACAGGTTGGCACTGTGTGCCATCTCAAATACTTCTTGTTCTAATACAGGTTTCTGGAATTGGACATAAAGCTAATGGAGTTTACATGATCTCTGTGTAAATATTTAATTAAAAGACACACCATCTGTTTTCTATAGAACCATCATGAATGGCAGAAACAGCATGTCACAGGAGCTGGCTGCTTAAAGCGGATCTCCCCCCCTAAAGTAAAGTTCCGCTGATCAGAACCCTCCCCCCCTCTGGTGTCACATTTGACACCTTTCAGGGGGGTGCAGATATCTGTCTAAGGGCCCATTCACACCTTGGCGTTTTGTCGCCTGTAGCGCGACGCTTACAAACGCCAGAGGGATGAAAATACATTAAAGGCAATGGGGATGGTTCACATCTGAACGCTGTCGCGCATATCGCCCGTCGCCTGTAGTCAAAAAAAGTTCCGGACCCTTTTTTGTCGCGCAAATCGCGCGATTTGCGCGTATTTGAGCGTTTTTTTTTCCCATTGAAATACATGTAAATCGCCCGATACGCGTGTATTGCGCGACAACAAGCGTTTGAACGAGCGTTTTGACGCCACTGTTGCTCAAATTATACAGGAAATGTGAAATAAAATATACATATCTCAAACAGGAAGTCCAAAAACCACCATTTTCCATAGCAGTATTTTCACAGCAGCATGGATATGGATGCAGAGATGAGTGAAACCCTCTCCCTCCTAGACCCAGAAAAATGTATTAGTATGATCAAGGAGCACCCCTGCCTCTATGATATTAAAGACCCAGCATACAGTCTGCGTACAGTTCGAAAGAGGGCATGGAACCAAATTGCCTCTCAGATTTTTCTGAACTGGAGTGACATCACAGAAAAGGATAAAAAAGGTAAACTCCTGCAAGCAGTTAAAAAATTCCATGATTGTAAACCCATGTTTTTTTACTTTTATCTACAGAAGACTATTTTGTTATTATATTCTCAAGACTGTGACATATGGTGAACACATCGTACACTTCTGACACAAATTTTAACGCCTTTCGCATTTTTTGCTCTAATGTGACTAGCAGGGAAATGCTAGGGGGTTTGAGGAAGGGAATGTGTAATCAATATAGTGTTTTTAAAAGTGGCGGAAGGGTGTAGACTGGGGGAGGTGACAGAACTGTGTCACTATTTGCAAGAGACACAGATCGGTCTCCTCTCTCCCTCACATGATGCTGTCATTTTGTTAGCCGCCAATGAGAAATGATCTCATCTGTGTACATATGAGATCATCTCTAATGGGCCGCACAGATTTTCTATCAAACGGTCACTGAAATGTGTCTTTCACAGTGTTCTGTAATTTGATGTGTCCAATGTCCATGGCCAGCACAGAAGTTCCCCACTGGGCGCTCTGGAGCGCGTGAAGGTTCAGCCTTTTACAAATACGGACCACAACAGAAGTAGAAACACCCTGTGGCCGTATATGTGCTGACGGCCGTCTTGAAGTGGTTAAATAAAATATCTATTGCCACCACCGTTGGAAAGCACCTATGCTGCTGCACGAGCACAGATTTGGCCGTTTGCTAGCCTTTTATCCGGCCCTAGACACAACACCTTCCACAGTTCATGACACACTATCCCCCACCTTGACAACAACAATGGGGCACTGTACTGTAGTATTCACTGATAACAATAATGGTATACTATTCCACCTAGGAGGATTAGTATACCATCATTGTTATCAGTGAATAATACAGTACAGGGCCCCATTGAGGGGGTACTCCCCTTCCTAGTAGGCAGGACCCGGGACCAAGTAGGCAGGAATGAGGCGGGACCTAGTAGGCAGGACTGAGGCAGGACCCGTGAGTTGTTCTTCCCATCCTGACACTCTGACCCCAATTTGATAGCATAGGGATAATGCACCAAAAGTAAAAAAAATCTCAAAATAAAATAAACATGAGACTTCTTAATACATCAATGAAATATTTTTATTGTATCACAACAGCATATGATTTATTGTACAAAAAAAGTACAGCAAGCATTATAGTTTCCCCAAAAAAATATAATGTTAATAATTAAATACTATCCAGCTGCCATGGTACCTGTCCTGCAGGAGACATGAAATATGCGGCATACTGATCGCGGACATATGAACCCTGCCTGTTCCCACGGACACCAGTCCACTGAGCTCTTTCCATAGTCTCAGAAACAGGCTCTTCAAAATCAAAGCCATCGCGCTGCCTCACAAAGTTGTGCAAGGCACACGCAGCTTTGACAGCAGTGACGGCATTCTGCATGTTTAGCACTATCGGAGTGTGCAGGAGCCGCCACTTATTGGCAAGTATACCAAAAGCGCATTCAACTACTCGCCGTGCTCTGGTTAGGCGGTAGTTGAACACGCTCCTCTCCTCTGTTAAACTATGACCCGAATAAGGCCGTAGGAGATTTGTCCCCAAAGAAAAGGCCTCATCACCCACAAATACACTGGGTAGGGGAGGGCCATTTGTGCCTGGGAGTGGACTGCATTCTGGTAGGTCAAGATCATTTGTTCGCAGCATTTGACCAAAAGAAGAGTTCCCAAAGATAGTTGAGTCCGCGCTGCTGCCATATGACGCAATGTCTATATATGTAAAACAATAGTTTGCATCAGACACAGCCATCAATACAAATGAGAAATATTTCTTATAGTTAAAGAATTCGCTTCCACTTGTCATGGGCTTCACAATCCTGATGTGCTTCCCATCTATTGCTCCGACACAATTGGGAAAGTTGCAGCGTTGCCAGAATACCTCCGCAATCTGTGCCCATTCCTGTGCAGTAGGTTTCTTGAAAACTACCTCCTGGAGAACCTCCCATATAGCAGAGCAGGTGTCACGTATGATGTAACTCGCTGTAGACTTGCCTATACGGAAGGCATAATGTAGACTTCCTAGAGACTGTCCAGTCGATAAATACCTACAAAGAAAATAATATATATTATTTTATTTTGTTTTTGACAGTTAAACAGATAAAGGAAAAATGGAAGCATATACGTGACGCCTACATACGCTACCTGAGACAGATAAAAAAGAATACCAGGAGTGGATCGGCGGCATGTGCCACGAAGGAGTACATACATGCAAAGGAATTGGAATTCCTTCGAGATTCAATGACTTTGGCGAGGTAAACTATTATCTGTACTAAGGACAGTAAACGAAATGGGTATACGTATATAATATATAATATGGGTATATAATAACTCATTTATATTTTCAGGACTGAAAATAGCTGGGAGGAAGTAGCTCCAACCGCCCCTGTCGGGATGGATACAGGCAGCAGAAACTCCAGCGATCAGCCACTGGAGGGTCTGGAGCCGGAAAGCCAGTTGGCCAGTTGTTCGCAATCGACGACGCCAACACCTCTGGGAGAGGAGGAGTCAAGACCAAGGCCGTTACCGCGTGTAGCTGCGAGGGGGACCAAAAGAAAGCCTCCGGATCCAGACCCAAATTTAAAACTAATGCTGGAGATAATGGCAGAAATGAAAGACAAAATGGGTAGTAATCAACTTTCATATGGAAACAAGTCTACCCAATGTCTAGCAGAACTAATCGACAGGGTTCCTAAAAGCCTACAGGCAGAAATGTTGGCTGGGACAATACGTTACATTGCCACCTTTATTCCACCAGAAGAACCCTTCCAAACCCCAGAACCACCAGCCTATGGTCCCTATGCTAGACACACCCCGCAACATCAATCAGCACCAGCACTTCCTCATTTCACAGCACCACCTTTTCCCAGCCACCTACCTCAACCAACACCACCTAACCCGACTCAGACGACAACAGTTTCTACCCACCCTCATCTACCAACACCACCTTCTGCATACACTTCCACAACACTTCCTGCTGTCACGCACCTGCATACGCAAACTTCAAAACTTTCAACTTACACACACCCACAGACGACACCTTCTGCCTACCATCCTTCGACTTCCCAAACACTTCATCTGCCGACACAACCTCCTTACCCTTCTCGGACGACATTGACGTATTCTGATTTCCCACACCAGCCTACACTCCCACCTTACAATCACCAACCTACACCAACACCACCACCACCACCAGCAACACCACCTTCCCGTTGGCAGTATTCTACTCAATCCACTTCCGATTGGTCAGGTTTTGGCCAAGCCATACATTCTGGCATGTCAGTGGATGACACAGGGGAATCCCCTAGAAGTTTTCAGAATATTTAAACTGTTCTTTTCTATGAGCAACGTTTGCTTCAGTTCGTTTTTTCAAAAAAAAAAAAAAAAAGTTATATTATTTGTTGAATAAAGTTTATGATATTCTTTCTAAAAAAATAAAAAAATTTGGACCTTCGAAAACGTGTGTTTTTTTAATATTACATGCATATACAAATATATTATTATTGGGTAGTGTATGCAATAGTGTTTCGTGTGTTAGGTTTCCGCCTATCACGGAGGCCCTCTCGTCATCGGACGAGGGGGCCTCCGTGATGGACGAACACTGAACATATAGGATGCTGAATGTTACGCCTATCATGGAACAGAAGATGTAGGAGGCACGGCTTTTGAAGAAAGGTACGGCCAAAATTCTCAAAGGTAAGTGCACAGTCTGTCATGTAATGGGGCACAGTCTGTCATGTAATGGGGCACAGTCTGTCATGTAATGGGGCACAGTCTGTCATGTAATGGTGGCACCGTGAGGCGTGTCATGAATAGTAGGAAGGGGGTAGTCTTTTATATGGTGAGTATATCACAAAACAAACTTTTTGGATGTAAAAATAGGGGGTCGTCTTGCACACAGTGGTCTTATACCACTGCAAATACGGTAGCTTTCTTTTGTGTTTTCTACAATTTTGATTTAGATTTATTTTATGGGCACTAGAGCATCATTTTGTAAAAAAAAAAAAAAAAAGTATATCAGCACAAATTTGGCAAAGATTTTTTAACTTACCTCAGTGTGATGATAAGTCGCTCCACAGGTGGTATGCTATTGCGGAAAAAGGTGTCCATCTTCTGTAATCGACCGCTGAGTAGTTCAAGCAACTCATCGAAGCTGTTGTAATAAAAATAAATGGGGTTTTTAGCGGACAAAGAAAGGTACAATGTCAAAAACAATGAATAGAGTTACTTTTTACTAACCTTTTCATTGACATCCTAGTGTAGTCCAGAAATTTATCCTCATGCTCTCGGAGATCTTTAAAAAGGACCCAAAACTGGCCTGTCTCTTCCCGACCGGCAATAACAGGGTGGATCCAATATCTCCGTGCCCTCTTCCTTCTCCTCTGTCCCTGGTATAGCATATATGTGGTGGCAGTGGCTGCTGCCAGCAAACATGCCATCTCATCATTGCTCATTTTCAGTGTGGAGTCGAAAGCACAATGATGACCCGGAAGAGGTATATTCACACAGGAAGGGGAAAAAAATTTTCCTAGGATAGCAACAAGTGATGTCAGGAATGATATTTTTTCCTATTGGATTATGTGAAAAAGGACCATGTACCAAAACGTCGGAAGACGCGGTATGCAAACGCGCGCAAACGCGCATATACGCGCGACAAAACGCCAAAAAAAACGCCGGAAAAAACGTCGGAAAAACGCCGCTATTGTCTAGGTGTGAATGCAGCCTTACAGTCTCGGGCAAAAGACGGGTTTTTCCCGTTGTGTGCTGGGAACTCTCGGCTCCCAGCACACAGCGGGAGCCAATCGGCGGGCGCAGCGCGATGTGCCGTAGGGAACCGGGCAGTGAAGCCGCCGTGGTTCCCTCACCGTGGATGGAGGGGGGAGCAGCAGAGAGACGAGCGAACGCTCGTCTCTCTGCTGCGGACGCCGCTGGACTCCAGGACAGGTAAGTGTCCTAATATTAAAAGTCAGCAGCTGCAGTATTTGTAGCTGCTGGCTTTTAATATTTTTTTTAAGGGGCCATCCACTTTAACCCCTTAAGGACCCCCTACTGACTATATATATGTCAGCAGAATGGCATGGCTGGGCACAGGCATGTACAAGTACATCGCCTTTAACCCCCCTGGCGGTATTCCCGAGTCTGGTTCAGGGTTAAATTTTATTACCAAAATCGGTAACCCCGAGCCAGACTCGGGATCGCCTCGCAGCATAGCTCCCAACTGTCCCTGATTTCAAGGGACTGTCCCTGATTTGGAGCAATGTCCCTCTGTCCTTCATTCCTCCTCATTTGTTCCTCATTTTGGTGTGATCTGTATAGATGTATATACAATTCACCTTTTAATCTATCAAAAAGTGTTTTCCAGTACTAAACCTTTCATCCGATTTCTATATTGCTGCATTTGTAAATTCCAAAAGCCAATATAAAGGAATAGTAGGGGTAAAAAAGCACTTGTGGGTTTAACCAATCTTGTTTTTTTTGTACAATTCTCCTTTAAGGGGGCGTGTTAAGGGGTGTGTCTTATGCCTGCATACTTTTGCTGATAGGTGTCCCTCATTCCCATCTCAAAACGTTGGGAGGTATGTCGCAGCAGCCACAGGCATGGTTTACTTACCTTGTCCCTGGAAGCTGCGATGCCTCCGCGCTGTGTGATCGAGCTGTCTTCTCGCTCGATTAACAGTGTCCCTGTGTGCCATCAAGCTCCGTTCTCTGCGACGTTACGACGCACAGTGGCGGAGAACGGCGCCAAATTCAAAAAAGTGAATAAACACATTACATACAGTATACTGTAATCTTACAGATTACAGTACTGTATGTAAAACATACACACCCCCCTTTCTCCCTAGTGGTCTGCCCAGTGTTCTGCATGTACTTTTATAAAATAAAAACTGTTCTTTGTGCCTGGAAACTGGAGATTGCCCATAGCAACCAAAAGTGTCCCTTTATGTCAAAAGTCATTTTAGAGCAGCTAGAAAACAGCGATAATAAATTAGAATTCACTTGATGATTGAGCGATAGCGATTTGTGGGGAAATTCGTCATAAAAAAATAAAAGTATTGCCAGCGACAATTCTGCAACTGAGCAAATTTCAGTGTTTTTGAGTTGATTACATTATTGAATAATTTTTATTATAATTATATTATTTGTTATAATAATTTATATTTATTTATTATATTATAATTTATGATTTTGTTTTTCAAACTTTTTCATACCTGAGATGTCTACTAGACTCTTGTTTGGACAGATTTAAGTGAATTATTCCAAAGAATTACAGGCCTACAATGTATAACGCCAAATTTCCAGGGAGGGCGCACGCACGTGATCGGGTCCGAAGCTCTGTGACCGCGCCTGCGGGACCCGATCGCCGCCGGTGTCCCGCGATCGGTCAGAGGAGCTGAAGAGCGGGGAGAGGTGTGTGTAGACACACCTTCCCCTTCTTCACTGTGGCACTGTCACTGATCGTCTGTTCCCTGATATAGGGAATGACGATCAGTGACATCACGCCTACAGCCACAACCCCCAACAGTAAGAATCACTCCCTCCCTTAGAGCACACATAACCCCTTAGCGCCACCTAGTGGTTAACCACTTCACTGCCATTGGCATTTTCACAGTAATCAGTGCATTTTTAAAGCACTTTTCGCTGTGAAAATGACAATAGTCCCAAAAATGTGTCCAAAGTATCCGATGTGTCCGGCAAAATGTCGCAGTCATGAAAAAAAACGCTGATCGCTGCCATTAGTTGTAAAAAAACATTTTTAATAAAATGCCATAACACTATCCCCTATTTTGTAAACGCTATAACTTTTGCGCAAACCAATCAATAAACGCTTATTGTGATTTCTTTTACCAAAAATATGTAGAAGAATACATATAGACCTAAACTGAGGAAAACATTTTTTTTATATTTTGTGGGGGGATATTTATTATAGCAAAAAAATAGATTTTTTTTCAAAATTTGGCACTCTATTTTTGTTTATAGCGCAAAAAATAAAAACCGCAGAGGTGATAAAATACCACCAAAAGAAAGCTCTATTTGTGGGGAAAAAAAAGGACGCCAATTTTGTTTGGGAGCCACATCGCACAACCGCGCAGTTGTCAGTTAAAGCGATGCAGTGCCGAATTGCAAAAACTGTCCAGGTCCTTTACCTGCATAATGGTCTGGGTCTTAAGTGCAGAGCAGATACAGTTATTACTGGTTCCTTCATGAAACTCCTTTAAGTCTATGTAGCAGTCTCCCCGACCTCTAAGGGCCTTATGGTGACCTCCAAAGTCAGGGAGAGCTAACATTCCTCCTCAGGGCGCTGGTTACTAGGCATGGTGGGTATAGTGCAAGATGGAAAGATAGGCACCAGTCACTTTTAAAAATTAACAAAGAGTTTTTATTTTTCGGCTAAATCTTGGGCTTCTTCTCCTTGAGCCGGTACCTTTTTTTTAACCTGCTTAAAGCGGAGTTTCACCCTAAATATAAGATCTCCCATGCGCTTCAGCATACTGGCGTCAGCGCCAGTATGCTGGGTTTTTTTTTTTTTTATAGCACACTTACTGTTTTATCGTAGAAATCCTTTTCTGTCCCCCGCGTTGGACGGCGCCAGTACAGCGCGTCACATCTTCCTAAGATACCCGATATGGACTCGGGTATTTCCGGCGCTATGCGGCGCCTGCGCACAGACCTAGGAGCTGACTGCGCAGGCGCCGTATTTCTCCGAAATAGGACTCGGAGAAATACGGCGCCTGCGCAGTCAGCTCCTAGGTCTGTGCGCAGGCGCCGCATAGCGCCGGAAATACCCGAGTCCATATCGGGTATCTTAGGAAGATGTGACGCGCTGTACTGGCGCCGTCCACCACGGGGGACAGAAAAGGATTTCTACGATAAAACAGTAAGTGTGCTATAAAAAAAAAAAAAACCCAGCATACTGGCGCTGACGCCAGTATGCTGAAGCGCATGGGAGATCTTATATTTAGGGTGAAATACCGCTTTAACTTCATCCCTGAGGGATTGACAAATGCCTGGCAAATGAGGCTTTAAGCAAGGATTCCAGCTTTTTATCGGCTGGATCTTTAAACACCAGGGCATTGTCCACTGGACAAGTCAAACTCCTGTTTACAGAGGAGATAACAGCATCTACTGCTGGCAAACTCCACTTTTTTGTAAACTTTTCCTCCATAGGATAAAAAAGAGAAAACCTCTTAGGCCTCGTACACACGATCGGACATATCCGATGAAAACGGTCCGCGGACCATTTCCATCGGATATGTCCGATCTGGAGTTTGATCCGATGGTGTGTACACACCATCGGATCAAATTCCCCGCCGGCGGACGGCGCGGTGACGTGTCGGTGACGTTGACGCCGCCACGTCACCACTACGTCACGCACCAGGAAGTAAAACACTTCCACACATGCGCCGAATCCATTCGGCGGCGGCGCGGCGGCGGTGCGGGACGACGTGTCTGCTGGTAAGTGTACTAACCAGCAGACATGTCGGGCGGATGGATTCCACCCTATAGATTTCAAAGCATGCTTTGAAAGATTTCAAAGCATGCTTTGAAATCTGTCGGGTGGACAAATCTGTCCGCTAGCCCATACACACGAGCGGAGATGTCTGCTGAAACGGTCCATCGGACCGTTTTCAGCGGACATATCCCCTCGTGTGTACGAGGCCTAAGTAGGAAGGAAATGCTTATCTGGGTGATCAATGGGTGTACAGGAAAAGCATGTGAACCCTGTGGGAATAGGAGGAATAGGAAACGTCATCCACCTCTGCTATATCCAGAACAGACCAACACAGTAAGGGATTGAATCAGCAATTTTTGGGATTGCGAGGCTGAGAAAGGTACTTCAGACGCTGAACCCTCAGAAGAGGAGTCATCCATATGCCTTTCTGCCTGATCCCCCCGAAGGAATTTCAATAGCTCCTGCCCATTCCGATTCCAATACTGGGAGGTCAAGGGGCGGAGAAGGGATCTGCCAAGTTTTCTCACCTCCTAGGAGGTAGAGGCGAGCATCTCAGCTATCTTCCCTTCCAAATCATCCTTAGTGACTTATGCAGTGGCTCAAATGTTGGAAGCAGCTACAACACCTGAGAGTCTAGGTGGCTCAGACTGACCAGTCACTCCAGGTCCTTCAGGGGAGAATTGAACTGCTCACATGCAACTAGGAGGCTCAGACCGTGACTGCAGCGACCTTGTGCTCCCCCCTGCTGTATTCCCCCTTTAACTATGGGAAGACATAGTCCTAAGCACAAAAAGCAGATGGACTAACACAGTGCATCTACTGTCAAGCTTTAGTCCAGCAAATTAATATTATGCCACTATAATTGCCACTATAATTGCTCAGCCTGATGTTGAGTAGATGTGCCTTAAGAATGCCTGTACCCAACACCCATAAAGCTTACATGCCCTTGTATGCTCTGTGTGCCACTGTCAGCCAACCCGACATTTCCAGAGTGAAAGTGCATGCCGGTGGCGCCTAAGCCACGCCCCACCTGCGTTCCAGGATGCTCCCACTCCCTTTTTTTTTTAAAGAGAGCTCTTCTGATGCGCGAGGACATGCCGGTCCCATTGCAGGGACAGCTCGAGGGGGGCAAGGGGTACTCACCAGGGGGATCCTGACCTCTGTGCCCAACCCCTAATGATGGCCTGACAGAGCGTAGAAGGAGCAATTCTGTCCGCAAGAAGTGTTTGCTGATACTGAGCATTAACACAGGCGAAGCATGGTATGTTAGACACCAGGTATGTTAACCTTTTACACCCTCTAGTGGCAAAACACAGGTAAGACATGTCACTCAAAAAGAAAGTCCATAAGTGAACCATTATGCATTCCTTTGGAACTTTCTGACTTACCACTCCCACTGCAGGATACTGCTGGAAAGCATAGACATACCCAATCTTCACCCATCACGGCGGGCCATGTCATGAAAGACCTTCAGGGACCAGGTCCCCCTTTTATATGGGGTCCACTCCCTTGGACCTGTACAGCCCCCTGCCAGAGCAACCCTTTGGTATAGTATATACGTGACCAAGGTACCGTATCCCAGGGTCCAGCTCTCAAAAGAGAAGCATTACAGGCCAAAACCTTGCTCTTCTTCCTCAAGGCTTGGGTACCATTCATTTTGGCTCTTTCAGGCACTTTGAATGGATCTGATTGCATAGCCCCTTAATTACTATGGTGGTCTGTGTCCTGTGATGTACGATAAAGAAATTGCATTTTTTTTTTTCAAAATTGTCTCTTTTTTTTATAGCACAAAAAAAATAAAAACTGCAGAGGTGATCAAATACTACCAAAAGAAAGCTATATTTGTGTTGGGAAAAAGGACGTAAATTTTGTTTGGGTACAACGTCGCAATTGTCAGTTAAAGCGACGCAATGCCGAATCACAAAAAATGCTCTGGTCAGTAGGAGGGCAAAATCTTCCGGGGCTGAAGTGGTTAACTTATTTCCTTATTTAATTTACTTTAATACCGTTTTATGAGGTATTTACCAAGTGTTTTTGCTTTTTGAGGTAAATACCTCATAAGTTGATAGTGAATTGACATTTTCATTATCTTATGAGATAATTGGAAAACATGTGTCACGTGATTCAATTATCTCATGAGATAATCTTTAATGAATTGAGCCCAATATCACAAGCATGAGACTGCAGGTTTGGCACCACTGCCGCGGTAGCCTGGCCTGTGTGTTTTTTTTTCCCCTCTACCTCTTTCACTGCGCTGCTCAGCCTGGCCGGCCCTGTCACTTTTCTCCCATATGGGCAGCGCGGCTGCTGCTCACTCCCTGCACCCTGCATGCAGACAATCCCTGGACTCCCAAGCTGCTGTCCTGGTGTACCTGAGAACACCCCCCACCCTAAGCTGTTGCGGTAACGAGCGGGAGCCGCATTGTGATGACAGAGCCCCGGGTGTCCTCTGCCGCCGGTGAGTTAATATGATAAGAGGGGGGGTGCTGCCTGTCCTCATGCCCTCCTCCTCCACCTCCTGAGCTGTCCTTGTGCCCGCCTCCTCCACCTCCCCAGCTGTCCTCATGCCCTCCTCCACCTCTCCAGCTGTCCTTGTGCCCGCCTCCTCCATCTCCCCAGCTGTCCTCATGCCCACCTCCTCCATTGTCCTCATGCCCTCCTCCATCTCCCCAGCTGTCCTTGTGCCCGCCTCCTCCATCTCCCCAGCTGTCCTCATGCCCACCTCCTCCATTGTCCTCATGCCCTCCTCCACTGTCCTTGTGCCTGCCTCTCCAGCTGTCTTTGTGCCCACCTTCACAGCTGTTCTCATGCCCGCCTCCTCCATTATCCTCATGCCCTCCCCCTCCATCTCCTGAGCTGTCCTTGTGCCCGCCTCCTCCACCTCCCCAGCTGTCCTCTGCCCACCTCCTCCATTGTCCTCATGCCCTCCTCCACCTCCCCAGCTGTCCTTGTGCCCACCTCCTCCACCTCCCCAGCTGTCCTCATGCCCACCTCCTCCATTGTCCTCATGCCCTCCTCCACCTCCCCAGCTGTCCTTGTGCCAGCCTCCTCCACCTCCCCAGCTGTCCTCATGCCCGCCTGCTCCATGGTCCTCATGCCCGCCTCCTCCACCTCATGGTCCTCGTGCCTGTCTCAGCAGCTTTCCTCATGCCCACTTCCTCCGTGGTCCTCATGCCTGCCTCCTCCACCTTCCCAGCTGTCCTCGTGCCCACCTCCCCCGCTGTCCTCGTGCCTACCTCCTCCACCTCCCCAGCTGTCCCCATGCCCGCCTCCTCTGTTCTCATGCCTGCCTCCTCCACCTCATGGTCCTCGTGCCTGCCTCACCAGCTTTCCTCATGCCTGCTTACTCCGTGGTCCTCATGCCTACCACCTCCACCTCCCCAGCTGTCCCCATGCCCGCCTCCTCCATTGTCCTCATGCCCTCCTCCTCCACCTCCCCAGCTGTCCTTGTGCCTGCCTCCTCCACCTCCCCAGCTGTCCTTGTGCCTGCCTCCTCCACCTCCCCAGCTGTCCTTGTGCCTGCCTCCTCCACCTCCCCAGCTGTCCTTGTGCCTGCCTCCTCCACCTCCCCAGTGTCCTCATGCCTGCCTCCTTCACCTCCCCAGGTGTCCACATTCCCGCCTCCTTCACCTCCCCAGCTGTCCTTGTGCCTGCCTCCTCTGCTATCGCCCTCCTCGCAGGCTGAGCTGCTGCTGACCTCCTCTGCAGCAGCTGTGATGGATGTCCTTCACAGCTGCTGCTTTCTCTGGAGAGTTAGTCCGAGCCCCAGCCCTGTGTAGGGCTCCTCATGGTCCCCAGCCAGGCTAATGAGGGAGTCAGTGGCCATAGCTGTGCCCCCTAGACAGCTGCCTAGCAACACACAGGGGGTTATTTACGAAAGGCAAATCCACTTTGCACTACAAGTGCAAACTACTGCAAAGTGCACTTGAAATTGTTTTGAAAGTAAATAACCCCCACAGTGTCAGCAAGTCAGTTCCAAAATCCAAATCATCAATACTAATGAAGCCAATGTCTGCTATCCGATCCAGAGATCACCAAAAAGGCATTACTATTGCCAATATATGCAGTGTTGTATGGGAAAAAATAAATATTGGGGGGGGGGGGGGTGACACCATGTTTTACCGCACCAGGTGACACCAACCCTAGTGACGCCACTGGCTATATCAACCACTTTGCAGGTGGATAGATAGACAAGTAGAATGCCAAAGCCAAAACTAGGATTCTGGAGTGAGACCAACAGCTGTGATGGAGCAGAACCGCTACAGGCTACTGACATCCCCAAACTGACCAGAAATGCATCCGACAGTGAACAAAATATAATTTTGAATAATAAAAACATAGAAAGAAATCAGGAACTCTGCCTTGATTACAGGGCTTCCAGATTAACTTCATGAGATTGAGGTCTTTGGTCTTCTTTCTTCTAATCTGTCGAGCCAATCCTGAGATAATTGCACCAATGAAATACATATACGGAGCATGATTTGCCTATGAATGAACTACTATGAGATTTTCATATAAGTGAGCTGCAACAAATATGCAAATAGATGAGCCATGTTAACATGCTGTATTTTTTCGCACTGCACATCACAGCTGCATTACAGTGTCAACACAGCACAACAGTTTTTTCTTTATATCCTAGTGTGAATGAGTCCTTACATAGCCCTTACATACAGTATCCCACAAAAGTGAGTACACCCATCCACATTTTTGTAAATAGTTACATAGTTACATAGTAGGCAAGGTTGAAAAAAGACACAAGTCCATCAAGTCCAACCTATGTGTGTGATTTTATGTAAGTGTTACATTGTATATCCCTGTATGTGTTGGTTGCTAAGGTGCCTAGCTAATAGTTTTTTTTAAATTATCAATGCTCCCCACTGAAACCCCTGCCTGTGGAAGAGAATTCCACACCCTAACTGCTCTTACAGTAAAACACCCTCTACGCAGTTTAAGGTTAAACCACTTTTCTTCCAATTTTAGTGAATGGCCGTGTGTCTTATTAAATTCCTTTCTGTGTAAAAGCTTTATCCCTTTTTGTGGAGACACCAGTACGGCATTTGTACATTTAAATTATATCCCCTCTCAAGTGTCTCTTCTCCAGAGGGAAAAAGGTCAGTGCTCATAACCTTTCCTCATATCTTATTAAATCTTTTCATGTGACAACACTGAAGAAATAACAAAAGTGAGTACAAGCAAAAGCGTGATAAGTCTGCGCTGTAGAAGGGGAAGGAATGGAAGAGGAGTAGAAACTCCAAGGGGCAGTGGAGTGGTAGTGAACAGGCAAACCTACTAGGTGGAAGGTGGTGAACTAACAAAACACAATGATGAACAATGCAAACATCAATGCAAATACAAAAAAAAAAAAAAATTCTGAATAAAGTGAAATCAAATGGTGACAGTCACAGTCCCACAATCAAGGGGAGAGAAAAAGTTCTAGTGTTGAACCAGACTAGATGTGAAAGTGGTGAAGATGAAATCTAGAGTGAAACTTCCAGCAGCCAGGTTGATGAGAAGGCACAGCAAACAAATCCAAACGTGCAGCCCACACCTCAGGTGATCCTAGCAGCTTACCTCAATGGCTATCACATATAGCCAAGCCAAAGGGAAAGCACTGCAATCTCCTGCCGGATGGATGCCCTCCTGTAGGGTGGGATGATGAACCAGGTGGGACCCAGTAGTACACAGTAGAAAGCAAATAGCGTAATCCTGTCACTGCTTAAAAAAGCCACCACTGAAGAGTAAATGTGCACTTACACAAAGTAAAAAGAGCGGTTGCCTATCTCCACGAGCGGCGAGCTCGTCAGTCCCCTGGTTCTTCTCTTGCAATTCTGCCTGTAATAGCACCAGTCCCGCCCGGGACTCAAGAGGTGGTAATGCGGGTGAAGAGAAGAAAGAGGGGGCACATCACGTGATACAGTAAATTTAATAAAACAAAAACATCACAGCTGCAGCCTGTCAGTATTTAGACCATACACTGCACACTGCATCAAATTGGTCTGCATGGCTGTGATCGCAGAAGAAAACCTCTTCTAAAGATGATGCACAAGAAACCAGCCAAACAGTTTGCTGAATACAAGCAGACTAAGGACATTGATTACTGGAACCATGTCCTGTGGTCTGATGAGACCACGATAAACGTATTTGTTTCAGATGGTGTCCAGTGTGTTTGGCAGGCAACCAGGTGAGGAGCACAAAGACAAGTGTGTCTTGCCTACAGTCAAGCATGGTGGTGGGAGTGTCATGGTCTGAGGCTGCATGAGTGCTGCCGGAACTGGGGAGCTACAGTTCATTGAGGGAACCATAAATACCAACTGTGATACACTGAAGAAGAGCATGATCCCTTCAGAGACTGGGCTGCAGGGCAGTATTCTAACATTATAACGACCCTAAACACACCTCCAAGATGACCACTGCCTTGCTAAAGAAAATGAGGTTAAAGGTGATTGGACTGGCCAAGCATGTTTTCAGACCTAAACCCTATTGAGCATCTGTGGGGCATCCTCAAACACATGATGGAGGAGCGCAAGGTCTGTAACATCCACCAGCTCTGTGATGTCGTCACGGAGAAGTGGAAGAGGACTCTAGTGGCAACCTGTGAATCTCTGGTGAACTTCATACCCAAAAGGGTTAAGGCAGTGCTGGAAAATAATGGTGGCCACACAAAATATTGACACTTTGGCCAATTTAAACCGTTGCCAGAGGTGTGGACCATTGCCAGCAATTTAGACGTTAATGGCTGTGCGTTGAGTTATTTTGAGGAGACAGTGGGGTAGATTCACATAGGTCAGTGGATCTTTAGATCCGCGTGATCTATCTTATTTACGATCCGCCAGTGCCAGTTTGAGGCAAGTGCTGTATTCAGAAAGCACTTGACTCGTAAGTTGCCCTGGCGGATCGTAAATCCCCCGGCGGAATGCAAATTTCGCGGCTAGGGGGAGTTTACTATTTAAATCAGGCGTGTCCCCGCGCCGATCGTACTGCGCATGCGCTGCCGGCTAAATTTCCCAGCGTGCATTGCTCCAAATGACGTCGCAAGGACGTCATTGGTTTCGACGTTAACGCAATTTACGTATGGCCATATTCGCGAACGACTTACATAAACGACGTAAAAATGTCAAAACTCGACGCGGGAACGACGGCAATACTTAACATAGGATACGCCGCACTTACCCCTCATATAGCAGGGGTAACTATCCGCCGGAATAAGCCGAATGTAAAAAAAAAAAATTACGGCCGGGTGTTCGTTTCTGAATTGGCGGTTCTCCTCATTTGCATATTTGTTGCGTATAATAACGGAAGCGCCACCTAGCGGCCGGCGGGAGATTGCAGCCTAAGATCCGACAGTGTAAGTCACTTACACCTGTCGGCTCTAAGGGAGATCTATGCGGAACCTGATTCGAGGAATCAGCCACATAGATCTGAGCGTCGGATCTCAGAGATAGGACGACGTATCAGTAGATACACCGTCGTATCTCTATGTGAATCTACCCCAGTGAATTTAAAATGTTACTGTATACAAGCTGTACACTCACTACTTTACATTGTAGCAAAGTGTAATTTCTTCAGTGTTGTCACATGAAAAAATATAATAAAATGTGAATGTGAGTGAGGGGTGTACTCACTTTTGTGAGACACTGTATATTTAGTCTCGAAAAGACACTGACTTGTGTGTTATTAAATAGGGTGGTGGGGGGCGCATTTTGGCATCCTTGCCCTGGGCAGTGCATGGCCATGCCCTGCCACTGGACTTAATATTTCTAGTTTGTTCCTAAAATTCAGAGAGATTATTTTATTAGTCTGCTGTGTACAAAGTTTGGCAAAGTCATGTATTCAAACATGCTAAATAAGAGAATGACAAGCTAACCAACAATAGAATATTGCTAAAATACAGCAGCAACAGCGCATCTTGTCAAACAGGATTGTGAACCCATAAAGTGGTGAGTGCTCAGGAGATCTAAACTGGGATTATCCAAGCTTCACTTTAACAGTGCATCAATAAGCTTACTAAAAATGTCTTCTGTCTGCCGATGTAGACAACATAAGAGCAGCTTTTAAAAAAAGATTACAGGGTTTATCTATAGCTATCCTATTTGTAGTAAAGCCGTGAATACTGGAAACATTATTTTATTCAAATATAAAAAAGATGGATTATGCATTACGTTGAAATGTAAAACAAAAACTACATTATATTTCCTACAACTGCATAATCCCTGAGAACGTAAAAGCTAAAGGTAAAGTAAAGTAAAACAACATTCCACACTCAACTGCCTGAACAATACCCCTTTTATTTGCTCCAAACTGATCAACAGGCTTTTATGCGGAGTTCCACCCGTGTTTTCATTTATTAAAAGTATAGCTGCTGACTTTTAACCACTTCAATACAGGGCATGTTCACCCCCTTCCTGCCCAGACAAATTTTTAGTTTTCAGCGCTGTCGCACTTTGAATGACAATTTTGCGGTCGTGCAACGTGGCTCCCAAACAAAATTGACGTCCTTTTTTTCCCACATATAGAGCTTTCATTTGGTGGTATTTGATCACCTCTGTGTTTTTTATTTTTTGCGCTATAAACAAAAGAAGAGCGACAATTTTGAAAAAAAAACACAATATTTTTTACTTTTTGATTTAATAAATATATTATTTAAAAAAAAATCCTCAGTTTAGGCCGATACGTATTCTTCTACATTTTTGGTAAAAAAAAAATCGCAATAAGCGCATTTGATCGGTTTGCGCAAAAGCTCTATCTACAAAATAGGGAATAGAATTATGGCATTTTTTTTATTATTTTTTTTTACTAGTAATGCCGGCGATCTGCAATTTTTTTATTGTGACCGTGACATTGCGGCAGACATATTGGACACTTTTGACACATTTTTGGGACCATTCACATTTATACAGCGATTAGTGCTATAAACCTGCACTGATTACTGTTTAAATGTGACTGGCAGGGAAGGGGTTAACATTAGGGGGCACTGAAAGTGTTAAATATGTTCCCTGGAAGTGATTCTAACTGTAGGGGGAGTGAGAACACACATCGGTCGCCTCACCTCTGACAGGACCGTGGAACACACACAGATCCATGGTCCTGCCATTATTGCGGGCAATTGCGAGTGCCCGGCGGACATCACGGCTGCCTGACACACACACACCATGTCCCGAGCAATACGGTGGGTGTGCCCCCTAGATAGCTGGGAATGCCCGTCCGCCCGGAGGGACAAAAGGTTCCTGCGGGCATCATATTAGTATACGCCGGGTAGGAAGGGGTTAAACCAGCAATTACATGCCCCACGGTCCAGCGATGCAACCACCCGGAGGTTCGCTCTTCTCCCCCTCCTCTCCCCAGCGCCGTCATCATAACTGTGGGCAGCTTACGACTTCACGGCCTGGCACACATTGCACATTTTCATGTCGTGCTGCGCTCTCCTATTGGCCAGCCGATCTATGGGTTGCTTTTTAGAAGATCGCTGGCAGGGAGGGGCCACCTAGGGCAAGAGGAAGAGTTGCCTAGACGACCGAAGATAGGAAGGAGGCAGTGGGACAGGAAGTCCCACTAAAGAGATGTTACCCACTCCCCCCCCCCTAAAAAAAATTGACATGCCATAAGGGGGCGAGGTGTGCTTAAAGCGGATGTTACACTTTTGGGTGGAACTCTTTAATAGGCAAACGTGAAGATGTTGCAGTTAACCTTATGAAGGGACAGAGCCTACCCAATGATTTTAAAGCAAAATGTAGAACAAACCCTTATATCAGGATCCAAACTCAGAGGTCCTGCTGTGCCGGGCACCCCAAAGCTCTGGATAGTCACTTGTCTGATCATCTGGTCAGGCTTCATTGATACCCAGTTTCTTGTTGAACACTTTTGGCAGTATCCTGCTTGTGTTGCTTTTGCTACACTGTGCTAGGCTCCACCTTCTTCATTGTGTGGAAGAGGCGATGTGGCACCCAATGGGGAGTTTAAATAAATCCCTGGGAAAAGATTTCCGCTGAGCGTTAGCTTCTCATTATGCACCAGTAAGTTGTTTATATGCTAAAATATTCATATTTCACATACGTTTCTGTAAACATCGGCAAAGGAAAGGGTTGTAAACTCCAGACATAAAACATAAACAAATGTAGCTCTTTAATCATTAACCACTTCTATATCTGACACTTTTACCCCCTTCCTGTCCAGGTTAATTTTTAGCTTTCAGCACTCTCACATTTTGAATGACAATTGTGCGGTCATGCTACACTGTATCCTTAAGAAATTTGTATAATTTTTTGCACACAAATAGTGCTTTATTTTGGTGGTATTTAGTCAACCCTGGGTTTTTTATTTTTTGCTAACTAAACAAAAAATATACTGAAAAAAAAAAGAAAGTTTTTCTTTGTTTCTGTTATATCATTTTTCAAATAAATAACCTTTCTTCATAAATTTAGGCCAAAACCTATTCTGCTACATTTCTTTGGTGAAAATAACACCAAATCAGTGTTTATTATTTAGCCTGTAGGAAAGTTATACAGTCTACAACTATGTCTACAGATACGCTGTCGTAAGTCTGAATGTCCGCCGTCGTATCCCGGCGCCTAATTCAAAGAATCAGATACGCCGGGATTGAGCTAAGATACGAGCGGCGTAAGTCTCCTACGCCGTCGTATCTTAGTTGCATATTTACGCTGGCCGCTAGGTGGCACGTCCGTCTCGTTTTTCGCGTTGAATATGTAAATTAGCTAGATACGCCGATTCACGAACGTACGCCCGGCCGTCGCAGTACTGATACGCCGTTTACGTAAGGCGTTTTCAGGAGTAAAGATATTCAAGCAAAAAGATGGCGCAGCCAATGTTAAGTATGGACGTCGGGACCGCGTCGAATTTTATAAATTTTACATCGTTTGCGTAAGCCGATTCAGAATGGGGCTGGGCGTAAGTTATGTTCACGTTGTTTTCATTGACCATTTGCGACGTGATTTGAAGCATGCGCACTCGGAAACGTCCACGGCTGGCGCATGCGCAGTTTGTTTGGTGCGTAATTTATGTGGGGTCAACATTAATTTCAATACAACACGCCCCCTACCTGCCCACATTTGAATTGCGCGCGGATACGCCAGCCCATTTACGCTACGCCGCCGCAACTTACGGAGCAAGTACTTTGTAAATACAGCACTTGTCTGTAAAAGTTGCGGAGGCGTAGCGTAAATAGGATACGCTACACCAGCACAAAGATAGCACAACATTTTTTTTTTTTTTTACACCCTAATCTAATTTCTTGAGGCACTACAATGCCAGGACAGTATAACTACCCCCCCCCCCCCCCCCCCAAAAAAAAAAGAAGGTATTTAGTAAGAAACATGGCGAGTTCTTTGAAGTTTTAATTTTTAAGCACAATTTTTTGAAATATGAACAAATATAAGAAAATTTCAATTTAAAAAAATTTCAATTTTTTTACATACTGTCACCAATGCAGTACATCGTTATCATATAACTAGTGTGGCAGTGATCAGGGACAATGACTGGTGACAGTATGTAAAAAAAAAATATATATATATATAATTTATTTTACATTTTTTATTACATTTTTTTGTTTTCTTTGAAAAAAAAAAATTAAACACACTGTGACCAGAGCAATACAGTGTTTCCATAGAAACACTGTACTACCCTAGAGGAGTGATCAGCATTAAAAAAAAAATATTTTACACATTATGATTGCTTACACGACTGAATTTCAGTCAAGTCAGTATACTTTTACTGAGCTAGTAACAAAAGAAACAAAATTAATCTGTTTAACTGTTTGGCCAAAGCTGGTACAGATGGGCTGTGATTGGCGATGTCTGTACCATGTGATTACTGTGACCAATCACAGCTAGCAAATCAATTGTATACAATGAATGGCATTAAAGGAAGCCATCCATTGTTTACAATTGTCAAGTGATCTGCTGTGATTGGTCACAGAGATCCGATGATACTGGCAGTGGGACAGTCATTGGCTGTGTCCGGTGGAAGCCTGAGCAAGTGGCACGTTCTGAGAGGACATCATAGGACGAAAGCCCTGCCAGGCCCTCAATCTGCTTTAGGCCAGACCGAAGGATGTTAATTACCACTGCTCATGTAGCAACCGTTGGATTTGAATTCACTGATCTATCATCAATCTCCATTTTAAACCTGATACCTGATGCCGCGTACACACGATCATTTTTTGTGATAAAAAAAAACGACGTTTTCTGTGAAGTTAAAAACTACGTTTTTGAAACGTCACTTTCAAAGACGATGTTGCATACACACCATCGTTTTTTTTTCACAAAAAGCGAGGTTACGTTCACCACTCTTTTCCATTGAAGCTTGCTTCATAACTAGCTTCTGGGCATGCGCGGGTTGAAAAACGTCGTTTTAAACGATGTTTTTGCTACACACGGTGACTTTTTGTGAAACAAAAAACGACGTTTTGAAAAACGACACAAAAAATTCAAGCATGTTGGAATTTTTTTTTGGTCGTTTTTTTGAAGACAAAAAACGACGTTTTGCCCACACACGATCAATTTAAATGACGTTTTAAAAAACGTCGTTTTTTTTCATCGCAAAAAACGACCGTGTGTACGCGGCATTAGACTATTAACTTGCTCTCTAGCTAAGTTTCTTCCTCGCTCCCATACTGTTATTGCTGTTTGTTTACTGAACCTGGCCTGCTTTTAACTAGCGATGAGCCTGTAGGAAAGTTATACAGTCTACAACTATGTCTACAGATACGCTGTCGTAAGTCTGAATGTCCGCCGTCGTATCCCGGCGCCTAATTCAAAGAATCAGATACGCCGGGATTGAGCTAAGATACGAGCGGCGTAAGTCTCTTACGCCGTCGTATCTTAGTTGCATATTTACGCTGGCCGCTAGGTGGCACTTCCGTCTCGTTTTTCGCGTTGAATATATAAATTAGCTAGATACGCCGATTCACGAACGTACGCCCGGCCGTCGCAGTACTGATACGCCGTTTACGTAAGGCGTTTTCAGGAGTAAAGATATTCAAGCAAAAAGATGGCGCAGCCAATGTTAAGTATGGACGTCGGGACCGCGTTGAATTTTATAAATTTTACATCGTTTGCGTAAGCCGATTCAGAATGGGGCTGGGCGTAAGTTACGTTCACGTTGTTTTCATTGACCATTTGCGACGTGATTTGAAGCATGCGCACTCGGAAGCGTCCACGGCCGGCGCATGCGCAGTTTGTTTGGTGCGTAATTTATGTGGGGTCAACATTAATTTCAATACAACACGCCCCCTACCTGCCCACATTTGAATTGCGCGCGGATACGCCAGCCCATTTACGCTACGCCGCCGCAACTTACGGAGCAAGTGCTTTGTAAATACAGCACTTGTCTGTAAAAGTTGCGGAGGCGTAGCGTAAATAGGATACGCTACACCAGCACAAAGATAGCACAACATTTTTTTTTTTTTTTACACCCTAATCTAATTTTGTTTCTTTTGTTACTAGCTCAGCCCGGTGGAAGCCTGAGCAAGTGGCACGTTCTGAGAGGACATCATAGGATGAAAGCCCTGCCAGGCCCTCAATCTGCTTTAGGCCAGACCGGAGGATGTTAATTACCACTGCTCATGTAGCAACCGTTGGATTTGAATTCACTGATCTATCATCAATCTCCATTTTAAACCTGATACCTTAGACTATTAACTTGCTCTCTAGCTAAGTTTCTTCCTCGCTCCCATACTGTTATTGCTGTTTGTTTACTGAACCTGGCCTGCTTTTAACTAGCGATGAGCTAAGGTTCAAGCTGGATTCAGTTTGACCTGAACCCGTGATAGGCTGTTACATAATAGCAGGTCCCCAGCCCAATCAGCTGCAGCCGGGGAAATTGACCAAATATGGCCACATAGTTATATTTGGTCAATTACATTGTTCAATTACGGCTTTGTGGCCATATCAGGTCAGTGATGTCAGCACTCCCCATCTGGTTCTGATTTGGCCAAATGCCTGCTATCAGCCTCCATTATAGTAAAAATGCAGCTACCTTCTACATCTACTGAAACTGTGCTAAGCACTCACATCTGTTGGACCAACTGAATGTAATTCAACACGACGGCACTTGGCTATATGGAACCATCACTAAACAAATATTTTGAGTGATTAACGTTTGTTCTTGTGTGTCACGCATAGGACAGCCCATTCACTGGACCGGGCTGCCCTATGTGCATTTTTTTTGCGACAAGGGTGCTTAAGGACCATATTTTATCCCTGAGCCAGGCACACTTTTTACACACACTATTTGCTATGTTTTTCGCAGGTTTTAGTCATCCAACATATGCAGGAAATTGCACTGTTTTTGGGGTGTCACTAAGAATGAAGGGCACCCAAGCCTGCATTGCGTGTTTTTCTGTGATTATATCAGCTTAAGAGCTCAACTGCCCTGGGAGTCCTGGTGGTTGAAGGGGTAGCTGCCCTGGGTGTGGAGTTTTCATGCAGGGGGGCGTATTCATATGCACTTTTTATGACGATTCTGCCCGCGATTCCAAATTGCTAAGTGTGGACGAGGCATTGGCCAAAACAATGGATGCTTGCCATAACAAAAACGAGTGCCCCATAATGTCTACATTAAAAACCTGACATTTTGTTTTCATCTGTCACCTCATCAGTTACAATATGCATGTTTATAATGTTTATACTGTTTATTTCATAGGCAAGTTTATTAAAGTGTGTAAGTCCTAGCCAGTGTTAATTTTGATGTCAAACTTCGATTTAGTTTTAGTCACAGTCTTTCGACTAAAATTACATTTAACCTTATTAGCCATCTGAATTGTTTTAGTTTTAGAATCTCCAGTACATTTTATTTGACTAAAATCATTTTAGTTGACTTAAAACGAATAGGTGTAGTTAAATTGTAATGCATAATTTAAGCATTTCTGTAGAATTGCCAAACTCATTATATACTCCTGGAGTAAAAATTAAATAACATGTTATTATTTATGGTATTAAGGTTTGAACAAGTATTTTAGTCAACTGAAATCTCCTACATTTTAGCTGACTAAAATCTAATGAGTGTAGTTAAATAGCATTGCGTTATTTAAGTGTTTCTCTAGAATTTCCAAACTCATTATATACTCCTGGAGTAAAAATCTAACAACATGTTATTATTTATGGTATTAAGGTTTGAACAAGTACTACAGACAGATTTAGACATTGTGATATATAACCAGTGTTCATTTTGATGTAGAACTTGGATTTTAGTTTTAGTCGTATTTTAGTCACCTGAATTGTTTTTGTATTAGTTGAATTTTAGTCAACTGAAATCTCCTACATTTTAGCTGACTAAAAGCTCCAGTACATTTTAGTTGACTAAAATCTAATGTGTTTAGTTAAATTGCAATGCATTATATAAGCATTTCTCCAGTCAAATAAAATAGTCATAATTTCGTAGACGAAAAAAAGGTTACATTTAGAATTAAGATGAAATTTTTAAATTAAGATAGCTCGCCATGCACCTTCTAGAAAAAAAAATTCTCAGAGTAAAAGTTTAGACAATAATTGATCCATGTAAGCACATGAGAAGCATGGGAACATCCGAAGATTAGGAAACCCAGGCTGACAATAGTTAATGACCAACAGTTAACAGTTGTGACCTTTTTACATTTGCTCAGTAATAAAATACTTTTAATTTGAAAGGTTAATACACCTTTAATCCCGCTGGATAGACTACCGGCTGAAAGACAATAAGTAGCGTTGACTTCTCATTTTAAGGAAATCAGTACAATTGCAGAAACTGAACTTTAACTAATGAATTCACTTCCTATAGGCAAGTAAAGTTAGAAATTAATGAGAACAAAGGGGAGATTAAAGGTCAGGGAGATGATTAGCTAAGTATACACAGATTGTTAATGGAGAAAAAAGTAATTGTATGAAAAAAATGCCCAAATAAGTTCAAAACCACTATATGTTCTTGTTTTCTGTTAAAGTAGATGTAAATACTATGACATGTTCTCTAAGAGCCGGTTCACACTTAGGCGACACGACTTCGGGGGCGACTCTGCAAGGCGTCCTGAAGACGATTTCAGAGGCGACCTGCAAAAGGACCTCTGTATAGAAGTCAATGCAGGTCGTCCTGAGCCACTCCCGAAGTTGTACAAGAACCTATTAGAACGGTTCTATTGCATAGAATGGGACGCAACTCGTCAGGCGCCTGACAAGTCGCCCCAGTGTGAACCGGCTCTAAAGCATTTTTATCATTTTGTATCACAAATAATAGGGTTTTTTTGTTTGTTTTTTGTTTATTTTAGAAAACACTGGGCCAGATTCAGATACCCCGCCATAACTTTAAGCGGGCGTATCGTATCTTGTTTACGCTACGCCGCCGTAACTTTGAGAGGCAGGTGCCGTATTCAGAAAGAAGTTGCACCCAAAGTTACGGTGGTGTAGCGTATATGGGCCGGCGTAAGAGTGCCTAATTCAAAATAGGCAGGTAGGGGGCGTGATCCATGTAAATGAATCGTGACCCCGCGCAATTGACGCTTTTTCCAAACTGCGAATGCACCGGCCGTGAACGTATCACAGTGCGCATGCTCCAAATCACGTCGCAAATATTCATTGATATCGACGTGAACGTAACTTACGCCCATCCCCATTCCATTAACTTACGTAAGCGATGTAAACGACGTACAATACGACGCTGTCCCGACGTCCATACTTAACATTGGCTGCGCCTCATATAGCAGGGGTAACTTTACGCTGGACTTACGCTTACGCAAACAACGTAAAATACGCCTACCGGGCGCAAGTACATTCGTGAATCAGTGTATCTAGCTAATTTGCATATTCAACGCGTAAATCGACAGAAGCGCCACCTAGCGGCCAGCGTAAATATGCAACTAAGATACAACGGCGTAAGAGACTTACGCCACTCGTATCTTAGCTAAATTCCGGCGTATCTTGTTTTCTGAATACAGAAAAAAGATACGCCGGCTCTTCTTAGAAGTTACACGGCGTATCTCTAGATACGCCAACGTATCTTCGTTCTGAATCTGGCCCACTGTCATTTTTATCCTTTGTAGTCTCAGAAATGCTCATTTTCCCTGGGCTCTTTGCAGCCATTTATTGTGTATATGCACTTACTCCAGCAGTGCCTGTTGTCCTTGCTCAGGGCAGGATTCCTGACAGTGGCAACAGTGGAATAGGCTTGAGCAATGACCGCTGGAATGGCTGCATATTGGGGGTTATTTACTAAAGGCAAATCCACTTTGCACTACAAGTGCAAACTACAAGTGCAAAGTTCACTTGAAATTGCACTGAAAGTGCACTTGGAAGTGCAGCCGCTGTAAATCTGAGGGGTAGATCTGAAATGAAGGGAAGCTCTGCTGATTTTATCATCCAATCATGTGCCAGCTAAAATGCTGTTTTTTTTATTTTCCATGCATGTCCCCCTCAGATCTACAGCGACTGCACTTCCAAGTGCACTTTCAGTGCAAATTCAAGTGAACTTTGCACTTGTAGTTTGCACTTGTAGTGGATTTGCCTTTCTTAAATAACCACCATAGTGTTTGATTTACCAAAGGCAAATAGGCTGTTCACTGTTCAAAGAAAAATTACCCCAAGACTTGAATGAGGCAAAGTTCTGCTGACTTCCAGGATCCAATCATGTTCAAGAAAAAATACAGACTTTGTTTACATTTTAGTTGCATGCGATTAGCAATTCATTGCAAAGTGAGTATTCACCACATTCATTAAACTCTGAAAAAAAAATCCCTTGCAAAGTGAACAGTCTATTTGCCTTTATTAAATTAACCCCAAATGAGTTAGTAAGTAACATACTTATGTTGGCCATAGACTGATCAAAATTCTGTCAGTTCAGCAGAGAGTGGATTCATTTTGATCGGTGTGTGGCCTACCCACATAGTCTCAACTGGAAGCTTGACTTGATAGGGTGACAACCCAAAGAAGCAATTTGTAAGAAGGAGACAAGGTGATGTCACCCCATAATAAGAAGTACCTATACAAGGAACGTCATGATAGACTACCAAGTATTATTATCATTAATATTATTTTACATGCTGCAAAGGTAAAATGTAGTGGCCTACAGCATGGAATATCAAAAAGGTTCCATGGGAACTGTACTGTGCTAAAAAAAAAAAATCACACAAATCAAGCTTCCTTTTGGTGGTATTTGATCACCACTGGGTTGTACATTTTTTAAATTAAATAAATAAAACCAAAACTTAAAATTTTGAACAATGTTTTTTACATTCTGCTAAAAAACATATCCCATTTTCTTTTTTTTATCAAATGTTTTCCTAACTTTAGGCCAAAATGTATTCTGCTACATGTCTTTATTGTCTTTTTGAAAAAACCTCAATAAGTGTAAATTGATTTGTTTGCATGAAAGTTATAGCATCTACAAATAATGGTATATTTTTATTTATGTATTGATAATTGTAATGGTAGTGATCAGTCACTTATAGTGGAGCCATGATAGTACAGCGGCCAATCGGACACTAACTGAAACAGGGTGGGAACTGATTAACTGACACTGACATCACCAGTGACACTAATACAGTGATCAGTGATAAAAACACTGACTGGGAATGGGTTAACCCCAAGGGGCAATCATGGTGTCAACTGTGTGTCTAACAAGTGTAATATGTGCTGCTTTTACTAGTAGATGTGGCTAGTTTTTCTTCCTGCAAAAAACTGCCACATCTCTGGTTGCTGTACAGAGCCCTGTGTTGCTCGTTAACATGGGTTTCTGTACTGTGATTCGATAAGCCGATCAGCAGGTCATGACCATAAATTATTTGCCAAGACCTCCTAACCGACTTGTGCTGTAGCACATCACAGCACAGATAGTTCGCCAGGCGGGAGGGTGCCCCTGCCTGGAAAAGTCATGATCCGGTGCAAAGAGGCTGCTTTATATGTGCATGGGGCGGTCCCCAAGAGGTTAAGGCCGATGTTTTAACCACTTGCTGCTCAGACCGCTTTTGGAACTTTTTGTTTAAAAGTTTAAATCTGTATTTTTTGCTAGAAAATTCTTAGAACTCCCAATATTATTCATGGCCATGAATAAGCACTGATCCAGTGCGAAACGCGTCGGCTGTTCCTGGTTTCCACTGCTGTGACCCTATTTTTGTACATGCTGTCTATTGAATAAAAGACCACCCATCAGGTTTTGGAGTGCGGCTATCCATTTTTCTTTGTCTTCATTTTGCTTAGTGCACCGCCAGCACCCTCGGTATCCTGCACCACCTGTAACCATTTAGTGATCCCACCTGGAGCGGTGACTCCTTTCTTCCTCCCAATATTATATATATTTTTTTTATTTAGCAGAGGCCATAGAGAATAAAAAGGTGATTATTGCAATATTTTATGTCACACTTAATTTGTGCAACGGTCTTAAAAAAAAAATACACTTTAGTGAATAAAAAGTAAATAAACACTAAAATCATCCCAATTTTTTATATAATGTAAAAGATGAAGTTATGCCGATTAAATAGATACCCAACATGACATGCTTTAAAATTGTGCATGTTCCTGGAATGGCGACAAACTGCTGTACTTAAAAAGGCTCTATAGGTGACGTTTTAGGCCGCGTACACACGATCGTACACAGTTTCAGCGGACATCTCCGATCGTGTGTACGACCTAGCGGACAGTTTTGTCCAGCGGACAAATTTCAAAGCATGCTTTGAAATTTATCCGCTGCAAACCTGTCCGTCGGATCTGTCCTCTGGTTAGTACGCCTAACCAGTGGACAGAAATCCCCCACATGCGACGAATGGATTCGACGCATGCGTGGAAGTATTTTACTTCCTGGATTGGTGACATGGCGGCGTTAACGTCACCGCCACGTCACCACACTGTCTGTCCGCGGGGATTTTGGTTTGATGGTGTGTACAACCATCAGACCAAAACAGCCCAGCAGACATATTCGATGAAAACGGTCTGTCGGATCATTTTCATCGGATAAGTTTGATCTTGTGTACGCGGTCTTACATTTTTTTACAGGTTACCTATTTAAAGTTACAGAGGAGGTCTTGTGCTAGAATTATTGCTCTCGCTCTAACAATCACAGCAATACCTCATGTGTGTGGTTTGAACACTGTTTACATGCAGGTGCAAGTTACATATGCGTTTGCTTCTGCGTGCAAGCACGGAGGGAGGGGGTACTTTAAAAAAAAAAATATCTTATTTATTTAACTTTTTATTTTTACAGTGTCCCTTTTTTTTTATCACTTTTATACCTATTGAAAGGAATATAAACATCCCTTGTAATAGAACTAAGCATGACAGTTACTTTTTATTGAGAGATCTGGGGTTAAAAAGACCTATAATTATAATTTCTTTTTGCCTGAGAACCGGAAGTGATGTAGGCGGTCGCTCCGATCCTCCAAGGGCATAGAGCTGAGTGGGGGGTATCTTGCCCTGTCCAGCCTCACCAGAGAGCGGCTGTAGGGGCGAACCTCTCCCGCCGCCTCTAAAAGTGATCCCGTGGCAAATTCTTCACTGGGATCACTCGTATCCAACGCTGAATCGCCCACAGAAAAGAATGATACTAGGGTTGTGGTAGCTAGCTGTTGCCATAACAATGGTATTTAGCATCAAAATAATGACGTATATATACCGTGGGCAGTCGGTAAGTGTTTAACATGCAAATAATTTCCCTCCCCTGGTTTCTTCTTCCCCCATCAACATGCTCATGATGACATTTTTAAATAATTCATTCCATACCTTAGTTCACACCCAATGACATCATTACAGGGTCCCTGTGTGTCTCTATGTATTGCAGGCAGATCATGGCTGGTGGGAGGGGCCAGCTTCTTAAAAGCATCACAGCACCCTGCCTCAATTCTCATCTGAAGGACCCTCAGTCTTGATGCAAACAGTGAGCTGGTTCTTGGGAGGATACAAATATTAAATGCCTTGATGGGTGGGTGTCATCTGGAGGACACCTGTACAAGACTGTAGGTAAGGCTGGAGTTCAGCTTTAAGTACTGTCAATCAAATGTAAAAGACAAATTAAAAACACATAAAGAGCAAAATACTATACATTCCATTAACCACTTGAGCCCAGGGCACCATTTCATTGTGTGGCCCCTGTGGGATCGCTCCATAGGAGCTCACTGTAGAAGCAAATGTAAGCAGTATGCCTCAACATGGTGTTTACACCGAACGTTTTAGTGACATCACTGCATGTCCTATCAGCACAGGGGCTCAGGCAGAGCTGTTGCAGCTTTCCAGCCTCTCCCTACAGCAGTAGATTCAATGGTTTAGTGATCTATTGCTGCCTGACTGAAGCCAGCAATAGATCTGTATTGGATGTGATTTGCTGCTGCGGGGAGAGGCTGGACAGAGCTACAACAACTCTGCCCCACTTATGAAGGAATCTGTTGCTGCTCCACTGCAGATCAATACCACCACCCACCACCCCCAAAATAAAAAAAAGTGTAAAAGATTTGAAAAATAAACAAATATACAGTGTATGTAAATGCATGTTGGAATCTTATGACGAAACGCATAGTAAAGAAGTGGCATCACATGTACACGGAAGCCGGAAGTAGTGGTTTTACTGTAATGTGTAATTTTAAAGGGGCTTTGTCAGTTTTTATTTTATGTGAATTTATTTATTAATGAAACGCTTTGTGATATTTACCTAAATACTACGCTATAGGAGTTTCCATTCTGTGTATTGAACCAGAACCATCAGAAATTTGGAAATTCGAAAATCGAAAATTTGGAAATTCAAAGATACGGAAATTCGAAAATCCGAGAATCGAAAATTCTGAAATTCATAAAATCGAAGATTTGGAAATTCGGAAGTTCAAGAATACTGAAAAACGGAAATTTGAAAATCAGAAAATAGTATCGTATTTATCTTCATATAACGCGCCCCGGTGTATAGCGCACACCCCCAACCTAGAAGGAAAATTAATGGAAAAAAAATAAATGCTTACAGTTTGGATGCCCCTCGTCGGTGTCTTGCCCGGCGTCCATCTGCGGCCTTGTCCGGTCCGGCGTCCTTCTGCAGCCATCGTGGTGTCCTCCCCCCTGTGTTATTCAGCCGATCCCCGCTTCCCACGCTGTGTTTGAACCACTCCGCCGACATATACCGAGCACAGTACACTCGCTCAGGGCACGCACGGCTCCTCTCGCATAAAGGACGTACAGGACGCACAGAACGTGACCGCGAGAGGAGCCGAGCCTGGCCGAGTGTACCCGAGTGTACTGCGCTCGGTTTATGTCGGCGGTGTGGTTCAAACACAGCGCGGGAAGCGGGGATCGGCGTATAACGCGCACCCACGATTTCCTCCTGATTTTCAGGGGAAAAATGTGCGCGTTATACGCCGATAAATACGGTAACTAATAACAATTATCACTAACGATTAAATTGTAGGTATTGAAATTTCCTTTCAAATTTGGCTGTTAGTGAACAAATAGAATAACATTTTTTCGAAGTTATGAATTATCCAAAATACCGAATGCCGCATCTAGTCAAATGAAATGTAATGAATTAATAATAATAATAATAATAATAATGAAAACTTTTTATTATTATTATTTATTTTTATTATTTCTTACTTTCCATTTCTGTAGATGCGGTATTGGGTATTTTGGATAATTTGTAACTTCTGAAAAAATTGTATTCTATTTGTTCACTAACAGCCACATTTGAAAGAAATTTCAATACCTACAATTTAATGGTTAGTCATTATTAGTTAATTAGTTATTATTTCGGATGTTTGAATTTTCGACGTTTACATTTTTTTTTCAGATTTTTGGATGTACGAATTTTTCAAATTTACGCAATTCTATCATTACAAATGACCCAAAAAAAGAATGAAATTAACACTTTTTTTTGCAGTACACATGTCTAATAAAGAGGTGTTCATAGGATGGAATTCATGAGAGAGTAGTGGGTCATTTCTTCTGGTGAGAAATAGCAACGTTGCTATTGCTGCGTCTGGTGGAGGTTTGCAATTATCTATATATTTTTCTTATTGTTTAAAAATTTTAGTCCAATACTGCCTGGGGTCACTTAATATGGACTTTTTTGGAACTTCTCCTACCTTTGCATATCCTTTACATTTTTCGGTATGTTGACCCACACGTCTATTTGTGGAATGACAATGGCAGTATAAGAAGTCACGAGAAGTGACGAATGCGCGTATGAGGTACCATAGGTGACGTTGGCGTATGCCCTGTTTTTTATGCCTGTTTTTATTGCAACATTGTGAGTACCCAGTGTATCATTTGAATAAAACCCCTTGTTTTACGGGACTACACTATTGGCAATTTTTTGTTTCCCTGGATGCGAGTACCACTTTCGTTTGGAGGTGATTACCAGGAAGGATCTATCCTCACCACTATAGCCTATTTGGATGACACCACAAGCGGACCTAACCAGAAAAGCACTCCTTGGCTTTGTTTTTTGCTGTTACCTTACAGCAGTAAGATAAGGGGACATCCTCACTTATTTTGGAGATGTTTGGAGATGCTGTATGGACATTCACACCTATTAACACCTATTAACACCACTGTGTGTTATATTTGGCACTTTGTGCACTGGATTGTATATTATTTACACTCTATGGGCCAGATTCATGAAGAGTTAGGCTGGCGGATCCAGTGATCCGCCAGCCTAACTGTCACTTTAAGCCGGCGTTTCTGTTTTCTATAACCAGAAAACAAGAAACGCCGGGTTGGAGTTCCGATGCGATCGGCGTAATTGAATTTCGCCATCGCATCGTTACTTCAACTTAAAAATGGCGCCGGGGGCGTTCCCGCCGATTTACGCTCAAAAAATATGTTAATGAGCAGAAATCGGCAATTCACAATCTTTTTCGGGCGCGACGCAGTGACTTTACGACGTTTCCGGAAGCGATACGCAGCGTAAAGATAAAGCAGCCCCCTAGTGGAGTATCCTATGTTAGGTATAGCCGTCGTCATCGCGTCGGATAAAAAACAAATCGCGTCGTTTGCGTAAAACATTCATGAATGGGGACGTGACGTCATTGACGTTCACTGACAGAACTTGGAGCATGCGCACTGGGATGCATTGACACTCGACGCATGCGCAGTACGTTCGCCGCGGGATCGCGCATTGTTAGAATACTACACGCCCCGTACCCGCCCAATTTGAATTCCGCTGGCTCATTTGCGATGCGCTGCCGCAACTTTAGGAGCAAGTGCTTCCTGAATAACAGCACTTGCTCCTAAAATTTCTGCAGCGTAACGCAAATGAGATGCGTTACTCCAGAGCAAAGATGCTCTGATCTACCTGAATCTGGCCCTATATGCTAATTTACAGTCTTGGCTGCATTGCAGCACGTTTATTTTATTTTGTTGCTAATATCACTGTCAATTTTTTAGATTGCTATTTATGATCACCAGTTAGGTTTTCTCTCTTTTCCTAAATATTGTTTTTTTGCTACACTTCCTCCCCGCACTTCATCTCATCCCCACCCCTTCCCCCCCCCCCCCCTTACAGCGCAGCACTACCCCCTTACTTTTATTTGCTTTGGTAGATACACCATTTAGTGCAGCAGCTGTAACCACCTACCTCCCTTCCCCGTTCCCCCCCGTTTGTGGTAAGCGCGGTAATATTCACCCCATTTTTTTTATAAGTCCCTCAGTGATTCCCCTACACCAAGGTGAGTCATGTAACCTTCCTTTGCTGATATATACCGTATTTATCGGCATATAACACACATCTTCATTCAAAACATGTTTTTGCCCATCTGCAGCCTCATCGCAGCCTGATTAATGCCCATCTGCAGACTCCATGCAGCCTGATCAATGCCCATCTGAAACCTCCATGCAGCCTGATCAATGCCCATCTGCAGCCTTCCATGCAGCCTGATCAATGCCCTTATTGCAGACTCCTATGCAGCCTGATCAATGCCTATCTTCAGCCTTCCATGCAGCCTGGTCAATGCCCATATGCAGACTCCATGCAGCCTGGTCAATGCCCTTATGCAGACTCCATGCAGCCTGGTTAATGCCCATCTGCAGACTCCATGCAGCCTGATCAATTCCAATCTGCAGCCTTCCATGCAGCCTGATCAATGCCCATCTGCAGCCTTCCATGCAGCCTGGTTAATGCCCATATGCAGATTTTGGACTTAGTATTAACACATCACTGGACATGATTAGTATTAAGTTCATTTAGTGAAGTACCCCCATTGTGTCACTTTTTATAGAGATGTTTTAAGCTTTTATTTGTATTTATGTGTGTGTATAAATATATATCATTTTTATTTTTTACAAGGTGGGTCCCAAAGATAAGTGTTTCTTTCCAGAAATGCTGAATCTCCAAGTTAATTTTCCAATTGCAGTGCTACACAGTAATGTACACAAGGAATACTGTTCAGGCATCCCAGCCTTCCACAAGTTCAAGGTAGATAAGAGTAATTGCAACTTAGTTTAAATTCCTACACAACCAGAAAACACCATGAATGAAACACTGTATCCCTGAAGGAAATTAAGGTATATGAAAAGCAAACAAAGGTGCAGCGCTAAAAACAAACTGTCCTGGACAGTAAATTAAACAGCAGGTGTGGGGTCCAAAATAGAAAATCTTGTGAGAGATCCTCCACCCACAGATGTACACACACTGGGCCAGATTGAGAAAGAAGTTACGTCGGTGTATCTGTTGATACGCCGCGTAAGTTCTAGGATGCGGCGGTGTATCTTTTTTCTGTATTCTGAAAGCAAGATACGCCGGAATTTTGCTAAGATACGAGCGGCGTAAGTCTCTTATGCCGTTGTATCTTAGTTGCATATTTACGCTGGCCGCTAGGTGGCGCTTCCGTAGATTTACGTGTCAAATATGCAAATTAGGTAGATACTCCGATTCAGAAACGTAGTTGCACCCGGCGTATCTATTTGAGTCGTTTACGTAAGGCTTTTTTCAGCGTAATGTTACCCCTGCTATAGGAGGCGTAGCCAATGTTAAGTATGAATGGCGGGACAGCGTCGAATTTTCCGTTGTTTACATCGTTTGCGTAAGTCGTTCGCGAATAGGGCTGTGCATAAGTTACGTTCACGTCGAAGGCATTGAGTATTTGCGACGTGATTTCGAGCATGCGCACTGGGATACGTCCACGGACGGCGCATGCGCCGTTCATAAAGAGCGTCAATTACGTGGGATCACGATTCATTTACATGGATCACACCCACCTTCCACCTACTTTGATTTACGCAGACTTACGCCAGCCCATTTACACTACGCCGCCGTAACTTACGGCGCAAATTCTTTCTGAATAGGGTACCTGCCTCTGTAAGTTATGGCGGCGTAGTGTAAATGAGATATGCCACGCCCACCAAAATTTACGCAGATCTTTCTGAATCTGGCCCACTGACTCTTACCTTGCGAAGTGGACCACTACATACAGTTGTCAAATTCTCTTGTTACAGAATCCAATCGATCGAACAGCAGCACTCTTCCACAATTAAGCAGATTCCACTTCATATGGCCCTCAATGGATATAATGGGGCTGATTTACTAATGAATCTGCGCTGCGCCGGTACATGCCTTAATTAGTGCGCTGGATGAATCCCTAATTAGGCGCATGAACCGGCGGCAGCAGCAGCGCGATGTGATTGATAAGTAAAGCCGCCGCCGAACTCCCTGTATAAGTCTATGGGGGGAAATCTTAATTGTGAATTTTAAAGGCTAATCTGCAAGTTTTGTCCTAAAAAGTGTTTGGGGACCTCAGTCCTGCCCCAGGGGACATGTACCAATGCTTTTTTTATTTTTTAAAACGGCCGTTTTTTCGGGAGCAGTGATTTTAATAATGCTAAAAGTGCAATAATAAAAGTGTAATTTTCCTTTAAATTTCGTAGCATGGGGGGCTCTAATGTCAGCATGTGAAAAAGCGCATGTTTCCCGTGGTTAGAACTGTCTCAGCACAAAATGTCATTTTTCAAAGGAAAAAAGCCATTTAAAACTGACTCGCGGCAATAATGAATTGTCGGCTCCCGGCAATTGCAGGAGAATTCATTCATTAAAAAAAGGGAAAAAAAAAAGCGTGGGGGTCCCCCCAAATTCAATAACCAGACCCTTTAGGTCTGGTATGGATATTAAGGGGAACCCCGCCGTCAATTTTTTAAAAAAAATGACGTGGGGTTCCCCCCAAATATCCATAACCAGACCCTTCAGGTCTGGTGTGGAATTTAAGGGGAACTCCACCCCAAATTTAAAAAAAAAAATGGCGTGGAGTCCCCCCTAAAATCCACACCAGACCCCTTATCCGAGCACGTTGACCTGGCCGGCCGCAGAAAAGAGGGGGGGACAGAGCGCGGCCCCCCCCCTCTCCTGAACCGCACCAGGCCACATGCCCTCAACATTGGGAGGGTGTTTTGGGGTGCCCCCCAAAACACCTTGTCCCCATGTTGATGAGGACAAGGGTCTCTTCCCCACAACCCTTGCCCGGTGGTTGTGGGGGTCTGCGGGCAGGAGGCTTATCGAAATCTGGAAGACCCCTTTAACAAAGGGGCCCCCCAGATCCCGGCCCCCCCCCCTGTGTGAAATGGTAATGGGGTACCTTGTACCTCTACCATTTCACGAGAAAAAAAATGTAAAGGGTTAAAAAAGACAAGAGCCGGTTTTTGACAAGTCCTTTATTATCTTCTTTCTTCTTTTCTTCGGGTTTCTTCTTCCTCCTCCTTCTTCTTCCTCTGCTTCTGTCTTGGGTCTTCTATTCCCGCATCTTGCCCGGCGTGTTCTTCCATCTTCTGTTCCTCCCGCTGTCCTTCTCGTCCGCATCTTCTCCTTCTTCTTCTTCGCCGGAGCGGCCGCTTCCAATTGAAATCCCCGCTTTCTGCCGGACCACGCCCCCCCCTCTGACGCCACGGGCAAGCTCTTAGGAAAGTCCCCGTGTGGTGCCTGTGCGTCAGAGGGGGGCGTGGTCACATGTTCCAGAAAGCGGGCAATTCAATTGGAAGCGGCGACTCTGGCAAAGAAAAAGCCGCGCACGAGCTTCAAATTGAATTGGCCGCCCTCTGACATGTGACCACGCCCCCCTCTGACGCACTTGCAGCACACTCCTAAGAGCTTGCCCGTGGCGTCAGAGGGGGGGGCGTGGTCCGGCAGACAGCGGGGATTTCAATTGGAAGCGGCCGCTCCGGCGAAGAAGAAGAAGAAGGAGAAGATGCGGACGAGAAGGACAGCGGGAGGAACAGAAGATGGAAGAACACGCCAGTCAAGATGCGGGAATAGAAGACCCAAGACAGAAGCAGAGGAAGAAGAAGGAGGAGGAAGAAGAAACCTGAAGGAAAGAAGAAAGAAGATAATAAAGGACTTGTCAAAAACCGGCTCTTGTCTTTTTTTACACTGACACTTTTTTTTACTCGTGAAATGGTAGAGGTACAAGGTACCCCATTACCATTTCACACAGGGGGGGGGCCGGGATCTGGGGGGCCCCTTTGTTAAAGGGGTCTTCCAGATTTCGATAAGCCTCCTGCCCGCAGACCCCCACAACCACCGGGCAAGGGTTGTGGGGAAGAGACCCTTGTCCTCATCAACATGGGGACAAGGTGTTTTGGGGGGCACCCCAAAACACCCTCCCAATGTTGAGGGCATGTGGTCTGGTGCGGTTCAGGAGAGGGGGGGGGCCGCGCTCTGTCCCCCCCTCTTTTCTGCGGCCGGCCAGGTCAACGTGCTCGGATAAGGGGTCTGGTGTGGATTTTAGGGGGGACTCCACGCCATTTTTTTTTTAATTTGGGGTGGAGTTCCCCTTAAATTCCACACCAGACCCGAAGGGTCTGGTTATGGATATTTGGGGGGACCCCCACGTCATTTGAATTTTTTTTTTTTTTAATTTCGTACCATGGGGGGGGGGGGGGGGGAATGTCAGCAGGTGAATAAAGCGCACTTTTCCTGCGGTTAGAAATATGTCTTTGCAAAAAATGACATTCTGAAAAAAAAAAAAAAAAAAAAAAAGCCATTTAAAACTGACTCGCGGCAATAATGAATTGTCGGCTCCCGGCAATTGCAGGAGAATTCATTCATTAAAAAAAGGGAAAAAAAAAGCGTGGGTGTCCCCCCAAATTCAATAACCAGACCCTTTAGGTCTGGTATGGATATTAAGGGGAACCCCGCCGTCAATTTATTAAAAAAATGACGTGGGGTTCCCCCCAAATATCCATAACCAGACCCTTCGGGTCTGGTGTGGAATTTAAGGGGAACTCCACCCCAAATGTAAAAAAAAATGGCGTGGAGTCCCCCCTAAAATCCACACCAGACCCCTTATCCGAGCACGTTGACCTGGCCGGCCGCAGAAAAGAGGGGGGGACAGAGCGCGGCCCCCCCCCTCTCCTGAACCGCACCAGGCCACATGCCCTCAACATTGGGAGGGTGTTTTGGGGTGCCCCCCAAAACACCTTGTCCCCATGTTGATGAGGACAAGGGTCTCTTCCCCACAACCCTTGCCCGGTGGTTGTGGGGGTCTGCGGGCAGGAGGCTTATCGAAATCTGGAAGACCCCTTTAACAAAGGGGCCCCCCAGATCCCGGCCCCCCCCTGTGTGAAATGGTAATGGGGTACCTTGTACCTCTACCATTTCACGAGAAAAAAAATGTAAAGGGTTAAAAAAGACAAGAGCCGGTTTTTGACAAGTCCTTTATTATCTTCTTTCTTCTTTCCTTCGGGTTTCTTCCTCCTCCTCCTTCTTCTTCCTCTGCTTCTGTCTTGGGTCTTCTATTCCCGCATCTTGCCCGGCGTGTTCTTCCATCTTCTTCCGCTGTCCTTCTCGTCCGCATCTTCTCCTTCTTCTTCTTCTTCGCCGGAGCGGCCGCTTCCAATTGAAATCCCCGCTGTCTGCCGGACCACGCCCCCCCTCTGACGCCACGGGCAAGCTCTTAGGAAAGTCCCCGTGTGGTGCCAGTGCGTCAGAGGGGGGCGTGGTCACATGTTCCAGAAAGCGGGCAATTCAATTGGAAGCGGCGACTCTGGCAAAGAAAAAGCCGCGCACGAGCTTCAAATTGAATTGCCCGCCCTCTCACTTGTGACCACGCCCCCCTCTGACGCACTGGCAGCACACTCCTAAGAGCTTGCCCGAGGCGTCAGAGGGGGGGGCGTGGTCCGGCAGACAGCGGGGATTTCAATTGGAAGCGGCCGCTCCGGCGAAGAAGAAGAAGAAGAAGAAGATGCGGACGAGAAGGACAGCGGAAGAAGATGGAAGAACACGCCGGGCAAGATGCGGGAATAGAAGACCCAAGACAGAAGCAGAGGAAGAAGAAGGAGGAAGAAGAAACCCGAAGAAAAGAAGAAAGAAGATAATAAAGGACTTGTCAAAAACCGGCTCTTGTCTTTTTTAACCCTTTACATTTTTTTTCTCGTGAAATGGTAGAGGTACAAGGTACCCCATTACCTTTTCACACAGGGGGGGGGCCGGGATCTGGGGGCCCCTTTGTTAAAGGGGTCTTCCAGATTTCGATAAGCCTCCTGCCCGCAGACCCCCACAACCACCGGGCAAGGGTTGTGGGGAAGAGACCCTTGTCCTCATCAACATGGGGACAAGGTGTTTTGGGGGGCACCCCAAAACACCCTCCCAATGTTGAGGGCATGTGGCCTGGTGCGGTTCAGGAGAGGGGGGGGGCCGCGCTCTGTCCCCCCCTCTTTTCTGCGGCCGGCCAGGTCAACGTGCTCGGATAAGGGGTCTGGTGTGGATTTTAGGGGGGACTCCACGCCATTTTTTTTTTAAATTTGGAGTGGAGTTCCCCTTAAATTCCACACCAGACCTGAAGGGTCTGGTTATGGATATTTGGGGGGAACCCCACGTCATTTTTTTTAAAAATTGATGGCGGGGTTCCCCTTAATATCCATACCAGACCTAAAGGGTCTGGTTATTGAATTTGGGGGGACCCCCACGCTTTTTTTTTGGTGTTTTTAATGAATGAATTCTCCTGCAAATTCCAAGAGCTGACAATTCATTATAGCCGCGAGTCAGTTTTAAATGGCTTTTTTCCTTCAGAATGTCATTTTTCACATGCTGACATTACACCCAGGGCCGCCATCAGGGGGGTACAGGCAGTACACCTGCAGGGCCGCCATTAGGGGGGTACAGGCATTACACCGCCCGGGGGTCCCCAGGGGCCCCCAGGGGCCCGGATGGGAACCACCCTAAAACAAAAAAAACAATTTTTTTTTTTTGTTTAAGGGCTCCGAAGGTCCCCAGGGGCCCGGAGGCCACTAAGGGCCCCAGATGGCAAGCCCTTTTTTTAAAATAAAATATATATATTTAAAAAAATATATATATTTTTTTAATATATTTTTTTTTTTTTTTTTAAGGAAAGGGCCCAGAGGTCCCCAGGGCCCTGGAAGGCTACCCCCTTGTTTTTTTACTTTTTTTCGATAAATGTTATATTTAAAAAATATATATATATGTATTTTCTCTCTTTTGTATTTTTATTTGATAAAGAGCACAGAGGTCCCCAGGGCCCCGGATGGCTACCCCCCTTTTTTATATATATTTTTCTTTATTTCTTATTTCTGTCAAAATTTTTGTAAAGGGCCCCTCCGCTCCTCAATTTGTGGCACCACCCCCCCCCCCCCGCTTCTCAATTTCATGCGGCAGCACCCCCCCCGGTTCTCTGCTCCAGGGGGCCCATGCCTGAAGCTGTGTAAGGGGCCCCAAAATTCATGATGGCGGCCCTGTACACCTGTAAGGGGCCCGGGGGTCCGGAGGTGCCCAGATGCCTGGAGGCCCCCCAGCGCCCCAGATGGTAACCCCCCTCTTTTTTTTTTGGTATATATATTTGTTAGTTGGTTTTTGTAGGATTTTTTATTAAAGGGCCAATTTTTGGAATTTAATATTTTTTAGCAGTCTGGAGGTCCCCAGGGCCCCGGGTGGCAACCCCCCAAATTTTTTGTTATTAAAGGGCCAATGTTTTGGTTTAGGGGTCTGGTGGTCCCCAGTGGCCCGGAGATCCCCAGGGCTCCAGATGACAACCCCCCACCTTTACAAAAAAATCAAAAAAAAAACATATGATATATTTTTTGGTTATTTTTTAAACATATATATATATAATATAATTTTGAAAGCTCCCAGAGGGCCCCTTTTTGCTTCTAAAAATGTTATAAACATTTTCCCCAGGTTTGTTACTTTTTACTTTAATTTCTTTTTTAAAGTGTATTTTGTGCGTGAAGTCGAGAGAGAGGAGCTGGACTTGCAATCGCCATCCTTCTCCATGCCCCCGGTGGCAATGGTGGGTGTGAGGGGGGCCTCACCCCACCTGCTACACTTGGGAGCCCAATGGGACAGAGGGACTCCCCCTATGAAGGAGTGTAGCCCACCCAGCCAGCCCTGTAGGTCCTTCACCTCCCTTTATTTTAGGAGACCTCATGGCCAAAGTGTGTGCAAGTGTGGTGTTTTTTTTTGTGGGGGGGGGGGGGGGTGGTTATACTAAGCACAGGCGTACCTTGCATAGCACACCCATCGGGAGCCGGGCTGACACCACCAAACTCAATTCACATGTAGCCGAGACCGGGATCCGAACCCTTGGCTGCAGAGGTGAACGGCTTGTCAGCGCAGTGCCATTCACGTTGAGCCACCACAGCTCCCACCCAATGTTATTTTTTTTTTAGATTTTTGGTAGTTATTTTTTATTAAAGGGCCCAGAGCTCCCAAGGCAACCCCCTTTTTTATTATTTTATATATGTAGATATTGTAATTTATTTTTCATTAAAGAGCCCAGAAGTTTCTTTTTATTAAAGGGCCCAGTGGTCCCCAGGGCCCCCGGATGGCTACCACCCTTTTTAATATATATTTTTCTATATGTATTTTTTAGTAAAGGAACCCCCCGCTTATCAAATTGCGGCAGCCCCCCCCCCTTCTTAATATCAGGCGGCACCCCCCCCCCTATTCTCTGCTCCAGGGGGCCCATGCCTGAAGCTGTGTAAGGGGCCCCATAATTCCTGATGGCGCCCCTAATTGCCTCCCCCCCCCCATGGTACGAAATTTCAAGGAATTTTTCACTTTTATTGGTGCACTTTAACCACTTCCATACCGCGCCTATTCTGGCACTTCTCTCCTTCATGTAACAATTATATTTTCTTCCTTGAAACTTACTCAGGACCCCCAAACATTATATATATTTTATTAACAAACACCCTAGGGAATAAAGTGGCGGCCATTTTTTCGGACACATTTCCAACAGTATTTGTGCCAAAAATTTTCAAACGTTTTTTTTTTTTTTTGGCTTTCCAAAAAAAAACCTGTTTCATGAATGACAAAATAAGAAAGCAGTAAAGCTAGGCCAATTTTTAGGGATAAGGTAAAAGATGATGTTACACCGAGTAAATAGATACCTAACTTGTCACGCTTTCATATTGCGCACACTCATGGAATGGCGCTAAACTTCGTTATTAAAAATCTCCATAGGCAACGCTTGACTTTTTTTCTCAGGTTACCACTTTTGAGTTACAGAGGAGGTCTAGTGCTAACATTATTGCTCTCGCTCTAACGCACGCTATGATACCTCACATGTGGGGTTTGAAGGATGTTTACATATGTGGGTGGGACTTGCATGCGTGTTCGCTTCTGAGTGCGAGCTACTAGGGACAGGAGCATTTAAATTCCTTTGTTATTTTATTTTTTTACTTAATATTTTATTTTTTGCACTTGTTTGTCCCTTTGTTTGTATTATTTTTCACTTTTCTTCCTATTACAAGGAATGTAAACATCCCTTGTAATAGGACTAGTGTGTGACAGGTCCTCTTTATAGAGAAAGGCGGGGTCAATTAGACCCCACATCTGTCCTCCAGGCTGGAAAGCATGGAATTGGTAAAAAAAAAAACATCTCATGCTTTCAGCTGCAATCATGTTCGTTCAGCACAGTAGCGTAGTGTGTAGCATGTTCACCTAGCAGCAAAAGGGTTGCTGGTTCGAATCCCACCCGTGACACTATCTGCCTGGAGTTTGCATGTTCTCCCTGTGCGGGTTTCCTCCCACAATCTAAAAACATGCTGTAAATTGGATCCTGTCTAAATAAGCCCTAATATGCAGTAGGATATTTAGGTTTTGTGCTTCCCTAGGCCTGACCAAATTTTGGCACCCCCCTAATAGAAAAATGACCCACCCTTCCTGTCAAGGCCACACCCTGTTTTTTTATGACCCACCCAGGAATTTTCAGGGGACACACACAAGTTCTGTGGGGGGGGACTTGGGGGGGCCCTTAATTTGCCTACTTTTTCGATCACTTCCTGTTTGGCTATGGGGCAGGAAGTGAAGGCCAATCTCCCCAAACGGACAGGGATAATACAAAATAAACTGACAGAGCTTCTAACCCCCCCCCCCCCCCACCAACTCTATCCAAAATGAAAGAAATCCAAAAAATAAAAGTGATGATTATTGTTCCAGTTTAACCCCAAATTTCAGATCATTTTATTGAGAGGCTTAAGAAAATATAACCATGCCAATAGGCCAGGATCCAGCGTTGCTAATATGTATGAATGTGTGTTAGGGACCCCCACAAACACCACCCAATGTTAAATCAACTATTTTCATGTTTGTTTTGGGGATGCCTGCACCCCTGATAGGGTAAAGACACCTCACAAATGTTGTCACTTTCTACTTAATTCATTCACTTCCTGCCACACAGCCAAACAGGAAGTGAGGGAAACACCTGAGTAATGTTTTGTTGGGGACACACAGATCAATATAAATAGTTTCCCATTTTGGAAATGGCATTTTGCTGTGTACACCCCAAATTAGTAGGAATCTTGGACTTTGGGGTCCATTTACTAAAGGCAAATCCACTTTGCACTACAAGTGGACAAGCAAGGAAGAAAACTCAAAACTTGGCGGGATTGGAAGTAAAAACCATCAGTGCTTCCCTTCTGATTTTCATTGCCTACGCTTCTACTGCAGAGCGGCTTTGCCTTTACTAAACCCCAAAGTAACTAATCATTTGGGGTGTACACTGCAGTGCAATTTGCTTAATGGTGACACTAGTTAGATTGACCTGTGTCCCAAAGAAAAGACCATTGGTAGGGTTTTAACCTCACTTCCTGTTCAGCTGTGTGACAGGAAGTGAAGCCAATTTTAGGAAAAGGGACACAAAGCCCAACCTAAAAACACTAGCAGGGGTTCTAACACTCAATTGGCTTCCCTCAAACAACCCACAATTAGAATAGGATTGTCTTGTGCTAGTTTCAAGCACAGCGCTGTAAATCAGCACTTCAAGCCTGTCCAAAAAAAACACACCACCCCCCCCCCCCCCCACCTCCAACAGGCCCTGTTTGCAGCTTTTCCTACATCTTGCACATGTGCTTTAAAAAGTCAGTCTGGACATCAGTTCTAGGAAACATTACTTACCGCTTTGTCCTTCCTTTTCTGGTGACTAAACATTTCATGCATACACACCAGGAAAGAGCTTAGAGACAAATCACACTTGATGGTTTAGGCCCAAACTAGTTCAGCTGCAGCGGTTGAAATCCATAGCAGGAAAAAAATAATCACAAAACAAACTTCAAAATTTGAAAGTAAATTTTATTGGTCCACAAAACAAGGAAAGCAAAACAAAAAATTACAAATAAACACACCAAAAATATATAAAAACACCTAAAAACAAAAAAGACCAACGTTTATTTCACAGTCATTGGAAAATAAATCATGCTTTTGAAATAACAGGATAGACCCACAGGATTAAAACATTAGTCATTAACATCTTGAGAAACATTTAGCAAAATTATGTAGCAGAGAAAACATCAAAAAATACAAAACTTGCTCCAAAACATCTCTGTTTCACTCCACCATTACTTCCAGCCAGCAAATCTGCCCCCTCTGAGGGGCAGCTGACACGTGCAGTATCCACGCTTTTTATAACATGTGTGCTAATGAACCAATTGGAAACACATGAAGAAATGTCAGCCTCTAGTTTGTGTGCACTTGGAACTGCTTACACCTGTTAAGGATGTCCTTAAATTACTAAGCCAAAAAAAGAGCTTTCTGAGCATGCTCAGAAAGATGCAAGTCATTTTCAGGATGAAACTTCCAACTTCTTTTTCTAACTGTTCGAGCATGCCCAGTTCACTCGAAATGCAGTACCAGAATCAAATCTGCAATGGCGGATGAAAGCATTAGAGGTGTTAAATTTTTTTTTGGTCCCCCTGAAGTGATGCTTTACAAGCTGAACGGGAGGTCTTATAGAATTTTTACGTAACAAACCTAAATAGTAATAATTTAAACGCCCCTGTCCCTAGTAGCTCGCAGTCAGAAGCGAACAAGCAGCATTTTTATTGTTTCCGGTTACCAGTTTAGATTTACAGATGAGGTCTAGTGCTATAAATATTCCTCTTGCTGTTACGCACGCTATGATACCTCACATGTGTGGTTTGAAGAATGTTTCCATATATGGGGGCGGGCCTTAAATGTGTAAGCCCCGCCCACATATTGAACCCCCGTTCAAACCCCACATGTGAGGTATCATAGCGTACGTTAGAGCGAGAGCAATACTTTTAGCACTAGAGCTCCTCTGTAAATCTAAACTGGTAACCTGAAACACATAAAAAAGCGTTGCCTATGGGTATTTTCAAGTACTGAAGTTTGGCGCCATTCCATGAGTGTGTGCAATATTAAAGTGTAACATGTTGGGTATCTATTTACTCGGTGTAACATCATCTTTCACATTATGGCCATAAATTGGGCTAACTTTAGTGTATTCTTAATTTGTAACCACTTGAGCCCCAGAGCATATTACTGGTCACTGACGGGGCCATTTTTTGCATTTCAACACTGCGTCATTTTGACTGACAATTGCGTGGTTGTGCGACGTGGCCCCCAAAAAAATTGGGCGTCCTCATCCTCCCCCCCCCCCCCCCCTAAAAATTCAATTTTTTTTTTTTGTTGGTGGTATTTGATCACCTCTGCGTTTTTTCTTATTTTTGCTTGACCCAAAACTATAGCGACAATTTGGTAACTAAAAAAACATCTTTTTTACGGTTTGCTATAATAAATCTCCCCCAAAATATATTCAAAAAATGTTTGCCCTCAGTTTAGGCCGATAAGTATTCTTGGACATCTTTTTGGTTGCAAAAAATCACAATAAGCGTTTGATTGGTTTGGGCAAAAGTTCTAAGTAGGGGTTGGTCTTATGGGTTTTTTTTGAATAATTTTTTGTTTTACTAGTAATGGTGGCTATCATTTGTTTTTTCTGTCTAATGCGACATTGTGGCGGACACATTTTTGTGAGATTTGGCATTTTTGTAGCGAGCAATGGTATATCAATGCATTGCTTACTATAAAAATGACACTGGCAGGGAAGGGGTTAACACTAGGGGCGCGGAAGGGGTTGAATATGTTACCTGGGTGTGTTCTAACTGTAAAGGGGGTGGGAGTGTGTAGGGGAAATGACAGATCGCTGTTCATACATTGTAGGGACAGACGAGCAGGCATTCCCCCCCCCCCCTGACAGGACCGGGATAAAGGGGAACTCCACCCCAAATTAGAAAAAAAAACGGCGTGGGGGTCCCCCTTCTGGTGCACAACAGGCTCTTAGATTTGATCTGGAACATAAGGGGTTAAACCCACGCCAAAAAACGGCGTGGGGTTCCCCCTCAGATCCAGACCAAACCCTTCTCCCAGGCACGCAGTCTGGCCGGACAGGAATGGGGGTGGGGACGAGCGAGCGCCCCCCCCCCTCCTGAGCCGTACCAGACCACATGCCCTCGACATGGGGGAGTGTGTGCTGTGGGGGAGGGGGGCACTGCCCCCCCACCCCAAAGCACTCTTGTCCCCATGTCGAAAGGGACAAGAGCCTCTTCCCGACAACCCTGGCCGTTGGTTGTCGGGGTATGCGGGCGGGGGGCTTATCAGAATCTGAGAGCCCCCTATATTAAGGGGGCCCCCAGATTCTGGCCCCCCACCCTATGTGAATGAGTATGGGGTACATCGTACCCCTACCCATTCACCGGGTGGAAAAGTGTAAACAAAAAAAAAACACACAGAAAAAAATAATTTATTAGTCAGCTCCGGGGGTCTTCTGCCGGGACCCCCCACCACCAGCCCATTGGGCCCCGGGCTTCGCCGTCTTCTGCCGGGGGGGGACACCCACCGATGATCTCCGCCATGTCCAGCCAGGCCCCCACCCCAAAATAAGCTCTTTCAGATCCGGGGGGGCCGGCCGAAAGAAGCAGAGAACAACGGGGGCGGAGCCCCTCGGTCTTCCAGACGTTTTCTGCCGGGGGGGCTCCAGCCCCGCACCGGTCTTCGCCGCCGCCTTCCGCCGGGGGGGTACACCTACCCCCCCCCCGGTCTTCGCCGCCGCCTTCCGCCGGGAAGAGAGACCCCCACCGATGCTCTCCGCCATGGTCGGCCAGGCCCCCTACCCCAAACAAAGCTCTTTTACATCCGGGGGGGGCCGGCGGGAATGGCGGAGAACAACGGGGGCGTCGCCACTCCTCGGTCTTCTAGCCGTCTTCTGCCGGGGGGGGGAAACACCCACCCATGCTCTCCGCCATGCTCGACTGTGCCCCCACTCCAAAATGAAGCTCTTTTACATCCGGGGGGGGCCGGCCGAAAACAGCGGAGAACAACGGGGGTGTCGCCCCACCTCGGGCTCCTCCGCTTCTGCCTGGCTCCTCCCGAGGCCAGGGCTTCTTTCGCCGTCTTCCGCCGGAGGGCGCCACTCTCCGGGCTTCTCGACGTTGTCTTCCGCCGCGGGGGTACACCTACCCCCCCCCCCGGTCTTCGCCGCCGCCTTCCGCCGGGGAGAGAGACCCCCACCGATGCTCTCCGCCATGTTCGGCCAGGCCCCCTACCCCAAACAAAGCTCTTTTACATCCGGGGGGGGCCGGCGGGAATGGCGGAGAACAACGGGGGCGTCGCCACTCCTCGGTCTTCTAGCCGTCTTCTGCCGGGGGGGGGAAACACCCACCCATGCTCTCCGCCATGCTCGACTGTGCCCCCACTCCAAAATGAAGCTCTTTTACATCCGGGGGGGGCCGGCCGAAAACAGCGGAGAACAACGGGGGTGTCGCCCCACCTCGGGCTCCTCCGCTTCTGCCTGGCTCCTCCCGAGGCCAGGGCTTCTTTTGCCGTCTTCCGCCGGAGGGCGCCACTCTCCGGGCTTCTCGACGTTGTCTTCCGCCGCGGGGGCCAGGCCTTCTTCTTTGCCGCCCCCTTCGATTTTTTCGGCCTGGACGGGGGTCGCACATCCCATCCAGGACTTGGACGTGGCGGGCTTCTCGTCGCCGTTTTCTGCCGCTGCCCCCTTCACCACGAAGCTCCGTGCTTGTTTGATGAGGGCAGCGGGCTTCCGTCGTCTTCTCCGGGGCGAGGGTCGTACATCCCACCCCGGATTTCGTCGCCGTCTTCTGCCGCTGCCCCCTTCACCACGAAGCTCCGTGCTTGTTTGATGAGGGCAGCGGGCTTCCGTCGCAGTCTTCCGCCGCGGGGTGACACTCGCGGGCTTCTTCTTCCATTCGATGTTGACACGGCGAGGTCCGGCGCTGAAATGCCTTCTGAGCGGCGGGCAAGGACTTATATTGGCATTGGGCGTGGGCGTGGTTATGCCAACATGTGACCTTAACCCATGTGACAGTGATGTGACGTGACATCACTGTCACATGGGTTAAGGTCACATGTTGGCATAACCACGCCCACGCCCAATGCCAATATAAGTCCTTGCCCGCCGCTCAGAAGGCATTTCAGCGCCGGACCTCGCCGTGTCAACATCGAATGGAAGAAGAAGCCCGCGAGTGTCACCCCGCGGCGGAAGACTGCGACGGAAGCCCGCTGCCCTCATCAAACAAGCACGGAGCTTCGTGGTGAAGGGGGCAGCGGCAGAAGACGGCGACGAAATCCGGGGTGGGATGTACGACCCTCGCCCCGGAGAAGACGACGGAAGCCCGCTGCCCTCATCAAACAAGCACGGAGCTTCGTGGTGAAGGGGGCAGCGGCAGAAGACGGCGACGAGAAGCCCGCCACGTCCAAGTCCTGGATGGGATGTGCGACCCCCGTCCAGGCCGAAAAAATCGAAGGGGGCGGCAAAGAAGAAGGCCTGGCCCCCGCGGCGGAAGACAACGTCGAGAAGCCCGGAGAGTGGCGCCCTCCGGCGGAAGACGGCAAAAGAAGGCCTGGCCCCCAGTAGGAGCCAGGCAGAAGCCGGCGAGGAAATCCGGGGTGGGATGTACGACCCTCGCCCCGGAGAAGACGACGGAAGCCCGCTGCCCTCATCAAACAAGCACGGAGCTTCGTGGTGAAGGGGGCAGCGGCAGAAGACAGCGACGAGAAGCCCGCCACGTCCAAGTCCTGGATGGGATGTGCGACCCCCGTCCAGGCCGAAAAATTCGAAGGGGGCGGCGGCAGAAGACCCTCAAAGTTCAAACCACCTTCACCAGGTGAATGGGTAGGGGTACGATGTACCCCATACTCATTCACATAGGGTGGGGGCCCGAAATCTGGGGGCCACATTATTAAACGGGGCTCCCAGATTCTGATTGGCTCCCGCCCGCATACCCCGACAACCAATGGCTAGGGTTGTCGGGAAGAGGCTCTTGTCCCGATCGACATGGGGACAAGAGTGCTTTGGGGTGGGGGGGCAGCGCCCCCCTCCCCCAAAGCACACACTCCCCCATGTCGAGGGCATGTGGTCTGGTACGGCTCAGGAGGGGGGGGCCGCTCGCTCGTCCCCACCCCCATTCCTGTCCGGCCAGACTGCATGCCTGGGATGAGGGCTTGGTACGGATCTGGGGGGGAACCCCACGCCGATTTTGGCGTGGGTTAACCCCTCACGTTCCGGACCAAGCCGGAGAGCCTATTGTACCCCTGGGGGGGAAGCCGCGCCGGTTTCACATTTGAAATTTGGCGCGGAGTTCCCCTTCAGTGTCAGCGCAGCCCGAGAACAGCTCGGAGCTTGCCGTACGCCGCTCCAGGCAGTGCAAACACTGCTACGCCGCCTGGTATTTACCAAGGATTTCCCGGCGTTCTGAAGAGGCGCGCGGTGAGCTCCGATTTTTCCCTCTGCGCATGCCCAGTATGCAAGTGAACCTTCCGAGGTTCTAGCGTACTTTGCAAGCGCCCGGGGATCGGGTCCCAAAAGTCACTTTCCCTTTCAAATCGGCCCGCCACACAAGTTGAAACACATGTCACCACACTTCCCCTGCATCACCCCCCTCCCTCCCCTCATAAACTCCCGCCCGAATCCCCGATGTTTACATAACTAAATGCCGCACGCCAGCTCTGCACTGGCGTGCTGTGCGCCCTCTTCTGGGCGCATTAGGCACTTTAGTAAATGAGGAAACACGCTGCACTAGCAGCGTGTTTCTTTGGTAAATGTCAAAAACAGGTTTACTCCTGCTTGTGCACCATGAGTCTTGGCGCACAGGCTTGGTAAATCAGCCCAATTGTTCCAACATAAATAGAAAGACACTTCATAGTTTAGTACGATCAGTATAAAATGTATTCAAATCCAGAAAACTCACCAAAAAGCTAAATAAAATGTCACATCTGCATCAATACAGGCATACCCCACTTTTAAGTACACAATGTGGTTTATTTACTAAAGCTGGAAAGTGCAAAATTTGGCTCACTTCTGCATAGAACCCAATGAGCTTCCAGGTTTTATTACCAGGCTTAATTGAACAAGCTGGGGTTAGAAGCTCATTGGTTTCTATGCAGAAGTGAGCCTGATTTAGAATTTTCCCGCTTTAGTAAATAACCCCTATTGTGTACTTAAAAGTGGGATATGCCTGTAATCCACAGGGAAATGTTTCCAACCATCAAGATGGCCGACCCCCATGCTTGGCAACGTCATGTAATCAAGCTCTACAAGGTATCCAGCCTAGACTACGCTTTGCCTGAATCTACTGTAGTACGTCCATCTGCAGCGGTGAACTACAAGCACCAGCCAACATCCAACTGCAGCAGTGAACTACAAGTACCAGCTAACGTCCACCTTCATCTGCAGTGGTGAACTACAAGGTCCAGCCAACTTGTACCCTTATCTGCAGCGTTGAACTACAATTCCCAGCTGACCTGCTCATTTCAGACCTGCTCATGGTATGTGCTCTTGTTCTTGAACTGTTTAGATAGTTAGCACACTTGAACTGTTATCTGCTCCTAGCCTGACAGTACCACACTATAAAATGTCTTTCTATCTATGTTGGAACATTATATCCTTTGAGAGCCATATGAAGTGGAATATGCTTAGAGTAGATGTAAACCCACTCTTATCCTTTCTAAACTACTGCCATAGTGGTGATCTATAATGGTATACATGCCTCCTGCATGTATCCTTACCTGTCAAATGTTTCCCCTCTGTCTGTTATAAGAACTGATAAACTGCAGATTCTGTGGGTGGTTCTGTTGTTTGGAGCTCTGTGGGTGGAGTCGTGATGTCAGCAGACTCCCTGCCCTCCTCTACACACCCCTTGTCAACATGCATCATTTTTTTCCTCTGTATTCCTTACACTAAATTCTGCTATGATCACTAACATCCAGTCAAAATCCAGAAAAGTAACCACTTCAGAAAAGGAGTGGGGATGGGAATTAAAAAATAATGCCTGTCTCCAGGCTAGTGCATGAGATATGTAAATAACATGTCACTCACAGCAAGGGGGCGGAACGGACTAAGGTTCTTCTCTGTAAGTCCGTTTTGTTTCATTGAACAATAAAATAGGATAGGAAGACTGGGCACAGATGATATGATATCTTATACTGTACATTGTGACATCCACTTTAAGGGTGGAGTAGTGCTCTGCTCCAGATGGTAAGAGTCAGCCTGTACATCTGTCGGTGGAGGATCTCTCACCCAATTTCTATATTTTGGACCCCACACCTATTGGACTCTTTCTATTGAATTTCCTGTTATGGACTTTCTGTTTTTAGTGCTGCACCTTTCTATGTTTGTATGCCAGTATTTGCCACCAGTGAATTGTGTCAGCTGTTTTTTTTTTTCTTCTTCTTTATGTTCATTGCACCTGCCTCCCCTGACTACACATCCCTGCTGTATACATATCTCCTTTTATATACATTGGAAAACAGTAAACCTGAGCTTAATGTATTAGGTTAACGTACCGTATTTATCGGCGTACACTGCACACTTTTTTCCCCTTAAAATCAGGAGGAAATCGTGGGTGCGCGATATATGCCGATCCCCGCTTCCCGCGCTGTGTTTGAACACCGCTGCCAACATATACCGAGCGCAGTACACTCGGGTACACTCGGCCAGGCTCGGCTCCGCTCGCGGTCACGCCCTGTGCCGCCTCCTAGCCTTTATGCGAGAGGAGCCGAGCGTGGCCGAGTGTACTGTGCTCAGTATATATCGGCGGCGGCATTCAAACACAGCGTGGGAACCGGGGATCGGCTCAAAAACAGCACAGGAGAAGCGTGGAGAACACCACCAAGGCCGCAGACGGACGCTGGACCAGACAAGGCCACCGATGGACGCCGGGCAAGACACCGACGAGGGGCATTCAAACTGTATTTACTTTTTTTTCCTAAAATTTCCCTTCTGGGTTGGGGGTGCGCGCTATACGCCAGTGCGAGCAATACCCTGATAAATACGGTATATGAAAATCAGATATATACAGCAGGGACGTGTAGTCAGGGGAGGCAGCTAAGGGAGAGCTATGAACATAAAGGAAAAAAATAATAAAGAGGCCCCAACGCTGAAGTCCTACTCCACCACTGGTCAAAATTTGGGGCTCCTACAACCTATGGTTCCAGAAATAGGGGCTCCTTGTGCAGCCTGTCAGAAGCTACATACAGATCAGCCAGTTTAAATACACTCTGTTTGCAGCAGAGAGGATGAGCTCACAGTGCCTCTCCTCACTTCTTGTCAGAGACACTGAGCTCAATGGACAGCTTGGAGTCATGGACCAATGGTAAAGTACCATTAGCCCAAGCTGTCCAGTAAATGCTGCAGTGGAGGCACGCCTCTCGCTGCAGTGTCATAGAAGGGGGAATATGTCTAATAGACAAATGCTCCCTTCGAGACCAGCCCTCTTAACTACAAGGGGAAAAAATGTGTTTATGGCTATAAGATTTTCCCACAATTCCATGTTTTTTTCACACCGTTAAGAAGGAGAAGGAGAATCTGGTGCTGCTGAAAAGGTACAAGCTAAATCATATATTATTATAACATAATCATTTATTATTTATCTATTTACTGTGAAATTACTGGTTGGAAGTTATAACTTCAGACTTCACTAATTTGTCAGTTAAGCCACCTGCTTGAGTATAGATTTTTAAAATATAGTTACCTTAAAAACAATATATAATAATTATTTGTATATTACTTATGGTAATTAACCCCTTGCCACCCAGGCCAATTCTGACACTTCTCTCCTACATGTAAAAATCATTTTTTTTTTCTAGAAAATTACTCAGAACCCCTAACCATTATATATATTGTTTTAGCAGACACCCTAGGGAATAAAAACTGGTCATTGCAACTTTTTATTTTACACGATAGTTGAGCGGCAAATATTTTTTTTTTTTAAAAACTGTTTCATGAATAAAAAAAATAAAAAAAACACTAGTTAGCCGATTTTGTTATGTACTATGAAAGATGCTACGCCGAGTAAATAGATACCTAGCATGTCATGCTTTAAAATTTCGCACACTTGTGTGATGGCGTCAAACTTCAATAAGTAAAAAATCTCCATAGGCATAAGAAAGCTCTATTTGTGTGAAAAAAATTATAAAAAATGTATTTGGGTACAGCGCAAAACTATTGCCTATAGATCTATTTTAAAGCGGAGCTCCACCCATATAAACAACATTTTGCCATGTTGTTTAAAAAAATAAAAATAAAAAAACCTGAAAAAAAATAAATAAATACTCACCCGAGATAGCTGTTGCTATGCGGAAGTCCGTAATCTGCCTCTTCCACTCCGCGGTTTGATTTCTTCTTCTCCTTCTCCTTGTGAATGGGCGCGCTGCTTTCTGGGAACTGTGTGTGTTCTCAGAGAGCAGCGCGCCCATTCACAAGCCAGCGTGAGACTCGCGCAGGCACAGTAGGAAACGGGCAGTGAAGCCGTACGGCTTCACTGCCTGTTTCCCATAGTGTGAATGGCGGCGCGGGACTCGGAGCGATCGCGGGACCGGCATCGGGGGGGCCATCAGCGCGGGTGCCTAGGACAGGTAAGTGTCCTTATTTAAAGTCAGCAGCTACACTGTTAGTAGCTGCTGACTTTAAAAAAAAAAATTTTCGCGGCTGGAGCTCCGCTTTAAGCACTGCTGTTTTGTATTTCGGGTGTTTTTTGTTTGTTTGTTTGTTTGTTTGTTTTTTTAACGAAAAAATTGAACTGGAAATGAAAAAAGGACCTCTAGAAATACCATTCTGGAGTACAATAAATCTAATCAGGATTATGATTAATTTTCTACTTTTTTTTTACTATTTATTCCCAATAAAACAACAAAGAAATACAATTATGTTACCAAGTTTGCTACCAAATTAAAGCTTTATATGTCCCCAAAAAATACACTAAGGAAGACTACAAAACCTAAAAAATTTAATGTGCGAATGACATCGCTGAAATTAAATAAAACTCTCTAGGATCCAAGGGAGAGAGGCTTGAAGACCTTGGTGGTTAACCATATATGAATATGTATATAAAGAGTAGTTCTGGCTTGTAATAATGCATTTTGTTCCTGTATGCCCTTCATTAGGCAAACTAGTTTGAACAAGGCCCATCACCCAAGCCAATATCAGATGATAGTTAGCTATTCCAATCCGCACACTACTGCTTGCAATTTCCAATCCGACCTCCCAGCAGGAATTGAGTTATCGTCACATAAGGCAATTTGCAGCCTTAAGTGTGGAACATTTACAAGATAACCCATCTGTGCCAGTGTTATTTGATTAAACTTGTGATACATGAGCAGACATGAACATTACTGTAGTTTTGTTATCTTAGCTTAATAAAATCCAAACGCAAAATGAAAAGCAACAAGACATTTAATTTTGGAACAGAGCAAACCAGACAACTCCTTTATAAATGTTACTAGGAGAAAAAAGAAGAAACAGAAAGCCATCTTCACCTGTAGACACCAAGGAAGGAGTTCTGCATAGAGTTTCCTGGCATGGTATCCATGATAGAAAATTTAGTTTAATCACTTCTGAAGGCAGCTTATCTTTAGAGAGAATGGTTTTTGGTCAGTTTATTTTGATGCAATTTAAAGGCCAATTGTACTTTTGGAACACGTTTTCTTTTAAGTCATAGCACCACCTTCCTTAGAGTAGCCCAGTGGGGCCCTGTTCCAATTATATTTACTGCTGAGCCTTGTTCGGAGTAGAAAATTTCCTTGCCAGGGCTTCTTTATCCTGTACGTGTATGACTCTGCCCCATTAATTCCTAGAGGGAAATCCATACTCTGCAGGACTACTAGGTAAAAATGGGTCCCTATAAGAATAGGACCCTAGCATCCATGCACAGGTCAAAGAAGACCGGGCAAAGGCACTTACAGAAGAAGAGTTGTTAGAGCAAAGCTGCAAGGTAGAGATTGCTGAGGTAAGAAGAGGACAGGGTAGGCTGCACTAAGGGGGTGGGGCAATGCGTTAAGTAAATATTGGTAAAAGGTGATGTAATAAATCTATGTTGTATTCTGTAGTTGTTATGCCTAGTATCATTTTATGATTATATAATTTGGTCTGCCTAGATGGACGTTTCAAGAAACCTGTGAAAAACAGCTAGGGAGGGAGTCAAAGCACCGACCCCCTCGCTACCAGAATACCTGTCACCTAACCTGGTACCACACCAAATCACTGGTTACTTTTAGCATGTTCTTCTCTTCAGTTACCCATGGAAACTACCTTCTCTTAACCTTGCAAGTTAACCATTTGTAGTGGTGTTACAAATACTGTAAAAATGGCATAACAACTTACAACATAGCAGGTCCCTGCAGCAGACAACAGGTCTCAGCAATCCTCTTCTTCTTCAATAGTTTCTGTGCTCTGGGGACTAAGGACCTCTCTCCTTTTATAAGACATAGGATGGAGACCCAAGAGTAGATAGGTCGCAGGCACTGGGGACCGGAAAACAGCAACTTAGGAGAGTTATAAAAACATTACATCAATGTCAGCTAGGAGATGTTTGGAGGACTCAACATCCTGGGATAAAAGATTACTGTATCCAAGTATAAGCCGAGGTACCTAATTTTACCACAAAAAATGGGAAAACGTATTGACTCGAGTATAAGCCTAGGATGAGAATGCCGCAGCTACTGTAAGTGGAAATGAGGGTCAACAATGCCCATTTGCAGCTTCACTGTGCCCATTTTCAAGCCTCAATGTGCCCATTGCATGCCTCACTGTGCCCATTGCAACCTCACTGTGCCCAACCTCACTGTGACCATTGCAACCTCACTGTGCCCAACCTCATTGTACGCCACTCCCCTGGAGGATGCAGTAAGGGGCCGTAGGCCTGAGTGCAGAAGCCAGGAAAGGAGGGATGCAGCGCTGGTGGAGAGGTCGGGAGTACCAAGATGGCCACCGGAGCCCAGGACTAGGCTGAAGCCACAGTCTGGATTTGTGGCTGCCGCCGTGCGGGAGCACTGCTCTGTTCAGACCCCTGCCTGGTCGGAAGCCCATGGAACAGGATCTACGTGCGATGACCGAGCCAGACACCAGGGAGGCCAGGATACAGTGCTGGTGTAGAGGCCAGGAGGAGCAAGATGGAAGAGTTGGCCGAAGCCGCGGCCTATAGTAGTGGCTGCCGCCATGCAGAGGAGCGTCGCACCGTTCAGGTACACTGACTAGAGTATAAGCCGAGGGGGCATTTTCACCCTAAAAAAAAGCTTAAAAACTTGGCTTAAACTCGAGTATATATGGTATACTTTCTATTCCCCAGTGCACGGGATGTACTCAAAATTGGATTACATACTGGTGGAACACAGACTATTAGAGTCAGTGGTAGGTTCAGCTATAGAAACAACGACAATATCTGATCATACCCCAGTAACAATGAAATAAAAAATAACAGGAAGTAGAAATCACATGAACACCTGGAGGTTGAATTAAGAATTACTACAGGACAAAGAAGTAGAAGATAAAATAAAAAATAACTAGAGCAGTATTTCCAGCTTAAAGCGGAGGTTCACCCTTAAATCTCTATATACTGTTATATCCAGCATACTGCTGACATCAACAGTATGCTGGATTTGCTGGATTTTTTTTTTTCGGGCTGTACTTACGTTTTTTTCTTGTTTTCACCTGACTTCTGGGTTCTCGATCACCCCCGGGGAGTAGGCGTCGCATAAATAATTGACGTGCGGGTAAAGCGTGTCATCGCCTTCTGAAAATATCCGACAGGGACTCGGCACTTTACGGCGCCTGCACAGTCAGCTCTACACGGCAGGCGCAGGCGCCGTATAGCCCAGTAAAGAGCCGAGTCCCCGTTGGATATTTTCGGAAGGCGATGACGCGCTTTACCCGCACGTCAATCGTCTCCTGGGAGGATCATCACTCACTCCCAGGAGACATTGCGCAGAGCTCCCCGTCGGGGAAAAGGAGCGACACGCCCACTCCCCGCAAGGAAGAAGACCCGGAAGTGCGGCTGAAGACAGGTAAGTGTATACATTAAAAAAAAAAATGACAACACTACAAGCCTTTATTAAGGCTGCAGATAGGTTAGCAAAAAAGTTAATTTTGAGGGTGAATCTCCGCTTTAATGAAAACCCAGGGGTAACTGAAGCTTTGATTTGGGAGGCCCATAAGGCCTATATTAGAGGCATTTTAATTTTTATAGGGACCGGGGAAAAAAAGGCAAAGGACAATGAATATGTATAAGTTATTAACAGAGAAACATAAGTTTGAACAACTGCATAAAAAGAAAATGGATATAGGGATACAACAGGAGTTAATATTAAAAAGAAAAGAGCTGAAAGAACTAATGGAGCAATAAATTAGAAGGGTATTCAATAGAGTAGCTAAAGAAAGATACCAATGGGGAAATAAACCTGGAAAATATTTAGCAAGAATTTAAAAAAATAGAAAATCTATTAATTTCATAGGCAAAGTGAAAAATTTAAAAGAGGTAAATAGCCTGGGCATTTCAAAGTTACTACAGCACACTATGTAGTACAACAGGAGGGCACACAAGAAGCAAAGAACACAAAAAATAGAAGATTATTTAAAGGAAGCAAATCTACCTAAAATACCCATGGAAAAATTACAACGCCTAGAAGAACCAATAATGATAAAATAAATACATTTAGCAATAAAAAACACATCAACAGGTAAGAGCCCAGAACCAAAATGATTTATGATAGGGTATTATAAGAAGTTTAAAGAGCAATTAGTCCCAAAACTATGTAAGTATATAAATGGACTAGGAGAGGGGGGAAATATGAGGAGGGAATCACTGTGAGAAGCGTAAGATGCAACTCTGTGCTCAAGCTATAGACCAATAGCACTTTTGAACGTAGGTACAAAAATATACGCTAAGGTCTTAGCCACCAGATTAAAAACTAATGCCAGATTGGGTCAATGCAGATCAGACAGGGTTTATCCCAAGTAAAGAGGGTAAAGACAATGAAATAAGAACATTACTCCTGCTACATAAATTGAAAAGTGGAAAAGTTCCCCCCTATTTTTATTAATAGAAAAGGCGCTTGACAGAGTGGATTGGGAATTTATGATAAAAACAATAGAGCAGGGGTGTCAAACTCAAGTTCATAGTGGGCCGCATCAGCATTACTATTGCCCTCAAAAGGGCCGGTTGTATCTGTAAGGTTAGATGTCCAGCGCATCCCCTCCCCTTACATTAGATCAGTGGTTCTCAACCTTCCTAGGGCCGTGACCCCTTGATAAGATTTCCCAAGCTGTGGGGACCCCTAACAGTAAATTTATTTTCGTATCGTGGGTTGTCAGCACCCGGGGAAGACAAGTAATTTTCACCCCTAACCCACAGACAATTAGGTCTCCCTGAGTCCCTTCCACTTGTACAGTATTAAAACCCCTTATGGTACATTTTCGGATGTACTACTCTCTTTGTTCCCTCTTCCTTCCCTTTTATCTCTCTCTATCCAAATTTATTTTTTTCTCCCATCCCTCTCTCTAGCCGTCTTTCTTGTTCTTTCTCTCCCTTTTTCTTTGTTCCTCTCCCTTCCATGTATTCTTTATTTGTATTCCTTCTCTTACTCCTTGGTGGGATGGTTTGATGAGTGGATTAGGTGCTCTTGATCAAGGTTATCTGCTGATAAGAGAACTGTAGTGGGGACTTTTAATGGCAACTATAATCAAGGGTAGTGTTACTCACTGTGCCTCTGACTTTGTGGAGTCTCGTAGCAGTGAAACCTATGCCCGAATCAGTAGATAGGGTCTCCTCCAGCCCCTCCCACTTCATATTCCTCACCAGTCAGCTGACCTCTAGCCTCTTCCCCCCCACCCATGCCGTGAACTGAATGGGCGGCTGCGAAGAGGCTGAGTGGGAGGCCACGGGCTCCAGGGACAGCCCAGCTGGGCGGCCACAAAAAGGCAGGGAGAGTGGTGCGGAATTCAAGAACAGCCCAGGATTTGGGGACCCCTGGCAAATCATAATTTGACCCCCGAGGGGGTCCCGACCCCCAGGTTGAGAACCACTGCATTAGATGTTAAAATGCCACCCCACCATCAGACGTTGAGTCCCCCACTCTCCCTTACATTGCAGTGTACCCCCCTTTCCTTAAGCTGCTGCTGGGAAGAAGCTGGATGCATTGCTTGAAAGCAGAAAGTAAGGGTCTTGAGGACCAGAGGAGGGCGAGGGCCACATGAAATGGCTTGGAGGGCCTTGTGTTTGACACCCCTGCAATAGAGAATATTAAAATAGGCCTTAGGATGGTTGGGTGGACTAAAGTGCTATACAACCAGTGAAAAAAAATGGGCTCCCCTTTGAAATGTTAAATGGTACAAGACAGGGATGTCCACTCTCACCCCTCCTGTTTGTCTTGACATTGGAACCATTACTGGCAACTATATGAAACAATGTAGACATAAGAGGAGTGAAGATTGTGGAAGAGGAACGTAAGGAAGTTGATGTGCTATGTAACTAATTCCAGAATTTCACTACCAAACCTAATAAACAAATTTGAAAAATATGGAGAACTCTCTAACCTGAGGATTAATCTGACAAAGTCAGAGATCCCTGCAAAGGTAAAGCATAATGGGCTACTAGCTACTAAACATCGCATAGTAGCCCATTATGTGACACTTACCTGCAGAAGAATCCTGCAATGTCCCCGTCTTCTTCACTAGTAGCGAGCATCCATTTTTCACCCCTCTTCCTTCCAGGGGTTGCAAACTCTGGCCCTGTGACTGGCCGGGGACACGGGAGCTGCCTTTAACAGCATAACCTGAGAAAGAAAGGGCACAGCGTGCCCTTTCTAACTCCGTAGCATGAGCAGAAGAAATCGACGTACGCCGATTTGCAATTATCTACTAGACCGTGCAGGTCTGAGAGATATTTCAAGCACCTACTGGTAAGCCTTAATCTAGGCTTACCTGTAGGTTAAAGTGCTTGTAAAGGGTTTACAACCACTTTAAATATAAGTATAAGTAAGAAGGAAGAACAAGCTTTGCAGGGGGAGTTCCCGATATCCCATTAACCACTTCCAGACCGCTATATACGGCCACACTTTAAAGATGGATATCTCGGTATCGGCAGCAGCTGCTGCCACAACCGAGGTATCCATCTTTAGTGTGAGCGGTCCTGTAAACAATAACGGCGGTCTCCGCGGCGGATTCGCCGCGAAATAGCCATTATCGGCGACGGGAGAGGGCCCGCCGCTCTACCGTAGCCGTCGGTAGCGGCGGAGGCGATCGGGTCTGCTCGGCTGCTGTGTGGGGATGCGAGTGAGGGAAAAATCACCCCCACCCATCCCCATAGCTCTGCTGGGCGGAAGTGACATCAAAACGTCAGTCCCGTCCAGCGTCTTAAAGAAACATTTTTTTTTGTCATTTGAAAAAATGACAGTTTGATTATTTTATTTTTTTGCATTTTTGTCTAAATATGAGATCTGAGGTCATGCTTTTTTCTATTACAAGGGATGTTTACAATCCTTGTAATAGGAATAAAAGTGATCAATTTTTTTTTCGTGAGTAGCGCCTGCATATAAAAATGGTGTTCAAACCACACAACTGAGGTATCCCTGCGATCGTTAGAGCGAGAGCAATAATTATAGCCCTAGACCTCCTCTGCAACTCAAAAAATGCAACCTATAGAATTTTTTAAACGTCGCCTATCGAGATTTTTAAGGGTAAAAGTTTGACGCCATGCCACGAGCGGGCGCAATTTGTAAGCGTGACATGTTGGGTATCATTTTACTCGGCGTAACATTATCTTTCACAATATATAAAAAAAATTGGGCCAAATTTATTGCTATCTTATTTTTTAATTCAAAAAAGTGAATTTTTTCCAAAAAAAAAGTGTGCTTGTAGGACCGCTGCGCAAATATGGTGTGACAAAAAGTATTGCAATGATCACCATTTTATTTTCTAGGGTTTTAGAAAATATATATAATGTTTGGGGGTTTTAAGTAATTTTCTAGCAAAAAAAACAGTTTTAGTCTTGTAAACACCAAATCTGAATAACACCCACGGTACTGAAGTGGTTAATAAACAAGATCAACATGGAACTTAAAAGAATAGCTATAAGATGTGTTAGTGTTAGCACAAATGGTGGAATTTACTAGGATAAAAAATGACAAAAGATGGGTGGAGGAAAACACAATTAGATAAGAATATTTGGGTCCCAAATAAAGAAAGAACACTAAATGGGAAAGTCTCTAAACTAACCAGAAATGTTTTCCGAGCTTGGGATAGATTGCACCTACAAGTAAAATGGGAATATAATTCACCCTTAATTTCATTAATGGGCACAACATTTTTTTTTTTTACCAGGGAATAAGGCACAATTTGGTGATTGACTTAAAAATAAACAGTTAAAAGATATTATTTAAAAAAAGTTAAATTAGACTCATTCCAAGAATTGAAACATAAGGGAGGATTGAAAAACTGAATGAATGTAGATATTTGCTGCTAAAGCACTTTGGCCCAGATTCAGAGAGAATTGGATTCTCGTAGCGTATCAGAAATACACTACGCCGCCGTTTTTTACCTGGCTCTACGTGGAATCCAGGTAGATTTTGTCCAGTAAACGACGGCGACGTAGTGTATTTCTCCCGTCGCAATCCATATAGACGAGTAGGGGGCGTGAAGGATTTAAAATAGGCGTGTTCCCGCGGTGATCGAACTGCGCATGCTCCGTTCGCAAATTTCCCGCCGTGCATTGCGCGAAATCACGTCGTTACGTCATTCGTTGTTTGAGTAGCAGCGTTTATGGACATTTCTATTCCCGAACGAGTTACGCAAAAAAAAAAAAAAAAAATTTAAATTCGACGCGGGAACGACGGCCATACTTAACATGGGATACGCACCGTTAGACCTGCAAAAAGCTGGTCTAACAGTAGGTAAAAAAAAACAGACGTAAGCGATTGCGAGGACCGCTCGTATCTTCGTGGATCGCCGTAAAAACACATTTGCATATCCCGACGCATGAAAACGACGCAAACTCCTCCCAGCGGCCGCAAAAATATCGCAGCGTAGATCCGAAGGCTTACGAAGACGTAAGCCTCTCGGATCGAAGCCCGAAGCCGCCGTATCATGGTTTGAGGATTCAAACTAGTGATACGGCACGCGAAATTTGAAATTACTCCTGTCTAACACCAGTTAGACAGGCGTAATTGCTTTATGAATCTGGGCCTTTGTGTCAATGCTTCTACAACCGATAAGATCAGAAGAAAAGCTGAATTCATTTGAAAAGCTATGTAACTCGTGGGGGCCTATAAAGCACAGTATAGCACAGATCTATAAAATCATTATGGATATAGCGGAGCTGAAAATACCTCCATTCATCAGAAAATGGGAAAGGGAATCGGGTGCACGTGTAACAGAGCAAAAAATAAATAAAATACTGAGAGCTGTAACTGAAAACGGTTATTCGGTAGATATTAACACCATTGAGATGAACTATACATGTCTGGCTAGATGGTATACAGTATGACCCTGGCTAAAGCTAATAAATATCAACTAGAGAAATCTCCTTTATGTTGGAAAGGCTGTAATGTACAGGGCACTATGACCCACATATGGTGGGATTGCTCAAAGATACGGGAATATTGGTGGGAGGTATGGAAAAAGATAGTTGAGATTACTGAAACGGGGTACAAGATGACTTGTGGAGTTGTCTATTCCACAGTACAAATAATACAATAAAACAGTATAAGAACACAATACAGTAGTTCAATTTTTGTTAAATGCAGCTAAAGGAGTAATACAAAAAAAATGTCTTGATCCAGAAAGACATACAATAAGAGAATGGTTTATAAGAATTGAATATACATATAACATGAAGTACTTGAGTAGTAAAGAGGAAGATCAGATAGAAAATTTTGTGGAAATTTGGAAAAAGTGGGTAGATTATAAGAAAAACAAGTACATTAGTGGAGAATTATCTGGAATAGTGAAATACGAGAGGAGGGGAAAGGGCGCCCTTTGCAGGAAAGGGATAGGGGGAAGGAAAATGTATTCATATTTTGATATGTAATAATATAAATTCATAAATAATTTTGTATATTGAAATAAAATAATAAACATTTAATTAAGAAAAATAATACATACTGTAGTAGGGCTGTCCTGATACCGATACTAGTATCAGTATCGGGACCGATACCGAGCATTTGCCTGAGTACTTGTAATGCTCTGATGCTTCAGCCGATACCTGGACAGTCAGGGTGATCAGTGCAGTGGGGGAGTCACTGATCACCGCTGACTGTCCTCGTATCCTATTCCAACCCCCCTCCATGTCCCACTCCATACTGCCATCTCCCTCCGTGCTGCCATCTCTTTTTCCTTGCTACTGCCATGTGCCCCCATCCGTGCTGCTGCCGTGTGCCCCCATCCGTGCTGCTGCCGTGTGCCCCCATCCGTGCTGCTGCCGTGTGCCCCCATCCGTGCTGCTGCCGTGTGCACCCATCCGTGTTGCTGCCGTGTGCACCCATCCGTGCTGCTGCCGTGTGCCCCATCCGTGTTGCTGCTGTGTGCCCCCTTTTGTGCTGCTGCCGTTTCCTTCCATGCCGCCATGTCCCACTCTATGCTGCCGCCATGTCATGCCGCCGTGTCCCCCCCTCCGCGCTGGTGCCATGTCCTGCTGCTGTGTCCCCTCCTCTGTGCTGCCGCTGTGTCTTGCCGCCATGTCCCCCCTCCGTACTGCCGCCATGTCATGCCGCCGTGTCCCCCCCTCCGCGCTGGTGCCATGTCCTGCTGCTGTGTCCCCTCCTATGTGCTGCCGCTGTGTCTTGCCGCCATGTCCCCCCTCCGTACTGCCGCTGTGTCCTGCTGCCGTGTTCCTCCCTTCGTGCTACCACCGTGTCCTGCCTCCGTGCTGCCGCCGTGTCCTGGGTGGAGATGATCTGTCAGGATGGAGATCAAGTGTTTTTTCGAAAAGCCACGGAACGCCCTTTAAAAGTCTATGGGAGATTTATTGTCATAAAAAGTGTTTGGGGACCTGGGTCCTGCGCCAGAGGGCATGTATCAATGTGAAAAAAAAGTTTTAAAAACTCAAGTTTTTTCAGAAGCAGTGATTTTAATAATGATTAAAGTGAAACAGTTAAAGTAAAAAATTCCTTTAAATTTCATACCTGGGGGGTGTCTATAGTATGCCTGAAGGTAGTACATGTTTCCCTGTGCTTAGAAAAGTTCCTCACAAAATGACATTTCTAAAGCAAAAAAAGTAATTTAAAACTACTCGCGGTTATAATGAATTGTTTGGTCCCGGCAATACAGATAAGAGTCATTGAAAAAAACAACAACTTAGTCCATTACCAGGCCCTTTGGGTCTGGCATGAGTATTAAGGGGAACCCCAACCAAAATAAAAAAAATGCGTGGGGGTCCCCCCCAAATTCTATATCAGGCCCTTCAGGTCTGGTATGGATATTAAGGGGAACCCTGTGCCATTTTTTTAAGTACAGTACAGCTCAAGATTGGGAAAACAAACACCTGGTCCCCTGCAACCCTACTATGGGGTAATCCCTGTCTGCCCCACTTTCATTCTATTCCTGACCCGGTCCTGTGGGCCAGACATAATATCACAATGCTGGGAGACATAGTGACCCGCGGTATCTCCAACTGCATCACGCTTTTCGCTCCCAGCGCAGACTTAATGCATGTGGTCTGGTCATGCCCTAGGGTGGAGGTATTCTGGAGGGCAGTTCTCAGTGACAATCTTCTACAGGGAAGATGAAGGTCCCATTTAGCCCTATCCCCCATCTGTTAGGAATTTGTGATTTTCTAGAAGCTCCCCAAAGCAAAACATTGTTTGTTTTTTAATGAGTCACTCTACGCTAGGAAAGCAATACTTCTTCAATGGAATCAAACCCTCCCCCCCACTAGACAACTCTGGCTATCCTTGGTAAATGCTGCTCTACCCCTCTATAAACTAACTTAAACTAAACGAAAGCGTGGAAGTTGACCCTTGAGTAGGCCTCCGAGGTCTTTCCCTCGACCCCCCCCCCCCCATAGACCCCCTGCTGTCCCTGGGTCCAATTGTGCACAGTGCAATACTTATTTATATTTATTTATTTATTTATAAAAATGCTTTTTGGGATCGCAGTTATTACTCGAAGGCCTCGATGCGCTCAGACATGTGAGCTACACCACTCCCCCCCCCCCCCCCCACACACACATGAGGTTTCATATATATTGCTAATACACTCACTTAATGTGAATTGTTAATCTGATACAATTACTGTAACAATTGGTACTAACATGTCATGTTCTATTACCTTATGTTTGAATGCTCTTTGTCTGGTTGCTAAAAATAAATAAACTTTATCTTAAAAAAAAATAAAAAAAATAATGGTAAACAGGACAAATAGAGAGGGTTAAAGTGATAGTAAAGTCTTGTTTAAAAAATAAATAAAAAAAATAACAAACATGTTATACTTACCTGCTCTGTACCATTAGTTTTGCACAGGGCAGCCCGGATTCTCAGGTCCCCAGCTGGAGCTCTTGGCTCCTCCCTCCTGTTGAGTGCCCCACAGCAAGCAGCTTGCCATGGTGACACCCAAGCCAAGCTGCAGCCCTCTGTATGCATTCAGACCCCCTCGCTCTCCTGATTGGCTAACTGAGTTTTATTGACAGCAGCAGGAGGAGCCAATGGCACGCACTGTGTCTTAGCCAATCAGAAGGGAGAGTCCCAGATGGTCGAGGACATGGCTGGATAGAGATGGGGCTTAGGTAAGCATTAGGGGGGCTGGGGGGACTGCTGCACACAGAGGGCTTTTTATCTTAATGAGTTGAATGCATTTAGATAAAAAAAAAAACCTTTACAACCACTTTAATGTCCATAATGGGGGCACAGACAGCAATACAAACTAACATGTGTTCTAATGCCTCTCCACTCAAAACTTAAAAAAAAAATGTTTTGTCTTTAGTTACGGTATACTTTAATGATTCAACCATCAACAGGCTTAATAAATTACAGGGTACTCAGTGAATATACAACTAGGGATATGAATGGCATTTGTTTTGTACAACATTTTGTAAAACACCCTAAAATGTCTAAGGGCCCTTTCACACTAGCGGACAAACGGTCCGCTAATTAAAAGTCAGTTAACGGACTTGTAATGGGCCCCTATGGGAGCGGATCCGTTAGCGGATGATGCATCCGCTAACGTCCGCCAGATCCGCATCCGTTTTTTCGGACGGAAGAATGTCCTATTTTTCTTCCGTCCGGCCAAACGGATCGGATGCAAACGGACAGACGGTCCGTTTACATCCGATTCCCCATAGGGGATAGCGGAGGAGAGACAGGGCGGTCCCTGCACAGTGTGCGGGGACCGCCCTGTCCGCCCGACAGCTCAGCGGAGACCCCCCACTAAGCCGACGCACACACTGAGCGGACTGAAAAACGGACCGCTCCGTGTGAAAGAGCCCTAAGGCCTGGTACATACCAGATTCGGAGAAGTGTGAGCAGCAAGCTTTCTAAAGATTTTGGGAAGTTTTCTACAAGATTCAAACAGCTTCCTAGACACCCTGACCCTCAACTCGAGTTTGGGGATGTTAAGCATTGATTAAAATGGGAATGCTGAATTTCACATTATTAGGAAGCTAGCAGACTAGTAGATCTGACTTTTGCTGGACTTGTATCAATGGGCAAAGGCATTGTGCATTCAGGTGCATTCTGCTTACCTTTTGGATCAGTTCATTGACAGGTGCATTTGTTCTGGATTTAACGTTCTTCTATGCTGCATCGACCTGCCTTAAATTGCTTTGTCATCCCCATTGACTTCATTCAGGGTGAAGCAGTCAACAGTGTCAACACAGCGAATATCCTCATAATGATATTTCTTAACATCCTTAACATGGAGCCTTTCATCCTGCTGTGGATGAAAGATATCAAGAGATCCCTCCCATCTGGTAACATCAATCCTTTTAAGAATCCAGTATCTAAATTGAAAAATTGAAAAATCAGGTTGGTTGGAATTGCCCTTTTTCAATTAATAATTGAATGGCGCAACACATTCATTGATGGATGGGAAAATAGACAACACTTATAGAAGGATACATTGAAGTTGATCCTACCGTGTTTCCCCGAAAATAAGACACCGTCTTATTTTTTTTTTTCCTCAAGAAATCACACTATGGCTTATTTTCGGGGGGTGTCTTATTTTTATTACAGAAAATAAAGGTTGCCTACCTGAACCACACTTGCGCTTCTTAGCATTTCCTCTGTCCACCTGTAGACTGAGATTATCGTATTCTGCACGCCATTTTTGGACCATTCGGATATCCAACTTCTTCTCTTTGCACTCATCTTGTCTGGCTGTACAGAAAGATAGGCCAGCAAAGCTGATGTGGAGCAAAGTGGAGCTGGGGTGATCTCTTTGGGCTCAGTAGCAGCTTTTCCCCCTATCCCCTGGTGTTTGTGTGGGGTGAGAGAGGGGTTTGCTGGTCAGTGCTGGGAGAAGCTTTACAGCTTTACAGAGCGTTCTTCTCCTCACTTCAGTTCCAGTACAGTACTGTACACCTATCACGTGTTGTTTCCCGCTCCGCGCCGCGCCGTTACGCATACGACACTACGTCTTATTATCGGAGATTCGCCACGTCTTATTTTCGAAGATTCGACACTACATCGCTACGTCTTATTTTCGGAGGGGTGTCTTATATTTCGATCTTGTGTCGAAATCCCGCTACGGCTTATTTTCGGAGTACGTCTTATTTTTGGAGAAACACGGTAGTTGCTTCAGTTTCAGATATATGGGGCTATAGAGCAGTTGGTATTTATACAATATTACCAGGCTTTGGCCTGTATTACCAGAGATTGGCTTTTGCTGGAGGGGTGGTGGTTGGCGGTATACTAAGATACTGTAATGGTGCTAGGAAAAGCCCCACATTCCTAATCCGGATATCATATTTCCTCAATGCACATGCTGTCCCTGTTTTGACCCTATTCGCCTTACCCTGTGCTATGCACTCTCTCTAACAAGCAGGGTCTCTGTCCCTGACCTACCACTCGCTCCAGGTACTCCCGAATGAAGCGGATACCCTATTTTATAAGGTCCCACACAAAGATGGCTGCCGATGGTCATCAGAGGTTGTAAAATCCAATCAGGCATCTGGTTTCTATGAGCCACTGATGGAGTCCAACAGACTCCACACCATCTGTATAATAACATAGTGCCACCTTTTGGATAGAGAGGAAACCTGCACCTGCCTACACTCTTTCCTCCATGAGATTGTTCTGAAGGTTTCAGAGGGCTGTTGCTGGCAGATAAGAAATATCCACAGGCTGTACAGCTGGAACAGTTGTACTTTCTGAATCCAGAGGTTGCGTTTCAATAGGTGACAGGTACAACTCCACAGGAGCTTCCAGAATTGGAGGTACTTTCATTGTACCTCTACCTCCCAAGTCCACAGCAGACATAGAAGGGGAACACACTATCCCGGGTGATTTGACATCAGCCTTGGTTCTTCTATTTGCCTTATCCGAGACCTTGATCCCACTTCTGATTGGTTCTACGTGTGGACATTTTACCAGACCAAGTCTGACTTGATGTTTATTGAACTTGATTCACCTTCCAGTGATTTTTTTTTATTGCTTTGCACAATTGCACATGTATTTATTTTTATATGTACAGGTTTAATCTTGCACTGATGCACTTAAATTTGGGAAACTTTTTACATGTCACTAAGTTTACATGTCACTGAGTATATGTGATACTGATGACTTGGTAATGCAGTTCACGTTCATTTATACTTTGTTGTATTAGTTTACATGCAGTTTGTTTGATACCACATTTTTATCTTCATAGCGCTGCACTTTTATTAATTTACGTTTTCAATTTTGTCATATTGTAGTGCCAGCCACTATATTTCCATTTTTATATGGTAAGCGCAGTAATTTCACCCAATTTTTTATGTTTTTCAAAAGCCTTGTCCACAGGATCAGAAAATCAGATGAAAAATACAGATTTCAATGCGATTATACGCTAATCTGATCAATAGTACATAGCTTTCGAGAGCTGATCACGACAGTTCGTCTGAAATTATTCCCCAAAAAAATCCTGTATCATGCATTACATTACATTACTTATAAAGTTTTATTCAGTCATACGAGAATTTTTGTCATTTTAGTAACCTCTTGTCACGATTAGTGATGAGCGGAATACGCCATATTCGATTTCGCGATATTTCACGAATATATAGAAGAATATTTGCGAAATATTCGTTAATATCGAATATTCGTGATATTTTATCAAAAAAAAAAAATTGCGAAATTTCGCTAATGCGAATGCGAAATTTCGGTAATGCGAATGCGAAATTGATTGCGAAATTCTCGTCAACACGCAAAAACGGAGATCATTTCCTGGATTACTAAACTAATATGCACTAAACACTAACTCTACTTACACAAACTTATATGACTAAACTAAAGCTAATTTTTTTTTTGTTATACACAAAACACAGAAGGGCAGAGAAAGTATTCGCGAATATTCGTAATACGAATATTCGCATTGCAAATATTCGGCAACATAAAAGGATCGCCTTAGCTACTCGGCCCAGGGTCTCTAATCATACCAGCAATGCTTTTAGACGTCGATGGAGATCACTAGGATGAATGGTGCTAATTAAAAAACATATTATTCCCTTAAACTTAAACTGTTTTGACCATGGGACAGGAAGTGATTGCATCCCATTGAGGTACAGATAGCAAAATACGCAAACGGGTTAAAACCCTCACTTTTTGAGAGGGTTTTCTTGGCTTTAGTTACAGTATAATGTCCCTGCGTGCGCAAATGGGAACAAAGCATTAAAATCATAAGTAAAAAATCGATTATCAAGCTGACTTTTACAGTAATTACATTCAATAAACATTTCTATAATACAAATAATAATTCTACACACAGAGTGCTAAAAATAATTGAAATAATACAAAGCACAATTTCAGATAGCTGAGCCAACATTTTATTGCAGTGCTTCCCTTTCCAATCTCATGAATCAGGTTACAGACATACAGGGTGTCTTTGTCTATTGAACATATGAGAATTGTTCCTGCACTAAGTGTATACTTGTCTCTACATAGATGAATTACAGTATTAAAATGACCTCACAGCAGAACAAAGGTAATGTTGTTATAACTAGGTCAATAACGGATATAGGTGTTATTTTGTAACAATAAATGAAAAGCAAATGGCGATGAAATGGGTATTTGTATGCATATTGTTAGTGTAGCGCCCCCGTACTTTCAGTACGGGCGCTACGCGAAAGTTAGCGGGTGAATGGGAGAGTTACTTTGCTCCCATTCCTAATTTGTCAAATTGCAGGCTGCTACTATTTCAGAAATGTCCTGTAGGCCGGTCTGCGGCCCAGAGGTTTGATTACACTCCGGGGCGACAGTTGTGCTAGAGGGGTTCTGACGGAGCCACTTTTCCCCAGCAGCCAATTAGAGGAGTTCTTCCCTCGCTGGGCATGCTGGGAGGGGTATATCTGTGGCAACTGCCGGTTGTTCTGGGTCGTCGGTGGTTGGTTCCTCTTCTCTGCGCGGGGTCCGCGTTCCGGGTGCGGCATCTACCTTCAGGGTGCGCGCATCCATGGACCCCGTTCGCATGGCCCACCTGGCCAGAACCCCCTGTTCCATGGAGACCCATTCGGATTTCGATGGGGGCCCCAGTGACTTACTGGGTCCCCAACCTTACTGAGAAGATCCCAGGCTGTATGCCGTTCGGTGGAGGATCGGCTTTAGGGTACTCATCCAGTACCCTAAACAACGAGAAGACAGAGGTAACGTGTCACCCAAACCAGAACAGCAGCTCCTTCGGGGGTAGTGCTACACATAGATTGTGAAGAACCACCAAGTGCAGTACTGGATGAAACAAACGTGCTACAATCACAGTGATTCTGTGCCTCCAACCCTCACCTTCATGCACACCACCAAAGGAGGATATCAAAGCCTCTTACCACCAGTCCTCTCCCCTCCCAAAGGAATCTCCCATTACATTTCCCCTTCCCCACCCCACCTCCTAGCACAAGTCCACTGCTTTCCCAAAGTACCCCCCCCCCCCATCACATACCCCCCTACCCCCCTCCCCACCTTCTAGCACAAGTCCACTCCCCTGCTAAGGCACCCCCAGCATATATCCACGCAGGTTCTCCCCTCCCAAAGCAACCCCCCCAGAACATATCCAACTCCCCCACCCCACCTTCTAGTCCTTTCTCTTCCCAAAGCATTCCACCATACGACACACACGAGTAGTGAGGTCGCATCGCATTTCCCGACCTAAGTGGTCAATCTGTTAGCTTACTTAAAGCGGAGTTCCACCCTAAAGTAGAACTTCCACTCATCTGATTCCTCCCACCTCCGGTGCTACAATTGGCACCTTTCCGGGGGGGGAGGACAGGATACCTGTCTTTGACAGGTATCCTTTCCCACTTGCAGGAGTCCGGGCCGCGGCCGTGACGTCAGCGCGGGGCTCCATCCTCCTCCTCCGGCTGCCAGGCGAATAGAAGAGAGAAGGGGGGCCTCGCACAGCCGCAGTATGGTTCCTGGCGTGAAGCCGAAAGGCTACACTGTCGGGTTCCCTTACATGCAATGGCGACAGCAGCACCCAACAGCTGATGGAAACATCAGCTGCGGTGCCGACATCGCTGGACTCCAGGATAGGTAAGTGTCCTATTATTAAAAGCCAGCAGCTGCAGTTTTTTTGGGGCCGGCACATCGCTTTAAGGGAGGGGGAAGGAGGGGGGAGAAGCAGGGGAGCACCCTTGGCCATGGGGCTGTGTGTTTCTATTAATGCACAAAGTGTGGAGAAACACAACTTGAGTCCCTGTATGCAAGGGTGACTCTATAGGATGCTGTAAGACAAAGGAGCCACCCTTTATCTTGGAAAACTGGGGCAGTGGTCACAGCACCAGCTTACATTGGAATATAGGCAAGGATTAAAAGATAAAGAAGCTGCATACTCAGTAAGTGATTAAATCAGCTGCTGAAAGTGAAAAAAACTGAGGGTTTAATATCGCGTTAATATCATGGTATCTAAAATATAATGCACACACATTCCTCAACTGGTTTTGTTCTGGAAATAAATCAAAAGCTTTTATAGACTCATAATAAAGATAGATATTTATTGCTTGGGAAATAATAGAATAAATGTACAACATGAGGCAGCCGATAAAACAAAATTTCACCATTTGTCTTGCTAACAGCATGTCAAAGCTCTCTTGCCAGGATCAGAAAGGTCAGGTCTACCGCTGAGCTTTTCCTGGCAGATCAAGATGGTGGAAACACTCACTCTGTAAATCTGTCCACCGCTCTCATGGGGATATTAATTAACAGGATTCTGGAAGCATGCCAAGGGCTGTCATTAGCAATGAAACTGTAATTTCTATTTGAGGATGAAATAATTAAAAATCTAGTAAAAGCAAATACTTTTTGTACAGTTTCTAATGCCAAGCTGTTAAGACTTGTGTTAGGCTTTCCATTGATGGACAGATATCTTCCTAATAATGATGAAATATCTGCCTGTAGGGCTGTGCCGCCCATGAGGAGCTGCCTCTAGCAGAACTCATGGAGGCACTGCTGAGGGCACTCTGAATGGGGCATTCCCTCCTCACTGACCACTGGCCTGCATAGCATCATTGGCTGTTATGGTGCACCATATCAGCCACTGATGCTGTGTGGTCTGGTCACCTTTGTCCTAGCAACCAATGACCTACTGTCAGCATCCTCAATACAATATATTGTATCAATCAGTAGTCAACAACTATATAATCAATAGTCAACAATGTGCAGTACAGGTACTTTGAAACAATAATAAAGGGAATAATAATGTTCATAATAAATGTTAGTTCATTCCTCCAGCGATGATACAGTATATGAGATGTAGTGTTTTCCCACTAAAGTGCTATATTAGTGCATATATAACCAAAACTGTATGCTTTCACCTTCTTGTGCCACCTCTGTGCTCCCAGAACTCTCACCTTTAATGATAATTAAATAATGATAATGATAATGAAGCCTTATAATTGTAGTATCTGGGTTGATGTAGCCTCTATCTTGGCTCTATTCCAGGATTTCCATGGATCTCCAGACAATCCTAAGTATAGGTCTCTTTAACCACTTCCGAAACGTCCAGCGCCGTTTTACGTCAGTATTTTGAAGAGGAATACCGTTGTTATGGCAGCAGCTAGCTACCGTAACCCTGGTATCCTTTTCTTCAGTGAGCGGTCGGCTTTCTGATAAAAGTGGTCTCTGTGGCGGATTCACCGCAAGATCACTTTTATCGGCGGAAGGAGAGGCCCCATTCCCGCCGTGCTCCAGTGTCCTCCGCCGCTTACTGAAGCCGCCAGTAGCGGCAGAGGCGATGGCGTCCTCTTGTTGGCTTGGAGACGAGTGAGTGGAAGATAGCCCAAACCCATCTCCATATCATTACAATGGTCTTAAAGAGACTTTTATTTATGACATTGAATTTTTTTTATTGCATTTTAGTGCAAATATGAGATCTGTGGTCTTTTTGACCCCAGATCTCATATTTAAGAGGACCTGTCATGCTTTTTTTCTATTACAAGGGATGTTTACATTCCTTGTAATAGGAATAAAAGTAACACCATTTTTTTTTTTTTTTTATAGAATAGTGTAACAAAATAAAATAAAAGGTAAAATAAATAATAAAAAAATAAACACATTTTTTAAAGTGCCCCATCCCTCCGAGCTCGTGTGCAGAAGCAAATGTATTTGTGAGCAGCGCCTGCATATAAAAACGGTGTTCAAACCACACATGTGAGGTATCACCGCGATTGTTAGAGCGAGAGCAATAATTCTAGCCATAGAACTCAACTACACACAAAACATACAACCTGTAGATTTTTTTTTAAACGTCGCCTTTGAAGATTTTTGAATTTTGAAGCGTGACATGTTGGGTATCAATTTACTCGACGTAACATTGTCTTTCACAATCTAAAAAAAAAAAATGGGCTAACTTTACTGATGTTTTATTTTTTTAATTTAAAAGAGTGTATTTTTTCCAAAAGTATTCCATTACCTGCCCATACATTGTATGAACAGACGAACAGTCATATCATTTACACACACAGCTTCCGGTTCTCGCTCTGTAACAAGCAATCGTGGGTGCCTGGCGGTGATCGCGCCCGCTGGGCAAGTGCGTCGACGCCAGGGGCGAGCAGGGGGAGCTTGCACGCGCCCCCAATGGCTGTAATGCGCAATGACACATAGCTAAGTGATTTATCACAGCCGAACCGACCTGCCACCGTAAAACTGCGGCGGCTGGTCGGCTAGTGGTTAAATACAAAACATGATGATAACCAAAAACTGTAAAAAACTGTGAAAACAATTCACATGAAGTAAAACGTCCATACATATGTGTCCATCATATCCTTCAGACCCAATGGTATGTGACCAGTGTGCCCACCACCGCTAAACACCCAGCCTCTTACCAGATCGTTAGACCCCATTTTATAGATGGTCTGGCATACGTAAAGTGGCATGGATCTTGCTTCACAGATCTATTGGCTAAGGGAATACATGTAGTATCCTGGTATTCAGCTTGACTTCAGTCCCCCTTCCTGCTCCGTATTATAGCTCGGCCAGAAAAGATGGGACTCCAAAAGTGTGATACTGTCAAATATTTCATAAATATCCGCTGAAAAACAACTTACAAAACTTCAGAAGAATAAGCACATAGATATTAAAAACTGGTGCCGGCTCCAGACAGGCATGGGTGATGTCAGCACAAGCTCCACAGTGCCACATAGTGTATTTCTTTTAAACAGAAGTTGTCAAGCTATGCAGCCCGCCTTGACAGCTGTTTAGACAAAATGTACATGGGGCGGAGCTTTTGCTGTGACAGTATCACACTATTGGAGTCTCATCATTTTCTGGCCATAGCACGGAGCAGGAAGTGGGACTAAAGTAGAGTTGAATACCGAGATACCGCATGTATTCCCTATGCCAATTGATCCATGAAGCAAGATCCATGCAGCTTTACTCTATGTTAGACCACCTATAATCTGGGGTCTTATGATCTGGTAAGAGGCTGTGTGTTTAGCAGTGGTAGGTGCACATGTCACATACGTTAGGGTCTGAAGGATATGACGACACATGTGTTTATGAACTTGCTACAGGTAGGCTAAATAGTTTACTATGGTATCCATAGGCATGTGCAAGGAGTGTGCCTGGGCACACCCTAACCACCTTGTGCATAGCCAATTCCCCCTGTTGCCCGGGCCGCCTGTGTCTTACCCCCCAGAGCGCTGTCAGCTTCCCTCCTCTCCCGCCAGATGCTGCGAGGGATGTGTCAGGATGGAGAGTGGGTAAAGAGGCTGGTAAATATGTCATTTACCACCCTCTTCATTTTCTGAATGAATACAGTAAGTGATCAGTACCAATCACGCCTGTGTCTATTCATAACTAAAGCATAATGAACTGTGTTTGAGTGAACAGGAAGCTGCTTAGCACAGAGCACTTCCCATTCATTCACTGTCAGAAAGGTACTAGGAACCTCTGTCCTCTGTTTCAAAAGCTTCAATATAGACCCCTGCTATTTCACCAAAGTCCCCCATAAAGTCAAAAAACTATAAAAAGGAATGGTAAAAAATAATAATACAAATAAAATAACTACTGACACCGTCCACTGGCCTACTGATACCATTTACTGCTCTACTGACATTGTCCAAGTTTTATTACATTTTAAAATGTTTTAATATATTCATTTATAATAGTGTCTGTCTGTATGTATGTACACATTGGGGTGCACACCCTAATGCAATAGACTGCTCCAGTGGCGGCTAGTGCACAAAATTTTTGGGGGGTGCAAACAAACTGAAAAAAAAACATAAATTGCAGCCACTGTGCCCATCAAACGCAGCCATTGTACCCATAAATTGCCTCCACTGTGCCATCAAACACAGCTACTGTAACCATCAATTGTTGCCATTGTGCCCATCAAATGCTGCCAGTGTGCCCCATCAATTGCTGCCAGTGTGCCCCATCAATTGCTGCCAGTGTGCCCCATCAATTGCTGCCAGTGTGCTCCATCAATTGCTGCCAGTATGCCCGATCAATTACTGCCAGTGTGCCCCATCAAATACCGCCAGTGTACCCATTAATTGCCGCCAATGTGCCCAATCAATTGCTGCCAGTATGCTCCATCAATTGCTGCCAGTGTGCTCCATCAATTGCTGCCACTGTGCCCATCAAACGCAGCCATTGTACCCATAAATTGCCTCCACTGTGCCATCAAACACAGCTACTGTAACCATCAATTGTTGCCATTGTGCCCATCAAATGCTGCCAGTGTGCCCCATCAATTGCTGCAAGTGTGCCCCATCAATTGCTGCCAGTGTGCCCCATCAATTGCTGCCAGTGTGCTCAATCAATTGCTGCCAGTATGCCCGATCAATTACTGCCAGTGTGCCCCATCAAATACCGCCAGTGTACCCATTAATTGCCGCCAATGTGCCCCATCAATTGCTGCCAGTATGCTCCATCAATTGCTGCCAGTGTGCTCCATCAATTGCTGCCAGTGTGCGCCATCAATTACTGCCAGTGTGCCCCATCAATTGCTGCCAGTGTGCCCCATCAAATGCTAACAGTGTGCCCCATCAAATGCTAACAGTGTGCCCCCCTGCCTGGCACGTATCTGTCTCGGGTACAGGAGAGTCAGGACACCCACTAACACACACCTTCTTTCTCTATCTGCAACGTAGATAGCGTCCTGGCACTCCTGTAGTCCAAAGGAGGGGGCGAGCATGACACTCCACACCAGGGAGAAAGTCTTGCATTACTGTGTGGAGTTACAGACAGAAGAACAGGAAGTAAAGATTTTTAAGAAGAAATAAGGACATTTAAAAGCAAAAAGGAAGGATGAGGTAAGTGAAGGAGGACTGCACTAAGGGAAAGGAAGATATTTAGGAAAACAAATTGTACCTTTACAACCCCTTTAATTTACAGGAACTTCCTCTCACTTGGTATTTGGCTCTGGGACGGGAAGTGAAGGGAAATCTCTGCAATGGAACACAGATGGCAAAAAAAAAAAAATAATCAGACGGGGGTAATAACCTTCCCATGCTTTATCCTAAATGAAAAAATGAAGTTTTGCCTATAGTTCTACTTTTATATATATTCCTCAATTGCCACAAAGAATAAAAAAAAAAATTGGGCACCAAATGCCTCTACAGACATCAGATATTACCTTGTAAAGTAGCAGTGACATCATCACTGTGTATATAGATTGTGTATTAAACTGGTTTAATTTGTGCCTAGCGCATGTGCATTACAATATTTATGATTTTTCCCAAAATCACATTTACGTTGAGAAATTTGTCTATTCAGATAAAAAAAAAATGAGAAAACTTTCCCATCGTGCTCTTTCAATGCTCTTTCCAAGTGTGTGAACAGCCAGCTCTATATAAGGCTGAGGACTCCATTCTAACAGTACTTGTGCCCGGAGGCTGTAGAGTATTTACAATAAACCTTGCTGGTCATCCAATCCTAGAGTGTAACTGATAACTACAACCTCCTATTTGCTGCAACTGGAGGGAAGAGAAGAGATATGAAGACACTTCCATGAGATGCTGACTTCTCAGCTACCGGTGTGGGAGCATAGGATACCATCATAGGTGTGCGCAGCCCAGTGGCGGTGCGTCCATAGAGGGCGCAGGAGCGCCGCCGCCCCCTCTCTCCTGCACCTGTCTATCACCAATAGATAGATTCATGCATTGCATTGCATGAATCTATCTATTGTCACCGCTGCTGCCCCCTATTCAGGTGTCCAGCCCCTTGTCTGGCGCCGGGCATCTGAATTATAGCGGAGGGGAGGGGGGTTTATGGAAGCGCCTGATTAGAGCCATCAGCTGTAATAGGCTTCCAAATTGGTAAACAGCTGTAGCGCTACCCCCGAAGGAGTCGCTGGTTTGATTTGGGATCGGCAAATTAAGTTACCCCAGCTTGGCCTAGGGGTGCAACGGATCACGGTTGATTCGTGATCCGAACAGGTCACCCCCTTCGGATCGGATCGCTATGCGATCCGCGGACTACCGCCGCGGGCATAGCATTAGGAAAGGCCGCGGCTTCGGCCTAGCTCCGGAGCCGCGGCCATCTTGGTTCACCCGGCTGCGGCCCCTCCTCTCCGTTTACACCCACAGAAGAGTAAGAGACCGCGCTCAAGGGACACACACGCCGCTATCTGATCTGAGGTCTGCACGTGGGGGGGCTCACTGTTTGCCTGTACTACGGAGGGGAGGGGGGGGTAGGTCACTGTCTGCCTGTACTATGGGGGGAGGAGGTCACTGTCTGCCTGTACTATGGTGGGAAGTGGGTCACTGTGTGCCTGCACTATGGTGGGAAGGGGGTCACTGTGTGCCTGCACTATGGTGGGAAGGGGGTCACTGTGTGCCTGCACTATGGTGGGAAGGGTCACTGTGTGCCTGTACTACTTGGGGGGGGTCACTGTGTGCCTGTACTACTGGGGGGGGGTCACTGTGTGCCTGTACTACTTGGGGGGGGGGTCACTGTGTGCCTGTACTACTTGGGGGGGGGGTGGGTCACTGTGTGCCTGTACTACTTGGGGGGGGGGGGGTCACTGTCTTTTTTTGTTGTTGTTGCTGATCCGAAAAATGATCCGATCCGTGACTGCCGATCCGAGGAACGATCCGAACCGTGAGTTTTTTGATCCGTTGCACCCCTAGATGCACCAGAAGAATTAAGTAGTAAACAGAGGTCCACACAGTCAATAAAGATTTTCTCAATGCTTTAATTCCAGGCCAACATTAGCCAACATCAACTTTGGTGAAGGAAGAATAGGTTGATGAGAGAAGAGAAACTTTCGATGTCAGGCCTGGATATACGCAAGGCAGATCAGCCCTTAGTAGCACAAATTTTACACGTCGCCACTCCTATGAGACTGAGTGGGTAAGGTGCCCCCAGACAGGTGTCTCTCACACAGACCTGGCTGCCAAGGCGTCACCTCGAATCTTGGCTGGGAGGAACGCTCTAGGCCTCTGCCACAGGCCAGTTAATTTGGATAGACTAAATGTGTGAACAGAGCGAATCCTACCAGTAATTTCTCAGCATAAGTCACCGGGTAGCAGCAAAGCGTACCTGCCAGCATCCCGGTCACTGAATCCCCGTCTGGGACTCTCTTGGGCTTCGGGAACCCAGTAAATCACTGAGGTCCCTTGATTCTTGTCTCCGGCTGAGAATCCAGGAAGGCCCAGGAACCTGGCCAGACGGGCCGCGTCGGCAGGGTCCATGGGCACGCACACCCTGAAGGTGGATGCCGCACCCCGAGTCCCGGACCCCCGCACACGTGAAGAAAAACCCCGAATCGCCGACCCAGGTCCCAGATATTCCCTTCCCCAGCATGCCCAGCGAGGAAAAACCCTCTCCAACTGGTTGCTGAGGAAGACTCCATCCGCTAGAAGTCCCGCTGGCTCCCACTGCCGGCCAAGGATGAAATGACATCCCCAGAATGCAGTCCGAGCCAGCGGACCCTTCCAGAATGACACAGCGCCCATGTAAAAATCAAGGGGGCGCTACACAGCGGTCGCCAGTGCCGATCCTGACCTCCCTGGGGCCCTAAGCAAAATGAAATGTCACATTTAAGTTGAGAAGCTGGGGGGGGGGGGTGTTCTGCTGCTGTCGGAAATGACATCTTACATTAAAGTGAGAAGCGGGGGGGGCTGTCTTCTTACCTCTTCTCCGATGCAGGCAGCGAGTTGAGAAGCGGAGTGAGGGGCCAAAAATTACTTTTCACCAGTCGGGGGCCTCTAGTAATTTGGGGGGCCTCCACAGCTTTGCGGGGCCCTAAGCGGCCTGCATAGTGAGCCTATAGGGTGGATCGGCCCTGGCGGTCGCAATGCTCTGCGTTTGCTGTTTACAGTGTTGTGTTAGAGAAGTGAATAAATTGCTTCCCTAACACTGACCCACCTCTCAGCCAATCAGGTGCACTGGGTCTGTTTACCTTTCACTTGATTGGCTGGAGAAACAGGCGCTGTGATTGGTCGCCTATCAGGATTCCAATCAGAGCAGAAGAGGTTGGGAGAAGACATCGAGGACTCGGAGGGAGCGTGGAGGACAGCGCCGTTCCCCGAGACAGATAAGTGCCGGACGGGGGGGGGCACACTGGCAGCATTTGATGGGGCACACTGGCAGTAATTAATGGGGCACATTGGCAGCAATTGATGGGGCACATTGGTAAATTTCTCTGGGGACGGCCAAAAATGTGTGATTTTCTTTTACTTTCAATGATAATATGTCTTTGTCTTGCAGGTGTTATTTTTATTTATTTTTTCAAAAGTGGGTTTACAACCACTTTAATACCCACCTATTGTCATATGAAGTCCACAGATGGGATCTCCCACCCTGGGTGGACGTCATATGACGTCCTGGGCTTTGCCGGGGGATATCTGAATGATGCCTGCGGCGAGAGGCATCATTCAGATATCCATGTCTTCAGCCAGCGATCCTGCGCACCATAAGAACAATCATAGTGGCGTTCCGCCACTTGATCATTCTTATAGGCGGCGGAGGGGACATCCCCCCCTCCCGCCGCCATCCGGTGCTTCTCCAGGCTCTCTGGGGCCCGGAGAAGGAATCGTCTGGCGCTTGCAGGAAGCATAGAGATGACTGATGACCAGATGGTCACCAGTCCTCTCTATGACCGTCGGAGGCCCAGACGCGATCTGATAACATCACGCCCGGGTCCCCGCAAGTAAACAAAGCCGCGATTGCGGCTAGTGAGCAACACCGATCATGAGATCGTGAATTTTTTTTCACCGATCTCATGCTTCCCAGCCTGGAGGAGAGATGTGAGGTCTTATTGACCCTGCATCTCTCCATAAAGAGGACCTGTCACACACATTTCCTATTACAAGATATGTTTACATTACTTGTAATAGGAATAAAAGTGATTAAAAAAAAAAAAAAAAGTGTAAAAAAATAAATGAATAAGTAAAAAAAAAACATATTTTTTTTTTTAAAACGCCTCTGCCACGGTAGCTCGCGCGCAGAAGCGAACGCACGCGTACGTCCCGCCGACATATGTAAACGCCGTTTAAACCACATATGTGAGGTATCGCCACGTGCGTTCGCGTGTCAGCAACAATTTTAGCACTGGATCTCCTCTGTAAATCTAAACTGGTAACCTGTAAAAAAATTCAAAGCGTTGCCTATGGAGATTTTTAAGTACCGAAGTTTGGCGAAATTCCATGAGTGTGCGCAATTTTAAAGCGTGACATGTTAGGTGTCTATTTACTCGGTGTAAC